>JAJNNQ010000028.1:1755000-2355000 GCA_027886175.1 Phylloscopus collybita
TGAGGGAATTCTGGAGGCTGGGGTGCTCTTAGGATAACGTGTTTATTGGTCGTGTGTTGGAGAGGATGGAGTAGTTAGGCCCTGCAGAGATGATTTATTAGTAAAAGATTTTAAGAGTGTGAAACCTATGAGAGGAATAGAATTGAAAGCAAGATTTGGACTGTAAGAGGCTGGGCAGGAAGAGGGTGATGAGGTTAGCTGAAAAGACAGCATAGCATTCTATAGCTCAAACCTTGCTTTTAACTCTCTCTCTTTCGCAGGTTTTACACTCTTAGAATCTTTCACCAATAAACCGTCTCTGCAGGGCCTTGCTGCTTCATCCTCCCCAACACAGGGAGCTGCTGCTGAGGGCAGTCTGGCCCTTGGGTGTGTGTCACAGCTGTGTCAGTGACCCCAGAGTGGGAACATGAACCAGCTGTGGTCATGATCCGAGAGTGGGAACATGAACCTCACCATGCCCGCATGGCCATGGGTGAGATAAAGGGTGAGCGAGCTGGGAAGGAGGTGGTTGGAGTCTGCTTGGGACAGGAAAGGTGAGATGCTGTACAAGGGACAGACAGGGTTAGGTGGTGGTGTTAGGGATAGGAAGGAGTGTGGGGAGACACGAGGAGCTGCTGCTGAGGGCTGTCTGGCCCTTGGGTGTGTGTCACAGCTGTGCCAGTGACCCCAGAGTGGGAACATGAACCAGCTGTGGTCATGATCCGAGAGTGGGAACAGCCTTGCTGTGGGTGAGATAAAGGGTGAGTGAGCTGGGAAGGAGGCAGTGGAGGAGTCTGCTTGGGACAGGAGATCATGCAAGGGACAGTGTAGCCCTGGTTGGTGCTGTGATGTTTTGGTTTCTCTGAAACTTTTTCCCAGGCACTGTTCTGTCAACAAGAGACACGTTTTCCTGGCTGTAACCTGTGTTTGCATTCCTTTCCCTAGGAGGGACTTCTTCTTGGTGTCCTTCTGATTTGACCAATGTGATTGAAGAAGTTTGTCTTTTTTTCACCCCTTGGGTGGTTCTTTATAAATGGTATAAAGGGAAAAAATTCCTGGGTAATAAAGATTGGAGTCATTGTCAGCCTCCTGACCTCGGAATCTGTGTTGCTGTGATCTCGAACAGTGTCAGGGCAGAGAAGGTGAGATGCTGTACAAGGGACAGACAGGGTTAGGTGCTGGTGTTAGGGACAGGAAGGAGTGTGGGGGGACAGCAGGAGCTGCTGCTGAAGGCAGTCTCCCCTCTGAGGTGTTACAGCTGTGTTAACTATGCTGGAGCAGAAACAGCCTTGCCCTCACAGCCATGGGTTTGTGATAAAGGGTGAGTGAGCTGTAGGGAGCTCAGTTGGAGTCTGCTGGCCCTGCTTAGAGCCAGGGCCAGGTCATGCAAGGGACAGCAAAGGTGAGATGCTGTACAAGGGACAGACAGGGTTAGCTGGCAGTGTCAGGGAGGAGCAAGACAGAACTGAAGAACAAAGAGAGCTGTGTGGAGCTGCTCTTGGGAGACACACAGAAAATGTTTGGGAGAATTTGAACCACGAGGTGCTGATGCTCGAAGCCTCCTGACAGCTTTAACGCCACACCTCACAGTGCAGCCTCCACCACGACACCTACCAGCACATCCTGAACTCGGGCCTCTTCTCATAGACAGAGCTCTCTGAGATGATCCTCTTGAGCCTGGCCTTGGAGGGGACCCCACCGTCCTCCCCGGGCTGGGGCTGGGGCTGCGGGGGGCTGCGGGGGCCGCCCTCGGTGACGTCGCTGAAGCGGCCGCGGCGGCAGCACTCCTGGAACTCCTGGATGATCACCTTGCTGCCGTGCACGTTGCCGTGCAGCAGGGGCAGCAGGTGGCCCAGGACTGCAGGAGGAACAGCAAGGGTTAAAGGGTTTAAAGGTTAAAGGGGAAAAAGGGGTTAAAAAGGGGTTAAAAAGGGGTTAAAAAGGGGTTAAAAAGGAGTTAAAAAGGAGTTAAAAAGGAGTTAAAAAGGAGTTAAAAAGGAGTTAAAAAGGAGTTAAAAAGGAGTTAAAAAGGAGTTAAAAAGGAGTTAAAAAGGAGTTAAAAAGGAGTTAAAAAGGAGTTAAAAAGGAGTTAAAAAGGAGTTAAAAAGGAGTTAAAAAGGAGTTAAAAAGGAGTTAAAAAGGAGTTAAAAAGGAGTTAAAAAGGAGTTAAAAAGGAGTTAAAAAGGAGTTAAAAAGGAGTTAAAAAGGAGTTAAAAAGGAGTTAAAAAGGAGTTAAAAAGGAGTTAAAAAGGAGTTAAAAAGGAGTTAAAAAGGAGTTAAAAAGGAGTTAAAAAGGAGTTAAAAAGGAGTTAAAAAGGAGTTAAAAAGGAGTTAAAAAGGAGTTAAAGGGTGGGAAAGCCAAGGGGCATTCAGCATAAATGATGGGGGATGTAAAGGGGCACAGGGGTTTGGTGCTTTTTCTCTCTCCAGAGATGGGATTGATTTCACAGCTCTGGGGCTTGCTCCCATCCCTGGAAGGCTCCAAGGCCAGGTTGGGATGGGAGCAAGTGGAAGGTGTCCCTGCCCTTGGTAGAAACTGGATGATCTTTAAGGTCCCTCCCAACCCAAACCACTCTGGGATTCCATGACTGTAACAGCAGCTAAGATTGAGGCAGAAAACTCATCCCTATAACAACATAGTTGTAATATAATATATAATATAATATATAATATAATATATAATATAATATATAATATAATATATAATATAATATATAATATAATATATAATATAATATATAATATAATATATAATATAATATATAATAACAACACCCTGGAGTGAAATCCTCAGCCCCTGTTGGGTCTTCACGTCCTTGTGTTAATGCAGGAAAAGCTCAGGACTGGAAGCCAACACAGGAACCAAACCCTTTCCCCTCAAACAATAAACAGGCTCAAACCCATCCTAAATCTGAGCTTGCTCAAGTCTGGTTGGCTTTATTTCCTAGATTGCCCAGAGCAAGACTTTTTGGAGAGGCACTGCCAGAAAACTCCCTTTCCATGAGCTCTCAGAGATTCCTTGGATTCCAGACTTGTCAGAAACAGGTCATTCTGAATTCAACACTCAGTAATCCCCCTACTCCCTACAAAGCAGAGCACAACAGTCTGGAAGTATTGTTTTAGCCCTTCAGGTCTTACTTTGCTGATCTTTTGCTCTTTTTTTGCTACATTTCTGTGTCTGCTGCTCTTCCTCTGGCACAGGCAGGTCCAGGACACAGGCTGTGAACTGCTGGAGCACCTTCAGGTCCGTGTTGGTGCCGTTGTCCTTTGCTGCCCTTTCCCAGACACAGCCAATCTTCACAGGCTGGAGGACGTGGAACCTCTTCCCCTTGGCTATCAGCTCATCCCACTCCTTTGCTTTCAGTTTCTGACGAACCTTTTGGTTCTCTGGGTCACACTCCTGCAGCCAACAGGGGACAAAGGGCTCGTTACACCCACGCCAAGGGCAAAAAAAAAAAAAAAGAAAAAAAAAAAGAAAAAGAAAAAAAGGAAAAAAAAGAAAAAGAAAAAAAAGAAGAGAAAAAGAATGAAACATGAGCTTTTTAAAGCCAGCTTTGCCTCGTGTTCCCTGAGCCACACAGGGCTCCTGAACCGTGCAGCCCTGAGGGAGCCCAGCCCTGCCAGGGCCACGTGCTTTTCCTCCCCTGCCAATATTGACATTAACAGCTCACTGGAAACAGAGATGGGAACTCAGGGACACCCAGCTTCCCCCTTTACCTCTGTCACACCTTCATCTTCAGATAGGTACCCATGGGGTACAAAAAACCCATCGTCCTCATCCTCATCCTCTCCCTCCTCCTCATCGTCCTACAAGGAAATGGATGAGAAGTTACACTGCCAAGTGCAAGTGGTTCCTGATTTTTATTTTTTTTCAACATGCAGGATCCTCACCTCTTCACTATGGGAGAGACTTTCCCCTGGCTCCTCCTCTTCCCACTCTTCATCACTGTCTACTTCATAGTCCAGCAGTTTCTGCAAGAAATGCCAACATTCCTGTCCATCACAGCCCCGAACCCAGCCTGGGTTCTGAACAAAATGGTTCAGAAACCCCAGGGGAAACCAGAGGACTTGGCCAAGCACCTTCCCTCCTAGAGCACAAAGAGGGGGGAGAAAAAGAATCCAGCAGGGCTGAGGTGCTTACAGTGTCCTTGGACCAGGGATTCCTGGCACGGATCAGGGAGGTTCTCTTGTTCCAGGTGCCCCAGTAGGCTGGGCGGTGATTCTCGCTGAACTGCAGCAGCTTCATCCTGCCAAACTTCTCCCTCTCTGGGACAGCGTCTGCCTGGCAGTTATCCACCACCACCACGTCGCTGGGAACACAGGGGAAGGTGGCTCAGGCCCCACAGAGCAGCTCCAGCCTTATTTCCTCTGCAAATTCCCTCTCAAAGCCCCTCTGCAGCTCCTTTTATAAAAACAGAAAACAAACCAAGCCCTCCCCCAGCCCAGACTGACCTGTTCACGCTGTCGCTGCTGTCACTGACCCAAGTGGGCCCGGTTTTTCGTGGTTTACGACATTTTAGATCCCTCAAGAAGGAAACTTCCCCCTCCTGGGCGTGCAGGAGCTTATCCAGCTGCTCTAGGTCGTCTGGATCCAGGGCAACGCGGCTGAGGGGGGCTAAGACCATGTTCTCCTTGATTTCAAAAGGAGCAAACTTCCCACAGGAGCCAGCAAGGGTCTGAAAGAGAAAGTGGGGAATGTCAGGTGTTGGAGAGGATGGAGTAGCTAGGCCCTGCAGAGATGATTTATTAGTAAAAGATTCTAAGAGTGTGAAACCTATAAGAGGAATGGAATTAAAAGCAAAATTTGAACTGTAAGAGGCTGGGCAGGAAGGTGATTAGACAGCTGAAAAGTCTTGGCTGCGTGATTCAGTGACACCCCTGCCAGGACAAAAGGATGAATAAAGGGTTGGACCTTCTCAGGTATCAGGGAAAAGGTGGTTTTTCAGGATTTTTGTATGTAGGTTAGTATGGTGATGTAGTAGTTTTCATAGGTTAGATGTAGATTCTGTAGGTTTTGTATCTTGAGGTGATTGGTTACTGCTCATTAGAATATTCACGATAGAAAGGGTTAAAATGGAATGTAAGAGGTAAATCTCTCTCTAGCTCCCCTGGATCCCTGTCCCTTTAGACCTATGGACTCTTCCCCAGTCAGGCTGCCTTCCCACCACCAATAAACCACGACCAATAAACCACGTGTCCCAAAGAGCATCCTGCTCTTCAGATCATCCCTCTCGTCAGACACCACCAGCCTGCTTGCTAATAGTCAGGGCTGGGGCACTGAAAAGCTGCAGCACCAACACGTGCCAAGGGACACCCTGCTGAGGGTGAGGGTGTTGGCTGAGGTGAAGATTTAGGTTAAGTGAAGATTTAGGTTAAGCCCTTTCCTGTCCAAGACTCTCCAGCAGATCTTCCAGGCAATGCAGAAGACAGAGCTGAGATTCACTCAGCTGCAGTCACTGCCTGGCAGGTTTGGGTTTTCTCAAGTTCTTTTCCAGGGATCTAAACTGGTGAACAAGGTCACACTTTTTAAACTCTCTTGTTTTTCACATTTCTCTCCTAAGGAGGGACTTTGCTTGTTGACCCTTGGTGTGACCAATGGGTCAAAAGATCCCACCTCTTAGGTGGGCACATTGTAAAAAGGGATAAAAATAGGTTCTGAGAATAAACCAGCCCCTTTTTTAGAGCATCAGCCTTCTGAAATCACGAGTCTGTGTCTTCCTTTCGTGTCAACCAACCACAAATGTCTTCTGTAGTCTCTGCTCTGGCCTTGCTCTTAAAATCCTTTATGCTTTTGAGGCCAGGAAATGAAGAAAAATGAAGAAAAAACCAACGTTTTGACCACCTAAGGAGCTGTAAGGGGGCAGCTGAGAAGGAAATCGGGGTATTTGTTAGGAACAACTGAGAGACTAACAGACACAGACAGACAGAGGCACAGCAAGCCCTCACCTTGGGGGCTTGTGGAGTCTTTGGTTTCTGGAAGAACCTGGTGATCTCTGCTTTCTGGGCGTTGATGCGCTGCAAGGAGAAACCCAAAATGCAAATCAGGCATCAGCCCAGAGCCCAGGACAAAGCTCCAGGTGACAATTCAGGATAATAATTCAAGGTTGAGCACATGCATGACTCAACTTCAAATGGCAGCCAAAGGGCCAAAGCAAAGTTCAGGGCAGTCAGCAGCTCCTGTGACTCAGTAAGAACACTCATTGTCCTCCCCTGGCACAAAGCAGGGTTCAGTGGCACTGCCAGGGCAGGGCTCACTTGTGGGCATTCAGAAAAAAACCCACCAAACACTTGAGAGGGGAAAAGGAACCAGCAGGTGTGAAGGTAAAAGGTAAAAATGTGGATGGAGCAGCCCCAGCAGGTCAGGGGAGGGACAAGGCTGCATCCCAAAGGGATCTGCTCCATCCCAGTTGGCACCATTTCACCCCAGAAGGAATTTAGAGATGTGGAAGGAGCTACCAGGGGGGCCTGGTTAGCTAAAAGAAAGCTGAGAAGCAAGAAGATAAAGAGCTTTTTTTCAAGGCTGTTATTAAAGAAATCAAGAAAAAAAGCAAGAGAACAAAAAAAAAACAAAACAAAAAAACCCCCCAAAAAAAACAAACCCCCCCAAAAAAACCAAAAAAAAAACAAACCAAACAAAAAAAAAAAAAAAAACCACAAAAAAAACCCCAAAAAACCCCAAAAAACCCCCAAAAAACCACCAAACAAACAAACAAAAAAAAGCAACCCCAAAAAGTTTGCAGCTAAATGTATTTTTAAAAGTTACTGTTAAGTTGCACCAATGCTGTTATGTTAATTTACTGCAGCCAATAATTAAAATTAAAAAAAGTGTAAACAATTATAAAAAGTGTATAAAAAAATCCACCATCTTTGCTAATAAACAGTTGCCACTTAAAACTGCTTTGAAGTCCCTTCATTGTGTCGTGACCACCTCTACAGCAACACAGAGAAAAAAGCATTTTCACCTTTTCCTCCTCCTTTAACCGTTTCTTCTCCTCTTTCTTTCTCTTCTCCTCAAGTTTTGCCCTTGAAAAAACAAAGACCAGGTGAACTGTCAGCCACCAGGAAGGGTTTGTTTGCACTGGGGGAGAGGTGGGAAGCCCCAGCTCCTGAGCCTGACCCCACCAGGGGGATCATCTGTCAGCCCACACCTGGCTAAGTGCAGAGAAGACTTTGTTCTTTCCCTCTAGAGCAAACATTGAGACATTTTTAGCCACGAAGTGAACAGGCTGCCTCAAGTTTCCCTGGGTGTCAGGAGATTTAAGGGATTTCCCAAGGCACAGGTACCTTCCTCAATAAACAGGATGGAAGGACAGGTGAGGCAGGTGAGGAGAGCAGCAGAAGGATGGGGATGGGAATGGGGATGGGAATGGGATGGGATGGGGTGGGGATGGGGTGGGGATGGGGATGGGGATGGGGATGGGGATGGGGATGGGGTGGGGATGGGGTGGGGATGGGGTGGGGATGGGGTGGGGATGGGGTGGGGATGGGGTGGGGATGGGGTGGGGATGGGGTGGGGATGGGGTGGGGATGGGGTGGGGATGGGGTGGGGATGGGGATGGGGTGGGGATGGGGATGGGAATGGGGATGGGAATGGGGATGGGAATGGGGATGGGAATGGGGATGGGAATGGGGATGGGAATGGGGATGGGAATGGGGATGGGAATGGGGATGGGAATGGGGATGGGAATGGGGATGGGAATGGGGATGGGAATGGGGATGGGAATGGGGATGGGAATGGGGATGGGAATGGGGATGGGAATGGGGATGGGAATGGGGATGGGAATGGGGATGGGAATGGGGATGGGAATGGGGATGGGAATGGGGATGGGAATGGGGATGGGAATGGGGATGGGAATGGGGATGGGAATGGGGATGGGAATGGGGATGGGAATGGGGATGGGAATGGGGATGGGAATGGGGATGGGAATGGGGATGGGAATGGGGATGGGAATGGGGATGGGAATGGGGATGGGAATGGGGATGGGAATGGGGATGGGGATGGGGATGGGGATGGGGATGGGGATGGGGATGGGGATGGGGATGGGAATGGGGATGGGAATGGGGATGGGAATGGGGATGGGAATGGGGATGGGAATGGGGATGGGAATGGGGATGGGAATGGGGATGGGAATGGGGATGGGAATGGGGATGGGAATGGGGATGGGAATGGGGATGGGAATGGGGATGGGGATGGGAATGGGGATGGGAATGGGGATGGGAATGGGGATGGGAATGGGGATGGGAATGGGGATGGGAATGGGGATGGGAATGGGGATGGGAATGGGGATGGGAATGGGGATGGGAATGGGGATGGGAATGGGGATGGGAATGGGGATGGGAATGGGGATGGGAATGGGGATGGGAATGGGGATGGGAATGGGGATGGGAATGGGGATGGGAATGGGGATGGGAATGGGGATGGGAATGGGGATGGGAATGGGAATGGGGATGGGAATGGGAATGGGGATGGGAATGGGGATGGGGATGGGGATGGGGATGGGGATGGGGATGGGGATGGGGATGGGGATGGGGATGGGGATGGGGATGGGGATGGGGATGGGGATGGGGATGGGGATGGGGATGGGGATGGGAATGGGGATGGGAATGGGGATGGGAATGGGGATGGGAATGGGGATGGGAATGGGGATGGGAATGGGGATGGGGGGCACAGAGCCCCTCCAGGGCATTTCAGAGCCACCCCCAGGTCCTGCTGGAGCAGGGAAGGTCACTCCAGGTGGGGATGGACACAGCACAGGGACCCCTCCCCAGGGAGCTGCACAACCCCAGGCACTCACTGCAGGGATTGGTGAGAGATTGAGTGAGCTGAGCTACACCCACAGCACAAAACTTGCTCAGTTTGCCTTCAGTTCCCTTCCAAATTTACCCTAAACCGAGACAGGTACCAAAGCCCTGAGCAAAAAATCAGCATTTTCACCTCTCAGGGAGAGAACTGGATCCACCCCTGAGCAAAAATCAGCATTTCACCTCTCAGAGAGGGACCTGGACCCACTCCTGAGCAAAAATCAGCATTTTCACCTCTCAGGGAGGGAAATGGAGCCACCCCTGAGCAAAAATCAGCATTTCATCTCTTAGGGAGGGACCTGGACCCACCACCCCTGAGCAAAAAATCAGCATTTCATCTCTTAGGGAGGGAAATGGACCCACCCCTGAGCAAAAATCAGCATTTCACCTCTCAGGGAAGGATCTGGACCCACCAACCCTGAGAAAAATCAGCATTTTCACCTCTCAGGGAGGGAAATGGACCCAACCCGAATTTCACCTCTCAGAGAGGGACTTGGACCCACCACCCCTGAGCAAAAATCAGCATTTTCACCTCTCAGGGAGGGAAATGGACCCACCCCGAATTTCACCTCTCAGAGAGAGACTTGGACCCACCACCCCTGAGCAAAAAATCAGCATTTTCACCTCTCAGAGAGGGCCCTGACCCCACCCCCTGCTCCACCTGCAGCTCCCCATCTCCCCAGGGAGCTGCAGGAAGCCCAGGCACTCACTCCAAAGCCTCCTGCCTCTCCTTGCGCTTCTCCTCCTTGGCTCGCAGCTTCTCCGCCTTCTCCTTCTCCTCCTTCTCTTTCCTTTCCCTCCTTTCTCTCTCTTTCAGCTCCTTCTCTTCTTCTTTCCTCTTCTTGGCCTCCTCCTTGGCTCGTTCTTTGGCAGCTTTGGCCTCTTCCTTCAGCCTGCCCTTCTGCTCCCTCTCCGCCCGCAGCCTCTGGAGTTTGTCGGCGCGTTCCCGGTCCTGGGGCACAGAGGGGACAACTCAGGGAGCTGCATCCCACCTGGTGATGCTCTCCTGTCTCTATTTTATATATATATTAAGTTCTGTACTTTTAAAAGTAGTTTAAAAAAAATAAAAATAAAAAAAATGCCGAAGAAATGAAAAAAAAAAGCAGCGCGCGGGGTTGGGTTTTAAAATAAAAATAAAAACAACGAAACTGCCTGACTCCCACGTGGTCCTTGCTTTGGTGGAGCATAAAGAGCAGTAAGGCAAAAATTTCCTGTGTTTTTGGTTAGTTTTGACTGGTTAAAGTAAGAAAAAAAAGTTGCCTAGATTGGTTTTTTTGGGGTTTTTTTTCGGTTTTTTTGGGGGGTTTTCTTTTTTTTTTTTTTTTTTCTTTCTTTATTAAAACTGTTTAAATCTGCTCTGAAGTAAAAAAAAAAAAACAACCAAAAAAACAACAACAAAAAAAAACCCACCAAAAAAAAAAAACAAACCCACCAAAAAAAACAAAAAAAAAACCAAAAAAACCCAAAAAAACCAAACAGACAAAAAAAACCCCCAAAAAAACCACCAAAAAAACCCCCACAAACCAACCCCCCCCAAAAAACCAAAACCAAAACAAAAACAAAAAAACAAAAAAAAACCAAAAAACCCCCCCCCCCAAAAAACAAAACAAAACAACAACAACAACAAAAAAAAAAAAAAAAAAAAAAAAAAAAAAAAAAAACCCAAAACCAAACCACCCAAACAAAAACAAAAAACAAAACAAAACAAAAAAAACCCCAAAATAAAACAGAAAAGCACCAAAAGCTCACACCTGCAGCCTGCCAGGGCCTGGACCTTCAGATGGAGTGGGGCTGCTGAGAGACTGAGTGAGCTGAGCTACACCCACAGCACAAAACTTGCTCACTTTGCCTTCAGTTCCCTTCCAAATTTACCCTAAACTGAGACAGGTACCAAAGCCCTGAGCAAAAAATCAGCATTTTCACCTCTCAGGGAGGGAAATGGACCCAGCCCTGAGCAAAAATCAGAATTTTCACCTCTCAGGGAGGGAAATGGACCCAGCCCTGAGCAAAAATCAGAATTTTCACCTCTCAGGGAGGGAAATGGACCCAGCCCTGAGAAAAAAAATCAGAATTTCACCTCTCAGGGAGGGAAATGGACCCAGCCCTGAGCAAAAATCAGAATTTCACCTCTCAGGGAGGGAAATGGACCCAGCCCTGAGCAAAAATCAGAATTTCACCTTTCAGGGAGAGAACTGGACCCACCAGCCCTGAGCAAAAATCAGAATTTCACCTCTCAGGGAGGGAACTGGACCCACCAGCCCTGAGCAAAAATCAGAATTTTCACCTCTCAGGGAGGGAAATGGACCCAGCCCTGAGCAAAAATCAGCATTTCACCTCTCAGGGAAGGAACTGGACCCACCAGCCCTGAGCAAAAATCAGAATTTCACCTTTCAGGGAGGGAACTGGACCCAGCCCTGAGCAAAAATCAGAATTTCACCTCTCAGGGAGGGAAATGGACCCAACCCTGAGCAAAAATCAGCATTTCACCTCTCAGAGAGGGATATGGACCCAGCCCTGAGAAAAAATCCACATTTCATCTCTCAGAGAGGGACCTGGACCCACCCCCTGCTCCACCTGCAGCATCCCAAACCCTCACCCTGCCCAGGGAACCAGGTGGGAGCAGCACAGCCCCAGCTCCCTGGTGCCAGCTGAGCTTCCCTTGTGCTGCCTCTCTGAAAGCTTTAATTAATTATTCTTTTCCCTTAACACAAAAAAAAAAAAAAGAAAAAGGTGTTTCCATTCCTCTAAGCATCAAAGAAAAGCTTTGTATTTGAGTCATCTTCATTACCGCTGGAAAATTAGATGGGAATTAAAAAAATGGTAATTATTCCCTTTTATTTAATAGGAGATCTCAAATCCCTTTGCAAAATATTTTTTTCTCCTGAGCTAAGTTTTCTTTGCTTTGGTGCCATCCCAGGGTTAGAAGTGAATTTGAGCAGATCTGGCATCAGAAAGCCCCAAGGATTTTCCATTAGCACAGGAACCAGACTCTGATGATCCTGGGATATCTCAGAGTTTGAGGCTCCAAAATTCAGATTGTGGAGCTCATCCCTGGTTTTCTCCCCATTTTGGATCAGCCCCAGTGCCCTGAGCTGGTTCAAGGGGCGCTCTGGGAACAGCGAGGGGGAAGATAAATTGGAATAATAAAAAATTATTCCAACTCCATAATAAGTGAATATTATAAAATAATAAAATAGAAATATAGAAATAAAATAATAAATAAAGTAAAATAATAAAATGAAATATATTATTATAAAATAATAAAATAAATAAATAAACTAAATAAAAAAATAAAATAAAATAAAAAATAAAGTAAAATAATAAATAAAATATATTATTATAAAATAATTAAATAAATAAATAAAATAAATAAATAAAATAAATAAAATAATAAATAAAGTAAAATAATAAAATGAAATATATTATTATAAAATAATAAAATAAATAAACAAAATAAATAAATAAAAATAAAATAAATAAAATAATAAATAAAGTAAAATAATAAAGTGAAACATATTATTATAAAATAATTAAATAAATAAATTAAATAAATAAAAATGAAATAAAATAATAAATAAAGTAAAATAAGAAATTAAATTTATTATTATAAAATAATAAAATACATAAATAAAACAAATAAAAATAAAATTAAAAAATAAAATAAATAATAAAATAAATAAAACAAATAAAATAAATAAAACAATAAATTGGAAGTGTTGCCTTTCATGGTGTTTCCTCCCAAAACAACTGCAATTCCCACCAAGGGCTCTGCTGGTAACAAAGGAAGGGGAAAATAGAAAAAAAAAAGTCAAATGAAAGAGGAAGAGCTTTCCTTGTGCTGCAGCGATGTCAAGAGGAGGGAAGAGGAGGAACCTGCCTCGTGCCCAGACACTCCCATCAACTCCTCCCTGGGGATTTTCAGTTTTTCTTTTTATTGATTTCACATCTCTCTCCCTGTCAACATCGAGGCTCCCTGAGTTTGTGTCACGACACAAACCAACTGCAGCAAGGCACCAGCAGCCAAACGGTGCCAAGGGCAGGGAAAGAACCCTGGCAGCCTGAGCCATGGGATGTGCTGGGTGCAGCTCACTGGGGCCTCTGCTTCACTCCCCAGCAGCGTTTTTAGCTTTCATTTTCCTCTTTCTCTCTCTTCTCCCAGCCCTGCTATTTTTACCAGAGCTATAGAAAGGAAGAAAACAACAGATTGGGATCCTACGTGAGAAAAGCAAGGGAGGTTTACAGCTACAACTTACATCAAAACACAGGAGTTTATAAACAAGCCACTGAGGGAGGGACAGACAGAATTCCTGAGCACAAACCCACCCCGAGGAGCAGGTAAAAAAACCCCAAAAAGGCATATTCAGGCAGCACTGACTGCTGGAAAATCCAGTGACACCCCCTCCCTCAGCCTCCTCTAGATCCAGCATTCTGGAATGAGGGAGCAGAGTTGTTGGTTTTTTTTGGGTTGTTTTTTTTTTGCTGAGGAGCTGCACCCAAGCAAAGAGAAGCTGGAGCTTGAGCATTCCCAGTGGTGGCAGGCAGTGGTGACAATCTCAGGGATGTCACAGGTGCAGCACCCCAAACTTGCCTCGTGGATTAAATAAAAAACAGAACCTGCATTTTTTTTTTTTTTGGGGGGGGGGGGGTTTAAACATTTCCAATCTCTTCCTAGAGAAGCCCCAAATGCAGCCAAGTTCAGGAGTTTTTGGAAGGGCCAAGCACTTTTAACTGCCTGCATGAAAGGTTCTTCCAGGCTCCTCAGGGTGAAGGGGAAAAAAATGGCAAAAGAGATGTTGCAGCTGGGCTGAGATGAAAGCAAAGGCTGCTCAGGGGAGGGCTGGGTGGCAGGGAAAGGCCTTACTCTTTGCAATCTCAGCTTCTCCTTCTCTGCTGAGCTTCTGTGGAATTTCTGAGGTACCTGGAATGACAAAGTGCAAGTTTTAGAGGGAGATGCTGGTCCTCCCTTTTCCAGCCTGAGCCACATCAGGCTGTGATGCTGCTGACACCACTCCAAACTCCTCCAGGGCAGGGAATGAGGACACACCTCAGGCATTTCCAGCCCAGCCTGGATTCATCCCAGGGCTCCTGAAATCCTCACATTTGCACAAAGAAACCCCTGTGGTCCCCTCAGCCCTGCAGGATCCTTTTGGGAACATCACCTGCACAGCAGCCAGAGCTGCTCTGAACCACAGGGGACGTTTCAAATGTGGCACAGTCACTTCCTTCCACCTAAACTTGGGTTTGTTTGGGGTTTTTTTTGGTTTGTTTTTTTTTTTTTTTTTTTTGCATCCACCTATCTTGCTGTGATATTTAGCTGTAACTTTAGGAAGACAAGGATTGTTTCCCACATTTGAACACTGTTTTTTAATTTGTCATCACAGTGCACTTGATCTTCCACCAGTAACAGCTCACTGATCCTAAATTCCAAACAGGGCACACTTCTCATTCATCTTTATTTATGGGAGGTGGGGGAAAGAAAAAGGTGTTTTGTGCTTAAGATCATTGTTCACAGACTGGTTAAAGGTTTAATTTGTCAATATTTCAGTGACTGGATTTACTGGATCCCCCCCTCCTCCTCCTCCTCCCTCCTGCCATTCACAGCATCACATTTAAATGGTGATTAACAGGCTAACACCCAGCCCAACTGCTTTATTTGCTATATTTAGCTGATAGAAAACAGGACTTCTGTCAGGTGAGTCAAGCTCCTCAGAGCTGTTTCCTCCCAGGAAAAAAAAAAAAAACAAACCAAAAAACCAAACCTGCCAGGACTCCCAGCTGCACAGCTCAGGGGTGCAGACCCTGATTTTGGGGAGCAGCCCACGAGCAAACCCAGCCCCACTGGGCAGTGCTGGGTTACACCAGGAGCTCCTCCTGCTGCTCTGCTACACTGGAAATACTTCATGCCTGCTTGAGTGTGTCTGTTTGTTTTAGAGGTGGAAGACTGGGAGTTTTCACAGAGGAGGAATTGATCCTTTGGCTTGATAAACACAACAAAAGGCCTGGGAGAACCATCCCTGTGGTGCTTCAGAGCCACCTCAGCTGATGCTGCTGCCCTGGGAAGCTTCTCTGTCAAATCTGCCCCCCAAAAAATCAGGGTGTTTGGGGGAGGGTGTCCTGCTGAAGCAGAGCTGCTAAACTGAAGCTCAGGTGAGCAAAAAACCCCCTCAGCCAGAGATTTTTCATGGAATCCTTGAATGCTTTGGGTTGGGAGGGACCTTAAAGCCCACCCAGTGTCACCTTCCATGGTCCCAGGGCTGCTCCAATCCACACCCAGCCTGGCCTGGGACACTGCCCCGTGCCAGAGCTGCAGGAATTCAGAGCTGGAAAAAGCATCTGCACTGGGGGAACATCCTCCCAGGAATCACAGCAGCTTCCAGGAGGACGAGCAGAGCTCAGGAAGCAGCACCTAAAGCACCAAACTGCTCTTGGATGCTGCTACCAAAACAGCCAGCAGGCATTTCATTAAAGAAATGCAAACACAGCAGCAGCCAGGAGCAGGGAGGATAAAAATCCTTCAGCTGTAGGATTTCAGGATCCCAAAGGGTGACAATTCAGCAGTTAAACCAGCACCACCTTTCCTACACTCCTCCTCTTCCCCACCATCCCAGGAACCCAAAAACTGCTTTTGAATGCTGCTACCAAAACACCAAGCTGTGATATTTAGCTGTTATTCATTATTCATTAAATAAATGCAAACACAGGAGCAGCCAGGAGCAGGGAGGAGAAAAATCCTTCAGCTGTAGGATCTCAGGATCCCAAAGGACAATTAAACCAGTACCACCTTCCCTACACCCCTCCTCATCTCACTCCTCTTCTTTCCCACCATCCCAGGAACCCAAAACCTGCTCTTGGATGCTGCTACCAAAACACCAAGCAGGCATTTCATTAAAGAAATGCAAACACAGCAGCAGCCAGATTCAGGATCCCAAAGGGTGTCAATTAAACCTGCACCACCTTCCCTACACCCCTCCTCTTCCCCACCATCCCAGGAACCCAAAACCTGCTCTTGGATGCTGCTACCAAAACACCAAGCAGGCATTTCATCAGATAAATGCAAACACAGCAGCAGCCAGGAGCAGGGAGGATAAAAATCCTTCAGCTGTAGGATTTCAGGATCCCAAAGGGTGACAAACTGGCACCACCTTCCCTCCACTCCTCCTCTTCCCCACCATCCCAGGAACCCAAAACCTGCTCTTAGATGCTGCTACCAAAACACCAAGCAGGCATTTCATTAGATAAATGCAAACAGAGCAGCAGCCAGATTCAGGATCCCAAAGGGTGACAATTAAACCGGCACCACCTTCCCTACACCCCTCCTCTTCCCACTCCTCCTCTTCCCCACCATCCTAGGAACCCAAAAACTGCTCTTGGATGCTGCTACCAAAACACCAAGCAGGCATTTCATTAAAGAAATGCAAACACAGAAGCAGCCAGGAGCAGGGAGGATAAAAATCCTTCAGCTGTAGGATTTCAGGATCCCAAAGGGTGACAAACTGGCACCACTTCCCTCCACCCCTCCTCTTCCCCACCATCCCAGGAACCCAAAAACCCTGCACACCACAGCAGCTCCCCTGCCAAAAAGCAGAGCAGACCAACCTTCCTGGCAGGCGTGGAGGCAGCCAAAGGGCTGCTGCTCCTCTTGGCCTCTGCCAGCAGCAGCACCTCGGGCGAGCTCCCGGAGCTCAGCGAGGAGCGGCTCAGTCCCGAGTCCCCCTCGTGGGACGACTCCAGGGCCTCGCTCTCCGAGGCGGTGCTGCCGTCCAGAGAGGCCACCTGGGGGGATCTCAGGCTCATGATGTCCTCCAGCAGCACCACGGGCACCTTCCCCTCAAAGAGCAAATCCTTCAGTTCGTCCTGGCTGCCCTTCCTGCTGTCCTTGCAGCTCGCCAGCCCGGAGCACGGCTGGGTCTCAGCTCCCAAATCCTCCTCTGCCTGGGCTGCAGCTGCAGCTGCAGGGGGGAGCTCCTCAGGCTCCGTGGGGTCACCTGCTGGGCTGCTCTGCCGGGAGTTGGGGCAGCTCAGGGCGTTCAGCTCCGTCCCTGTCGTGCTGTTGGTCACTGAGGCTGTGTCAGAATCCGCGTCCCTGCGCTCTGCGCCGCCCCCCAGTCCGTGGCCGGAGCCCTTGGAGAGGTCAGGGACGTCCCCAGGGTGGCTGGTGTCACCTCCGGGGTTTTTCTGGATAAAATGGTCCAAGGGACCTTTGCCGTTCACCAGTTTTGGAGTCAAATTCCCGTCGGAAGCCAGCTGGCAGTCGTTCTCCACATCGTCCAGGGAGGCACTGGAGGCATCCAGGGAGGGATCCTGGCTCGGAACGAAAGCGCCCGGGGAGCCTTTGACTTTTTTCACTTCTGAATCCACGTCCAGTTTCTCCTTTGGCACAGGATTGAGGCGCTTGAAGGGCAGCCGAGCTGCAACAGCAACACCAGGTTACTCAGCGAGAGGAAACATCAAAGGATTTTACTCGTTTCGAGGTGTAGGATTGAGAGGAGCCACTCAAGAGCTGGTTTAATCACGGCCAAGCCAATGTATTTCACAAAACCAGGCGTGAAACGCTCCCAAAACCGCGCTGGATGAGAGACACAGCCTTACCTTGGACGAGCTTCCGTGGAGGAACAGCAGCTTTGTCTCTGCACTCCATGGCTACGGGGAGAAAAACAACAAATCAACACCCATGGCTGCTCACCAGCAGCTGCTGCTGCTTCCCTGAGACGGCCCAGGCAGAGCCCAGCAGCTCTCCCAGGGCCGGTGAGGGGGGACAGAGGGGTCCCAGTGTCACCCCCAAGCCAAAGGAACCCCGGACCCAGCGGGTCCCAGCAGTGTCCCCCTGGCTGGGCTGAGCAGGAACGCTCCTCAGGAGCGCAGGCTTGTACCCAACGAGAGGCGAGGAGGAAATTCCTCCCTGTGAGGGCTGGGGAGACCCTGGCACAGGGGAGCTGTGGCTGCCCCCGGATCCCTGGCAGAGCCCAAGGCCAGGCTGGAGCGCCCTGGGACAGCGGGAGGTGTCCCTGCCCATGGCACGGGTGGGATGGGATGGGCTTTCAGATCCTTCCCCACCCAAACCCATCTGTGACTGCAGAAGTGAAGCTGCAGGGCGTGCCCGAGCCCAGCCCCGGGGCGCGGCGGCAGCTCCGGCGCCTCCTTTGTTACCCCGGGCAGGCCCCGCGCACCCCGCGGCCCAACCGCCGCCGGAAACACCTCGCGCCCCGGCCGCACCGCACCCCTCCAACTCGGCCCTACCTGTCCCGGCGGCCGGCGCGGCTCGCGGCGGTGCCGGGCGGCGGCGGCCGAACCCGAGGCGGCCCGGCCCGCGCAGCCCCCGCCGCTCCCGGTCCCGGTCCCGCCCGGCCCGTCCCGCTCGTACTTGGCGGGAGCCGGGGCGACCCCGAGTCCCGCAGCGCTGATTGGCGGAGCGCGCCCCACGTGACCCACCATCCACACTCCCCGCGGCGTCTCGCTGTCCGATTGGCTGCCGCCGCGGGCGCCGTTGATTGGCGAAGGAAGCTGTCGGTCTGGCGCGCTGCTGGCGCTGATTGGATGGCTTTGTAGAGGCCCGGCGGGGTGCCGCTGGGTCCTTGCGTCTGGGCCCGAGGCCTGCCCGCTCAACCGGGAGGGAACGGGGCCGCAGCGGGCCGGTCCCTGTCCCGGCCTGTCCGCAGCACCGGGCGGAGGGGGCGGAGCCAGCACTGCCGCCTGCCGCGCCACTCTGGGCCTTGAGCCAACGCGCGAAATGGCGGCGGCACCGACGGCCAATTAGCGCCGGCCGCTGCGAGGCGCAGGCGCAGCCGCTGTCGCGAGGGATACCGGGAGTCGTAGTTTTCCATTTGGAGTGTCTGTCGCCCCATTCCCCCCCACCCCAGGACTATGGCGGGGGTCCCGGCCCGATTTGTCCCCGTGTGGCACACGCGGCCCGCTCCCTGCGAGCGGTGCTGGATCCCTCAGGAGGACACGGCTGCGCCACAGTCGGCTCCCAACATGACCGCCCGTCCCGCCTGTCGCGACAGAGCGGCGGAGAGAGCCGCTGAATCGCGACCGGCGGCGGTTCCGCCCGGCCGGCAGGGGGCGCGCTGGCAGCGCCCGCCGCTCGGTGGTGGCGGCCGGGGGCGGGGCCGGGCGGCGGCGGAAGCGGCGGCGGGGACGGGCCGGGCCGGGCTGGGACGGGCGGAGCGTCCTGAGGCTCCCGAGGCTCCCGCCGCCCCCGCACCAGGTCCCGCCGCCCGCAGACCGGGGCCCCCGCCGCCACCGGGCCAGGCACCGGCACCGGCACCATGTCGGTGGCGGGGCTGAAGAAGCAGTTCTACAAAGCGACCCAGGTGAGACAACCGGCACCCCGCGCTCCTTCCCGCCGCCGTTGGGCTCCGGGGAGGCCGCTCTTCCCTTTACCCGTTCGGAGAAGCCGTCCCGGCCGCTGCTGCCGCGGCGGTGCTCGATCCCCGCCGTTATCCCCTCCCGGCATCCCGGTGCGGGGCCCGCCGAGCATCCCCCGGTACCCCCCGGTGTCCAGCCTGGCACCCCCCGGTGTCCAGGTCTCGTAGCTCCCGGTGATCCCGGTGCGAGCTCTGAGCGGGGCTGGGACCCCTCGGGCAGCCTGGCCTGGGGGCTCCCGTTCTCCCGGTTGGACCGGGCAGGGAAGCTCCTCCACCGGGGACCGGAGGGCGCCGAGCCGGTGATGGGTCCCGGGACCGGGTGGGCTTTTTTGGGGGGGGCTATTTCCCCCTTTCCCGCACCACCGGGGCGGATCCAAGCCCCCAAGCAGCGGGATGAGAGGCGGAGCGGGAGAACGCCCCGGGAGCCCCGGTAACCCCGGCGGCAGCTGCAGCCCGGCCTCGGGAAGCGGCCGCTTCCTGCAGAGCCCCGGGAGCCGGGCAGGGCCGGGGGGGAGCCCCGAGCACCGGCGGGGGGGTGTCAGGAAACAGCTGGGCAGGTTCGGGAGGTACCGCCGGGACCGAGGGGTTGATGTCGGTGTCGGTGCCGGTGCCGGTGTCGCCTCCTTGGAGCTCTTCCCCCGAATTCCCCATCCCGGGAAGTGTCCGAGGCCGGGCTGGACGGGGCTGGGAGCAGCCTGGGATGGTGGAAAAGGGAATGGGATGGGATCTTGGAGGTCTCTTCCAATCGTTGGGTGATTCCAGGCGGGAATCAGAGGTTCATCAACACCTTTTCCCTCACCCTCGAATCAAGGGGTGGCCATTCCCAATCCCCCCAAGCAGAATTGTCCTTCCCACTGCTTCCTGTTAACACTTGTGAGGTTTGGTTTTCTGTGGGGTTTTTTTTGTTTGTTTTTTTGGGTTTTTTTTTGGGATTTTTTGGGGTTTTTTTGGGGGGGGGGTGGTTTTGTTTTGTGGGTTTTTTTGGGTTTTTTTGGGTTTTTTTTGGTTTTTTTAATGCGTTTTGGGAACGATTCAAGAATCACAAATCCCCCCCACCCCCCTCCCCTGCTGCTGCTTTCCTGCCCCTGTTTTAAATTGCAGATAAATTTGGCACGGGTCGTGTTTTCCATCGCTGAGTTTAAGCCCTTTCAGCTCATCCCACCCCTGCGTGCGACGTGTGTCGCCTCCTTCCTTGGCTCCGTTTCCCCAAATCCCTTTTATTTATCCAGCAAAGCAAAATAACAAAATTCCTGAAGTCATCCCCCACCCCCTTTCCTGCTGAACGGTGGTGGGGTAGTTTTGGATTTTTTTTTTATTTATTTTATTTTGGGTTTTTTGGTTTTTTTTTTCCCACAACTTCCATGGGGAAAGGCCGTGCTGGGAACTCGGTGTGGGAGGATTTTTGCCCTGGTGGTGTCAGGAGGTGAAAACCCCCTTCGGTGACTCAGGGGTTCCTAAACCCAAAAAATATCATTTTAAACCCCCGACTGAAGCGTTTTCTGGAGGAATCACGACTTCTTCCAGAGGTGCTGCCACCCCCTTGCAGTGCTCTGGGGACAGGGACTGAGGTGGCTGTGATTTAGAGATGCTCTGACTGCTAACTGGAAGCCACTGGTTCCAGTTTGGCCTTTTTTTCTATTTTTTTTTTTTTTTGTCTCCTTTCCTTTCCTTTCCTTTCCTTTCCTTTCCTTTCCTTTCCTTTCCTTTCCTTTCCTTTCCTTTCCTTTCCTTTCCTTTCCCCCCTCTGGTCCCACTCAGCCCTTGGCTGAAGGAAGGGAGGATTAGTTATTTTTTTGGCTCCCTTCGAACCATCAGGCTCTGCCAAAGCCCAACATGTGGAAGATCTTTCCTAAAACGTTTTGTTCCACGTCTGTCCTTAATTGAAGGAAAACGGGGCCAGCCAGGGGTGGGGTGTGCAGGGACCCCGGAGGGTTTGGGATCCCCATCCAGGATCCAGAGGGAGCAGGGCTTGGCTCGTGGGCCTCATCCCTGTGATTCCTCTGAGCCCACATCCCCCCTGGGTGAGGCAGCCCACACGCAGGAGAGAGAGAGAGCTTGGAGTATCCTGGAATTAAAAAAAAAAAAAATAAATTAAAAAATAAAAAATCTTGAGTCGTGCTGGCAAATGCTGCGGATTGGGGAGCAGCTCCGAGTGTGTCCAGAACAGGTTCTGCCTGTTCACTGCAAACTGTTCTCTTAATAAAAAAAAAAAAAAATAAAAATAAGGAAAGCTGGAGGAAATAATTCTGAGGAAAGAGGGAGAAGCAGCAGCAGCAGCTTGGAGCTGGGAGCAGGGTGGGAAGTCCCTGTCTGCCTGGTCCAAGGTTTTATCCAGCTGGGAATTCGCAGGGACCTTCTGGTGTGGAAACAGCTTCCTTTGCACCGTTTGGGTTTTGTAGCAACTGATGTAAATCCTAAAATCCTGCAGATCTTCCCAGGCAGTGGGCAGGGCAGGCTGCTGTTCCCGGGGGGAATCCCGAGGGAACTGCTGGGGGTGTCAGCAGGGATTGGGGGGGAGCAGCAGGAGGATTCCCCTGCCTGGGAATCCCACCTGGCTGGGGCTGACCTGGCAGCAGGAGGAGCTCTGTGGGGTCAGGGGAAGCCAGGGAGGGATTGGTGTGAGAGCCCATTCTCATCCCAAAACTCATCCCATTCCATGGGCAGGGACACCTCCCACTATCCCAGCTCCCTTTGCCTGTGGGAGCACCAGGATTCCCAACACAGCCCATGGAGGGTCTGGCTTGGGGGAGACCTCAGAGCTCATCTCCTTCCAGCCCCCGGCAGTGCCCAAAGCCAGGCTGGACACTTGGAGCACCCTGGGCCAGTGGGAGGTGTCCCTGCCCGTGGCAGGGCTGGGACAGAATGGGATTAAGGTCCCTTCCAAGCCCAGCCAGGCTGGGGCTCAGCCCTGGGCGCTGCTGTTCTCCCAAACTGGATGAACGTGCTCCCAACGCCTGTGGGAGCTGAGCCTAAACCCTGCCAGGCCTGCCTGGGCTCAGGAGCTCCTGCTGGCCCAAGGCACAGCCCAGCCACCTCCTCCTCCTCCACATCCAGAGCTGTTCTCCAGCAGGGGAAGAGGCAAGTGCTAATTAAAACTCAGCAGCCCTTGACACACACACACACACACACACACACGCCTTTCCCTGAGTTTGATGACAGCTCCCAAGGCTTCCAGAGGTATTTTTGACCATAAATAGCCCCTTGCTCCCTGCCTGGCCTGGGATGTGCTCCAGAAGCAGCTCAGCCCAGCAGGACCCTGAGCTCCCTGGGCCAGCAGGGAATGCTCTCCGTGCCCTGGGAGCTTCCACCCAGGTGCTGCCGAGGCATCTGCTGCGAGCTGTGCTCCCAGAGCCTGTGGGACAGCCAGGGCACAGAGTGCAGCCTCCAGAGAGGGCATTTCCCCTTCTCTTTGGCCTTTGTGGTCATTGCTCTTGGAGCTTCTGAGCTGGGATTTCCTTCACTTCTCCTTGGGTTTCCTTTCTTCCCCCACTCAGCCGAGGTTCTCTCTGCGGTGGCTTTCGTGCTCTGCTTTCAAGTGTGGGAGCATTTCAAATGTGGGGTTTTCCTTCCCTTTCTCTGATGAGCCTTTCAAAAGCTTCTTTTTTGGGGTTTTTGTTTGTTTTTGGGGTTGGTTTTTTTTTGGTATTAACTTAGCCCTGCTACCACTGGCCTGTCCAGGCTTTCTCTTGGAGGCAGGAGGTGTCTTTGGGATGCTTTGGGTTGGAAGGGACTTTAAAACTCATCCCATTCCATGGGCAGGGACACCTCCCACTGTCCCAGACTGCTCCAAGCCCTGTCCAACCTTGGACACTTCCAGGGATGGGGCAGCCACAGCATCCTTGGGAAGCAGTGCCAGGCCCTCAGCGCCCCATCAGCAAAGCAGGGAATTCCTGTGGGAGGGATTTGGCAGCCTCAGCCTCAGAGCTCCTTATCTGTACACAGGAATTTGGACTGGAAAGTCGAGGGATTTTGCTGATTCCTGCCAGCCTGGAGCCTCCTGCCAACCTCTGTCCCACAGCACCTGATGTTTCTGTATTAACATTAACCCGGGCTGGATTCCCCTGGGTTTATCTTTCCACATTAATCTGCTCCCCAGGCCGGATTTGCTGGGGCGTGGGGTGACATCCTCCTTCCAGCTCTGCTTCCAGCCAGGATCCATCCTCCAGGAGCATCCCCCTCCCTGGCTGCCCTGCAGCTCTGGGATGGCTGTTCTGGTGATGTGTTTGCAGATCCACAGGGGAAAAAAGGAGGCTCAGGGGAGATCCCATTCCTCCTCTGCACAGCTCCCTGGAAAGGGCAGGGCTCGGCCTGCCAGGGAATGAGGGAGGGAGCGGCCTCAGTCAGGCTGAAATTTGATATTCATGCAAATTTTTCCATGGAAAAGGCTGTCAAGGCATTGGAGCAGGCTGCCCAGGGCAGTCCCCATCCCTGAAGTGTTCAAAAACCACGGGGATGTGGCACTTGGGGACACAGCGGTGAACCTGGTGCTGGGCTGGGCTCGGGGGGTCTTCAAGCTCTTTTCCAACCATAATTCCAGGTGGAAAGCACAGGCTGAGTGTCCCCAAAGCTCTTGGAGACAGGGATGAGGTGCCAGTGCATCCCCTCAGGCCTGGCTGGACACTCACAGAGGCAGCTCAGGGGAAAAGCTGCAGCCAGGATGTTTTCCTGTGGATTCCCTCTCCTTTTCCTGGGTGATTTGGCATCAAAACCCCGTCCCTGCTTTGGCTGGTTAATCATTGTTGGAGCTGAGCAGCCCCAGAACCAAGCAGGTTTCGTTTTTCAAGGATTGTTTCTCTCCAGAATTTCCAATAAATTGGCTTTCCCCCCGCCCCCCCCCCCCCATTTAAGGTTCCTAAAAACAACCTTTTTAAAGTTGTTTTTGCAGCTGTTGGGCTCTGACAGTAATGGGAGCTTCGATTCCTGGAAGGCAGAGGCAGAAAACAGAGCAGGGGAACTCCAGGCTCTCTGTATCCTGCTCCCTTTGCTCCCTGATGTCAGCCAGGGAAAGTGTTATCCTGTGCTTGCAGCTGGGGGAATCTGGGATGAGGGAAGGAAGGATCCGTGACTCAGGCCTGGGGGGGGGTGGGTCATGTGGCCCTGGGATGCTGGATCCACGTCATCTGCCTGAAATTGTGGATTTGGGATGCTGGATCCACGTCATCTGCCTGAAATTGTGGATTTGGGATGCTGGATCCATGTTATCTGTCTGAAATTGTGGATTTGGGATGCTGGATCCATGTCATCTGCCTGAAATCGTGGATTTTGGATGCTGGATCCATGTCATCTGCCTGAAATCATGGATTTGGGATGCTGGATCCATGTCATCTGCCTGAAATCATGATTTGGGATGCTGGATCCACATCATCTGCCTGAAATCATGAATTTGGGATGCTGGATCCACGTCATCTGCCTGAAATCGTGGATTTGGGATGCTGGATCCATGTCATCTGCCTGAAATTGTGGATTTGGGATGCTGGATCCATGTCATCTGCCTGAAATCATGATTTGGGATGCTGGATCCACATCATCTGCCTGAAATCATGGATTTGGGATGCTGGATCCACATCATCTGCCTGAAATCATGATTTGGGATGCTGGATCCACATCATCTGCCTGAAATCATGATTTGGGATGCTGGATCCATGTTATCTGCCTGAAATCATGATTTGGGATGCTGGATCCATGTCATCTGCCTGAAATCATGGATTTGGGATGCTGGATCCATGTTATCTGCCTGAAATTGTGGATTTGGGATGCTGGATCCACGTCATCTGTCTGAAATTGTGGATTTGGGATGCTGGATCCATGTTATCTGCCTGAAATCATGGATTTGGGATGCTGGATCCATGTTATCTGCCTGAAATTGTGGATTTGGGATGCTGGATCCATGTTATCTGCCTGAAATCATGATTTGGGATGCTGGATCCATGTCATCTGCCTGAAATCATGGATTTGGGATGCTGGATCCACATCATCTGCCTGAAATCATGGATTTGGGATGCTGGATCCACATCATCTGCCTGAAATCATGATTTGGGATGCTGGATCCATGTTATCTGCCTGAAATCGTGGATTTGGGATGCTGGATCCACATCATCTGCCTGAAATCATGATTTGGGATGCTGGATCCACGTTATGTGCCTGAAATCATGGATTTGGGATGCTGGATCCACATCATCTGCCTGAAATCGTGGATTTATCCAGCTGACTGCACAGGGGAGGGTCCCTGGATGCAGCGGAAGGAAATCCTTCCTCCCCCTTTTCCCTGCCACTGCTTTCCTCCTGGGAAAGAGCAAAATGGGGATGAGCTCAGCCTTGTAAAAGCTGATTCATTCCTTTAGCACATTTTGTTGTTTTTATTTTTTTTTTTTTCTTTCCTTCTTCCTCCTCTCCCCCGTGCCCGCATATGCCAGTGCCTTTTGCCAGAGCTCCCAGCTCCATCCCTCTGGGAATGCTGGAGACTGAGGAGGGAGCAGGGCAGCTCCTCCTGCCTGAGACTGCAGAAATCCCAGCCCCAAAATCCAACCTGCCCTTGGTGGGGAGGGAGTTGGTTCCCGCTGGGATGTGAGGAACTGATCCTGCAGTGTCCCTGCTGCTCTCCCTCCCTGGGGCAGGCTGGAGAGCTGCTGCAAAAAGCCCAGAAATAAAACAAATCCCTGATTTGCTGAGGGTTTGGGCTGCGTAATTCCAGCTGAACTCGTTCACCTGGAGCCTCAGCGCCGCCTGCCAGGCCTGCTGCTGTTTCATAAGACTCCGAGGTCGCTGTCCCTGCTCCTGCCCAGCCCTGCCCTGCAGGGTTAATCCAGGCTGGGCTGTGATGCCCAGAGTGGGAGCAGGCAGGAGGCTGAGCCTGGCTTTTCCTGCAGCTCTGCTCCCTCCCAGCTGTGCCATGGCCGTGCCCCAGCCTTCCTCCCTGGATCAGATGGGAAAGATCCAGGTCCTGGGCTTGGGAAAGCCCCACAGCATCCCAGAGCTTCCCTTTTCCTAAGCTGCTCCATGTCAGGACTTTAGTGCAGGATCCAGCCCCATATTGGCCTCTCCCTGTGATGATAAAAGTGATAATTAATTTTTTTTTTTCCCGGGTTTCCTGTTCCCCTCAGCCCCATCCCTTCAGTCAGCAGATCCCGTGGCTTTCAGGCAAGGTTCCTCTGGCAGGAAAGGGCCGTGCCTGGCCCAGGCTCAGGGGTGAAGCAGTGCTGGGGGTTCCTCTCCTGCTTTTGGGGCTGGGAGGGCCTGGAGGTGTCCTGCTCCTCTTGCATTGGATGGAGAATCCACCAGGAGAGTTTGGATTGCTCCAAGAAAAGCCTTGTAACCCCCCCCCCTCTCCTTCCAGCCTTGCCACCAATAGCTAATTAATAGAACCAGTCCTTTTAAAGCCACTGGGAATTTTAGGATCTCCTAATGCCTGGCTATTAATAAAGTTCATGGTACTGTCACTAATTAAATTGCTTTTCTGCTACAAAGAAAAAAAAAAATGAGTTAAACATCTCCATAATGAAATTCTGTCTTTGAGACAGAAGGTTAAATTTGCATGATTAAAGCTTTAAAGGGCTTTTCCTAATTGAGAAAATGCTTCATAATTCATCCCAGAGCCTGAAAACCTGGCTGCACCCCCTGGCTGGGCCAGCCTGTTCTCCAGTGATAATTTATTAACCCCTTTCCTGACCAGCTCTGGGTTTGGCATCCCAGGATTAGCTGCATTTCCACTTAATTCTGCCACTTCCATGACGAAAAAGGCAGAAAAAGGGTAAACAATTACCTGCACCCAAAGCAAATCCACTACAGGAGCAGGTGCTGGGTTTATGATTTTGGTTGTTTTTTTTTTTTCCCCTCTGATTTTCCTCCCTGGATTAGGAACCATCTCGTTTGCTGCTGACGTGTGCCCGTGGTTCCCAGGGAGCAGGGGCAGCACAAATCCCGGAGTGCCAGATGTTGGAGGAGCTCTTGTCCCAGTAAAGCTCCTCCTGATTGCACTGGGGGAGCTCTAAAGGGCAAAGGCTCTGGGGCTTTTTGTGCCTGCCTGGGATAAAACATCATCCAAATATCTCCCAGGATTTCTGAGCCACCTCTGGCTCTGCCTGCAGGGCGGGGAAGTGATGCCAAGTGATGGAGAGGGGGTTTTATCCCCTTTAAAGCATTCCAAAATGACTCCAAGTGTGTAGTGAGGGGAAAAAAAAAAAAAAAAAAAAAAAAAAAAAAACACCAAAAAAAAAACCAAAAAAAAAAAAAAAACCCACAAAGAAACAAACATAAAAAAACAAACCAAAAACAAACAAACAAAAAACCCCAAAAAACACCAAAAAAAACCCAACCAAAAAAACCCCAAAACAAACAAAAAACACAAAAAAACCAAAACAAAACAAAAAACAAACGGATTCAGCAGTACAGGCTGGAAGCTGACAGAGCCCCTGCGAGGGGAAGTGAGGCTGTTAAAGATCCACAAGGACACAGACTCCGTTTATTTCTGGGAATTTCTTCCCTTTTATGCTGTTCTACAGAGAACCACCCAAGGGGTGGAGGAAAGACAAACTTCTTCAATCACATTGGTCAAACCAGAGGGACATCAAGGAGAAGTTCCTCCCAGGGAAAGCAATGCAAACACAGGTTACAGTCAGGAAAACAGAAAACTCTCTGGGAAAAGAGTTTCAGAGAAACCCAAACATCTCAGGCACCAACCAGGGCTACAACAACTGACACAGACTCTGACTTCAGCAGGCTGACAGTGACTCTGTTTATTTCCTGGGAATTTCTTCGCTTTTATGCTGTTCTGCAGAGAACCACCCAATGGGTGGAAGAAAGACAAACTCCTTCCATCACATTGGTCAAACCAGAGGGACATCAAGAAGTCCCTCCTAGGTTACAGTCAGGAGAACGTGTCTCATGTTGACAGAAAGAATTTCAGAAACTCTGGGAAAAAGAGTTTCAGAGAAACCAGAACATCTCAGGCACCAGCCAGGGCTGCAGGGAAGGTGCAGAGCTCCGGAGGAGCTGCTGCAGGGCTTCCATCCGACGCCGGCCCCGCGTGCTCCTGGCAGCCTGAGGGACCCTTGGGCTCTCTCCTTCCCGCTCTCCCTTCCCTTAGCACGCCCTGCTCTGCTCCGATAGCCACGGAGCCTTTCCTCGAATTCCAAGGAGCGAGGGAAAGGCGTGTTTGCAGTGTCCTCAGAGCCCCTTTGATGTCCCTGCACGCCGGGTGGAACGGGCTCTGCACGGGGGGCTCTCCCACCCAAGCCCCAGCCAGGAAGAGGAGTTTGCTTTCCTTTGGGTATTTTTGGTTTTTTTGTTTTTTTTTTTTTATCTCCCTGATGGCTGCAGAGCCGTGTCCCAGCAGCTCTCTGTGTCCCAGCAGCCTGCCTTGCTCCCTTCACCCTGCAGATCCCGAGGTTTTCTGTCTCCTTCCCAGCTCCTCCAGAGTCTCTTGCCTCCTGCTGTATCCTTGCTTCGGGTGATCCCAGCACCTCAGGGAGGTGCTTTTTCCCAGGGGTTTACAGGTGTCTTACACCCTCCTTTCCCTCTTTTTCCCCTCGTTTTTTGGGAAATCCCTCAGAGCGCCGTGTGGGCCGACCCTCCAAGCGCTGACTGCAGGCCAAGGCTGCTGGGTGCCCCTCCTGAAGCTTTGCAGCTGGGGAAAAACGAAGATTTTGTAATTCCAAGGAGTCACTTCTAATGCTTTGCACTTTTCTATCCTGTCTGAGGAGCAGCTCCAGAGCAGCTCCAAGTCTCCAGGGCGAGGAGCTGCTGCCTTTGCTCCCCGGGGTGCTGGGGCCGGGTGGAGCTGCCGAGCTCAGCAGCTCTGGAGGAGCCAGGCTGTGATTCACTGGGATGGGACACGGGGAGGCTGTGCAGGAAGTCGGGATGCAAGGCCACTATTCCACGTTTGCCCTCGCTTTAGTGAACTTCCTCTCAGCTGCTGAAGTCACTGGAAGCGTGTGAGGGGAAATCATTGCTGGGAGAGAGGAGCTGCTGCTGCTGCTGCTTCCTTACGTCTTCGTGCTTTCCCTGGAACTTGACCCAATTCCGTGATTTTTTTTTTTTTTTTTTTTATTTTTATTATTATTTTTTAATTTTTTTTCCCCAGCTGAATAGAAATCGTGTCTGGTTTGGTTCAGAGCGTGTGAGAAATAGTAACAAGAGAAAACAGGATGCAAATGGCTGTTGGGGGGGGGGGGGTGCCCCCATCCCTCCAGCAAGGCTCCTATGGAAACTTTCATCCTTTGGGATGAGTCTGCTCTGGGGGGCAGGGTGGTGCCCCCTCTGTCTCCTGCTGGAAAAAAAAAGGAGCCGGGAGATGTTCCTGATGAGCAGAGAGCCTGCTCAGCAGGGATCACAGCCAGGGTTTGAGCTCTGCCCTGCAGCCCAGGAGAGGAGGAATCCCCAAAGCCGGGCAGGAGCAGCTGCACTGCGGAGCATCCTCCGGGTGCCCTTGGCTGGCCCGGTGCTGCCACCGGCCCCGCTGGCTGCTGCCGAAATCCTGGGTTTGCCTTTAATTCCTGCTGTCCTCATTCCTGCAGCCCATCTGCTGGATGGAGATGAGTCACCCGATGCTGAGGAGGAGGAGGAGGAGGAGGAGGGCTGGCAGGTGGCTCCTGGAAAGCCGCCTGTGCAGCTCTTCCCCGCGGTTTCCATAGGATAAGATTACGAGCCGAGGTCACTGGGAAGCCTTTCCTCCTCGGCAGAGGGAAGGGAAGGAGCTGTTCATTGTTCCAGGCTGACCTTCCTGCTCCAGATCAAGGAATTCCTGTGGCGCCGTGGGGAGGGGAGAGATCCCGGTCTCAGCTGCTGAGGGGGTGGGAAGCTCGGGCTGTTCCGGGACACGTTTTCCCTGCTCACGTGTCTGGAGGCAGCCGAGCACCTCAAGTGCCTTTGGCACGAGTCTTTTCCAAAGCCAGCAATTCCATGATTCCATCATGGGAGCTCATCCCTGGCACTTTGGGTGTGAGGCTCAGCCAGGACTGGTGAAAGATGGGAATGGGAAAAAGGCAGGGAAGGAACTGCAGGAGAAGGCTGGGAGTTGGATAACAGAGGGGAAATGTTCCTGGGAGCTGTTTGTTCAGGAAGGTCGGACAATGGAGTGGCCAGAGGAGTGTCCAGGTTGGCCCCAGGGAGGTCAGATCCCTAGGGGTGACCTTGGGAGCCAGCAGCAGGGTGTGCTCGGGGACAGCTCCGGCTGCTGTTCCTCCTGCTCCGGTTTGCCAGTAGGGGATGTGAGAAATCCCAGGAGCACAGAGTGGTTTGGGTTTGGAAGGGACCTTGAAAGTCATGGAGTCCCACCCTGCCACGGGCAGGGACACCTTGGACTGTCCCAGGCTGCTCCAAGCCCCGTCCAGCTTGGCCTTGGACACTGCCAGGGATGGGGCAGCCATTGGGAACTTGGGGATGTGCCTCCCTCTTCCAAGGCTGGAGGTGATTGTTCCTCCCCTGCTCGGCACAGTAAACACTGGGATCTGTTTTCTTCTGCTCAAAGTAGGTCAGGAGTTGCTCAGATCGGTGTGAGCTGTGCTGTGGGTGTGCCCAGCCTGCCCCAGCCCGGCTGCCTGCTCTGGGCATGGCATCAGGGATCCTGGGATCCTGGGATCCTGGGATCCTGGGATCCTGGATGGGCTGAGCCCAGCAGAGCTGGGATCCTGGGATCCTGGGATGGGCTGAGCCCAGCAGAGCTGGGATCCTGGGATCCTGGGATGGGCTGAGCTCAACAGAGCTGGGATCCTGGATGGGCTGAGCCCAGCAGAGCTGAGATCCTAGGATCCTGGATGGGCTGAGCTCAGCAGAGCTGGGATCCTGGGATGGGCTGAGCCCAGCAGAGCTGAGATCCTAGGATCCTGGATGGGCTGAGCTCAGCAGAGCTGGGATCCTGGGATCCTGGGATGGGCTGAGCCCAGCAGAGCTGAGATCCTGGGATCCTGGGATCCTGGATGGGCTGAGCCCAGCAGAGCTGGGATCCTGGGATCCTGGGATCCTGGATGGGCTGAGCCCAGCAGAGCTGGGATCCTGGGATCCTGGATGGGCTGAGCCCAGCAGAGCTGGGATCCTGGGATCCTGGATGGGCTGAGCTCAGCAGAGCCGGGATCCTGGGATCCTGGATGGGCTGAGCCCAGCAGAGCCGGGATCCTGGGATCCTGGGTGGGCTGAGCCCAGCAGAGCTGAGATCCTGGGATCCTGAGATGGGCTGAGCCCAGCAGAGCTGGGATCCTGGGATCCTGGATGGGCTGAGCTCAGCAGAGCTGGGCAGTCCCAGCTGGGGAATTCCTGCATCATTCCACATGCAGAGGTGGGACAGATGTGGAGAGAAAAAAAAAAAGTGATTTTTTTTGGCCTGCACCATCAGCAAAATCCCTGACAAACCTGGAAAGGGGCCAGCAGCCAGACTTCCCCAGCTGGGGAGCTCCTCGAAAGCTGGAGAAGGGCAGATTCCAGCACATCCACCCTGAAGGGTCTCATCTGCCCAGCTCAGCCATGAGGGAGCCTAAGTTGGTGTTATTTTCTGCTAATCACCAGCTCCCCCACGGGATTTCACAGAACCTCATTTTAATATTTTGCTCTCCAGCCTTTAAATATTTTAAAACGGAAAATTATCCCTAATTCCCTCAGCCTCGAGCAAGCAAAACACAGCAAGAGAAACCCAAAAATCAAGGGTTGGTTTGTTTTTTTTTAAACTCGCTTTCTTTTTTTTTTTCCCGTCGCAGTCAGCCCTATTTATAACACATCAAACATTTGCCATCCTTGCAATCAAAACAGTTCCCTACAGTCAACTGAAAACCTTGTTCAGGCAGACTCTGGGGGTATCAAAGCCTTCCTCTTCCTCCCCTCCACCCTCCTAAAAGCAAGTTCCCCTCAAGAAAGGTGCCAGCAGCCAAACAAACAAAAATACAGTACAAACACAAAGTAGAAAAATGCAGTACAAACACAAAGTAGAAAAATGCAGTACAAACACAAAGTAGAAAAATGCAGTACAAAATACAAAGTACAAAAATGCAATACAAAATACAAAAATACAAAAAAAAAACCAAAAAAAAACCAAAAAAAACAAACAAACAAAACAAAACAAAAAAAAAAAAAAAACACCAAAATACAAAACCAAACCCACAGATGAGCAGAGCAGCAGCTCTGCCCTGGCTCCCTTCATCCCAGCCCGAGGGGGGGAAAATCCAGCCCACAAACCCAGGGGGGAAAAAGGGGTTGGGAATGTTTTGAACCCTCAAAGCTCAGCACAGACACACAGGAGGAGGAGGAGTTAAGGAAAACCAGGGTTAACTGGGATGGCAGCTTCACCCACTGCTCCCAAAATCTCTCCCAACCCTCCACTCTCCTGAATTCACCCAGGCAACACTCCAGCCCAAACTCCCGGGAGCTGGGAGTGGCTGCAGCCTTCCCGTGTTCCTTTTCCCAGCCTGGCTGCCAGGAGAGAGCCCCTGTGCATCCCTCCTTTCCCCCTCTCCGTGCACACACACAGCATTCCTGCCTCTCCCCTGGCCACCCTGGCTCTGCAGCAGCTCATTCCAACAAGGGCTCTTTCATTCCTTGAGATCTTCCCCCACGGTAGGGTTGGGCACGAGGTGGGGAAGTCGGGGTTGTTCCCATTCCCACGCCCCTGCCAAGGAATCCGAAGGAATCCCCCCCCCCCGTGAGCTCCAGGATGAAGCTGGAGCAGCCTTGGGTGGAGAGGGCCCTGTGTGCTGTCCCTGTGGATGAGCTCTTGCCAAGGATCAGCCTGGCTGGGTGCTGAGTTCCTGCTCCCCAGGGATCCGAGGCATTTCCCTGTGCTCTGAGCTCAGCTTGGAGCTCCCTGGAGCTGCTGTTCCTCCTGCTCTGGTTGAAATCCCTGGAGCAGAGTGGTTTGGGTTGGAAGGGACCCTCCCTGCACCCCCAAGGCACCTCCCTGTGCTCAGCTTGGAGCTCTCTGGAGCTGTTGTCCCTCCTGCTCTGGTTGAAATGCCAGGAGCAGAGTGGTTTGGGTTGGAAGGGACCCTCCCTGTGCTCTCAGCTCAGCTTGGAGCTCCCTGGAGCTGCTGTTCCTCCTGCTCTGGTTGAAATCCCAGGGTTTGGGTTGGAAGGGACCCTCCCTGTGCTCTCAGCTCAGCTTGGAGCTCTCTGGAGCTGCTGCTCCTCCTGCTCTGGTTGAAATCCCTGGAGCAGAGTGGTTTGGGTTGGAAGGGACCCTCCCTGCACCCCCAAGGCACCTCCCCGTGCTCAGCTTGGAGCTCTCTGGAGCTGTTGTTCCTCCTGCTCTGGTTGAAATCCCAGGGTTTGGGTTGGAAGGGACCCTCCCTGTGCTCTCAGCTCGGCTTGGAGCTCCCTGGAGCTGCTGTTCCTCCTGCTCTGGTTTGCCAGCAGGAGATGTGAGAAATGCCAGGAGCAGAGTGGTTTGGGTTGGAAGGGACCCTCCCTGCACCCCCAAGGCACCTCCCTGTGCTCAGCTTGGAGCTCCCTGGAGCTGTTGTCCCTCCTGCTCTGGTTGAAATCCCAGGGTTTGGGTTGGAAGGGACTCTCCCTGTGCTCTGAGCTCAGGTTGGAGCTCCCTGGAGCTGCTGTTCCTCCTGCTCTGGTTGAAATCCCTGGAGCAGAGTGGTTTGGGTTGGAAGGGACCCTCCCTGTGCTCTCAGCTCAGCTTGGAGCTCTCTGGGGCACATTTGAGCTGCGTCCTTTCAGTCAAACACGGCTGGGAGGGAGGGGATGCCTTCCTGGCTCCTGCCTGAGCCCTCTCCTCCCTCCCAGGGAGGGCCCTGTGGGTGGAATTCCAGGTGAAATGCCAGCTGAGCTGCCAGGAGCAGCCAGCTGGGAGCAGATTGGATCTGCCCTGCCCCCTGTGCCACCCAGCTGCAGCGCCCTGGGCCAATATTTGCTCTGGGAAGTGTTTTGGCCCAAGGCTCCGAAGGGTGAACCCTTGGATGTGTCCCATCCACAAACCAGACTTGTTCTGCTCTTCCACTCCCCAGGCAATGTTTGGTTTGGTTTTTAACCCTTTCCAGGGCTGCTGGTGCCATCCCTTCCCTGGATGGCAGGGAGGAAACAAAGCAGCACAAGTGTCTCTCAGCTCTGTTTGGAGCCAAGGGCTCAGTTTCACACTCAGCAAAATCCAAATGTCTTGTCTGGCTTCAGGAGAGGTTAGATCCCAGCTGGGGGCAACAGGGATGTATCCCAAGCCTTCTCCTAGGGAATAAAAGTGCAGAAAAATCGTCAGCACATCCTGCAAAAAGCCCCAGAGCTGCTTCCCGGGGAAGGGCTGCTGGAATCTGCAGCGCCAGCATTCCTCCAACTGCCTTGCAGATCCCTTCAGCCAAGCAATGGGTGGATAAACCCTTCCTTCCTCCCTTCCTCCCTCCCTTCCTTCCTCCCTTCCTTCCTTCCTTCCTTCCTTCCTTCCTCCCTTCCTTCCTTCCTTCCTTCCTTCCTTCCTTCCTTCCTTCCTTCCTTCCTTCCTTCCTTCCTTCCTTCCTTCCTTCCTTCCTTCCTCCCTCCCTCCCTCCCTCCCTCCCTCCCTCCCTCCCTTCCATCCTTCCTCCCTCCCTTCCTTCCTTCCTTCCTTCCATGGATCCTGGAGAGGTCAGAGCTTCCCAGAGGAAGGCAGGCACTCCCTGCCCATCCTTCCCAGACCCTCTGGGGGCAGCACCATGGGATGCACGATGTGGCAACTTTGGGAATTTGGCTCCCAACGGCCTCGTGAGGCTCCAGGTTAAACAAGGAGCTCCTCCAGGCTCGTATCTGGGGGATCTGCGTTGGTTTCTTTCCCCTCCTGATGAGTTTGGGAACGTGGGGATGTGGGGATGGAGTCCCTCCTCCTTTCCTCCTGTGCTGACACCTCCCAGTTTAATTAGAGCCAGCAGGGAGAGAACCTCAATCTTATTATTCCCTCCCAGCAGGGCAGCAGCAGCGTTTCTTGGGCGTCAAAAGGAGGATTAAATTAGTCTGGAAATGAGGGGGTTTTGCCTCTTTTCAGTTCTCTGGGCTCTCCAGAGGGTGTGCAGCCTCCGGGATCACTGTGGTGATGGATTCTGCCGGCGTGGCACGCAGCAGAGTCCTGGCAGGGGTTATTTACAGCTTCCCAGGCCACAAATCCAGGGAGAAAAAGTGGGAATGGAGCTGCTTGGGATGGCTGCAGCCTTCCCAGGTGTGTTAGGGAACAGGGCAGGCTGGCAGAGGCGCGACCTTGGAGGAAGGGATCCCTTGGTGGTGGCTGTGGGGCTCTTGGCAGGGCTCAGGGGTGGCAGCTGGGACAGAGCTGTGCCCTGCTGAGCTTGTCCTGGCAGGCCTGGCAGCTGCTCCTGGGAGGTTGTCCAGGCCCGAGGGAAAAGCCTGCCTGCCCAGCTCGGGGCTGGGCTGTGTGCTGGCATCCAAGGGAAGCAGAAATCACACTCGGATGGGTTCTCCATCTGCCGGCAGCTGGGGGTGAGGAAATCCCCTGGGGCCGCTTCCGAGGGCTGGGCAGGCACGGCACGGCAGGGAGCAGGGATGGGGAACAGGGATGGGGAACAGGGAACAGGGATGGGGAACAGGAATGGAGAGCAGGGAGCAGGGATTGGCCAGCCTGGCTCACTGTGGCTGTGTCCTGTGTCCCTTTTCAGAGGATTAAAGCAGGAGAGTGAAATCCAGAGCTGGGCAAACCAGGAGAGCTTTCTTTCCTTTTCTCTCTCCCTTTCCTTTCCTTTCCTTTCCTTTCCTTTCCTTTCCTTTCCTTTCCTTTCCTTTCCTTTCCTTTCCTTTCCTTTCCTTTCCTTTCCTTTCCTTTCCTTTCCTTTCCTTTCCTTTCCTTTCCTTTCCTTTCCTTTCCTTTCCTTCCCTTCCCTTCCCTTCCCTTCCCTTCCCTTCCCTTCCCTTCCCTTCCCTTCCCTTCCCTTCCCTTCCCTTCCCTTCCCTTCCCTTCCCTTCCCTTCCCTTCCCTTCCCTTCCCTTCCCTTCCCTTCCCTTCCCTTCCCTTCCCTTCCCTTCCCTTCCCTTCCCTTCCCCTGGATTGGTGGCCCTGGACCTGCAGAATTCCCCAAAGGGATCCTTCGCCCTCTTCCTCAGAAAACATCCAGCCCCATTTTGTATCCCCACGGGAGCAGGAGTGTTCCAGAGGAAGAAAGCCTCGATAAACATCAGATATTTGATGTTGGAGTAAACAAACCCGATTGTTCCTTCAGATCTGGAGCTTTCAGTACAAACAGGAGGAATCCTGCAGTGCCCCGGGGCAGGCCTGGAGCCCTGGCAGCCAGTGCCAGGTTTCCCAAACCACTTTGGGTGTCTGGATGGGGAATTTGCTGTTGTTTGGGGCAAAACAATCACTAATTGCTCCCCACAGCTCCCTGACAGGAGGGTGGAGCCAGGTGGGGGTCAGGCTCTGCTCCCAGGGAACAACAGGAGATGAGGAAACGGCCTCAGGTTGCATCAGAGAAGGTTTAGATTGGAAAACAGGGAAAAGTTGTTCATGGAAAGGGTGGCCAGGCATTGGCACAGCTGCTCAGAGCAGTGGTGGAGTCCCCATCCCTGGAGGTGTCCAAAAAATGCGTGGACCTGGCACTTGGGGACGGGGGTTGGAGGTGAACGTGGTTGCACTGGATGATCTTGGAGGTCTTCTCCAACCTCAGCCATTCCAGGATTCCAATTTTGGCCAATTTTTCCTGCATCCCCAGGCACTGCTGCTTCCCTCACCTCCCTGCACAGGGCTGGGAAGGGAACATTCCCCTGCTTGGGCTGCAGGGAAGGGACCTTTGGGTGGCTTCACCCAGGCATTGCTGACCCCTGGGTGATGCTGTTAAAGATTATAACGACACAGACTTGGACTCAGAGGGCTGACAATGATTTTGGTTATTTTTTGGTTTGTTTTTTTTTTAATACTATTTTACAGAGAACAACCCAATGGGTGGAAGAAAGACAAACTTCTTCCATCACATTGGTCAAGTCAGAGGGACATCAAGAAAAAGTCCCTCCTAGGGTAATGAATGTAAAACAAAGGTTACAGTCAGGAAAACGTGTCTTTTTGGCCAAAAAACTCTCTGGGAAAAGAGTTTCAGAGAAACCAAAACATCTCAGGCACCAACCAGGGCAGGTAATGGGGCTGTTCTGGGACCAAGGGATCCCCTCAGGAACCTGCTGAGGCCTTGCCATGAAATGAGCCCTGGCTTCCCAGCTCGTCAAACATCTCCTCTGACAAAGACTTCCAGCCCCTTGTCCCCGACCCTGAGCTGCTGCAGCAGTTGCAGAGGGGTGGCTCTGCTCTCCCCCAGGCTCTGCAGTGCTGAGTCTGTTCATTCCCAGTTTATTTGGATTTTGAAATGTGTTCAAAACCGAGTCCTCGGCTCCAAAAGGAGCTGAGAGACGCTTGTGCTGCTTTGTTTTTTTCTCCAGCAGGCGTTGGAGTTGGAGCCGTGGGCTGGGATTTAGGGAGCTGTGGAGCTCCTGGTGGGTGAGGAGCATCCTGAGTGAGCCGAGCTTTGGGTGGCTCAGGGATGTTTGGGGGTTTGGTGGGGTCTTTTCGGGGGGCTTTGGGCTCTTCCCGCCGCCTCCTTTCTCTTGCAGGTGCTGTGTGGACCATCCCTGTTCTCCTTTGCCTCCCATGGAGTTCCTCCACGAGGTGGGAAGGCTCAGTCAGGGCCTGATCCTCCTCCCTTGTCCTTCCTCCACAGCTGGTCAGCGAGAAGGTCGGAGGGGCCGAAGGGACCAAGTTAGACGATGACTTCAAGGAGATGGAAAAGGTGAGTGGGGGACCAGAGGAATCCCCAAAATCAGCCCGTGGCTCCTGTGGCTGAATCCCTGAGCTGATCCTCACTGGGCTCTCCTCTCTCCTGCAGAAAGTGGACCTGACCAGCAAGGCTGTCACAGAAGTACTGACCAGAACCATAGAGTACCTCCAGCCCAACCCAGGTGAGGGCCTGGACCTCCCCTGACCCCTTCCCAGCTTTCCAGGGAGATCAGGGAGATCCTTTTGCTCCAGGTTTGGATCGGGTGGAGATCTGGGCACCCCTCTTGCCCTGAATCCAGGCTGCTGAGCAGGGACAGAACAGATGCAGCCTTTGCCTCAGACCTAGAGAGGCCCTAAGGGGACCCGTTTTTCTGGGAATGTCCAGGAAAAGTGATGTTTCTGGGCTGGGAAGGGCTGGCTGGCTCTGTCAGCCCTGCATCCTTCCAGCCAGCTGCTCCAGGGAGCACTCCAGGGACCCTGGGAGGGCTGGGGAAACTCCTTTGGCCTCCTTTGGCCAAGCTGTGGGGAACTATTTTTTGCTTTGTGAATTGGCAAAGAACCTTTCCTCGTAGCGAGGGATACTCCTGGGGGGATGGAAACAATGGAACCTCTTGGTGTAGCAGGAGTAGGGGTGGAAAAAAAAAACCAAAAAAAAAAATCCAGTTGGCAGCAGCTGAGGGATGCAGGGAGTGCAGAGGTGGCAGAGGCTGAGGTGGTGTTTGTGTGGCAGCTTCCAGAGCCAAGCTGACCATGCTGAACACCATGTCCAAGATCCGTGGGCAGGTGAAGAACCCCGGCTACCCCCAGTCCGAGGGGCTGCTGGGGGAGTGCATGATCCGCTACGGGAAGGAGCTGGGAGAGGATTCCAACTTTGGTGAGTGTGTCCCCCCCTTCCCTGCCACCCCAGGGTTGGGGAGGGAGTGGGAGAAGCTCCTGGTTCGCTCCTGAGGTGTGGCTGGGAGATCTGGAAGGGTTTGGCTGAAGCTGATGCAGTGCAAGGGGTTTAAAAGGGGTTCAGAAACTTCCAGAGTGAACAGATTCCAAGGGAGAGAGAGGAGGTTTAGGATTGGATTGGGAAAAAAATTCCTGCCTGTGAGAGGGGTGGGACCCTGGCATAGATGCCCAGAGAAGCTCCCAGATGGGATAAATTTGGGCTCCAAGCTCCAAGCAAGCTCCCCTCAGGTCTTTGCTCAGCAGCCCAAGGAGCCCTCTGGGGTCTCACTGGGAGAGCAGGGAGCTCAACAGCTCCTGTGGCTGCCCCTGGATCCCTGGAAGTGTCCAAGGCCAGGTTGGAGCAGGCTGGGATAATGGAAGGTGGGACTGGATGGGCTTTAAGGTCCTTCCATCCCAAACCATTCCGTTATGCTGTGATCCCAGGTATCCTGGATCTCAATCCACTTTCTTACGAGATGCTGAGATGAATTTGCACATAAAACAAAAACTTCCCTCTTAAAGTGAGCAGCGAAGCAGGAGCGGGACGGAGCAAGGTTGGGAGTTTCACACAGCTCAGAGGGATCCCTTCCAACCCAAACTGTGATTTCCATGGAGAGGCTGAAGCCAAGAACTCTTCTGGCTGTTCCCTGTAGCCACGTGTGGCTGGCAGGGAGGAGGGGGTGAAGCCTGGTGGTGACATCAGTTTTTAATCCCCTGGAACCTCGGCCAGCGCACGTGATGATGGTCCCAGGGCAGCACAGCTGGCTCTGCCAGGGCAGGGAGGAGCTGCCTTGCCTCAGGGAAAATTAAAAACCTCTGGCTGCTTTTGGGACTGACAGAGGTTTTTGGAGATCCTCTCTGGCCAGCTCAGAGCTCTGCATCAATCCTGGCTCTCAGGGACTGAGGAGAGCAAGGGAAGGAAGCTTTTAGGAGCACACACCAAGCTCGATTTCCTTAATGGCCTCCTTAAAGCAGCATTGAGGACTCCATCCCTCCCTTCCAGGTTATTCAGAGTTATTACAATTGAAATAACACTTCTGGTCTATTGATTTTTCCAGCTGGACAGTGGAGAGATGTTTTCCCCTGACCCTCTCTCTCACTGCTGTGTTTTTCCTGTGTTCACACACTGCTGAAACTGTCGTTCTGCCAGAGCTGCACAGGAATCATTTCAGCTCTAAATGTCTCCTCTGCACTAAAAAGCCAGCTTTGCTGCAAGTCTGCTTGGCTTGAGTGTCACAGAGTGGCCAAAGCCTTAGAGAGGGGTAGAACTGAGCAGGTTTTCAGTGAGTGACTCTGAGCCCTGGGACTGTCCAAGGCCGGCTTGGAGCAACCTGAGACAGCAGAAGGTGGGGCTGGATGGGCTTTAGGTCACAGAATCACAGAATTTTTAGGTTGGAAGAGACCTTCAAGATCATCCAGTCCAACCCATGCTCTAACACCTCAACTAAACCACGGCACCGAGTGCCAGATCCAAGCTTTTCTTAAACACACCCAGGGATGGTGACTCCACCGCTTCCCCAATACTTTATCACTCATATTGGTCCTTCCAACCCAAACCATTCCGTGATTTTGGGATGCACAGTGGCTCCCTGGGCCTGAGGGCTGAGTTTGATTGCTCCTCCCTTGTCCCTTTCCCCGCTGCTCTGCCCGCAGGGGACGCGCTCCTCGACGCCGGCGAGTCCATGAAGCGCCTGGCCGAGGTGAAGGACTCGCTGGACATCGAAGTCAAACAAAACTTCATCGATCCCCTGCAGAACCTGTGTGACAAAGACCTGAAAGAGATCCAGGTAAAACAACCCCTCCTTGATGGTTTTCTCTCCTCCTCATCTCCCTGCTCTCTGGGCTCTTGGGCTGGTTGGTGCACGGAGCTGCCTGCTCCGGAGTGGTGGGAAGCAGGAATTCCCTGCACTTGTGTGTGTTTTCTCCCTCCAGACTCTCTGGTATTTCCTCCCTGCTCAGCGTTGCTCCTGCTGCTCCTGAGCAGCCCAAAAGGCTGGATGCAGGTTGGAATGGTTCTCCATTTGCCCTGTTGGATGGAGGGTGTGCTGTGGGAATACATCCCAACACCCCTTCTGGGCTTGCTGAGTTGGGTTCTTAGTGCTGCGAGCTCCCAGATGGGATAAATTTGGGCTCCAAGCTCCAAGCAAGCTCCCCTCAGGTCTTTGCTCAGCAGCCCAAGGAACCCTCTGGGGTCTCACTGGGAGAACAGGGAGCTCAGCAGCTCCTGTGTGCTACACACAGTCAAGTCCAGGCTTTGGAACAGGATCCATCCCAACCTCCAGTGCCCCATCCAGGTCTCCTGAGGGAGTTTTCACTGTCAGTGGTGTCCTGGGTGAAATGAGCACCAGGTGCTGCCTCAGTACCCATCTGCACCCGGGTTCCATGGGGCTGCTTTAAACATCCCTGCCCTAAGATCCAGGAGTGCAGTGCCCAGACCCCACATTCCTGCTGGCCAGAGATCCCTGCAGCTCCTGGGGAGCTCAAAGGAGCAGGACAGCTCTTCACCTTCCCAAAAGGCTTCTGTGGCTTCTGCTCTGCAGCCTTTTCCTCCGTGCAGAGGGTCTGGAATCATTCCCCCATCACACCCTGGGCCTCTCTCCCACCTGGATGGAAGGTGGGAGCCACAGGAGATCAGGTTTCTGCCACCAATGAACTCAGCCTGTAACTGGAGCTGCCCTCCCCAGCCTCTGGCTTTTCCCTCTTCCCTGTTCTCTCCATCCTCCCCCAGCACCACCTCAAGAAGCTGGAAGGGAGGCGCCTGGACTTCGACTACAAGAAGAAGCGACAGGGCAAGATCCCCGACGAGGAGCTCCGGCAGGCCATGGAGAAGTTTGAGGAGTCCAAGGAAGTGGCAGAGACCAGCATGCACAACCTCCTGGAGACAGATGTGAGTGTGGGAATGCAGAGCTGGGGGTGGGCTCTGTGTCCCTGGGGTGGCACCTCCTGAAGGAGGCACTGATTCCACTCCTCTGCTCCCGAGCGTGGTTCTGCTCTGGGGAAAGCTCAGCCCTGGGTGACGTGACAGGCCTTGCCTTAAACCTGATCCAGCTCTTGGCCAGAGCAGAGCCCGTGCCTGCCACCAAACAGGGTGGTGGGGGGATCAGTTTGGGAGGTGACACAGCTGGGAAGGGTTTGGGAAGGATTTCCCAGCTGGCAAACCCATGGGCTCTGTCCTGCGCAGTCTCAGCCAAATCCCAAACCCCTTCCTGAGCTCCCCACGGCCCAGCACAGCCCCAGGAGGCTCCAGGAGCTGATCCCAGCCTGCTGCTTCCCCAGATCGAGCAGGTGAGCCAGCTGTCAGCCCTGGTGGACGCCCAGCTGGATTACCACAGGCAGGCCGTGCAGATCCTGGACGAGCTCGCCGAGAAGCTCAAGCGCAGGTGAGTCCCAGGGTGCTCCCTGTGGTTCCTCTGGGGACACCTGAGTCCCCTTGGGATCACAGAGTCCAGCAGTGGATGGGGTTGGAAGGGACCTTGAAGCTCGTGGAGCAGGGACACTTTCTGCTGGCCCAGGTTGCTCTGAGCCCTGTCCAATCTGGGTTTGAAAAAGCCAATTCCTTTGGCTGTCCCAGGTGGGATTTGAATTTAGTTGGGTGTCTGGCCCAACCCAAATCCTGGCTGAGGAAGGCTCGTCCCTCCTCTCCTTCCTCAGTCTCCCCACTCTGTGGAGGATCTGGCAGTGCTGCCCTTCCCTCCTGGGAGAAACTGCAGAGTGGATCCCCTGCCTGCTCTGAATTGGGAGGAGCTGGGAGGATCCTGCCAAGTCTGAGCTTTCAAACTACAGCACGAGTGTCCTCTGCTGGCCTGAATTCCTGAGCATCCCACAGCAAACCCTGGGATGTCTGAGCCCTCTCTGCAAGGGCCGATCTCAAACCCTGGGGACATCCCACCTTCCAAAGGCTCCAGCACAGGGACTGGTGCCAATCCCTGTCCACAAAGCCCTTCCTCCCCTGCCCAGGAGGATGAACACCGTGTCCATCCCACCCTGTTCTGTCCCTTGCTGCCCTCACCCACCTCTCTCTCCCCTGTCCCAGGATGAGGGAGGCCTCCTCACGCCCCAAGCGGGAATACAAACCCAAGCCCAGGGAGACGTACGACTTCAGGGACACTGACCAGTCCAACGGGGGCTTCTCCTGCAACCCCACCCCCAAAGTCTCAGGTAACGTCGTCCCAGGTGTTGGCTGCTGCCTCTGGAGCAGCCTCCCAGGGGAGGAGGGCAGCTGCTCTGCCTGCACGGGACCTTCCTGGTGTGCTGGATGCTCCTGTGGCTCTGGAAAACGTCAGGAGCGCCTCCAGCTCGAGCTGTGTGCTCTCCTGGGAGCCAGGAGCCTTTGCTGTGTTGGCTTTGGGGATGTGCCAGAGGGGTCTCCAGCCTGGGCCTCTCTCGCTGTCAGTGCCAGACAGGAAAACCTCCCTCCCTCCTTGTCTTCCATCCCTGTGCCTCCCTGATCCCAGTGGGTTCCTAACAGCATGGGGGCCCCTCTGTTCCTCCTAACAGATCCCTCAGGGCCCTGCCTGGCCCTGCCTCCCTGTTCCCTTCCCCTTTGGTTTAAGCATGTCTCTCTTTTGTTTGGAAGCAGCTTCCGCCTCTTTCCGGTCGGACAAGCCGTCCCGGGCCTCCGTCAGGAGTATCCGTGAGTTTCCTCCCTCTGCACTGCTCCGTGTGTGGCCTCCTCTCTCTCCCCTGTGCCCCTCCTGCCTGCTCCTCCCTGCTGCTGCTGCTGCTGCTGCTCCCTGGAGCTGCTCATCCCTCCCTGAGCTGAGCCCTCAATTAACCCAGCCACGCTCCCGTGGGATTTTCCAGCCCAAAAACCAGGGCCTGGCTCACCTGGAGGAGCTGCAGCAGCTCCCAGCACCCAGGCAAGTCCTGATCCGTAGGGATCAGGTGCTTCCCCAGGAGAGATCAGACACCTGGAGGATCTCCCTGTTGTTAAAAAGCGCTCTGGTTTTAAGATCTCGGCCTGGATCTCTCCCACTCGTGCTCCCTGTGTCCCTGTGGAAGGCAGGAGGGAGGAGGCAGAGCCCCAGCTGGTGGAGTTTGTGGGGTGTGGTCCCAGCTGGGCCTCAGAGGGGCTGTGGGGTGATGTGGGGTCCGTGGCTCCTCCTGCAGGACCTTGGGATCCCAGAGCTGGGCTGGGGCTTGGAGCTGTTGTGCTGGGAAGGAGCCTGGAGCAGGGGCTGTGGTGGTGGGACCAGCCTGGTGATTTGGGGGAGTTCTCTCAACCCCATCCACGTCTGGCTGCTGCTTGTGGTGATTTCTGAGGGCTCCTCTCAATGCTGGGCCCTCCCTTGCTGTGGGACCTGGAATCACAGGATGGTTTGGGTTCAGAGGGACCTTCAGGACCATCTCATCCCACCCCTGCCACGGGCAGGGACACCTTGGACTGTCCCAGGCTGCTCCCAGCCCCGTCCAGCCTGGCCTTGGGCCCTGCCAGGGATGTTCAGCAGCTGGATGTGCCCAGTACAGTGGGGAGGGCTGGGGGGTCCTGCAGACCCTGGAGGTTTCTCTTTGCTCCGTCCCTTTCCACTGGGGATCCTCCCAGCTCCACAGCTGAGCCCCCAAATGTCAGCGCACAGAGCGAGCAGCAGGAAACCCCCCAGAAAATCCCTTTGCAGCCAGCAGGCGATGCTGAAATCCTGGAGCTGAGCTGGGGCTGTGAGACTCGGGCCTTCTCACCAATTCTGGGGGGCTGCTCATGGATTTGGAGTCCCGTGGCCAGGGCAGCAGCTGCTGTCACCCTCAGACACCCTGCAGAGCCCAGCACTGAGCTCAGGGCAGGTTCTCCCCTCTCCAGAGGGATGAGAGGCTGCTTGGGATGCAGGAAGTGCAGGCAGGAGCAGCATGGGATGCTGGAGGTGGGATCTGTGCTGGGCCAGGGGCTGGAGCAGGGTGATGGAGCAGCTGGAGGGCCGCTGGAAGCAGCCCCTGTAGGAAATCCCCCAGAAAATCCCTTTGCAGCCAGAAGGCGATGCTGAAATCCAGGAGCTGAACTGGGGCAACGAGACTCGGGGCTTCTCACCAATTCTGGGGGGCTGCTCATGGATTTGGAGCCCCGTGGCCAGGGCAGCAGCTGCTATCCTGTCCCTGCTGTCACCCTCAGACACCCAGCACTGAGCACAGGGCAGGTTCTCCCCTCTCCAGAGGGATGAGAGGCTGCTCGGGATGCAGGAAGTTCAGGCAGGAGCAGCACGGGGTGCTGGAGGCAGGATCTGTGCTGGGCCAGGGGCTGGAGCAGGGTGATGGAGCCGCTGGAAGCAGCCCCTGCGGTGCAGGCAGGGCGGTGCCGAGGCCGTGGCAGGAGCCCCGGGGGCCGTGGCAGGAGCCCCGGGGTGCCGCTGACGTGTCCCCGCTGTCCCTGCAGCCCCCCTGGACCAGCCCTGCTGCAAAGCCCTCTACGACTTCGAGCCCGAGAACGACGGCGAGCTGGGCTTCAAGGAGGGCGACATCATCACCCTGACCAACCAGATCGACGAGAACTGGTACGAGGGGATGATCCACGGCCAGTCCGGCTTCTTCCCGCTCAACTACGTGGAAGTGCTGGTCCCGCTACCTCAGTGAATGAAACGGCGCCGCCCCCGCCCCGAGCGTCCCCGGCTCCATTCCAGCTCCAGCCCGCCCTCCCCGCCTCACCTCGGGGCCCGGCGCTACCAGGGAACAAACCAGAAGGGTCCCGCGGTCCCTTCCCTTCCTCCCGTGAATTCGGTTTTTTTTCTTTTTTTTTTTTTTTTTTTTCTTCCTTTTTTTTTTTCTTTTTTTTTTCTTTTTTTTTTTTTTTTTGTCCTTCTGGTGCTTGAACTTCGGTACTTCGTGTGCCCCCAGCCCCGCCCCTGTCCCTGTCCCTGCCCCTGTCCCTGCCCCCTGTCCCTCCCCACTTCTCGTCTTTCCTTTGGGTCCAGCACCCGGATGAGCCAGGGTGGGGCAACCGGGATGTGTCCTGGAGACAGGGATGGGGCAGTGGGACACAGGGATTGGGGCAGTGGGACACACGGATGTGTCCTGGACACAGGGATGGGGCAGTGGGACACAGGGATTGGGGCAGTGGGACACACGGATGTGTCCTGGACACAGGGATGGGGCAGTGGGACACACGGATGTGTCCTGGACACAGGGATGGGGCAGTGGGACACAGGGATGGGGCAGTGGGACACAGGGATTGGGGCAGTGGGACACAGGGATGGGGCAGTGGGACACAGGGATGTGTCCTGGACACAGGGATGGGGCAGTGGGACACACGGATGGGGCAGTGGGACACAGGGATGGGGCAGTGGGACACACGGATGTGTCCTGGACACACGGCCCCGGGGCAGGGCAGCCCCAGCCCCAGCCTCCCGTCCCCGCAGTGTCCCCGGTTGTCCCCGCGGGATTCCGGAGGGAGCAGGGGAGGGGAGCCGGGGCACAGCAACACTAAAACCACCCAGCGAACACTAAGGCAGCCCTGCAGGGCAGGTGCTGAGCCCAGCCTGGGGCTCGGAGCCATCGCTGCCCATCCTGGAGGGACAGCAGGGATGTCCCCTGCCCGCCTGGCCCCCTCCCCGCAGAGCTCAGCCCCGCCAGGGGAGGCTGCTCCTTCTGCCCGTGGGGTTTTTTTTTTCCTGGACCTCTCAGGCTTTTCCTGCTACAAACTCTCCCGAGTCGGTCACCCCCGGAGGATGGGGAGGAGCTGGGCCACAGCCCCGGGGTGTCCCCGTGGTGGGGCAGAGGTGGTGGCTCCTCTGCCCGGGGCTCTGCACGTTCCCCCTTCCCGGGGATCCCTCCTGTGGCTGGAGCTCACCTGGCACCCTCAGGTGCCTTCCCTGTGCCCCCACTCTGCCCGGGGGGGCAGCCGGATCGCTGGGAAAAGGGAGGGCTCATCTCAGCGTCACTTCTGCCACACCTTATCCCCTCGGCTGTCCTTTTCCTGGCCAGGAGCTCGGGATGGGGTCGGGATGGGGCTGCAGAGCTCGCTGGGCTCCCGGGTTTTCCTGGCTGCAGAAGCGGTGAGCCCCGGCTGCGTGCGGGGCTGTGCTGCAGCGCCCCTGTCCCCGCTGCTCCCGGCTCCCGAGCCCCTTTCCTCTGCCAGCACTCGCTCCGTGCATGTCCCCGTGTGTCCGAGCCCGCCCCCGAGCAGTGACCCCGGCCCCGGGTGGGGGGCACAGGGCAGCCCCCGCTCCCCAGCTCCCAGCAGGGCAGGGAGCCCCAGGGACCGGAGCCCTTCCCGCTGTCCCCTCCCCGCTGGGACCAGGGACACGTCCCGGGGACACCCCGCTCAGGTGGATAAAACATTGAAAAAACGCGTTCTGTCAGCTGGGACAACTCGCTAGGTTTTGGTTTCGGTTTTTTGTTTTGGTTTTGTTTTGTTTTTTTTTTTTGGTAATGGTTTCTCCTGGTTTTTAGGGGGAAAAAAAAATGACCCACAGTTCTTGACTTGTATCTCTGAATGAAAGTATTAAATGTTTTCTTCTTTCTAACGGCTGCGTCAGGGAAATGGTTTGGGTTGGATGGGACCTGGAAGGTCACGGGCAGGGACACCTCGGGCTGTCCCGGGACAGGGACACCTTGGGCTGTCCCAGGGCAGGGACACCTTGGGCTGTCCCAGGCTGCTCCAAGGGCAGGGACACCTCGGGCTGTCCCAGGGCAGGGACACCTCGGGCTGTCCCAGGGCAGGGACACCTCGGGCTGTCCCGGGGCAGGGACACCTCGGGCTGTCCCAGGCTGCTCCAAGGGCAGGGACACCTCGGGCTGTCCCGGGACAGGGACACCTCGAGATGTCCCAGGACAGGGACACCTCGGGCTGTCCCAGGCTGCTCCAAGCCCCAGCCAAGCTGGCCTCGGACACTTCCAGAGACCCAGGGGCAGCCCCAGCTGCTCTGGGCTCGCTGTGCCAGGGCCTCCCCACCCTCCCAGGGAGGAAATTCCCTCGCTCATCCCCTTGGTCCAGCCCATGGCAGGATGTCCCCAAGCCAGCGTGTCTCCCAGCCCAGCAGAGCCGCCTCTCAAGGAACTGCTCTTTAATCAAACTACCACTTCCACAAACCACTGACCCAGAGACTCCCCCACCGGCAGGGCCGCCCGCGGGGGGCAGCGCGGGGCCGGCGGGGTCGCGGCGCCCTCGGGAGCTGCGGGAGCTGCGGGAGCGGCCCCGAGCCGGGTCCGGGTCTGGTCCGGGTGAGCCCCGGGGCTGCCCAGCCCCGCCCGGGCTGCGGGAGGCACCTGGTCCGAGTCGAGGGGCCTCGGGCCCTCACCCGCTGAGCTTGAGGAGGCTGAAGATCTGCTCCAGGACGTGGGTGAAGCTCTGGTCTTTGGGGGTGCGGGAGGCCAGGGAGCCCTGAGCCGGGGGAACCCTCCAGTTAATTCCAGCACAGGGGAATTGGTGCCCCAAGCGAAGCCCCCTCCCCTCCCAGCCCTCCCCACCTTCAGCTTGTCCAGGTAGGTCTGATCCTGACTCCACAGCTCCTGGAACTTCACCAGGTCGGGGGCCCCCTTGTAGAACTCCACCAGCAGTGTCTGGGGGGGGGGGGGAAAGAGGGGCTGCAGGCCCTGGGGTGCCCCAAAGGCAGGCAGGGGGACCCCAGAGCTGCGGCACTGAGACCCCAGCGGGGCTGGGGAAGGGACTGTCACCATCACCAGGGCTAAGGGCAGGATGGGGACAAGTGGTGGGGCCCCCAGCCTGGCCCCAATGGGCTCGGAGGGTTTTGGGGTCCCCAGCCCCTCTCTCACCATCTCCTGCACGACGTCGTTGGTGAGGAACCCATCCTGGATGTAGGTGACCTCCACATCCATAGGGATCCCGTAGTCGTTGGGCCGTTGCTGGAGGATGGGGGAGCCAGGCAGGGGTCACCCCACAGTTCCGGGACCTGACACCACCCTGGTGGGCACCCAAAGGCGCTGGGTGGAGGGGACCCCACCCCAAATTCTCCCCCCACTCACCTCCGGTGGCGGCATCACCCAGAAGGGCGCGATCTTGGACTCCACGCCGGGGTTGCCGTGGTAGAAGGGCCCTGTGGGGACAGAGGGGGCTGGCACGGGGGGGGGGGGGGGGGACAGCAGCCCCAGCCCCCTGGGAGCCCCGGGCTCCGGGCACGTACCGCAGATGAGCCCCAGGCAGGGCTGGAAGCCGTTGCCGCTGCCCTGCAGCTTGAGCTGATAATCCATCTGCGCGTCGATGTCGTGTAGGGACGGCAGCGCCGGCCCGAAGGGGTGGCTGTGGTACCACCCCACCAGCGACAGCCCCCGCAGGAACAGGCTCTGGCAGATCTAGGGCGGGGGGGGGGCACAAACCGTGGTTCCAGCCCCTCCGGAGCCCCCCTGCCCGCTCCCAAGGCTGGAGCAGCCCCTCACCTCCTCCTCCACAGCGCCCGCGGCTTCGGCGTCACCCAGGCGGGTCCGGCACGGGAAGGCTCGAAGCACCGTCAGCACTGCGGGGACAGCGGGCTGGGTGACGCTGGGTGACACCCCCGGCCCACGGCAGAGCCACCCCCCCACCCCCCCCCCCCAAACCCCACCTACGCTGGGTGTTGGTGTCCCAGCGCCCCCCCAGGTACCCCACCACTTCGCTCCGCGTCAGGTGGCTGTGAAAATCCTGCAGGAAAAGGTCAAAACCGAGAGTTCAGCACTAAAACGACGACACGAGGGGACGCCCCGCTTGCTGCAGGTGTCCCCAGTGCCACCAGCGACGTCCCTGGAGCCTGGGGAGGGGACGCACCAGGAGCAGCAGGACGTTGCTGGAGATGGCCACGTTGAAGGGCTGGAATTTGTTGATGGCGGCAAAGGACGTCACCTCCACCAGGGTCTGGGGGTTCCTGGAAGAGCCACAGCCCCGCTGCCACCGCTGCCCCCGCCCCGGCTGCGCCCCGGGGTCCCCGCGTCCCCCACCTGGCCGAGTCGCGGGTGCCCAGGGTGCAGTAGCGGACGGGCACCCGGGGTTTCACCTCCAGCCTCCTCCCAGCGGTGCCGGAATCTGCCAAGGACAAGGTCCGGTCACGGCGGCCGGGCTGCTCCGGGAGCCCCGGGGATCCCCACGGCAGCTCACCCGTCGCCGTGGGCTCGGCCAGGCTCTTGCCCTGCTGCTTCTTGCTCCTCTCCTCCGGTTTTTTGGGAACCGCCGGCTCCGGCACCGGCAGCCGACCCTCCCGAGCCGCCTCCTCCTCCTCCTCCTCGGGCAGCTCCTCCTCCTCGCCTTCGCTGGCCAAGCTCTGCGGGCAGACGGGGCTGGCAGCCGGCTCGCCCCCCCAGCCTGGGGGTGCCAGGGGGAGAGGTGAGCCCGGCCGCACCTCCTCGGGGGGCGGCACGTTGGGCTGGTGCTGGCGCAGCCAGGCGGCCTTGTACTGGTCCAGCTTCTGGCCCTTGTAGCGCACGGAGGCCCAGCCGCAGCCCGACTTCTTGGCGGGGTTCACCAGGCGCTTGCAGTGCGTGGCCCAGGCGCTGGGGGAGTTGAACACCTGCCCCGTCTCCTGCCAGGTGATCGTCCCGTCCGAGCCCAGGTCCCCCACGAACTTCTTGCCCTGGGGGGACAGCGGCGGCGGGAGTGACGTCCTCCCCCTGCCCCCGTCGCTTCTCCCTCAGCCTCACGTTCGCCCTCTGCGCCCCTGTCCTCAGCCTGTGTCCCGTTTCTGGTGCCTTTCCCTGTCCCGTGGCTCCTGCCCCGTCTCTGTGTTCTGCCCCATCTCTGGTTCTTGTCCCCGACCCTTTTCCCTGTCCCCATCCCCTCTCCCCTGTCCCTGTGCCATGTCCCCTGTTCCCATGCTGTGTCCCCTGTCCCTGCCTCTGTCGCTGTCCCCATGCCGTGTCCCCCATCCCCGTGCCATGTCCCCTGTCCCCATCCCCTCTCCCCTGTCCCTGCGCCACATCCCCTGTCCGTGTCCCCTGTCCCCTGTCCGTGTCCCCTGTCCTCTGTCCCCTGTCCCCATGCCATGTCCCCTGTCCCCATGCCGTGTCCCCGGGCTCACCAGGTAGTAGATGGACAGGACGCCCCTGCCCGGCTCCAGGAGCCCGTCCCGGAGCAGGACCCGCAGGGTGATTCCTCTGCGGGTGAGAACGGCGCCCCGGGCCGCCCCCGCCGCCTTCCCGCCGCTCCCCACCTCGGGCTCGGCCTCGTCCGGCCCCGGCTCCAGCTCGTCCTCGTCCTCCTCCAGACACTCGTCCCCGCCGGGGGAGGCGGCCGCCAGCGCTGCGGGGGGGGGACACACCGTGTGACAGCGCCCCTGGGTGTCCCCCCCAGAGCGCCCTTGGGTCCCCCCCATGGCTTCTGCCTGCGGATGGGGACACGGGGACAGGGATGCACAAGGAGGTGGGGACGGGAGGGGGTGGACACGGGGCACAAGGACATGGAGGGGCTGGACACGGGGACAGGAGGACTCGGGGGTGGGAGGTGGGGGACGCTGACGTGGGGAGATGGAGGGGAGAGGACACAGGAGTGTGACAGTAAAGGGCTGCGGGCACGGGGATAGGGCTGGTGGGTACAGGAAGGGGCTGAGGGACACGGGGACACGGCTGAGGGACACGGCTGGGGAACCCCGAGCACACGGGGACACGGCTGGGAGACAGCGGGGACACGCTTGGGGGACACGGGGCTGAGTCCCCCGCTGGCCCAGCAGCTCCCCAGAGCCCGGGCTGGGGGCTGCGGGGGTGACACACGACAGGTCCCCCGGGGGGGGGGGGGGTGTCCCCGCCCCGCCCCCGCTCCGCTCCTGCCCCGGGGGTGTCCCGGGATGTCCCGGGATGTCCCCACCGAGGTCCCGCGGGCTCGGGCAGGTGCACGCGCGCGCCCGGGCTGTGTGCGGGGGGGCGGGGGGGGGAGAGGCGAGTGACCGGTGCGCGTCCCCGGCCGGGGCGCGTGTCCGCGCGCGCGTGTCCGGTTCCCGGCGCGCTCCCGGTGCGTGTCCGGTACCGCGTGCCCGGTGCGTGCCCGGTCTGCGCGTGCCCAGTACGTGCTCGGTGCCCGGTGCGTGTCCGGTTCCAGTTCCCAGTTCCCAGTTGCAGTTCCCGGTTCCCAGTTCCCGGTTCCCGGTTCCCGGTGCGCCCCCGCCCCCCGGTACCTGCCATGCTCCGCTCCCGCCGCTCCCGCCGCTCCCGCCTCCCCCCGGTGCGCGCGGCGGCGGCGGCGGCGACACGTGATGGGGCGGCCCCGGGCGCCCCGCCCCGCCCGGGGGGGTGAGGGGACACCGGCACCGGGAGGGGGGGACACAGCCCCGCACCTGCCGCACCGGGCGGGGGGAGGACACGGGGACTCAGCCCCGCACCGGGACACGGACCCCACCCCCCTGGCGGGACCCCCGCCCGCCGCCCCGAGCCCCGGCCCCGGGGAGGGGGGAGACACCGGCACCGGAACCGGGCGGGAGGACAGGCGGGAACCTGCTGGGTTCGCCCCCGCACCTGCCGCACCGGGCGGGGGGAGGACACGGGGACAGCCCCGCACCGGGACACGGAATCCCTCCCACCCCCGGCGGGACCCCCGCCCGCCGCCCCGAGCCCCGGGCGGGGCCGGTGCCGGGAACTGCGGCGGCTCCTGCGCGGTGGCGGAGACGGAGCGGCCGGAGCCGCTGCCCCGGGGGAGCGAGCCCCGGCCCCGGCGCTGCTGCGAGGGCTTCGTGGACAAGTGGGGTCCGCGGGATCAGGTGGGGGACACCGCCGGGACCGACACCGGCACCCGCGGGACCGACACCGGCACCGCGGGACTGACACCGGCACCCGCGGGACTGACACCGGCACCCGCGGGACCGACACCGGCACCGCGGGACCGACACCGGCATCCGGGGACCGACACCGGCACCGCGGGACCGACACCGGCACCCGGGGACCGACACCGGCACCCGCGGGACCGACACCGGCACCCCGGGGACCGACCCCGGCACCCCGGGACCGACACCGGCACCCCGGGACCGACACCGGCACCCGGGGACCGACACCGGCACCGCGGGACCGACACCGGCACCCGGGGACCGACACCGGCACCCGCGGGACCGACACCGGCACGCCCCCCAACACCTGGGACTGCCCGGGACCGAGCGCCGAGAGCGACCCTCGGGTAACCGGGACCGATTCCCGGTTACTCCCGGCACTCCCAGGGACCCCACGGGACCGACTCCCCGTGTCCCTTCCGCCGCCCGGGGCCACCGGGGGTGCTCCCCGCGGAGCCCGGTGCCGGTTCCCGGTTCCCTGTTCCCGGTGCCGGTTCCCTGTTCCCGGTCCCGGCAGGGCTACCGGAGGCTCTGGGCCGGGCTGGGGGGGCTCGAACTCGCCTTCTACGGGGGTCCCCGGGACCACGAGGTACGGGGGCTCCTCCGGGCAGGACCCCCGGCACTGGGAACCCCCCAGCGCTGAGCCGGGGACCGGGAACAGGGACCGGGGAGCCCCGCGGGACCCCCCGAGGCTGGAGACACCCCCGGGCTGGGACCCCTCAGGGTGGGCACCACTGGGTGGGACCCCCACATCTGGGACCCCCCAGGACAGGAATCTTTGGGTGGGACTGGGGGGGGCTCCCCCAGGCCAGGACCTCTGGGATCTGCTGGGGCTGGGACCCCCAGGATTGGGACCTCCCCCACCGTCCCTCCCTGGGGCAGGATCCCCCCGAGCTGGGGGGACACCCTGGGGACACCCCGGGGACACCCCGCTGTCCCTCCTTTGTGCCAGTGGGGGCAGCCCCCCCTCACCCTCAGGGAACGCTGTCCCCAGTGTCCCCTGGCCTGGGGTGACACTGGGGATGGGGGGGGGGGGGAACCCCCTCATGTTTGGGGGGGCGCTGTGAATAAAGGACCCTGTGCCCACCCAGCCCCTTCCTGCTCCTGCTGCTGTGGGGGTGTCACAGGGACCCCAAACTCCTCCTGGGGGGGATATATCCACAGCCGTGTCACACCCCCAGGGACCCCCAACTGCCCCCACAGCCGTGTCACACCCCCAGGGACCCCCAAACTGCCCCCACAGCCGGGTCACACCCCCAGGGACCCCCCAAACTGCCCCCACATCCACATCACACCTCCAGCCACCCCCAAACTGCCCCCACAGCCACGTCACACCCCCAGGGACCCCCCAAACTGCCCCCACATCCACATCACACCTCCAGCCACCCCCAAACTGCCCCCACAGCCGTGTCACACCCCCAGGGACCCCCCAAACTGCCCCCACAGCCGTGTCACACCCCCAGGGACCCCCCAAACTGCCCCCACATCCACATCACACCTCCAGCCACCCCCAAACTGCCCCCACAGCTGTGTCACACCCCCAGCGACCCCCCCCAAACTGCCCCCACAGCCACGTCACACCCCCAGGGACCCCCAAACTGCCCCCACAGCCACGTCACACCCCCAGGGACCCCCCAAACTGCCCCCACAGCCACATCACACCTACATCCCAATTTATTCTCCAGGCCAGAAGCAGCTCTCGGTGCTGGGGGGGCAACGGGCCCCGGCGACGCGGGGAGCACGGAGTGGGGGGGCCGTGGGCGGCCCCGGGGGGCGGCAGAGCCCCGGGGGGCAGCGCTGGGGGGCTGTGGGGGGCAGTCTGGGGGTACATTCAGTGCTGTGCCCGGGCTCAGGGCAGGCTGGAGCTGCTGGCCGTGCTGTTGCGCTTCTGCAGGCACCGCACGGCGCTGGGCACCTGCAGGCCCGACGTCACCTGGAAGCTGCCACACCACACCTGGGGACCGTGGGGGGGGAGCGGTCAGGGGGCTGCAGGCAGCGCTGGCAGCACCACCCCCACCCCCCCCCGGAGCCCCCCCAGCCCTGCTCCCCCCCTCACCATGAAGGCGGGCAGCACCGGCTGAGAGAACTTGGCCTTGAAGGTGTGGAGCAGCTGCTTGGTGCGGGCGTTGTAGAAGGACAGGAAACCTGTGGGCAAGGGGAGCAGGTGGGCACAGGTGGGCACAGGGCACGGGTGGGCATGGGGAGCAGGTGGGCACGGGGAACAGGTGGGCACAGGGCACAGGTGGGCACGGGGAACAGGTGGGCACAGGTGGGCATGGGGCACAGGTGAGCATGGAGAACAGGTGGGCACAGGGCACAGGTGGGCACAGGGAACAGGTGGGCATGGGGCACAGGTGAGCATGGAGAACAGTTGGGCACGGGGCACAGGTGGGCACAGGGAACAGGTGGGCACAGGGCGGGCAGAGCCCCAGCACAGGGCCCGTAGTGGTGGCAACGGCCATGGTGGTGGCAATGGTGGACATTGGAGTCCACGCTGGAACATGGACACGCTGGTGCCCATGGAGGTGACAATGCCCACGGAGGTGACAATGCCCATGAAGGTGACAATGCCCATGGAGGTGGCAATGTCCATACTGGTGCCCATGGAGGTGACAGTGCCCATGAAGGTGACAACGCCCATAAGTGGTGGCAATGTCCATACTGGTGCCCATGGAAGTGCCAATGCCCATGAAGGTGCCAATGCCCATGAAGGTGACAATGCCCATAAGTGGTGGCAACGTCCATACTGGTGCCCATGGAGGTGCCAATGCCCATGGAGGTGACAGTGCCCATGGTGGTGGCAATGCCCATGAAGATGACAATGCCCATGGAGGTGACAATGCCCATGGAGGTGACAATGCCCATAAGTGGTGACAATGCCCATGGAGGTGACAACGCCCATAAGTGGTGGAAACGTCCATACTGGTGCCCACAGAAGTGCCAATGCCCATGAAGGTGCCAATGCCCATGAAGGTGCCAATGCCCATGGAGGTGACAATGCCCATGGAGGTGACAATGTCCATACTGGTGCCCACAGAGGTGCCAATGCCCATGGAGGTGGCAATGTCCATACTGGTGCCCATGAAGATGACAATGCCCATGGAGGTGCCAATGCCCACGGAGGTGCCAATGCCCACGCAGGTGCCAGCCCCAGCCCAGCCCAGCCCCACCTTCGTGGAAGTTGCAGTGGACGCCGATGCAGTCGGGCACGGGCACGTCGAGCGCCTTGGCCTTGTTGTTGTGCTTGGCGCTGAAGCTGACCTGCAGCCAGTTGTTGAGGTGCAGGCACCAGGACGCCGGGGTCTTGCCCAGCTGGTCGAACTTGCCCAGGCTGCGATAGGCCACGCCCACGCCGAAGGCTTTGCTGTCGCGGTCGTACCGCACCTCCCAGTAGTGCTCGTCCCCGTCGATCAGCGTGTCCCCTGCGGCACGGCCACGGCTCTGCCCGGCCCCATGCCCTGTCCTGTCCCCACCCCACTGGGGCTGCCCCTTGTGTCACCTCCCCGTGCCCTGTCCTGTCCCCACTCTGCCGGGACTGCCCCTTGTGTCACCTCCCCGTGCCCTGTCCTGTCCCCACTCCGCCGGGGCTGCTGCTTTTGTCACCTCCCCGTGCCCTGTCCTGTCCCCACTCTGCCAGGACTGCCCTTTGTGTCACCTCCCTGTGCCCTGTCCTCTCTGTGCCTTTTCCCCACCCACACCCCCGGGTTCCCCAGCCCCAAACACCCCTGGGTGCCCCAGCCCGCCCCCCCACACCCCTGGGTGCCCCAGCTCCCCCACCCCCGGGTGCCCCAGCCCCAAACACCCCTGGGTGCCCCAGCCCCTCCACCCCCGGGTGCCTCAGACCCCCCAGCCCTGGGTGCCCCAGCCCCTCCACCCCCGGGTGCCCCTCTCTCTCACCCAGCACCGTGTAGGACTCGGCGGTGAATCGGTCGCGGCCCCCACGGCCCAGGCTCATCCTCTTGGGTGACTGCACCACCCTGGGGCACAGGGACAGTGCCAGGGTTGGCCCAGCCAGGCCGTGCCCAGGGTGGGGGGCCCGGGGGTGGCCTTACCTGGCCGGGGAGTTGGCAGGCGAGGCCGTCCTGCCCTTGCCGTCCTTCTCACGAGCCTTGACGTCCTGCACCTTCCCCCCCGTGGCGTCCCACTCCACGCTCAGCTCCTCCACCCGCAGGTTCTGGTGGCACGTGCTGGCGTCCAGCCGGAACATGAAGGCTGGGGACACCCCCCCTGGTCAGCCGTGCCTCGGCCCCCTGAGGGGGTGGCTGGCACAGGGGGACACGGGGGGCACCTGCCACCCCCAGCCTCCCTGGGACCCACCTCTGGTCTCCAAAGTCACCGGCTCGGAGAACTCGCCCGCCACCGCCTTGTTACACGCCCGCACCCGAAAATTCATGTACTTCATGTCAAACTTCAGCCCTGTGGGCACAGCGGGGTGACAGGGCGGGGCAGGAGGAGGGCACTGCCACCCCCGTGTCCCCTGCAGAGCCTGGGGACAGCGCTTTCACTGCAGTGCCCTCACCAGTGAGGGTGTACTCGGTGCCCTTGATGCCCTCGATCACCATCCAGGGCTGGTCCTCCTTGGCCCGGGGCGGCCCCTCGAAGTTGGTCCGGCGGTACTCCAGCACGTAGTGGTCGATCTTGCTGTCCTCGTCGGGCATCCTCCAGGCCAGGGTCACGCAGTTATCGGCCACCAGCGACTCCGCCAGGTCGATCTCGGGGGCGCCGGGCACTGCCCGCAGGAGCAGCCGTGCCAGTGTCCCCCCCTCCCTGCCACACGGGCACCCCCAGACCCCAGGGGCTCGGGGACTCACACACCTCAGGCCCAGAGAGCCCTGGGGTCCCCACCCGTGGCACCCAGAGAACCCTGGGGACCCCACCCGTGGCACCCAGAGAACTCTGGGGACCCCACCTGTGGCACCCAGAGAACCCTGGGGACCCCACCTGTGGCACCCAGAGAACCCTGGGGACCCCACCCGTGGCATCCAGAGAGCCCTGAGGACCCCACCCGTGGCACCCGGAGAACCCTGGGGACCCCACCCCTGGCACCCAGAGAGCCCTGGGGTCCCCACCCGTGGCACCCAGAGAGCCCCAGCGCTGCGCCCACCGCCCCCCCTGGCACAGCACCCAAACCCCTCACCTCTCCCAGCCATGCCTGGCACCTTCCTGCCCCTCTGGAAAGGCACCCCAGGGCTCCCCAGGCTGCCCCACCCCTGTCCCCCCCATGTCCCCATGGCCTGGCAGTACCCCCAGGGCTCCCCAGGGTCCCCCACCCCTGTCCCCCCATGTCCCCCCAGGCTGGCAGTACCCCCAGGGCTCCCCAGGCTGTCCCACCCCAGTGCCAGGCTGGCCCAGCCATGTCCCCTCGGGCTGGCAGTACCCCCAGGGCTCCCCAGGCTGGCCCTGCTGTGTCCCTCCCATGTCCCCATGGCCTGGCAGTACCCCCAGGGCTCCCCAGGCTGGCCCTGCCCTGTCCCCACCGTGTCCCCATGGCCTGGCAGTACCCCCAGGGCTCCCCAAGCTGCCCCACCCCTGTCCCCCCGTGTCCCCCCGGGCTGGCAGTACCTGGCAGGAAGGCCAGGCCCTGCAGCAGGCGCCGTTCCTGGGCGAAATCCACCATCAGGTGGCTCATGTTGTCGCTCACCTTGGCCTTCAGCGACAGGCGGAAGGCCGGAGCCATCGTCACGCTGCGCCAGGACAGGGGACAGGGGCTCAGCGGGCACCCAGCCGGCCCTGCACGGCCCCGGGGAGGGCAGGCACGGCCACCCCAGCACCCACAGGGCCACCCCAGCACCCACAGGGACACCCCAGCACCCACAGGACCAACCCCCGTGGGGCCCCGGCTGGGAGGATGCAGAGGAGGAGGAGGAGGAGGAGGAGGAGGGGGGTTAGTGGGTGGGGCCGTACCTATCCTTGATCTGTTTGGCGGCCTTGTGAGCGCAGAGGGAAAGAGGAGGAGAGAAGCAGCAGTGAGGCAGCAGAGCCGGGCATGGGGGGCACATGCGGGCACCTGTACCAGCTGTGGCACCCAGCGGGACAGCGTCCCTGCATCCCAGAGCATCCCTGCATCCCAGAGCATCCCAGAGCATCCCAGAGCATCCCAGAGCATCCCTGCATCCCAGAGCGTCCCTGCATCCCAGAGCATCCCTGCATCCCAGAGCATCCCAGAGCATCCCAGAGCATCCCTGCATCCCAGAGCGTCCCTGCATCCCTGCACCCCAGAGCATCCCAGAGCATCCCAGAGCATCCCTGCATCCCAGAGCATCCCTGCATCCCAGAGCATCCCAGAACATCCCAGAGCATCCCAGAGCATCCCAGAGCATCCCAGAGCATCCCTGCATCCCAGAGCATCCCAGAGCATCCCAGAGCATCCCAGAACATCCCAGAGCACCCCTGCACCCCCTGTGGTACACATGGCACAGCCCCACTGCACCCCCCTGGCCCAGCACCCAGTGTGCCCCCCAGTGCCCCCCGTGTCCCTGCCACGGTGCCCCTTTGTCTGAGGAGAAGGGGGGCACAGGGGGCTCTGGGGAAACTGGGGGCACTGGGGGCACTGGGGGCTCAGGGGGCACTGGGGGCACTGGGGGCACAGGGGGCACTGGAGGCACTGGGGGCACTGGGGGCACTGGGGGCTCTGGGGGCACAGGGGGCACTGGGGGCTCAGGGGGCACTGGGGGCACTGGGGGCACTGGGGGCTCAGGGGGCACTGGGGGCACTGGGGGCACTGGGGGCACTGGGGGCACAGGGGGCACAGGGGGCACAGGGGGCACTGGGGGCTCAGGGGGCACTGGGGTCTCTGGGGGCACTGGGGGCACTGGGGGCACAGGGGGCACTGGGGGCACAGGGGGCTCTGGGGGCACTGGGGGCACTGGGGGCTCTGGGGGCTCTGGGGGCACAGGGGGCTCTGGGGGCACTGGGGGCACAGGGGGCTCTGGGGGCACTGGGGGCTCTGGGGGCACTGGGGGCACTGGGGGCTCTGGGGGCACTGGGGGCACTGGGGGCACTGGGGGCACAGGGGGCACTGGGGGCACAGGGGGCTCTGGGGGCTCTGGGGGCACTGGGGGCACTGGGGGCACAGGGGGCATTGGGGGCTCTGGAGGCACTGGGGGCACAGGGGGCACTGGGGTCTCTGGGGGCACTGGGGTCTCTGGGGTCTCTGGGGTCTCTGGGGTCTCCCTGCTCCCCCCCAGCCCCACAGCAGCACAGCCAGCCCAGCGCAGACAGAAAAGGGGGGCCCGGCCCGGGGTGACATCCAGCAGGTGGCACAGGGGGGGGTCAGGACACCCCCCCAGCGTGGCGACAGCCAGGCAGGGCCACCCCCTGGCACCGCAGGGACCCACCTGGGAGAAGTCGTGGTGGTTGGCCGTGCCCAGGGCCTGGTTGGCCGCCTCCAGCAGCTCCTCGGAGCTCTCCAGGGCCTTGGAGCAGGCCACGAGCTGGGCCTGCCGAGGGAGGGCAGAGGGGCAGCGCTGGGCAGGGCCCGGCGGGGGCCGGGGGGGCTGCGGCCCGGGGCTCACCTGCAGCTCGTAGGTGCGGCTGGCGCGCTCCTGCTTGATCTTCATCACCATGTCCTCCTTCAGCTCGTCCAGCAGCGCGTAGAGCGACTGGAACTCGGCCTCCAGGTCCTCCTGCGCCCGCGCCGAGTTGGCCTGGGCACAAGGCCGGGGCCTCAGCGGGGGCCGGGCCGGGTGGGGGGCCCGGGGGAGGGCAGGGCAGGGTGGGGGGGGGGGGGGGGAGCCGGGGGTACCTCCACGTTCTGGACCATCTGCTTGAGGGAGTAGATGAAGTTCTGGATCTCCTCATTCTTGACGGCGAGGGTGGTGATGATCTTGCGCAGAGACTCCTGCCCGGCGCCCTGCGCCGGCTGTCAGTGCCTGGGGGGGCCCCGGGCCCGGCCGGGCCCCCCGCGCCCCCCCACCCCAGGCCGTGCCAGGCCGTGCCAGGCCGTGCCAGGCCGTGCCAGGCATTGCAGGGACCGGGCCTGGCTGCCTGGCATGACTTGGCAATGTGAGTGTGAGTGTGAGTGTGAAGTGTGAGTGTGCCCGTCCTGAGCCCCCTGCTCCCCTCCCGCACCGCTCCTTCCCCCCGGTGCCACCCTGAACCCTTCAGCCCCTCCATCCTCCACACCTGCGCTCCTCACCTCTCCTTCTCCATCCCTCTGTTCCTCCTTCTCCATCCCTCTGTTCCTCCTTCTCCATCCCCTCTCCCTCCATCCCTCCATCCCTCCCTCCCTCCTTCCCTTCCCATCCCATCCCATCCATCCCCACTTCCTCCATCCCTCCTGCTTCTGTCCCTCTCCCATCCATCCTCACTTCCTCCGGCCCTTCTTCCTTCATCTCTCCTTCATCCCTCCCTCCTCCCTCCCTCCACCCGTCCATCCCCTCTCCCTCCCTCCCTCCTTCCCTCCCTCCCTCCTCCCTCCTCGCTCCATCCTCCATCCTCCATCCCCTCCGCCCCCATGGCTCCATCCCCTCCTCCTGTCGCCGTGCCCGGTTCCCGCTGCAGCGGCCGTGCCCCGCCGGTTCCCGGGGGGGTTCGGGCCGTACCTGGTCGCCCATTCCGGGCCGGCCCCGCCGCGCTCGGCCCCGCCGCCACCAACAAAGGGGGAGCGGCGCCCCCGCCCCGCCCCGGCCCCGCCCCCAGCCCGGCCCCGCCCCGCCCCGCGGCATGCCGGGAGTTGTAGTCCGGGAGAGGGGGGGCTGCGACCCCCGGGGTTGGGGAGCGCCGGGACAGGGCTGGGGGGGAGGGGAGGGGGGACATTGTCACACTGCGTGAGGGGCTCCCAGTCCAGGGCACCCCACACGCCCGGCGGGGCCGTGCTGGGACCCCCAGTCCGCTCGGGGGGCAGGAGGGGTCGCCCTGCTCCAGGGGGATCAGTGGAAGTCCCCACGGGGCTCGTCCCCAGGCTGGAGTGGAGGCAGGATCAAGGTGGCGCCTGAGGAGATGTGACAACATGTCCTTGCTCCGGAGGGTGTCCCACATCCCTGTCCCCTTCCCTGTCCAAATCCCTGTCCCCAATGGCATCACTGTCCCCATCCCTGTCCCCACTCCAGTTCCTGTTCCTGTCCCCGCTCCAGTCCCCTTCCCCATCCCTGTCCCCACCCTGCCATCTGCCCCATCCCCACCCCCAGCCCCCCACCCACGCCCCCTCTCTGGTCCCCCTCTGTCACCTCCCCTGGATCACAGTGTCACAGTGAGCTGGCCGGGTGACAGGGGGCCTGAAGGCTTTGGGGATGGGGTGCTTTGGGGACAGGGACAGCGTGGGGACCCCCTGGGGACACAGCCCCTGAGGGGGCGGCTGGGCTGGCCCCCGAGGGGGGCTGTGGGGCTCGGGGCCCTCATCCCCCTCCTTGGAGGTGAGTGGGGGACAAGGATGGCTGTGGGGCAGTGGGGACAGCGCCTGATGCCCCTGTGGATGCATCTGGACTCCCATCCCCACCCTGGGGATCCTGGCCAGTGCTGAGAGCAGGGTGGGACAGCGGTGGCACTTGTCCTGCCTTCCCCAGGGGCACCACAGAGTCGGGCACTAAGACGCACCAGAGGCACCCATTGCTGTCCCTACTCCTGTCCCCATTTCAGGCTCTGTCCCCATCCCCATCCCTTTCTCCTCCCTGTCCCCATTCCTGTCCCTATCTCACTTCCCGATCTCTGTCCCCACCCCCGCCCAAACCCCAACCACCCCCGTCCCCACCCGCATCTCTGCCCAAAAACTCCTCCTCAAATCCCGCCCCCCAAATCCCAAATCCCAAATCCCAAATCCCGCCTCCCAAACCCCCCGCGGAAGCACCACAGCGTCACCACCCCGATGTGACACGGGCGGCTTTAATGGGGCGGGGGTCCCCGGGCTCAGAGGGGCTGCACGGCCACGGGGTAGAGCAGGGAGAGGTGGCGGGCACCGCGCACGGGCAGCGCCCGGGCCGTGTAGTGCCCCACGGCCGCCGGCACCGACGGGAAGGCGGCCCCGGCCCGGCCCAGAGTGAAGTGCTGCTCCCGGGTCCGCGTCAGCTTCACGTGCACGAACCCCTGGCTGCTCCTGCGGGACGGGAACGGACGGGAAATGAGGCACGGGAGAGGGGAGGGGGTGGGATGGGATGGGATGGGATGGGATGGGATGGGATGGGATGGGATGGGATGGGATGGGATGGGGATGGGGATAAAATGGGGATAAAATGGGGATGGGGATAAGGTGGGGATCTGGACAGGGATGGGGGATGGGAACAGGGATGAGGAGTGGGGTTCAGGCTGGGACAGCAAGGTGGACAAGGATAGGGATGGGGACGAGGTGGGGGACACCTGGGATGGGAATGGGAAAGGGGAATGGGAATGGAAATGAAAATGGGAGTGGGAATGGGGATGGGGATGGGGATGGGAGTGGGAATGAGAATGGGAATGGGAGTGGGAACAGGGCTGAGGACTGGGATGGAGATTGAGGCACAGATATGAACAGGACCGGGGATGAGGACCCCACCCAGAGCAAGGGCAGCGAGCGGCACCACCCCAGGCGAGGCACTCTGTGTCACCACCAGCCTGTCCCCAACGCCTGGGGACACGCCCAGCGCGTCCCCGCGGACGCTGGGCCACCCAAACAGCCGGATCCCGGCCCGGGGCCGCGCCGTGTCCCCAGGCTCACCGCAGGGACAGCGAGTAGTCGTCGGGGCTGGTCTCGCAGTCGCGCACCAGGAAGCTGCCCTCGCGGCACAGCGCCAGCAGCGTCTCGGCGCCCGCCCGCCCGATGGGCCCGTGGTACCAGCTGGGCACAGCGGGGGCACAGCGGGGTCACAGCGGGGTCACAGCGGCACCCCTGGGTCACGGGGCGCCCCCCACCACCCCCCCTGGCTGCTCGTGCCCCTCGGCAAGGCGGGGCACCCCCCCAGGGTTGGGGACACGGGGAGCTCCGGTGCCATGGGGCAGCTCCCTGGCCATGGGGGCGCTCGGGGCGTTGGCAGCCAGCGGGGTCAGAGGGGCAACCACGCCGTGGGGTGCCCAGATGTTTTATAGGGCACCCAGCCATGCCATGGGGCACCCAGATGTTTTATAGGGCACCCAGCCATGCCATGGGGCACCCAACCACCCTATGGGGCACCCAACCACGCCCTGAGGCACCCAGATGATTTATAGGGCACCCAGCCATGCCATGGGGAACCCAACCATCCTATGGGGCACCCAACCACACCATGGGGCACCCAACTATGCCATGGGGCACCCAACTATGCCATGGGGAACCCAGACATTTTATAGGGCACCCAACCACGCCATGGGGCACCCAGACATTTTATAGGAAACCCAAATACACCATGGGGCACCCAACCATGCCATGGGGAACTCAAACATCCTGTGGAGCACCCAGCCATGCCATGGGGCACCCAACCACGCCATGGGGCACCCAGCCATCCTGTAGGGCACCAAACCACACCGTGGGGCACCCAACCACACCATGGAGCACCCAACCATGCCATGGGGCACCCAGCCATCCTGTAGGGCACCAAACCACGCCGTGAGGCACCCAGATGATTTATAGGGCACCCAGCCATGCCATGGGGAACCCAACCATCCTATGGGGCACCCAACCACACCATGGGGCACCCAACTATGCCATGGGGCACCCAACTATGCCATGGGGAACCCAGACATTTTATAGGGCACCCAACCACGCCATGGGGCACCCAGACATTTTATAGGAAACCCAAATACACCATGGGGCACCCAACCATGCCATGGGGAACTCAAACATCCTGTGGAGCACCCAGCCATGCCATGGGGCACCCAACCACGCCATGGGGCACCCAGCCATCCTGTAGGGCACCAAACCACACCGTGGGGCACCCAACCACACCATGGAGCACCCAACCATGCCATGGGGCACCCAGCCATCCTGTAGGGCACCAAACCACGCCGTGAGGCACCCAGATGATTTATAGGGCACCCAGCCATGCCATGGGGAACCCAACCATCCTATGGGGCACCCAACCACACCATGGGGCACCCAACTATGCCATGGGGCACCCAACTATGCCATGGGGAACCCAGACATTTTATAGGGCACCCAACCACGCCATGGGGCACCCAGACATTTTATAGGAAACCCAAATACACCATGGGGCACCCAACCATGCCATGGGGAACTCAAACATCCTGTGGAGCACCCAGCCATGCCATGGGGCACCCAACCACGCCATGGGGCACCCAGCCATCCTGTAGGGCACCAAACCACACCGTGGGGCACCCAACCACACCATGGAGCACCCAACCATGCCATGGGGCACCCAGCCATCCTGTAGGGCACCAAACCACGCCGTGAGGCACCCAGATGATTTATAGGGCACCCAGCCATGCCATGGGGAACCCAACCATCCTATGGGGCACCCAACCACACCATGGGGCACCCAACTATGCCATGGGGCACCCAACTATGCCATGGGGAACCCAGACATTTTATAGGGCACCCAACCACGCCATGGGGCACCCAGACATTTTATAGGAAACCCAAATACACCATGGGGCACCCAACCATGCCATGGGGAACTCAAACATCCTGTGGAGCACCCAGCCATGCCATGGGGCACCCAACCACGCCATGGGGCACCCAGCCATCCTGTAGGGCACCAAACCACACCGTGGGGCACCCAACCACACCATGGAGCACCCAACCATGCCATGGGGCACCCAGCCATCCTGTAGGGCACCAAACCACGCCGTGAGGCACCCACGCCCATGGGGATTCACCCAGGACATTGGAGCCTCCACACCCCTTTGGGACCCCCCCATGTCCAAGGGTCGAGCCCCCCCAGCAGGACCCACCCTCTCCCTGCGAGGTTTGCCCCCAGCCCGTGGGACACCCCCGGACTCACGCCTGCTTCTCCAGGGGCAGCGAGGTGTCCACGTGCCTGGGGCTGGGGGGGCAGCCCGGCCTGGGGGCCCGGGGGGAGCGCGGCAGCTGCCGGGACAGGCTGGGGGAGCGCTCGGGGCTCTCGAACTGCACTGCGGGGACAAAGGGGCTGGCTGTCACCCGGGCCCGCCCGCCGCCGCGGGCTCCTCTCAGAGCCACACGGGAACGTCCCCGAGGTGGCTCTGCCCCGCCCTGGTGTCCCATTGCTGGGCCGGGAGTGCTCTGGGGTGGTGCCCGTGGGGGGTCACAGGGTGTTGGGGGTCGCAGGGGTGAGAGCCGTGGGCACCGGGGGACGTGGGAGGGACCCCGGGGTGCTGGGGGATGCAGCGCTGATCCCCAGGGAAGCTGCGGGGCGCAGGGTTGGGGGACCCCAGGGTGCTGGGGGATGCTGAGGTGCAGGACTGATCCCCAGGGAAGCTGCGGGGCGCAGGGCTGGGGGACCCCGGGGTGCTGGGGGATGCTGAGGTGCAGGACTGATCCCCAGGGAAGCTGCGGGGCGCAGGGTTGGGGGACCCCGGGGTGCTGGGGGATGCTGAGGTGCAGGACCGATCCCCAGGGAAGCTGCGGGGCGCAGGGCTGGGGGACCCCAGGGTGCTGGGGGATGCTGAGGTGCAGGACTGATCCCCAGGGAAGCTGCGGGGTGCAGGGTTGGGGGACCCCGGGGTGCTGGGGGATGCTGAGGTGCAGGACTGATCCCCAGGGAAGCTGCGGGGTGCAGGGTTGGGGGACCCCAGGGTGCTGGGGGATGCTGAGGTGCAGGACCGATCCCCAGGGAAGCTGCGGGGTGCAGGGTTGGGGGACCCCGGGGTGCTCCCCACGGGCACTGGAGGATGCTGAGAGCCAGGAGCGGCACCCATGGGAGCCGCGGGGCGCCCCGAGGTGGCACCCCGGGGGGACGCCGTCACCTGCGAAGGCCCGCGAGATGTGATCCTTCTTCCACTCCCAGGGCTGGTCGTACTCGTCGGCCGGGCGCTCGTCGTCGCGGGGGAGGCGGCTCTCGCGGGCCGGGGGCCCCCCCAGGCCGTCCCCGGCCGTGTCCCACTCCTCGGAGGGGGTGTCGTAGAGTTGGGGTCCCCGGCGCGGCCGCACCCGCCGGCCCTGGCCCTGCCGCGGGCACCCTGGGGAGGGCGGACGGGGGCGGTGGGAGGCGCCCGGGACCCCCGCGAGGGTGCTGGGGGTGCCCGGGGTGTCACCCACCTGTGGCCTCCTCGTCGCAGCCGCCCTCGGGCGCCGGGTCTTGTTCCCCCTCGAAGGGCTCCGAGTACTCGCTCTCACCGGGGCCCTGCGCGGGGTGGGGAGGGGGGGATGGGACCCCCACTGCCCCCCCCCCCTGCAGCCCCCCCCGGTCCCTCGGTGTCCTCACGGGACCCTTCGGGCTCGCACAGCCCCGCCAGCGGTGTCCCCAGCCCCGTCCCCACTGCCGCCCAGCCGGTCCCTTTGTCCCCCAACCCCTCTCCCCTTCCCCCTCTCCCCGTGACTCCCCCGTCCTCAGCCGCCCCCCAGTTCCCTCTCCCAGTGACCCCAAAACCCTCCGCGGGTGCCCCACTGACCCCCCCGAGCCCTCGGCTCTGCCCGGTTCCCCGTCCCGGCTCTCCCGCTCCTCATTCCCGGCCACCCCCGTTCCCCATCTCCCCCCCCCGTCCCCTCCGCTCCCCAGACCCCCCCCACCCCGTTCGCCGCTCTCCCCGCTGCCCCGAACCCCCCCGGTGCCCCCCACCCTCTGCCCCGGTGCCCCCCCCCGCTCCTGGCGCTTGGCTGCGGCCGCTGCCCGGTGCCCCCGGTACCCCCCGGCCCGGTGCCCTCCCGGTGCCCCCCCCCCGCCCGTACCTGCTGCAGGCGGCGGGGGCCGCCCCCCGGCCCCGCGCCCCCCACCCGCACCAGGCGGTGTCGCGGGGAGGCTGCGGGGCCGCGGAGCGCGGCTGCGGGGGCGGCGGCGGGGGGACCCCCGGGGCTGCCGGGACCGCTGTAGTCGGGTTGGGGCGGGCGCGGGGGGGAGCGCCGGGCCCCCCGGCCCAGGTACTCCCGGAGCCACTTGGCCATGGCGGGGAGCGGCACCGGGACCGCCGGGACCGCCGGGACCCAGAGGCTCCGGGAGCCGCCGGGACCCCCCCGCCGCCGCCGCCGCCGCCGCCGCCGCCGCCGCCGCCGCCGGAGCCGCTTTGTGTCGCCGCCGCGCGCGGCGCGGACCGGAGCCCCCGATCCACCCCCCCCCCGCGCCCGCCTCGCCGGGGGCACCGGCACGGGGGGGGGGCGAGACCGAGACCACCGAGGGGACACCGGCAGGGACGGGGGGGGGTGACACGGAGGGACCCCACGGGGGGGGTTCTTCCCCTCACCGCACGCCCCGAGTGTTGGGGGGCACGGGGACCCCCAAGTGACACCGTGGGACAGCGGGAGAAGAGGGGGGGGGTCACCGGGACCCCCAGACGGTGGGATCCCCCCGGCAGGGGCTCCTCGGGGGAGCCAGAGGGGTGCAGGGCTTTGGGGGGGACAAGGAGCCCCCCCGGCTTTGTCACCCAGCCCTGGGGAGCTCGTCCTGGGGGGCACGGGGGGCTCTGCTCCCCCTCTGCCCCGGGGTTTGGGGGTGGGTCAGACACCACAGGGGGGGCAGGAGGTCGGGAGCCCCCCCAGCCCTGCCCCGAGCCTCCTGGTGGCATTGTCTGTCTGTCTGTCTGTCTGTCCCCAGAACAAAGGTCCCTCTCGGGGGTCCCACCTGGTGCCGGGGGGTGGTGGCAGCGTGGGGGGGGGACACATCTGGGAGGACACGGCCAGAGACCCCCCCCACGGTGCCCCCCAGCCCAGCCCCGGGCTGAGCTCAGTGCCCAGCGTTAATATTTGAAGAGGCTAATTAAGGCGTGTGCACAGAATGCTAATTGGGGCGGGGGGCTGCCCTTCTGCCCAGCTCTCCCTGACGCCCCAGAGCCCCCCCAGGCCCCCCTCCCACCAGCCCCCTTTGTGAGGGTGTTAATTAGCCAGAGGCTGCTCAGCAATTAGAGGTGGGTGCCTTGATGAGGGGGAAGCTCCTGGGTGAGGAGAGCCCCACTTGGGGTGGGTGGGCATTGGGGGCAGGGGGGGGGGTCTCTGTCATCGGGGTGGGGGTCCCTGGGGTGGGACCCAGCAGTGCCCAGGTACAAATCACTCTCAGGACGCAGATAAACAACTCTGGCTCTGCCAGATCTCATTTATTCCGGAGTTGTGGCTCGGCAGGGCGGGGAGGGGTTTGTCCCCAAGCTCCTGGGGACATCTGAGGGGGGGCTGGGGGGGGCAGGACAGCCCCGTCCCCGCAGCGAGGGGCTGGGTGAGCCCCCCCGGGGCTGTGCCAAGGTGGGATCTGAGACACCCAGGGACACAAAGAGCTGCTGCTGAAGTGAAGGAGGGGAGGGCTCAGTGCCCACCCCGGCTCCAAGGTCTCCTTCCTGCTGGGCTGTGGGGGGGGTCAGGACACCCCAAGGTGTCCTGACTTGGAGCCTTGGAGCCTCAGCTCCAAGCCAAGGCTCAGGCTTGGAGCCAAGAGCCAGGAAAGAGCCTCAGCTTCACCAGGGATCTCCTGGAAATGTGGACAACCCCCTGTTCCTCACCCAAGACCCCCCTGGAAATAGGGACAACCCCCTGCTCCTCACCCAAGACCCCCCCTGGAAATGGGGACAACCCCTTGTTCCTCACCCAGGACCCCCCTGGAAATGGGGACAACCCCCTGCTCCTCACCCAGGACCCCAAGAAGCTCCTGGAAACAGGACACCCGACCTGGGCATGCTTGCTGTGGCAGGGGGGTGAGGGCAGTGACACCCCCAGAAGGGACACAGCAGAGTCCAGCCCCAGCCCCACCTCTGGCACTTCCCAACGTGTCCCGGGAGCAGGGCTGGGACACAGCGGAGCCTCCCCCGGGATCCCTGCCGCAGGGAGAACACCTCCCGCGGGGCAGCGTGTGGGGACAGCAGCATCCCCGGCCGTGCTTCCAGCGGGGCTGCGGGAGCAGCCGGGACAGCCCCGGCCCCGGCCCCGGCCCCGGCCCCGGCCCCGGCCCCGCTCCCGCCCGGCCCCGCGGCGCTGGGGCTCCTGCGGGGCACACTCAGGGTCAGGGGGCTCCTCAGTCGCTGGCGCTGCCCTCGCTGTCCGAGTAGGCTCCCAACAAACCCAGCGAGGACGTGGCTGCTGCTGCTGCTGCTGCTGGAAGCGAGCCTGCAAGAGGAGGAGGAGGAGGAGGGAGGGAGAGAGAGGATCCGCTCAGCTCCAGCCTCCCCAGGGCAAAGCCCGGGCTGGAAGCGCCCGAGCCAGGGCAGGCGGAGAGAATCCGGGCGGAGCCTCAGCCCCGGGTGGATGCCGAGGTCAGGGAGGAGGAATCGGGTGGGCAAGGAGCTCCTGGAGCCTCCCCCAGCTCTGGGATCACCCCCTCCTCCTGCCTCTACAGCTCCCTGGGAGATTCCAGACCCTGGAAAGGGAGAGAGGAGCCGGCTCTGGGCTCCCAGCACCCCAATCCTTGGGGCAGCAGGCAGGAGCAGGGGGCTGGGGGAGCACGGGGCACAGGGGACCCCTCCAGGAGCTGTCCCCTTCCCAGGGACTCACTAAGCCAAAGGCTTAGGATCAACCAGCCCAGAATCAAATCAATCCCCCATCTCTTTCCCCAAATCCATGGATCCCCTGGCGTGCTGGGCAGCTCACTGAGGTGCTGGAAAACCTTCCAGAGCTTGTTTTGTGTTCCTTAAAGCTTCCCAGCTCCAGCAGCTAGGCAGGATTTACCACCAGGCCCCAAACCAAAGCAATTCCCCTGCTGTTCCACCCCTATCTCGTTGTTGTGACCTTCCCAGGGCTCTATCTGCTGTACTGAAGCTCCTGGCCCTGCCAATCTGTCCCCAAGGCCGTGGCTTGGAGCCAAGAGGCAGGAAAGAGCCTCAGCTTCACCAGGGAGCTCCTGGAAACGTGGACAACCCCCTGCTCCTCATCCAGGACCCCAAGAAGCTCCTGGAAATGTGGACAAGCCCCTGCTCCTCACCCAGGACCCCAGGGAGCTCCTAAAATGTGGACAATGCCCTGTTCCCCACCCAGGACCCCCCTGGAAATGGGGACAACCCCCTGTTCCTCACCCAGGACCCCCCTGGAAACAGGGACAACCCCCTGCTCCCTACCCAGGACCCCCCTGGAAACAGGGACAACCCCCTGCTCCCCACCCAGGACCCCAAGAAGCTCCTGGAAATGTGGACAAGCCCCTGCTCCTCACCCAGGACCCCCCTGGAAATGGGGATAACCCCCTGTTCCCCACCCAGGACCCCAAGAAGCTCCTGGAAATGGGGACAAGCCCCTGCTCCCCATCCAGGACCCCATCCCGGGCTCTGAGCACGGAGCCAAACCCCCCCTGGGGGCTGTCAGGGCCCCCCCCAGGGCCCAGCCCGGGGCAGGTACCGGTGCTGCCTGGCGTTTCCATCCCCTTCTCCGGGCCAGGATCCGGCTTCTGCTTCCTGGGGGCCACCAGCCCGGCCAGCTGGGCCTTGGTGCTGAGCTTGCCCACGCTGCGCTCCCAGCTCTCCGTCCTGGGCTTCTTGCTCTGGGGTTGGGGCTCCTGTGGGGCACAGCCGGGGTCAGAGGGCTCCAGCTTGCAGGGGGTTGGGGGTAAAACCAGCAGAGACAGGAGGAGAGGGGCCCCAGGGGGGGATTCTGCCCCTGGAGATCCTTGTGCCACTGCCAGAGAGCTGAAGCCAGCCTCGGGATGGCCCTGGGATGCTGAGGAGGCAGAGGAAAGAATCCCAGGATGGTTTGGCTTGGGAAGGACCTTAAAGCCCATCCAGGCCCACCTTGCACTGTCCTGGGCTGCTCCAGGCCCTGACCTTGGACACTCCCAGCCAAGGCTTCTCCAGGCATCCTGCTCCAGGGTCCCCTTAACAGCCAACCCACCTGCAGCCCTGGTTGGTGCTGTTTTGGTTTCTCTGAAACTCTTTTTCACAGTGAGTTTTCTGTCAACAAGAGACACGTTTTCCTGACTGTAACCTTTGTTTGCATTCCTTTCCCTAGGAGGGACTTCTCCTTGATGTTCCTCTGACTTGACCAAAGTAGTTAAAGAAGTTTGTCTTTCCTCTACCCCTTGGGGTGTTCTCTGCAGAACAGCATAAAAAGGAAGAAATTCCCAGAAATAAATGGAGTCATTGTCAGTCTGCTGAGTCAGAGTCTGTGTCAGTTGTTGTAGCCCTGGTTGGTGCCTGAGATGTTTGGGTTTCTCTGAAACTCTTTTCCCAGAGAGTTTTCTGTTTTCCTGACTGTAACCTTTGTTTGCAATCCTTTCCCTAGGAGGGACTTCTTCTTGATGTCCCTCTGACTTGTGATGGAAGAAGTTTGTCTTTCTTCCACCTCTTGGGTGGTTCTCTGTAGAACAGCATAAAAGGGAAGAAATTCCTGGAAATAAACTCAGTCATTGTCAGCCCTCTGAGCTGGAGTCGGTGTCAGTTGTTGTAGCCCTGGTTGGTGCCTGAGATGTTTTGGTTTCTCTGAAACTCTTTTTCCCAGAGAGTTTTCTGTCAATCAGAGACACGTTTTCCTGACTGTAACCTGTGTTTGCATTCCTTTCCCTAGGAGGGACTTCTCCTTGCTGTCCCTCTGACTTGACCAATGTGATGGAAGAAGTTTGTCTTTCTTCCACCCCTTGGGTGGTTCTTTGTGGAACAGCATAAAAGGGAAGAAATTCCCAGGTAATAAAGATTACTCCTGACCTTGGAGTCCATGTGGTTGTGATCTCCAACAGCGTCACCCACCCCTCTCCTGCCTCAGTTCCAGACCATTCCCCCGTGTCCCATCCTTCCCTGCCTGGTTAAAAGTCATCCTCTCTCTGTTTTATCAGCTCCTTTCAAGGGCACCCAGCAGCCCCGGGTGCCTGCAGGTGGTCCAGCCCTGGAGTGAATCCCTGAGTGCCCCGGGCACAGGGATTAGTGCCAGGGAGCCGGGGCTGGGATTAACCCCGGCCCCACTGCCAGGCTCGGCAGCTTTGATCCAGCCCAGCAGACACGGCCCCGGGGCAGGGATCGACAGGGGGAGAGGGCAGGGCTGTTTGCTGCGATAATCCCTCCCTCCAGCCTGGGAGCTCTTTTGTTCTGCCAGAACCCAAAGCACAGCCCAGGGAGAGGCCGGCCCAGAGCGCTGAAATCCCAACCCAGAGCGCTGAAATCCCAACCCAGAGCACTGAAATCCCAACCCAGAGCACTGAAATCCCAACCCAGAGCGCTGAAATCCCAAATCAGAGCACTGAAATCCCAACTCAAGAGAGCTGAAATCTCAACCCAGAGCACTGAAATCCCAACCCAGAGCACTGAAATCCCAGCCCAGAGAGCTGAAATCCCAACCCAGAGTTCTGAAATCCCAACCCAGAGCGCTGAAATCCCAACCCAGAGCGCTGAAATCCCAGCCCAGAGCGCTGAAATCCCAAATCAGAGCACTGAAATCCCAACTCAAGAGAGCTGAAATCCCAACCCAGAGCACTGAAATCCCAACCCAGAGAGCTGAAATCCCAACCCAGAGAGCTGAAATCCCAGCCCAGAGCGCTGAAATCCCAAATCAGAGCACTGAAATCCCAACTCAAGAGAGCTGAAATCCCAACCCAGAGCACTGAAATCCCAACCCAGAGAGCTGAAATCCCAACCCAGAGAGCTGAAATCCCAACCCAGAGTTCTGAAATCCCAACTCAAGAGAGCTGAAATCCCAACCCAGAGCACTGAAATCCCAACCCAGAGAGCTGAAATCCCAACTCAGAGAGCTGAAATCCCAACCCAGAGTTCTGAAATCCCAACTCAGAGCACTGAAATCCCAGCCCAGAGCACTGAAATCCCAACCCAGAGAGCTGAAATCCCAACCCAGAGCACTGAAATCCCAACCCAGAGAGCTGAAATCCCAACCCAGAGCACTGAAATCCCAACCCAGAGCACTGAAATCCTGCAGCAGCAGGGCCCAGCAGAGCTGACTCTCCCTGAGGAAGGGAGGCTGGGGGCAGCTCCCTCCCTGCCTCTGTCACCAGGCACAGCCTGAAATCCCCGAGCCAGCCCTGGCTCCTCTCAGCCCAGTGCACAGGGACACCACGGCCTTTGGGAGCCACTCAGGCGTGTCACCCAGAGCAGGGACACAGCCAGCAGGGCACACAGAGCCTGGGGGCTGGGGAAGGGCTGGGGCAGGGGCTGGGGCAGGGCTGGGGCAGGCTGTGCCTGCTCACCTCCTGCAGGATGTGCTCCAGGGGCTGGGGAAGGGGCTGGGGCAGGGGCTGGGGCAGGCTGTGCTTCCTCACCTCCTACAGGATGTGCTCCAGGGGCTGGGGAAGGGGCTGGGGAAGGGGCTGGGGCAGGCTGTGCCTCCCTCACCTCCTGCAGGATGTGCTCCAGGGGCTGGGGAAGGGGCTGTGCCTCCCTCACCTCCTGCAGGATGTGCTCCAGGGGCTGGGGAAGGGGCTGGGGAAGGGGCTGGGGCAGGCTGTGCCTCCTCACCTCCTGCAGGATGTCCGTGGGTTTGGTCTGGGCTGTGGGGTTGGGTTTTGCCGGTTCCTCGTCGGAGTCGGAATCCGGCAGGAGCCGGCGGTTCTGGGCCTGTTCCAGCATGGCCCTGGTGGGACAGAGGAGGGTTGGAGCTGGATCTGTCCCACTGCCAGGCCCTGCTTGCTGTAGGGGAGCTGGGGCCAGCAGCAGAGCCTCGGGATCCACCTTCCCAGGGTGTTTTAGGGGAGCAGGTTGAAGGCTGTGGGGTGAGAGCACTGGGATCTGGAGCTTCACCCCAGAGCAGGAACTGTCTCCATGTCAGGGCACTTCCCAGCGGATTGGACCCCCCCCAGATCCCACAGAATCCCAGCCTGGTTGGGTTGGAAGGACCTACCACTCCTCCTCCCTGAACACTTGGCCAGGACAGGCTGGAATCTCCTCCCAGCCCTCCCAAATCCAGCCTGGCTCATCCCCATTCCCAGCACTTCCAGCCTGGTTCACCCCATTCCCAGCACTTCCAGCCCTTCCAGCCTGGCTCACCCCACTCCCAGCACTTCCAGCCCCTCACTTCATCTCCTGCTCGTCCTCCTCCTGCTCCTTGCGCCTCTGCTCCTCCTCCAGCTCCTTGTACTGCTTCAGCATGGCCTCAAAGTCCACGTTGGCCTGGCGCTGGTTGAGCTCCTTCAGCTCCTGCAGGTTCTCCAGGACCTCCATCTCCAGCTTGGAGTCCTTGGTTCGGTTCTCCAGGACCTGGGCGGGATGAGTTGGGAGATTTGAGGCAGCAGAGGTTGACAGGAGACTCCAGCACCTCCCCACGCTGGATGAAGCACAAGAGGATCCTCCTCATCCTCATTTTCGGGTAGGACAGGAAAACCTGAATGGCTACAAGGTCCCTGCTGTGGCTGGGGAGAGCCAGGAGAGGTTCTCCTGCAGCCCTTGTACCTTCATGGGGTTGTTGAGCTCTTCCTCTTCCCTCTCCTTCTGCAGCCTCTTCTCCTCCTCCTCCAGGAGCTTCTCTGCCTGGAAGTTCCTGGTGGCGCCGTGCTCCATGGTGTAATCCGTGTTCTCGGGGTCTGTCTGAGGGGGGAACAGCAGGAAGGGCCCTGGTGGGTGGGAACCCTGCTCCAGCCCCCTCCAGAGCCAGGCATTCCCCCAGTCTGAGGGAGCTGGGGTTGCTCAGCCTGGAGAAAAGGAGACTCAGAGGTGATCTTATCACTCTCTACAACTCCCTGAAGGGTGGTTGTGGTCAGCTGGGGGTTGGTCTCTTTCTCCAGGCAACAACTGACAGAAGGAGAGGACACAGCCTCAAGCTGCATCAGGGGAAATACAGGTTGGATATCAGGAGAAAGTTTTTCACAGAAAGAGTGATAAAGTATTGGAATGGCCTGCCCAGGGAAGTGGTGGAGTCACCACCCCTGGGTGTGTTTAAGAAAAGATTGGATGTGGCACTTGGTGCCGTGGTTTAGTTGAGGTGTTAGGGCATGGATTGGACTGGATGATCTTGAAGGTCTCTTCCAACCTAAAAATTCTGTGATTCTGTGACCTAAAGCCCATCCTACCATGTTTTGGTTTCGGGAAATTCTGTTCCCAGGCACTTTCTTGGTACACAAAGTCACATAATTGTAAACTACTTTGTTTTGTACAAATTTCCCTGAGGAGGGATTTTCATGTGGTGGTCTCTGGAATTGACCAATGGTTCCCCAAAAGTCCCACCTCTAAGGTGGGCACATCTGAAAAAGCATAAAAGTAATCAGAGAAATAAACCAGGGTCTCCTTCCTGCAAGGGGACCACGCAGCCTTCCTAAATCACTCCCTGCCTCCATCATTGTGTCCAACAGCGACACTCTTCCAACCTAAAATTCTGTGATTCTGTGATCCTGTGATCCTATCTGTAAACAAAGATGTTTTCCACACGCTTTCCCCGAGGAGGGACTTCACGTGGTGCTCTCTGCGAGTGACCAATCACTCACAGAGGTGATTCCTGCCTCTGAGGTGGGCCCAAGCTACAAAAGAAGTTTGGGAAATAAACCTGTGTCCTAGGTTCCAATGTCAAATTGTGCCCAGGGTCTGTATTCTATCCCCATGAGCCGTTGGAGCCAAGGTGGGGCAGTGTTTTCCTTATCTTCTGTTAATGAGCCCAACAATGCCTTCCCCAGGGAGTTATCTCTGGTTAATGGGCCATCAAGGACCCACTGCATGACTCATAGGATGAGATCATCCCATTGTGAGATGCTCCGCCCAGGGGGAGGAGCCAAGCATTCCCACCTGGATATAATCCAGGGTTTGAGACCTCAGGCAGCTTCTATCCACTGGACTCCCAGAGGAGACAAGAGTTTCTACAGGAATCACTGCTTTGACGAGAACATCTCATCTAGACTGACACTACCACCCTAACTAACAGGGTGTCAGGTTGTATTCTGACTCTGTCAGTGACTTTTTTGTACCATTACTTTTATTTTATTTCACTTCCTTTTATTTCTTTTCTTTTTTTCCTCTTATTAAATTGTGTTTCTGAACATTTCATCTAGACTGACACTACCACCCTAACTAACAGGGTGTCAGGTTGTATTCTGACTCTGCCAGTGCGTTTTTTTTGTACCATTACTTTCATTTCATTTCACTTCCTTTTCTTTCTTTTCTTTTTTTTCCTCTTATTAAATCGTGTTTCTGACTTGGGAGTTTTTCACTCGTTTTGCTTTCAAACCAGCACAACCTGGTGGCTCCTTCTCAGAGGAGTTCCACACAGCAGTGTTCTCCTGAACAAGGACTTGGAGGAAACCACCCCCAGCACCTCCTGCCCTCCCTCCCACCTCCCTGCCGTGACACTGGCTGGGGATTTAAGATCCCTCCCCACCCAAACCAAACCAACCCCACAAATTCCCCAAATTTGCTGTTCGACTGCTTAAACCCCCAAAAATCAAAAACCAGCCTGACACCACACGAATCCCCTGGGCTCTTCCTATAGGAAACGAGCTGCAATGGGGTCTGATGAGAGACTTGTGGAGGCTGGTCTGTGTCCCACAGACCTTGAAGGTGATCTCAGCCAGGCAGCGCGTGCACTTGATGTAGAAGCGGAAGATGGGCAGCCCCAGGTAGACCTCGTTCTGCACCGTCTCCTTGCGGGCGTTGAACTTCTTGCCCTTGTAGATGTACTCCCCGCACGTCTTGCACCTGGGGGGAGGAAAAAAAAAAAACCAAAACTAACCCCAAAAAACCATGGGGAATGAATGAACAAGCAGGAGGATGTTGGGGAGGATGAAGCAGGAAGGCCCTGCAGAGATGGTTTATTGGTGAAAGATTCTAAGAGTGTAAAACCTGCGAAAGAGAGAGAATTAAAAGCAAGATTTGAGCTATAGAATGCTATGCAGGAAGATGGTGATTGAGCTAGCTGAGGGCCAGGACCCTGGTGATTGAGCAATACCCCTCCCCAGACAAAGAGATGCAAAAGGGGTTGGGCCCCTGCCAGGTTGCAGGAAAAAGGTGGTTTTCCAGGTTTTTAGTATGTAGAGCACACATACACCTATTTCAAACAATAGTTGTTTCTGAGCTTCTCTATTAACAATACACAAGACTTCTATTAAGTTTAAAACCTTCTACTGTCTTGTCTGGCATATATTCTCTGCAGTGGTATGACTTATTCAAGCCAAACCTAAAAACTCGGCCTTTGTGGTCATGTCCTTGTTCACTATACTATTTATTATATACCACTGTATCTTTCTTAGTTCCAAACTTTTCTCAAGTTGCTGCAAATTCTGAGATCTCAGCTTTTTTCTGTTTGAGGCCCGTTCCTTCAGCTCCTAAAAGTCTTCTTTTGCTTTCAGTGTTTCCCACAGTACGGTCATGTCGTAGTTCTCATAGGCTGTATGTAGATTCTGTAGGTTCTGTATCCTGTACTGATTGGTTGGTGCTGACCAGAATATTCAGCATAGAAAGGGATAAAATGTAATGGAACAGGGAACTCGAGCTCTTGGATACTCTCTCTCCCTCGGATTCTCCCTTCTGCTGCTCCCTGCCTCAGCCAGAGCTGCTCAGGTTGCCTGTGCCCCATGACCAATAAACCACGTGTCCTAAGAGCACCCCGGCCTCTGGAAGTCTCTCATCAGACCCCATTGCAGCTCCTTTCCTATAGGAAGAGCCCAGGGGATTCGTGTGGTGTCAGGCTGGTTTTTGATTTTGGGGGGTTTGAGCGGTCGAACAGCAAATTTGGGGAATTTGTGGGGTTGGTTTGGGTTGGGTTGGGTGGGGAGGGATCTTAAATCCCCAGCCAGTGTCACGGCAGGGAGGTGGGAGGGACAGCAGGAGGTGCTGGGGGTGGTTTCCTGCAGCCCTGGTTGGTGCCTGAGATGTTTGGGTTTCTCTGAAACTCTTTTCCCAGAGAGTTTTCTGTCAACAAGAGACACGTTTTCCTGACTGGAACCTTTGTTTGCATCCCTTTCCCTGGGAGGGACTTCTCCTTGATGTCCCTCTGGCTTGACCAATGTGATGGAAGAAGTTTGTCTTTCTTCCACCCCTTGGGTGGTTCTTTGTAAAATGCCATAAAGGGAAGAAATTCCTGGCTAATAAAGAATTGATTGGAGTCATTGTCAGCCTCCTGACCTCGTGTGGTTGTGATCCTGAACAGCATCAGTTTCCTTCCAGGACCTGGAGGAACCCGCAGGGAAGATGCAGAGAGAGCAGTGACAAGGGCTGGAGGGACTGGGACTTCCCACTGCCACAGGGCAGGGATGGATGGGATTTGGGATTTGGGAAGGAATTCCTGCCTGGGAGGGCGGGGAGGGGCTGGGACAGAATTCCCAGAGCAGCTGTGGAGCTGCCCCTGGATCCCTGGGAATATCCAAGGCTGGGCTGGAGCAGCCTGGGACAGAGGAAGGTGGGAAGGATGGGCTTTGGGGCTCTTCCAACCCATCCCAGGAGCGATCCCGGGGCTCCCGAGCCGCTCTCACCTCATGTTGAAGGGAGCCATGAGCCTCACCACGTACTGCCGGTCCTTCGGGAGCTTGAGCTTGGGGATCTTGGCCGGATCGAAGTCCGGGGGGTAATATTTCTACGGAGAGAGAGAGCGGATTTGGGAATGCCGGAGCTCCGGGAATCCTCTGGCTCCCCACAGCCCCGACGGGATCGGGCTCTGCTCCCAGGGAACAGCGATGGGATGAGAGGGAACGACCTCAGTGGAGGTTGGAATGGGATATTGGGGGAATTCCTTCATGGAAAGGGTTGTCGAACACTGGAATCTGCTGCCCAAGGGGGGTTTGGAGTCTCCACGCCTGGAGGTGTCCAAGCAAGGCCTGGCCGCGGCACTCGGAGCTCTGGGCCGGGGACGAGGTGGGACCTCAATGATCTCCCGGGGTTCTGAGTGACTCCCGAACCAACCGGGACCGCCCAGCGCCCTCGGGGGACCCTCGGGACGCTCCCCCAGCGCCCTTTGCCGGGGATTCTCCTCCAACTCACGTTCAGCACTTTCCGTTCCGACATCGCTGCGGCTTCTCCTGATCCCGGTGCTGCCGGTGTTTCCCCCGCGCCCCCCGCCGCTTCCGGGTGTGGCCCCGCCCTCTCCGCCGCTCATTGGCGCAGCGAGCCGCGGCCTCCCCGATCCTCGTCTGTTACTGGCTGACCCAGCTGCCTGTCAAAGGGACGCGCCCACGGCTGTTGTACAACACAGCCAAGAGTCCGCCGGAGAGCCGCGGCCTCATAAGGGGTTCCGCACATTCTTGGGTCCTGGGAAGCCGCTGTCCCCCGTCTCCGGCTGGGGCAGGGGGACCCTGGGGATGCGATCTGGGGCTGGGGAAACTCGGCTTCCTCGCAGCAGCACGTGGGCCCCGGCCTCCCCTGATCTCCCATGACACATATTCATCATGTGGATAACAATCCCCAGGCAGTCTGTTTTGTATTTAAAACATCACTTTCTTCCTTAAAACCGAGGACTCCGAGTCCTTTTGAGTTGGCAGCTGGTGGGGCTTTTTTCCGCTCACTCCACTGAGCATGCGCAGCCATGGCAGCCATGCTGTACGGCACTGCCACAGTCCGCACGCGGCGTTGCCATTGCCGCCATTCCGTACAGCGCACCTCCCATGCGCACAGCCGCTATTCCCACAAGCGCGGGCGGCCTCAGGTGACGCGGCCGCCCGCACGGGCCGCACCGCGCGGCTGCAGCCCTGCGCATTCTCAGATCCTCACTCCCCGGTGCTACCCGCCACTCCTGCCCGGCGCCGCCACACCGCGCCCGCGCAAAGCCGCCATTACCGCCGGCGCGGGCGGCGGTGCCACCTCAGCGCGCATGCGCAGCGCCTCTCGCGCCGTTTCCCGCCGCCCCGCCGGCCGCCCGTTCCCCCTCGCGCGCATGAGCGGCGCAGCGCCCCCTAGCGGCCCGGCCTGCGGCGCCGTCCCGTCGTGCCCCGCGCTCCCCACACAAAGGACGCGCTGGGAAATGGCGGCGGCCGCGGCCTCGCAAAGCGCCCCCGGGAAAATGGAGCCGCCCCCGGCCGCGGCCCCGGCGGCGGCAGCGGCGGCTCCGCCAGCGCCCAACGGGGCGGCCGGCGCGGGGGGGCCGCCCCCTAAGAGGTAGGGTGGCCGTGAAGGGGCCGGTGGGGCCGAGGGGCCGCGTGCGGCCTCCCCGCGCCTGGGCCCGGCCTGAGGGCGGCGGGACGGGCTGGGGCCGGCGGGGGCCCGGCGGGGTCGGTACCGGTGCGGGGCCGCTCCTGGCGCTGCGGCCGCTGCTCCCTCCGGGCGCGCCTTGGGATCCCGGGCGGGGCCGTCCCGAAAGCGCCTCCGGGGCTCCCGCGGCCGCAGCGCTCTGGGCCCGGTGGCGGTGGGCAGGGAGCCCTGGGCTCATCCCCATCCCCTCAGGAAAAAACTTTTGCAGAGTTTTGGTGAAGTTTAGGCTTCCCCCGGGGCGAGCAGGCTGTGCCAGCGTGGGGGTGTTTTTAAGTTCATGACTTTTTTTTTGCTGTCAGTAAGTTGTAATAACTTGGTGGTCTCAGCACCCACCTTATCCTGCTGCACGGTTTGGAGCCGTGTGTGCTCCTTTTTAGGAGTGATTTACCTGTGAGGGGATTTAGGAGCGCAAACACCTAGAGGGTGAGAGTTTAAGGTGGTGCCGGGGACGGGTTGCACAATCCCGGTGGCGGCTGTCGGTAAAACGGTACAGAAATTGAAACCAGAAATTTAAACCAGCTCTGTAAACTTGGGCATGATCGGCACAAAAAAGCCTCAGCTGCTCCTCACTTCCTCATGTTGATGCTCGGTGAGAATTCCACAGTTGGCAAAGCCGGTTTTGGTACCAAATCCATGGAATAGGAAGCATTTCTCTCCCTCGGGGCGTTTTTTGGCCTCAGTTGCCTGCGGGGGTGATAAGAATCAGGTTGAACCTGGTGTGCTGTGATTCCTGGTGCAGGCTCGAGGCTGGATTTGAGTTTGTGTTTCCTGAGACCAGGAACACGTTCAGCTTTCCAAGGGTCACTTTGAGGGGGGAGAAAAGATCCGTATTTATTTATTTTTTTTTCCATTGAAGACCAGTCAAAGTCTATTGATGATTGATAGAAAGACAGGAAGACCGATTTGGTGAAACAAGTTTAATCCTACCTTCTGTAATCTTCAGAGTTCTGTTTGTTCCTGCCATAGCATCTTGCTCATCAAGCCAGCTATGCTAATTAAGTCTTGTTTTGCTTTCTGTCTTGTGTATTCCCACCAGACTGTGCTTTGGGCAGTAAAACACTGATTTCATTGACTGTGCAACTTGAGCCAGGCAGGGCCAGAGACATCCCTGACCCCAGGGCCAGGGAATCCAGGGCCAGGGAAGGATGTTCCCACCCTGGATTCTGTTCCTATCCCTCCTGGGAGCATGGAATCAGCAGTTTGTCTCCGTGAGCAGCCAGTTCATTCCTGGAAGTATAAATAAAGCTGTCTCACTGCTGTGATTTTTGGTTTTTTGCTGACCCTGTTAGATTTGGGATGCCTCCAGGGGATTTGTTTGTGTCTCCAGGTGCAGTTGTGTTTGGAATGTCCCAGCTCCACGTGGCAGAGCTCTCACTTCCCCAGGGATAGCACATTCTCAGTGGCCTTGGGGAAATCCAGTTTAAGGAGCAACCACTAAAACCTGAGTGCAGCTTTTTAACACAACTGCCAAACAGAAATGAAGGTGGAGGAAGGATCGTCCTATTTCAAGTCTAATTTCGGAGTTTTAATTATGTTTTTTTAATTAGGAAGCCTTAAGAAAGTTCAGTGAGAGAAAGACTGGAAAATTCCCATCCCTGTGTCTGGAGAAGACTTGGCTGCTGGGTGATAGAAGCAGGGAACACAATCAAATATAAACTTTCAGAGGCCTCTACATTCTTAATTTCCTTTTTCCCTGCAGGCTGTTGTCTGTTCAGGGATTGAAATGGTCCTGAAGGGATGGAGTTGGGATTTCTGACTTGGAATTTGCAGGTGCTAGGCTGGGAAAAGCTCAGGACAGAGAGACTGTAGGAACTTCAGCTTTTTTATCTGCTGTGGTCTGAATTCCCCCTCAAGATGTGTTGGTGCATCGCCGAGTGAGCAAGGAGATTAATTGGATTAGTGAAGGGAATTACCTAAGACTGAGGCTGAAGCATTTTTGTTCCCTTGGTTGGTGTTTTTTTCCTTTGGAGCTGGGATGGCCTTGAGGATCCCTTCCCTCCCAAAGCGCTCTGGGATTCAGTGACTCCCAAAGTGCTCTGGATTTGTTCCCTCTGGGGGAGGTGGCCCTGCTCCATCATCCCCAGGAGCTCTGGATTTGTTCCTCTGGGGGAGGTGGCCCTGCTCCATCATCCCCAGGAGCTCTGGATTTGTTCCTCTGGGGGAGGTGGCCCTGCTCCATCATCCCCAGGAGCTCTGGATTTGTTCCTCTGGGGGAGGTGGCCCTGCTCCATCATCCCCAGGAGCTCTGGATTTGTTTTTCTGGGGGAGGTGGCCCTGTTCCATCATCCCCAGGAGCTCTGGATTTGTTCCTCTGGGGGAGGTGGCCCTGCTCCATCCCCAGGAGCTCTGGATTTGTTCCTCTGGGGGAGGTGGCCCTGCCCCATCCCCAGGAGCTCTGGATTTGTTCCTCTGGGGGAGGTGGCCCTGCCCCATCCCCAGGAGCTCACAGGGCTTCCTCTCCTTGCAGTGAAGGCGAGCGCCCGACCCCCAATGAGAAGAAGAAGGAGAAGGGGATGAAGAGGGGAGGGAACCGCTTCGAGCCCTACGCCAACCCCGCCAAGAGGTACCGAGCCTTCATCACCAACATCCCCTTCGACGTCAAGTGGCAGTCCCTGAAGGACCTGGTCAAAGAGAAAGGTAAAGTGCAGCTCAGGTGCTGAGGCTGTCCTGTGCTCCAGCCCGTGCCTGGCTCTGTCTGTAGCTCAGCACTTGCACTTCTGGCTGCACTTGGCCACACGAGGTTGGAAAAGCTCCTCCCGAAGCCTGGCTGGGTGTTGCACAACCTCCGTGTCCCTGGCAGCCTTCCAGGGAATGGTTCCTGTGGAGGCCTCTGGCATGCAGCTGATAGAGCCTCATCCTGGGATCAGCAGTGTTTTCCTTAGGGATCCAAGCCCAGGCTTTTCAGCAGATTTCAGCCTTGAAGCGCAGCAGAGCTTTCTGAAGCATTTTAATGTTTTTTGGGCATTCAGGTGGTTACGTCCTGCTCTGGTGTGTGGAGATCCAGCTGTGTCCCCAGAGGGGTTTGGGCTGGCTTCAAGAGCCACTCTGCCATTGGTTGCAGTTCAATGTGTTTAAGGGTGACCTGCAAAATCAGGTTGGTGCCTTGGCATGTGCTGCAGCAGAATCAGGGCTTTGGAAATCAGGTTTGTGGTGTTCCCCCTTCCACGATTCCCTTTAATTCCCGTGTGGATGGGAGCTGCCTTTGCTGACCTGAACACCTTCATCTCTGGAGGAAGATGAAGAGATTGAGCTGAGTACTCGGGTAGTGACAAGTCTAAATTAGTGTCATTTCTTCAGGCTGGTGCCCAGCTTTCTAGTTTTCAAGTCACCTTGGAAGTGCAGTGGAGTGGCAAGAAAGTCCTTGGCTTCTCCTGCCTTAAGATGTCTAAACCAAGTTCAGAGTTACAGCACAACGTTTCCTGTGGGGCACTTCTGGATACAGAGCATCAGCCAGGGTAGCGGGCAGTGGTCATTGTGCTGGAGCTGGGTAAGGACTGACTGTTCAGGTGTTTGAGGTGTGGCCTAAAGAAGGGGAAAACAAAGTTCCAGAGGGTTTCAAACTTTGGTCTTTGGAGGCAAAAGGGAACTGAGTCTGTGGAAGGGTCGTCGGGACTGGGAGCTTCCTTCTCAGGGGCTGTTTGAGAGCCAGCAGTGGTTTTGTGCCATGGCAGCAGTGTCAGCCTGGATGGCTGCTTGCTTGAACAGCCCCTGACTATGGAGGGACCCTGAACTGCCCCAGATCCCTTGGTGCTCCGGGTGTGGAGGTGTCCAGCTCTCTGTGCTGTGTTGAATCCCGTTTCCCAGCGTCTGGTGGTTTCTCTGCAGTTCCCGTGGATGGCAGAGGCCAGGCTGAGATTGTTCCCTGCCGGGCTGTTCAGCTGCTCCTTCCAGCAGATGCTCCTGGGGGAACGTTGGAGCCTCTTCCTTCTGGCTGCAGGGCTTGTCCTGCTCAAACCGGGCTTGCCCTTCCTGGGGTTTGGCACTGCTGGTGAATCCAACCCTTTGGATTTGCCGTGGAGTTGTTCTGGACTCCTCCCAAGCTGCTGCCCTCGGGCTTGCTCCATCCCTGCCCCAAGGCAGAGCAGTTCCAAGCCCCAGGAAAGGCGCCCGTGGAAAACTCCGACCCGTTGGAATTCTTGCTTCGGAAGCGTTGAGAACGCCAGGCCAAACCTCCCAGGCTCTGGGAGCAGGTGGAGTTCTGTGCCCAAGGGGAAGCCCTGGGTGTGTGAGGGCTCTGCAGGGCCCCTGTAGCAGCAGGAGCTCGGGGAGGTGCCGAGCGGGCAGGAGCTGCTGGGGCAGGAGCTGTTCCTGCAGCCTGGGAGTGGCCAGGCTGCTCCAGGTGCCACCTCTCTCTCTCTCTCCCTTGGCTCGGGCATCCCAGTGGATTGGTTGGAGAAACTCAATTACAGGTATGCAGTGGGAATGTTGGTAATGGAATGAAGAGATGTTCTTGTTTGGAATTCCCTCCTTTTGGCTGGCAGGCACAAGGTGTTACCAAGCTGACTGAGCAGCAGCCCTGATGGGAATTCAGGAGGGACTTCCAGAGGCAGCAGTTTTCCATGGAAGTAACTGAGTGCTGGATCCCTGTCCTGATCTGTTCCCCACACGTGGGGAGAAACATGGGAATGTTCCTGGCAGCTGGTGGAAGGGAGGTGATGCCATGGCATCAAAAAAACTGGGATCTGAATTGCAGGTATTTACCGGTTCCTTTAGGAAACACAGAATTTTGTGTTTTAACCTTCTCCCTGCCCAGAGTATGGGAAGGCACAGAACCCAAGGAGAGGCTGTAAAAGGAGACAGTAATTATCACATTGTGTGGGTAGGGACGTGTTAATCACCGTAATTAGTGTGGTCCCATGGACATCCCTGAGAGCAGGAGCAGTTGCAGGATGGGCAGCCCGGGCAGGGCTGTGCCCTCATTCCCTTCCCCATCACAGCCCAGGGCTGTGGCAGAGCAGGAGCAGAGCTCTCCCAGCCTGAATCCCCGTGCAGAGGAGCAGCTGCTAAAGCTGAGTGCTGGGCTTACCCCACAGCACTGCCCAGGATTTGGTCACAGTGTGGAATTCTGGGGAGGGAGGGATGGGGGAGGAATGTGCTGTTCCACCCTTGGCCTGTTCCCCCTTCCATTGGCTGAAGTCTCTGATGAGTTGATCTGTTTCCCTTGGGTTTTCATCTTTCCAAGGAATCTCAGCCCTTCCCTGGCTGCAGGGAGCTTTTTTGCTCCCTCTTTGCTGCCTGAGCTCTTCAGGAGCCAGAATCTCCACTTGGGGTGTTCTCCTGCAAAAGGGAAGTTTCCCTTCCCCATCTGTGACAGAATTGCTGACTGCTCTCTCTGCTTTGGGAAGGTTTCCATTCTCTCTTTTCAACCAAAGCTTTGCATGTGTAAAACCTGCTCCTCTTCTCTCCCCAGCCCCTCTGTAACTATGCAGGGGTTGCCTGTCCCAGGCTTTACCTGGAAGTGAGGGAGGAGCTGTGGCCAGCTCTGCTTTGCCTCACACTGGGAGTCTGAAGCTTTTTAATCCTCTTGGATCACTCATTCTTCAGAAGATGAGGAGACACCCAGCCAGTTGGGAGTTTTCCTTCCCTCCTTAGTATTTACTTCTGGCCCTGGAGGCCAAGGAATAGCTGCTACAAAACATTTCTCCTGTCCCAGTTCTGTGCTTGCTCCCACTTCCCTCCCTGCGCCTTTCACAGCTCTCGGAGCTCTTTTTGGTTCGTCACAAACTGTTAAAATCAAATGGCCCAACCTAAAGTTGCCATTTCTGTCTCAGCTTGTTCTGGGGAGTTCTCACATGTGTCTGTGGATCCTGATCTGGGCTCCCTGGACAGGCCCTGCAGAGCGTTGGAATTCTGCTGGAGCAGCCCACTCTGCACATTGGCATTTTCTGTGCTGATAAATTCGGGAAGTGATACAAAGTTTTAAAGGGGAGGAAAAAATAACAACTGTGATAAATAACACTGAAGCTTGCTTCAGTTTGGATTGCTGGTTATTGCAGTAAATTCTGCTCCAGTCTCTTGGTTTGGGAAAAGCTGTGTTTCCAAACTTCTGAGTGTGAGGTTGAAATAAATCCATAAATCAGTCTCCTCTACATTAAGTCTTAAAGACACCACGGGGAACACGTTCCTTAATTAAAGCTGCAGTGACTTGGAGCTGCTGTTTTTTGGAAGTTTCCCCCCTTGGGAGGCTCCTGAAGGAACAGTTTTTGTGCTTGCATGAAATTTCTCCACTTGGGGCTGTGGGATGTTCCCTGACAGAATCCAGCTGTCCTCTGGCAGAAGGGAATCACTGGGCATTTATCCTGGTCTAGCACATGGATATCTGCTCCTGGTACTTTTCCATGGCATCCTGTGGTTTGGGATCTAGGAAAAAAAAAAACAACTCCAAATAAAATGTGACCCAGCCTAACTTCTTAAAAAAACTTTCCTCTGCCGGCCACAGAAAGCCTTGTCCTGGCAGAGGGGTTGGGTTGGCTCCTCTCACAGATTTTCAGGTGAAATTAAAGCATTTTCACGGCAGTGGTTCTGGGCTCTGTCTTGGCTCAGGGCTGAGTGCATCATTCCCCCCTCCTGCAGTTCTGAAATTGGGCTCTTCAGCAAGTTCAGGTGTCCTTTGAAGGAAAGCAGCTACTTCACACTGGATATTGGGATTTTCACGTGTCTGGAAGGCTCCAGCGGGAAGCTCTGAGCAAAATTGGCACAAACTCAACTTTCCAAGAGATTCCTGGAGATCTCGTGGTTCAGGGTCAGGGGTTGGTTACAAGAGCAGAAGTTGAATTCTAGTGGAGATCCTCAAGCTCAGGAGGCTCCTTTGGGAGCTGTTGGTGTGGAGCTGTAGGAGAGGTGGCTGGGAGAGGAGAGCCCTCACAGGTTCAGGGAGTGCCAGGCCTGGAAGCCGTGCCTCCCTCCCAGAGGTTTTGGAGTGGAGCTCCCTGGGAAGGAAGGATTGGTGAATCCGTTTGCATCCCTGCCCCAGGTGTGGTTGGTTGGACTCTGGCTGCTGCTGTTGAGCTGGACGGTGTCAGAACCTCGTGGGGATGCTGAACCCCCCCCAGGAACCCCTTGGGAACAATCCCCAGCCTGACCTCAGAGGGATTAGAGACTGGAATTCCTCCTTGGGCTTGGCACCAACATGGGCCGAGCTGGTGGAGCTGTGGATGATCATGGACACTCCACTGGAGTCCCTTTCACAGGGACTTGTCAGCCTTTTCCAGCCTCAAACCTTGTCCCCCCAAAAAGCAGGAGTGGATCAGAGTTGTTCACCCTGTTCTCTGGCTGGAATGCTCTTATTGCGAAATTATTGTTTAAAATCAGAAGTGGAGATTAAAAATCAGTGGTTTCATTAAGCATTCCTTTTTTTTTTTTTTTTTTTTTTTTTTTCAGCTTCCAGAGAGACCTTGCAGGCTGTCAGTCTTGCACAGTGATCCCCAGTGTCCTGTAAATTGCTGGCCCTGGGGGAGGTCAGGCTGGACACCTCCCTCTGTCCCTGGCAGAGTCTTGTGAAACCCCAGCTCCTTGCTCCAGTTAAACTATTCATACTCGATTGGCTCGTGCTTTCCCACAAATAAAACATTCTATCGTCCAGATAATGCCACTTGGAGTCCTCCTGGTTTAAATTTAAACCCCAGCACTTGTAAAACCAGAAAGGAAAATTAAAAAAAAAATAAATAATGGTGCTTATTCCATTCTTCTGTATGCCAGTCCCTTCAAAGGCAGCAGCCATTCGGGTAGTTTCATTCTGGAGGTCCCTGCCAGGGTTATTTAGTCCTAGAGAGGCAATCTCAACCCTGTGAGGAAAGGGGCAGGTGGAGTTTCCCATGGGCTTTTGCCTTTTGCTGTCGACAGTTTTGTCTTGAGAGCAAACACATTAAAAACATTTTTTAATGCTCAAATGGAAATGCTCGTGGCTTAACAAAAATCTGGCAGCGATCTCTTGATCCATTGCTTCGGTGTGACTCCTTTTTCTTTTTGTCTTTAAATCCTGAGGAAAAACAAATCACTTGAAAAATTCTGGATTACGGAGCCAGGGCCACATCCTGTAGGAAGCGAAGGGAACTTGTTCCTGCAGCCTTTCCCATGGGTTTGGATTGCCTCAGGTAACCAGCAGGCACTGAAGGTCCAGGGAAGCGCAGAAATCTCTGGCTTTTGAGGTGGAGGAAAACCAAGAACATCCTGAAGCGCTTGAAGCCTTTACTGCATACCTGTAATTGTCCAGTTTTGTGGTCTAGAGAACACGGAGTGTTTCTGGGCTTTCTTATAAGGCAGAGGCTCCATACACGGTTGTTGATTGTTCTAAATTCCCATTGTTTTCTTGGCTTTTCTCCCTTGGTATCTGTGTCGTCTGGAATCTGATTTGTAGTTGGTGAGGTAACATACGTGGAGCTCTTAATGGACGCTGAAGGAAAGTCAAGGGTAAGTGTTTTGAGAGTTTCTTTGTGGATTTTCTACCTGAAAAAATGTTTCTGTGTGCTGGACAGGAGGCCAGGGAGGCTCAGAGTGTGGATGTGCAGTGGCTCTAGGTCAGGAGTGCCGTGGGATGGGAGGAGGTTGGGGTGGGCTCTGCAGTCAGGAGCTGTTCCCCGCGTGCCGTTGGCGTTGGCCGTGTCACCCCGGAGCCCAGCAGGCAGGACAGGGCTCTGGAATATTCCTGTTTGGCTTTGGAAAAGTCACTCGAGTGGTTTGGCTGAGTTTGGAAGGGTCAGGGTGCCACAGCAGGTGCTGCAAACTCCACTTCCTGGGCCAGTAGAGCGAGGTAAATTCCTAAATGTAAACGTTCAGTGCCTTCATGGGCCTCGAGTCCAGGATCAGGGAAGACAATAGGAGCTCTCCTGAGTGTCCTGAAGGATATGGATCTAGGGTGAGAGTGTGGAGGGTTTTGCTGTATGCCAGGGAAGAGCAGGTCACAGGAAGCGTGTGGTATTTCTCGGAGAGTCGGGATTTAGTGTTTGGTACCACCTCAGAGACCCCAGGTTAATCCTGTTAAGGCATAAGAAATTACGGAATTCCAGTATTGGAGGCTTTCCTGTGTCAGGTTACATTTTATTTTCGCTGGTAGGGCTGAACTGATGTGATTTGGCTTTAAATAATGAAATATTTGTGTGTGGTTTGGGCTTTCACTGACTTTTATTTCTTCTCTCTTCCCTCCTCCCTGCGACCGCCCCGGGAAATCACCTCGCCAGGGATGCGCGTAAGTTCCCTCTGAATTTATCCCAGAAATCCAAGGAGACTCCTTAGAACAAAACACCCTGAGCTGTGTCGTGTCCCCACAGGGTGGTTGAGTTCAAGATGGAAGAGAGCATGAAGAAGGCTGCCGAGGTTCTGAACAAGCACAGTCTTGGTGGGAGACCCCTGAAGGTCAAAGAAGTAAGGAGGGGATCTGTTCTGGAAAAGGGGAGGGGGGAGTTGTTGTTCAAGGTTTAGGGCTGACTCAGAGGGTAAGGGACAGAAAGCAGGACTTAAATAGGATAAAAAAACCCCTAATCAACCTTTTTGTAGTCACTTTAACCACTGCTGAACTTGTGATTATCAAGAGTGAGGACAAAGCAGGAGTTTGGCTTTAATTGCAGTTCCTTTGTTAATGAATTGACACAAAAACCTCCACGAGTGTTTGTTCTTGACAAACTTCCCTTTGAATTTTGCATCAGAATGAATGGATTCCACCAAGAGTTCCATAGAATCAGCTCTTTCCTGGAATACCTCAAAGATGTGTTTCCATTTTAATGGCTTTGCCACTGACAGCCAGTCCTGGGGGGCTCATTCCAAACCCTCTCCAGTGGCACTGGGGGTTTATCAGGGTTTGGAACAGGTGGAACTGAGGTTTGTTGTTGGCATTAATGATGGATAAACACGTTGGGAACCAGGGAAATGCCTGGGGAGGAATAACTTTAATAATAAAGGATATCAATTGATGTTGTTAAAGATCACAACGGCACAGACTTTGATTTAGAAGGTTGACACGGACTCTGTTTATTTCTGGGAATTTTATTTCCTTTTATGCTGTTTTGCAAAGAAAACCCAAGGGGTGGAAGAAAGACAAACTTCTTCCATCACATTGGTCAAGTCAGAGGGACATCAAGAAGAAGTCCCTCCTAGGGAAAGGAATGTAAACAAAGGTTACAGTCAGGAAAACAGAAAACTCTCTGGGAAAAGAGTTTCAGAGAAACCCAAACATCTCAGGCACCAGCCAGGGCTACCTACCAATAATAAAGATATCATTTAAATGCTAAAGGGCGCTGCGTGTTGGCTAAAATAAAACCAATTGACAATGAAAGGGAAGCAGTTGGCTGGGAATGCTTAGGGAGCAGATACCCTGGGATCAAGGGCAACTTGAAGCAACACCCCCCTGGCTGCTGGGCTAGCTCAGTTTCTGGGGAGCTTTGAGGGGGATATGCTTCAAGGATAGGGTGAAAGATTCAAAAGAGGCCCCTTACCTCAGGGGAATGTTCCAAGGCTTTATTCTTGAAGGAGATGCCAGGGGCAAAGAGGACGAACCAGGAAGAGCAGGGGTTTATCCAGGCTCTCTGTCCCAGGGTGGATAGCTGGCCATGAGCTAATTGGTCAGAAATAGGGGAAAGGTAGGGTTCAATTAAAAAGGTTACAGCTTTAGGGGGTCTCTGGGGGAGCAGAGTCCTCTCTGTGTCTGTTTGAGCCTCCCATGTGTGGCAACCGACACAAGAACTCACACCCACACCTTGCCATGTCTGAGGTGGAAAGAAGAAGGGCTTTATTTACAGAATCAGCATTTATGGGATTCCAGCAGTGATCGTGGATTGGAGGAAGAAAATCTTCTCCTCCATCCACACTGAACTATACAGCAGTCCGTCAACAGTCTCCTCTTTTATCAAAAGAATGTAAACCTCTCTAAATTTCCCCATAACAAATAGCTTGTTTATATGAAAGTGTATTTGACTCCAAAGACACAGAAAACTAAAAACAAGACTTTTACAAACTCCTTGAAAGAGACAGAGGAGAAGGGCAAAAACCCCAACAACACCCATAGGGGATCTGAGTGTGTGTGTGTGTATCTCTAAATTTCACCATAATAAATAGCTTGTTTATGTGAAAGTGTATTTGACTCCAAAGACACAGAAAAATAAAAACAAGACTTTTACAAACTCCTTAAAAGAGACAGAGGAGAAGGGCAAAAACCCCAAACAACACCCATGGGGATCTGAGAGTGTGTTTGTGTCCCCCAGGACCCCGACGGGGAGCACGCCAGGAGGGCCATGCAGAAGGTGATGGCAGCAGGAGGGATGGGCATCGGGCCCGGCCCCGGCGGCCCCGGCATGATCAACATCCCCCCCAGCATCCTGAACAACCCCAACATCCCCAACGAGATCATCCACGCCCTGCAGGCCGGCCGCCTCGGCAGCACCGTCTTCGTGGCCAACGTGAGTGCAGAGCCAGCTCCGGTGGGAGCCTCTCAGTTCCCAGGGAGGAAAAGCCTTGGGAATTGCAGGAAAAGTTCCTCTGTGTCCCGTTGAGTCTCAGGGCTGGCTTAGAGTTACGTTTTGTATCTCTTGGGGAACTTAATCTTAGCCAGAAATGTGTTTTTATCAATTTATTTTTTTTAATTTCAAAAAGCCTTTTTTATTTGAATGATCAGTAGATTTTGGATTTCAAGGCTTTTTAGGTTTGGAGAAGAAAGAAGGATTTGGGATAATCTCTGCAAAGGAGGTTCTCAGTTGGGTTGTACCACGGCGTCATTAACTGGGATTTTTGAACTGTGCTTTAATTAAATTCCACCTCAGCTCTCTGACAGCTTTGATGCCGACACCAGGGAAGGACACGCCGTTCTCTCCTGGAAATCTCTCTCTGCCTTTCCAACTCTGCCCTGTTTTGCAGCTGGACTACAAGGTGGGCTGGAAGAAGCTGAAGGAGGTGTTCAGCATGGCCGGGGTGGTGGTCCGGGCAGACATCCTGGAGGACAAGGACGGCAAGAGCCGCGGCATCGGCACCGTCACCTTCGAGCAGGCCATCGAGGCCGTGCAGGCCATCTGTATCCTTGGCAGCACCCTGGGGACCCTGGAAACGCAGCAGGGGGAGAGGGGGAATCCTGTTCCAAGGGAGGTTGTTGCCAGGGCGGGGAAGGTCAAGTTGGAATAGATGGAAAATGGAAGGAAAAGCGAAACGGATGGAATTCCGTCTTGGAGGAGTTGTTGGCCATCTGTATCCTTGGCCAGCACCTTGGGAATGGAGCAGGGAACCCTGGAAATGCAGCAGGAGGAGAGGGGGAATCCTATTCCAAGGGAGGTTGTTGCCAGGGCAGGGAAGGTCAAGTTGGAATAGATGGAAAATGGAAGGAAAAGTGAAACGGATGGAATTCCATCTTAGAGGAGTTGTTGGCCATCTGTATCCTTGGCCAGCACCCTGGGGACCCTGGAAACGCAGCAGGAGGAGAGGGGGAATCCTGTTCCAAGGGAGGTTGTTGCCCCCTTGGGGGAAGGTCAAGTTGGAATAGATGGAAAACGGAAGGAAAAGCGAAAGGGATGGAATTCCGCCTTGGAGGAGTTGTTGGCGGTTTGCTCAGGATCTTTAGCAAAGGAAATTCCCTTTCCTACGTGGATAAATGTATCCAGTGTGATCAATTCTGTCGCGGCTGGGTTTCTGACTCCTGGTTGTAATTAGTATTAAAATGCAATTCTCTGAAAAGATTTGTCTGGAAGGGAAAAAGTCCCCGTGCTAAGGCACAGGGAGCTGGTGTTTCCCCTGTGTCCTTCCACTGCCCAAGCAATGGTTTGATACCTAGAAACCAAACAGCAATAAAATTCCAGATATTCCTCTCTCAGCTCCTGACTGTGGTATGGAAAGGAGGAAAATATTCCCCCTTTCCCAAAGCTGCTGTTGGAGTGTTAATTAATTCCCTTCTGCACTGCACCCACTAAACCTTGTGGGAGACAGACTTGGGCAGAGGATTCACTGGCAGGGCACACTTCAAAATGTGGGTGTTGCTGTGGAGTTTTTCCCTGTTTTCTCCTCTTTTCATTGGATAAAGTGGCTGAGGAAACATTTAAACACTTGGGCTGACTTAGAGTTACACTTTGTATCTCTTTGTGAACTTAACCTTACCCAGAAAGGTGTTTTTATCTTTCTTTTTTTTTTTTTTTAATTTCAAAAAGCCTTTTTTTTTTGAATGTTCAGTAGATTTGGATTTCAAGGCTTTTTAGTTTTGGAGAAGGCAGAAGGATTTGGGATAATCTGTGAATGATAACTAAGGAGATGGGGTTTTCTATGGGGATTTTTTTTTTTTTGTGCTCTCAATCAGAGCCCTCAGTGCTTGAACAAGGATCCTTAACAGCCCCCAGCCATGTTCAATGGGCAGCTGCTCTTTGACAGACCCATGCACGTCAAAATGGTGAGGACACCCCCATTCCCACTGCTTCCTGCCCTGGGAATGCACTCTTGGATCTGGGGGGATTTGTGGTTTCAAGGGTTAATCAGAATCCAGAGGGGCAATTGTTGTGATTTGCCTGAATTCCTGCAATCACTGAAGGTTAATTGAGGTGATTTTCCTAAAAGACAAATCAAAACCACAGTCAGGACTGCTTTGACTTGACATTTCTGCGTTTTAATTCAAAACTTTTAAGAATCAGGAAATAATTTCCCTGCTTTCCTTGCCAACTTTAATGTGTTGAATTCCTTTCAGGACGAGCGAGCCTTTCCCAAAGGAGATTTCTTCCCTCCGGAGCGACCCCAACAACTCCCTCGTAAGTGTCCCCTGCATGATTCAACATCTTCTGCTTTTTATTTGGCTGTTCAGCACCTGGGAACCAGGCCCAGCCCCAGTAAAACTCTTGGTTCGAACTGGAAAACCGGGATCCAAATTCCTGAATAATCTCAGCAGGGGGAATAGTGAAGAAGAGCTGCCCAGTGATTTTTTTTTTTTTTTTTTGGTTGGATACTTCTTTCAGCTCATGGCCAGAAGCTTGTCTTAAAACATTCACCTTCTCAAGGCTTCCAGAGCTCTGCATTGCAATTCCAAGATCCCAGTGCCTTCCATTAATAGTGGGATTTGATGGAAACACAGTGAATCAGTCAGCACCTCCTTCTGTGGGATGGTGCTCTGGGAATGGAATGTTTTCCCTTAAATTGGAAGGGCTGAATTCAGGAGCTGGGAGCCTTCCAGGCCTTCAAATTTCCAGAGGAGATGTTATCAGTGTATTAAATATGGAAAGAAGAGGGGAAACCAGGCTCTTCTTGGAGGTGCAGGAATGCAGAAAGCACCGACCAAAACCCAGGAGATGGAAATTCAGAATAATTGGCTGCCCCAAGCTGCTCCTTCCCACTTGGAATTTGAATGAACTAAAAAGATCAAGTCTAAACCAGCAGTGGAAATCCACAGACTCCACGTGGATGTGAGGAAACATTCCTGGGAGGTTGAGTGGGTTGCTCAGAGCTCCTGTGGAGTCTCCATCCCTGGGAATACCCCAAAGCTGTGGATGTGATCCGGGCTCAGCAGCCTGGGGCCCTCCCACCATGGCCACGCTGGGATGAGATACTGGGAATACTGAAGAGAAGAGCTGGGACTGGAAGGGGAGAAGAGCTGGAGGCTGAATTTGTTCCAATGGAGCTAAATTGGGGCTGCTGATGGAATTTGAATTGTCCTGAGCAGCCTGGGCTGTGGAAGGGGGACCCTGCCCAGGGCAGACGAGTGGATGAGCTTTAAGGTCCCTTCCAACCCAAAGCAGTCTGGGATTCTCAGAATTCAGACAGATGGCTGTTTTCTTCCTGGCAACCAGACCTGTTGTGTGCTACTAAATTGCCCCAATTATGAATGATCATTAATTAGTTCAGCTTGCAGTGCCTGCCAGGGCCTTCCTCAGCAGCAGTGTCACTGCAAGGACGTTCCTCTCTTCAGGACAAAGTCATTGGGTTCCAATCCCATTGCCTTGGCATCAAACTCCCTAAATCCCTCTGGAAGCCTGGATTTTGGCCTTTACTGGGGCGGGGAAGGGGGACCTTGTGCTGTTTTAAAACAAGATTCAACACTCCTGTGTTCAGTGCTGAGCTGGAAACGAGGGAATCCTGCAAGCAGAGAGGATGCCATTGAGCTTTGTGCCAATCCGAGAACTTTTCTTCCTGCTTCAGGAAAAGAAAAAAAAAAAGAAAAAAAAAAAAAAAAAGGGGCTTTTTCTTCTTTCTTTGGGCTGTGGGAGGGGAACCCTTCAGGAAGGTTGAGCTCCATGCCTGGGAATGTGAGCTTTGTGTTGTGTTTGCTCAGAGAGAGGCTGGCTGTGTGCTCGCAATTCCATCGGTGGCTGTCATTGATCCGTAGGCTGCACCTGGAGCTTCACTTCCTCCCCTGCCCAGGGGCCAAACCAACCCTGGCAGAGGTGGAAATGAGCCATTGGCAATCCAGGCTGAGAACTGTGCTCAGGTTTTAGGGGATCTTCTCCCAAATTGCCCACTCCACCCTCCTCGGCCGAGGGCTTTGCCCAGATGAAGCAGTGTTCTAGCCAGTTCTTTTTCAGGAGTCAGCTCCAAACCAAGTTTTCTCAGCAGTTAAGATGGAAATTTAAATATGGAACCAAATAATTGGAGATAGTTTTTAGCCTATTTCAAGACACATCTACTCTTGATTGACTCCACACTTCCCTGCTTTCAGTACACACCCCACAGGGGGGAACACAGCAAGCTTTTTTTGGAGAATGAAAAGTCAATTACTTAAGAAATTAAAACTTGCTGTTTTGTCAAACTATGGAAAGAAGGCTTTTTTGATATCTGAATATTTTCTTCAGATGGTCTTGGTGGTATTGGCATGGGATTAGGACCTGGAGGTCAACCTATTGATGCAAATCATTTAAACAAAGGCATGGGAATGGGCAACATGGGACCTGGAGGTAAGAAGATTACTCCTATGCTTTTGTTTCATGAGAGCTTTAAGCTGTGTAGAAGGTAGATAGCTTTGTTTGCCTCCCCAAAAAGTTGGTAGTTTCTTAGGAATGTTAAAGCCAAATGATTTTTTTTTTTTTGTTCAGCTTGATAATGGAAACTTGAATTTAACCAACTGCTCCATATTTTTTTTTTATTATTTTTTTATTTTTTTCACTGTGGTCAAGACACAGCTCTCATTTTCTGACTCTTGAGCATGAGCAGCAGACACTGCAAAGATCCATGAAACTCCAAACCATCTCTCACTTTTAACACTTTTAGTGGGCTTGCAAATCTTTGGTGAGGATCTGTCGAAATAGCACAAGTTTCAAAGAGCCACCTAAAAAAAAAGTAGCACACACTCAGCTTTCCATGTCGAAATGCCAGTGGGGTTTTTTCCCCCCTTTGCTGCTTGATTTTCTGAGCAGGAATGTTGGAATCTCCTCAGAGTTGTCCCACGTAAGCTCTTTCAGCCCAAGCCATGGATGTGTTGTGTGGTTTTGAGTTCTGCAGCCTTTGGCTGGAGTTTCTTGGGTGACACCTGCTATATTAAAGCTTTCTCTTTTATTTTGAGGAATGGGAATGGAAGGCATGGGCTTTGGAATGAATAAAATGGGAGGTAAGCTGTGGTTCCTGATCTGTTCCTGGCTTGGCCTTTTGTGAAAAAGTCCTGCAGCCTGAGGTGTGTGTGCGTGTGGCTGGGAAATCATCACCAGTTAGGAAGGATTTGATCCTTTCTGGGTGTTCAGACTGCTGCAGGTGTGTGTGGGGAGGGTGGGTACATCCCATAGAACGTGACCTGTGCCTCCTTAGCTCAGGAGAGGTGCCATTCCTGGGGGTTGGAACTGGATCCTCAACCATCCCAACCCAAACCGCGCCGCGATTCCGTGATTTTTACGAGGCTGGGCCCAAATCCTGCCCCCCCTTTTTTTTGGGAGTTGTCTGGTGCCTGTGGGGATGTTGTGTGGCAGCAGGGCTGGAAGGAGCTGCTGAGGAATCCCTGGAAAATCTGGTTTTTTTTTAGGAATGGAAGGTCCCTTTGGTGGCATGGAGAACATCGGCCGCTTCCCAGCCGGGATGAACATGGGCAGGATGAGTGGTAAGCACTGGATTTTTGTGTGTCCTGCTGCCTTCCCTGGGAGGGACCCCTCTGTCCAGAAGCCCTTTTATTTATGGGAATAATTTGGGGTTTTTCCAGCTGCTGTTGTGTCCCTAAGTCCCTCGTGGGCTCTGAGTTGCACAGACCCAGTGATTTATTGATTGTACCTTGAAGGGTTTATTCAGAAAGATTCTGGCTCTGTCCAGTCCCCAGATTGTTTGGGGTAGATCCTGTTTTTCCTTGGGGCTTCGGGTTCCTGAAGCCACAACAAAAGGATCAGGAGAAAAATCACAAAAAAACCTTCCTGTGCTGTGAATCTTCCAAAGGATTCCTGTGGTAAAATGTTCTCTCAGGAGTCATAAAACCCCCTGCAAACTTCTCCACCTTCCTCTTCCCAGAGATGGATCGAGCCATGGGAGGGGGATTTGAGAGGGAGTTTGGAAGAAATGAGATGGGAATGTCCCGGAGCTTTGGAGAGACCTTGGAGAGGGGAATAGGTGAGTGCAGTGAATGAAATCCATTTCCTGCCTGCTTTTTATCTCTGAACTGCTCACAGGAATTATGGGGGTGATACAGATTTAAAGAAAGATTTTAGATTTGCTGTAGGAATTTGCTGTCTGGCTTTTAAACGCTGCTTGGAAGTTGTTAATTTTTGTCAGTGAAAACAAAACCCTGCTTCTCCTGCTGCCTGTATCACATTTAACTTCCAAGCATGTTCCCTGGAAATACTGGACAAGTCTCAGTAATGAAAGTGCAGAATTTCTGGAGTGAAGCTGAACCCAGACATTTCCAAGCAGGCAGAGCTCCCCCATCAATTTCCAGATTTAATTTGGTTTAATCACCAGATTTAATGACCAAATCAGAATGTTTCAGAATCAAGGGAACCATTCCCTGTGTCCTGTCCTTCCATCCCTTGTCCCCAGTCCCTCTCCAGCTCTCCTGGAGCCCCTTTAGGTCCTGGCAGGGGCTCTGAGCTCTCCCTGGAGCCTTCTCCTCTCCATGTGAGCATTCCCAGCTCTCCCAGCCTGGCTCCAGAGGGTCCCCAGCCCTTGGAGCAGCTCCAGGCCTTCCTCTGGATTCTCTCCAGCAGCTCCAAATCCTTTTTTTGGGATCCCAGGGCTGGGGCAGCTCTTTAGGGGGGATCTGACCCGAACCACCTGAGCTTGGCTCATCCTGCAGGCCCAGAGCCCCGGACTGAGGGAGCTCTGAGCAGTGGGAATCGATCCCAGCAGAGCGAGCAGCTGCTGAGCTTTCTGCCTCCCTGACCCCCCATCTGTGTTGCGTTGCAGGTGGTGGGAACGCCAGCATCCCCGGGATCGAGAGGATGGCCCCTGGCATGGAGCGGATGGGCTCGGGGATCGAGCGGATCCCGGCCGGGATGGGGCACGGGATGGAGCGGGTGGGCTCGGAGATAGACAGGATGGGGCTGGTGCTGGACCGCATGGGCTCCAACGTGGAGAGGATGGGCTCGGGCATGGAGCGCATGGCCCCTCCGCTGGGCATCGACCACCACCTGGCGCCCAACCTGGAGCGCATGGGGCCGGGCATGGAGCGCATGGGCTCGGGCCTGGAGCGCATGGGCACGGGCCTGGGCTTCGGCATGGAGCGGATGGGCGCCGCCATGGAGCGGGTGGGCGGCGCCATGGACAGGATGGGGGCGGGCGTGGAGCGCATGGGGGCGGCGGGCATGGACAGGATGGGCATCGGCCTGGAGCGCATGGTGCCCGCCGGCATGGGCGCCGGCATGGGCCAGGTGATGGAGAGGATGCCGGCGGGGCTGGAGCGCATCGGGGGCCCGCCCATGGATAGGCTGGGCATCGAGAGGATGGGAGCAGCCCCCATGGACAGGATGGGGCTGGAGCGCCTCGGGGCGGCCAACATGGAGAGGATGGGGCCGCCCATGGGGCAGGGCATGGGGGCGGGCATCGAGCGTATGGGGCTGCCCATGGGCAGCAACTTCGAGCGGCCCATGGAGATGGAGCGGGGCAACTTTGCAGGGAATTTTGCAGGGTCGCTGGGAGGAGCCGGAGGCCCTGCGGCCGGGGTGGCCCGGAAAGCCTGTCAGATATTTGTGAGAAATGTGAGCACCCCCTTTGCCTTCTCCTTTTCCTGCTCCTGCCCTTTCCCAGCTCTCCCGTCCCGCCCATGGCACTCATTGTCACCGGTGTGCTGATCTCACCCGTGCCTGGTTTCTAATCACAATGTCTAATTCTGGATGCTGCCAAAATTTTGGGGGGGAGTTGGAGCCATTTCCTTACCAGGAGAAGAGCTCCTGGCTGATGCGGTCCCGTGGTTTTATGGCAGTGGCTGTCCCGGGAATGGGTTCCATTTTTCAGGGAGCTGGGGCTGCCTTGCAGGTTGTTCAGCCTCAGGCTGAGCCTCAGTAATGGTTTATTCCTCTCTTCACACAGCTGCCTTTTGATTTCACATGGAAAATGCTGAAAGATAAATTCAATGAATGTGGTGAGTTGATTTCCTCACTCTGAGGAATGAATAATGGCCAGATAATAACCCAGAGGGCAGGGACAGATGGGACATTGGGAAGGAGTCCCTGGCTGGGAGGGTGGGGAAGCCCTGGATCCCTGGAAGTGTTCAAAGCCAGGCTGGATGGGGCTTGGGGCAGCGGGAGGTGTCCCTGGGTGGCACTGGGTGCTCTTTAAGGTCCCTCCTACCCCGACCATTCCATGGGAGCCAAGCCCAGCCTTGGCCATGAGGCAGAGCCAGGGCTCTGTGCTCTGCTCCTTCCACCTCCCGGTGCTGCTGCTCGAGCTGGGATAACCCCAAATCCTGCCCAGCACCAGCAGAACCTCTACTGCCATTCGAGAAGGTGCTCTGCTCCTTTCACCTCCTGGTGCTGCTGCTGGAGCTGAGCTAACCCCAGCTCCTGTCCCACACCACTAGAGCCTGTGCTGCCATTCCAGCCAGGGCTCTGTGCTCTGCTCCTTCCATGGGCTGGTGCTGGAGCTGAGCTAACCCCAAATCCCATCCAACACCAGCAGAGCTTGCGCTGCCATTCCAGAAGGTGCTCTGCTCCTTCCACTTCCCAGTGCTGCTGCTGGAGCTGGGATAACCCCAGCTCCTGTCCCACACCAGCAGAACCTCCACTGCCATTCCAGAAGGTGCTCTGCTCCTTTCACCTCCTGGTGCTGCTGCTGGAGCGGGGCTAACCCCAAATCCTGCCCAGCACCACCAGAACCTCCACTGCCATTCCAGCCAGGGCTCTGTGCTCTGCTCCTTCCATGGGCTGGTGCTTGAGCTGGGCTAACCCCAAATCCTGCCCAGCACCACCAGAACCTCCACTGCCATTCCAGCCAGGGCTCTGTGCTCTGCTCCTTCCACCTCCCAGTGCTGCTGCTGGAGCTGGGATAACCCCAGCTCCTGTCCCACACCAGCAGAGCCTGCACTTCCATTCCAGACAGGGCTCTGTGCTCTGCTCCTTGCACTTCCCAGTGCTGCTGCTTGAGCTGGGATAACCCCAAATTCTGCCCAGCACCAGCAGAACCTGTGCTCCCATTCCAGAAGGTGCTCTGCTCCTTCCACCTCCTGGTGCTGGTGCTCAAGGTGGGATAACCCCAAATCCCATCCAACACCAGCAGAACCTCCACTGCCATTCCAGCCAGGGCTCTGTGCTGCTGCTGGAGCTGGCCTAACCCCAGCTCCTGTCCCACACCAGCAGAACCTGTGCTGCCATTCCAGAAGGTGCTCTGCTCCTTCCACCTCCCAGTGCTGCCTGAGCTGGGCTGACCCCAGCTCCTGCCCCACACCTCATCCCCCCGCTCCTCCCCAGCTCTCCAAAGCCAGGCCAGGGAGCAACCCCAACACCCGGGGCTGTCTCCGAGCGCTGACCCCGCTGTTCCCCCCGCAGGGCACGTGCTCTACGCCGACATCAAGATGGAGAACGGCAAGTCCAAGGGCTGCGGGGTGGTGCGGTTCGAGTCGCCGGAGGTGGCGGAGCGCGCCTGCCGCATGATGAACGGGCTGCAGCTGCGCGGCCGCGAGATCGACGTCAGGATCGACCGCAACGCCTAGGGGGAGACAGACAGACAGACAGACAGACAGACAGAGAGCCCCCCCAGCTTTGTACTCTTCCTCCTGCCCCCGCCGCCGCCGCCGCCTCTGACTGGATGTGAAGCCGTTCAGCCCCAGCTCGGTTGCTTTCTGGAGTAATTTTAAGTCCTTTTTTTAAAAAATAAACGAGGGAGCCCCCTTCCTCCCCCCCCCCCAACCCCATTTTACTGGGTTTTTGCATTGGGAACTGCCATGTGCACCAAATCTTTTTTTTTTGTAGTTTGTGGCATCTCGTTGACCTGACAGATGTAAACAGTCTGACTTTGATAATAAACGCGAGTTCAAGATTTGGGTGGCGAGCATCTTTTACTCTGCCTGGAATCCAAAAAAACAGCCGCTGTTCCTCTTGGTTTCTGACACAATCTCTTTCAGGGCTGCAGGATCTTCCCTCTCCTGTATCCCACCCAACCATGGGCAGCCTCAGCTCACAGTTTTTCTCTAGTGGCAATGCTACTTTAAAAAAAAAAATAAAATAAAAATCTTCTACCCTGGGTCGTTTTAGTGGCAGTGGGAAGGCCTGAGCTGAAAACGGGGATAAAAAACCCTTTTTTTTTTTTTTTTTTTTTTTCCTCTTCTTTGGGGGGTGTCTGGCCCGGGCAGGTAAGGGGGCAAACACCTGCTGCAGGTGCGAGGGGGAAGATGTCCCCTTCTCCTGCAGGAAACGCGTTTAATAACAAACAGGTCGGGTGTGGGGAGTGAAGGGGCGCTGGGGGCGGCCCGGGGGGGTTCCTGGTGAGGCCGGGTGGGGTCCGGTACAGCCCCGGTGAGGCCGGACCGGGTTCGGGACAGCCCCGGTGAGGCTGGACCGGGTTCGGGACAGCCCCGGTGAGGCAGGACCGGGTGCGGGACAGCCCCGGTGAGACCGGGCAGGGTTCGGGACAGCCCCGGTGAGGCAGGACCGGGTGCGGGACAGCCCTGGTGAGGCCGGGCAGGGTTCGGGACAGCCCCGGTGAGAGCGGGCCGGGTGCGGTACAGCCTCGGTGAGGCCGGGCGGGGTCCGGGACAGCCCCGGTGAGGCAGGACTGGGTCCGGAGCAGCCCCGGTGAGGCCAGGCCGGGTGCGTGCGGGCCGGGCCGGGTCCGGAGCAGCCCCGGGGTCTCTCCCGGTCCCCCCCGGTCTCTCCCGGTCTCTCCCGCTCCCCCCCGGTCTCTCCCGGTCCCGCCGTTCGCGGCCACGTGGCGCGGGCGGCGCGCGGCAGTGACGTCACGGCGCGGCGCGAAGGTCACGGGGCGCGCGGGGCGATGGCGGCGGCCGGAGGGTGCCGGGTGAGCGCGGGCACCGGGCCGGGAAAGGGAAAAGGGACGGGAAAAAGGGGGACGGAACCCGCTCGGCCCGGCGGGGACAGCGAGCGGGGCCGGGCCCGGAGCCGCCGTTCCCTCCCTGGCAGCCCCCGGTGCGGACAGCCGGCCCCGCGGGCGTGATCCCGGAGCCCTCAGCGGGGCCGTGCCCCGGCGCTTGGAGGTGTTGAGGCGCATCCAGCCCGAGCATTCCCGGATCCCGAGCTGCTCCCGGAGCCTCTCTCGGGGCTCCGTTCAGGGCGATTTCCCCGTCAGCCTCACCCTGAGGAGCAGGAGCGGCCTGGCTGAGCTTTCCGTGCCCAGAGTTAAAGGAGAGGTTGGGGAATTTCTGCTCAGCTCGGGCCTCCAAAGGCTCCTGCCCCGAGGCTCGGGGCTGTTCTGGAGCGGCTGCGGATTTCCCTGTGGGATTTCCCTGTGGGATTTCCCTGGTTCTCCCCTGCTGCAAGCCCTGAGCTCAGCACCGGCCCCTTCCAGAGCAGGAATTTTACAGGTTTGAGCTCAGCAGAGGCAGCAGAACCATCCAGGGAATTGTTTTGGGATCCTCCAGAGCTGGGGAGAAAGGAAAGGAAAGGAAAGGAAAGGAAAGGAAAGGAAAGGAAAGGAAAGGAAAGGAAAAAGGGAAGGAAAGGGGAAGGAGAAAGGAAAGGAGAAAGGGAAGGGGAAAGGAAAGGAAAGGGAAGGAGAAAGGAAAGGAATAAGGAAAAGGGAAAGGGAAGGAGAAAGGAAAGGAAAGGAAAAAGGAAAAGGGAAAGGGAAGGAGAAAGGAAAGGAAAGGAAAAAGGAAAAGGGAAAGGGAAGGAGAAAGGAAAGGAAAGGAAAAAGGAAAAGGGAAAGGGAAGGAGAAAGGAAAGGAAAGGAAAAAGGAAAAGAAAGGAAAAAGGAAAGGAGAAAGGAAAGGGAAAAAAAAAAAAGAAAAAAGAAAAAAAGAAAGAAAGAAAGAAAAAAAGTTGTGTTTGGAAGAATTCTCCCAGAAAAGAAAACAAACCCTGTGCATCTCAGGTTTCAGCTCCAGGATGGATTTGTGCATCACCCCTGTCCCAAACCCGGGCGCTGGGAGCTGCTGGGCGCTCCCCTGAGCTCCTCCTGTGCTCTTTGCCTTGCAGAAATGTCTCCTCGGTGGCCTGTGGCTGCTCTCCAGGCGTTACCCCATCCCTGCCTTCCCCAGGAGCGCCCTGGACGGGATCAGCAGCCCTGCCCAGGTTGGTCCCACCTGAGTTTGATTCCATTTCCACCCCTGCAGTGTTTGATCCCCAGCAGAATCCTCTGGGAAAACTGGGATCTTTTGTGAAGAAGAATCCTTTGGGAAAGCTGGGATCCTCTGGGAAAACTGGGATCCTCTGTGATCCCCAGCAGAATCCTTTGGGAAATCTGGGATCCTCTGTGTTCCCCAGCAGAATCCTCTGGGAAAACTGGGATCCCCAGCAGAATCCTCTGGGAAAACTGGGATCCTCTGGGAAAACTGGGATCCTCTGTGATCCCCAGCAGAATCCTTTGGGAAATCTGGGATCCTCTGGGATATCTGGGATCCTCTGGGAAAACTGGGATCCTCTGTGATCCCCAGCAGAATCCTCTGGGAAAACTGGGATCCTCTGTGATCCCCAGCAGAATCCTCTCGGAGAACTGGGATCCTCTCTGAGCCCCAGCAGAATCCTCAGCTGGATGTGGACCAGTTCCAGGCTGGAAATTTCCACTTTTTTTAACAGAACTGAAGGAATTTTTTTGGGGGGTGTAGCTGAGGCTGGACGGGGCTTGGAGCACCCAGGGGTGGTGGGAGGTGTCCCTGCCCTGGGAGCTGGGTGGGATTTAGGTCCTTTCAACCCAGCCCAGCCTGGGGTTCCCCAAAATCCCCTGGACTCGTGGCTCTCTGCAGGATCAGCTGCTGCTGAGGTCAGAGGGGAGAGGTTTCCTCTTTTCCTGCAGGAAGCGTTTTTGATAACACAAAGTCATTATAAATTTTTATATATATATATATATATATATATATATATATATATATATATATATATACACGTTTATCTACAAATATATATTTAATAAAAACAAAAAAAATGTAATAAATAATGAAATATAAAGTTATAAAATAATAAAATAGAAAATATGTATTTGTAGATAAATGTGTTTATATATATATACATACATATATATATATATATATATATATATATACATATTTAAGTGTCTATATATAAACCTTCTGGTACCAGAAAAAAATACTAAAATGCAATAAATAATAAGCTATAAAATAATAAAATATAAAAAAAATATGTTTGTAGAGAAACGTGTTTTTATGTATGTATATATATAAACGTTTATCTGTAAATATATTTATATATATATAAACGTTAATATATGTATATATATATATTTATATATATATACATATATAAATGTTTATATATAAATTTTCTGCTACCAGAACGTTTTCCTGCAGGAAGAGCTTTTAATAACACAAAATTATTATAAATATATAAAGGTCTATCTACCTATCTATCTATACATGTTACTATATAAATATAAATATAAATATAAAACTATACACATATTTAAAACTTTTTTTATATAAATCTTCTGGTACCAGAATGTTTTAATAACACAAAGTTATTATTTAAAAAAAAGTATATATTAAAAAAAAATTATATATATAAATGTATATAAAGGTTTATCTATCTATCTATATATATATGTATATATACATGTTAATATATAAATGTGAATATATATATACAAACACGCACATATTTTAACATTTATATATAAATCTTCTGCTACCAGAACGTTTTCCTGCAGGAAGAGTTTTTAATAACACAAAGTTATTGTAAATATATAAAGGTTTATCTATCTATCTATCTATCTATCTATCTATCTATCCATGTTACTATATAAATATAAATATAAAAATAAAATATACACATTTTTAAACATTTATATATAAATCTTCTGCTACCAGAACGTTTTCCTGCAGGAAGAGTTTTTAATAACACAAAGTTATTGTAAATATATAAAGGTTTATCTATCTATCTATCTATCTATCTATCTATCCATGTTACTATATAAATATAAATATAAAAATAAAATATACACATTTTTAAACATTTATATATAAATCTTCTGGTACCAGAACGTTTTCCTGCAGGAAGAGCTTTTAATATCACAAAATCATTATAAACATCCATCTCTATAAATATTTTATCTCTAAACCTTCTGGTCCCAGCCCGTTTCCCACACCTCCCCAAGGCTCCCTCCACCTCCTGCCTCTGTCCCTTGGTGTCCCCTCTGCTGGGACCCCCTCCAGCCTGGGGTGGTTTTCTCCAGTCCAGGTGCTACTCCTCGGGGGGAAGGAAAGGCTTCATCTCAGGCTTCGTGGAGAACATCAAACAGGAGCTGGCCAAGAACAAAGAGATGAAGGAGAGCATCAAAAAATTCCGGGACGAGGCCAAGAAGCTGGAGGAGTCGGACGCGCTGCGGGAAGCCAGGAGGAAATACGTGAGTGTTGGGAGTGTTCCCTGCAGCCCTGGGGTGTTTTGGGTTCTCTGAAACTCTTTGCCCAGTCACTGTTCTGCCAACAAGAGAACAGTGGGATCCTCTGTGATCCCCAGCAGAATCCTCTGGGAAATCTGGGATCCTCTGGGAAAACTGGGATCCTCTCTGTGCCCCAGCAGAATCCTCTGGGAAATCTGGGATCCTGTGTGAGCTCCAGCAGAATCCTCTGGGAAAACTGGGATCCTTTGTGATCCCCAGCAGAATCCTCTGGGAGAACTGGGATCTTCTGTGATCCCCAGCAGAATCCTCTGGGAGAACTGGGATCCTCTGGGAGAACTGGGATCCTCTGGGAATACTGGGATCCTCTGTGATCCCCAGCAGAATCCTCTGGGAAATCTGGGATCCTGTGTGAGCTCCAGCAGAATCCTCTGGGAAAACTGGGATCCTCTGGGAAAACTGGGATCCTCTGTGAGCCCCAGCAGAATCCTTTGGGAAAACTGGGATCCTCTGTGATCCCCAGCAGAATCCTCTGGGAAATCTGGGATCCTCTGGGAAATCTGGGATCCTCTGTGTGCCCCAGCAGAATCCTCTGGGAAATCTGGGATCCTGTGTGAGCTCCAGCAGAATCCTCTGGGAAAACTGGGATCCTCTGGGAAAACTGGGATCCTCTGTGATCCCCAGCAGAATCCTCTGGGAAATCTGGGATCCTCTGGGAAATCTGGGATCCTCTGTGTGCCCCAGCAGAATCCTCTGGGAAATCTGGGATCCTGTGTGAGCTCCAGCAGAATCCTCTGGGAAAACTGGGATCCTCTGTGATCCCCAGCAGAATCCTCTGGGAAAACTGGGATCCTCTCTGATCCCCAGCAGAACCCTCAGCTGGATGTGGACCAGTTCCAGGCTGGAAATTTCCACTTTTTTTAACAGAACTGATGGAATTTTTTTTTTGGGGGGGGGGCGTAGCTGAGGCTGGACGGGGCTTGGAGCACCCAGGGGTGGTGGGAGGTGTCCCTGCCCTGGGAGCTGGGTGGGATTTCGGCTCCTTTCAACCCAGCCCAGCCTGGGATTGCCCAAAATCCCCTGGACACAGTGGCTCTCTGCAGGATCAGAGCAGGATCAGATCGTTCTCCTGACTGTAACCTTTGTTTGCATTCCTTTCCCTAGGAGGGACTTCTCCTTGATGTCCCTCTGACTTGACCAAAGTGATGGAAGAAGTTTTTCTTTCCTCCACCCCTTGGGGTGTTCTCTGTAGAACAGCATAAAAGGGAAGGAATTCCCAGGAAATAAATGAAGTCATTGTCAGTCTGCTGAAGTCAGAGTTTGTGTCAGTTGTTGTAGCCCTGGTTGGTGCCTGAGATGTTTTGGCTTCTCTGAAACTCTTTTCCCAGAGAGTTTTTGGCCAAAAAGACACGTTTTCCTGACTGTAACCTTTGTTTGCATTCCTTTCCCTAGGAGGGACTTCTCCTTGATGTCCCTCTAACTTGACCAAAGTGATGGAAGAAGTTTGTCTTTCTTCCACCCCTTTGGGTGGGTTCTTTGTAAAATGGCGTGAAGGGAAGAAATTCCTGGGTGATAAAAGAATTGATTGGAGTCATTTCAGCCTCTTGACCTCGGGAGTCCATGTCCTTGTTAATCTTAAACAGCATCAGTTCCCTGCTTCACTGCCCTGAGCTTTTCACTGCCCTGAGGCAAAACTTCAGTCCAGGAGAAGTTCTGCTTGGCTGGAAGCACCCAGTGCTGAATGGGAATGTTGATTTGTTGGAATGTTTGTTGGTTTTGTTGGTTTGTTTTGGTTTTTTTTTTTTAGTGGAAAGTCTTCCCTTGGCTGCTGTTTCCGAGCAGATCAAATAATGAGGCGTTAAATCGAGCATCAGATGTTTCTTTTGCATTGTTCAGAGAGCCCTCAGCATCAATCATTTGCAAGGCTGAGCTGCTGCTGACTCAGGCCATGAGCTCCTCAAATGTTGCTTTTTCTGCCCTCAGTTCCAGCCCTAATGGATCCTGCCTCCATCCAAGCTGGGTTTGAGTGGTTTCTCTCTCTTGATTAATGTTCTTTTCCCCCAGAAAACCATTGAATCTGAAACAGTGAAGACCTCAGAAGTGATTAAAAAGAAACTTGAAGAAATAACAGGGACAGTTAAAGAGGTAAAAGGATCTTTTCTCAGGGCAGCTCTGCTGAACTTGGGCTTTTGAGGGGCTGGAATTGTCAGAACTGGTGGCAGCTGCTGCTGTGCCAGAGGTGATTCAGACCCTGGAGCTTTCAAAACCAGAGGCATTAAGAAAATAATGGATTGGGTGTGGTCAGAGGAGACCCAGGCACAGATTCCTCTGGGATTTTGGAGGGTGGAGAAGAGAGAGAGCCCACCTGCAGCCTTGAGAGGCCAAAATAAGGATCTGGAGCTGCTGGAGAGAGAGTCAGAGGAGCCCCTGGAGCTGCTCCAAGGGCTGGATCCCCTTTGGGGAGAGCTGCTCACCTGGAGAGGACCTGAAGCTGCTGGAGAGAGAGTCAGAGGAGCCCCTGGAGCTGCTCCAAGGGCTGGATCCCTTCTGGGGAGAGCTGCTCACCTGGAGAGGAGGAAGCTCCAGGGCGAGCTCAGAGCCCCTGGCAAGGCCTGAAGGAGCTCCAGGAGAGCTGCAGAGGGGCTGGAATGACCTTTCCCTGTTTTCTTTCTTGCAGAGCTTGGACGAGGTCAGCAAGAGCGACCTGGGCAGGAAGATCAAGGAAGGGGTGGAGGAAGCGGCCAAAACGGCCAAGCAGTCGGCAGAGTCGGTGACCAGGGGAGGGGAGAAGCTGGGCAGGACTGCAGCCTTCAAAGCCATCTCCCAGGTACTGCTGCCCCTGCTCCCAGGGCACCCAGGGAGTGGCTCTGTGGGGACACCACACAAAGGAATGACACCCACAGGCTGAGATGTCCAAGGCAGAAAAGAGGAGGATTTATTTACAAACTTTAACATTTAGGGCTGAGATGTTTAAGGCAGAAAAGAGGCAGTTTATTTCCAAATTTTAACATTTGGAGCTGAGATGTTTAAGGCAGAAAAGAGGAGGATTTATTTACAAACTTCAGGATTTATAGAATTTTAGCAATGGCTGTGGGTTGGAGGGAGAAAAATCTTCCTCTCCAACCACACTGGGCAACCCCACAGTCCAACAGTCTCCTTATGAGAAGAATGTAAATGTTCTTACACGCTGAGATGTCCAAGGCAGAAAAAAGGCAGTTTAGTTACAAATTTTAACATTTAGAACTGAGATGTTTAAGGCAGAAAAAAAGCAGTTTAGTTACAAATTTTAACATTTGGAGCTGAGATGTTTAAGGCAGAAAAGAGGCAGTTCATTTACAAATTTCAACATTTATAGAATTCCAGCAGTGACCATGGATTGGAGGAAGAGAAATCTTCCTCTCCAGCCACACTGGGCAACCCCACAGTCCGACAGTCTCCTCCTTATGAGAAGAATGTAAATATTCTTACATGGTGAGATGTCCAAGGCAGAAAACAGGCAGTTTATTTACAAATTTTAACATTTAGAGCTGAGATGTTTAAGGCAGAAAAGAGGCAGTTTATTTATTTACAAACTTCAACATTTATGGAATTCCAGCAGTGACCATGGGTTGGAGGAAGGAAAATCTTCCTCTCCAACCACACTGGGCAGCCCCACAGCCCATCAGCAGTCTCCTCCTTGTGAGAGGAATGCAAACCTGGTTGGATGGTTACAATAACCAGAGAAGCTGTTGATGTAAAATCCTGTCTGACTCCATTGCAAAAGGCAAACACAGAAGGCTGAAATAGAACTTTAGGAAAAAAACTCCTTAAAGAGACAGAGGAGAACAGCAAAAAAACCCAAACAACAGGGGGAGGAATCCAGCAGCAGCAGCAGCAGCAGCAGCTCCCCCCAGGCAGCCCCGGAGTGCCTGGCAGGGCTGAGCTGCTGCCATTGCTGCTTTGAAGCTGCCTGCAGCAGGGTGGGAAATTCCTCTCTCCAGTGGGATTTGAGCTTCCTAAACTCCCTCTTTTTGCAGGAAATAGGGAAAAGATCCCCACCTTGCCTTGTCGAGCTGTGGCTGCCCCGTCCCCGCCAGTGCCCAGCGCCTTTCGCTCTCCCAAACTATCCCAGGAGGGATTTTCTCAGCTTCTGGGAGAACAACAAATCCACTCTCACGGGGCTGTTTTTTCCTTGCAGGGAGTAGAAAGTGTGAAGAAGGAAATAGATGAGAGCGTTTTGGGACAGACCGGTCCCTACAGGCGCCCGGAGCGGCTCCGGAAGCGGACGGAATATTCCGGAGAGAGGATTAAAGAGCAGCGAGTGTTTGAGGCCAATGAGTACGTGGGGAGGGGGGGAATCCTCTTTTGGGGAGGGAATCCTCTTTTGGTGGAGGGGGGGAGATATATTTCCCTGTGTGATTTGATGGAGAAGTTCCAAACAGGTCAGGGATTTAAATGCAGGAGCTGTGAGGTGTGGGAGCGCATTCCCAGCCAGGGGTGGGGGATCCCAAATCTTCCCGTGGTGAACGTGGAAGCTTCAAATTCTGAATTTCAGATTTTTCAGAGGTGAAATTCTGAGCTGAGCATAGTTTTGGGTCCAGGTTTGACTTCCTGCTGCTGGCTGAGGCTGAGCTCCTTTTTTTTCTGGGTCGCTTTGCTCCTCTGAGTCAAGTTTTATTTGTCTGGTGCTTTTATTTATCTGGAGTTTTCTTTTATCTAATGTTTTATTTATCCGGGGTTTTTTTATTTGTCTGGTGTTTGGTTTATCTGGTGGATCATTTATGGGGCTCTCATTTATGGGGCTGCAATTTATTTTTATAATTTATGAGGGCCGTGCTTTATCTTGTAATTGAGCTCCTCGCTCCCGTGCTGCCTCAGCCTCAGCGATGCTGCAGGGATATTCCTCGGGGTGTTGTCTGTATTTGTTACCAGTTAATTTTTCCCAAATATCCCATGTTTTATCCCCTCTTTCCTGCCCTCTCTAGGGAGGCCATGGGCATGGTGCTGCATAAAGACTCCAAGTGGTACCAGCAGTGGAAAGATTTCAAGGACAACAACGTGGTTTTCAACAGTGAGTGCATCCAGCCTGGATCTGCGCCTCCAGCCCCGACAGAGGATGCAAATCACCAAATTCCCACCTTTCCCTGTGCTGTGTGAAGGGGAGGGAGGCAGAGCTGACAACTTCTGCAGTTCCTCCAGGCTGCTCCATCTGTGCTGCAGCCCCTCCTGTGCTGGGAGCACTCCCTGCTCCAGGGCACCAAACCCTGCTGCTCAAAAAGGAGCTGAACTCGAGGATTTTCCTGCTCTTCCCTTCTCAGCTTTGTTCTTGGCACCAGGGAGAGAGGGGAAGGCAGCTCTGCGCTCCTCCCCAGCTGGAGCTTCAAAAGGAGGGAAAATCCTGAAAACTCCAGAGAGTTTCACACGGCTTCCAAATTGGTGAAAGGGCTTTAAAAGCTCCACGTGATCTCTCTGTGGTGTGAAGCTGGCCTTTGATATCATCTGGGGCTGTTCCTAGTGAAAATGCTTCGAGTGCAATCCCAGAATTTAGGTTGGGAAAGCTCTCCAGGACCATGGAGTCCAACCTGTCCCTGATCCCCACCTTGTCACCCCCAGTGCCACCTCCAGGGATGGAGACTCCACCAGCTGGAGCAGCACTGGGCCTCATCCTGAAATTTCCTCCTTCCATTGGATAAATCCCCTTGCCAGAGGTGTTAAATCTTGGCTGTTAGCAGGGGAGGAGTTGTACTGAGAGATCAGAACATTGCAGGGAAATGGGCAGAAAAACAGGGAGAAGAATGGGAATAAAATGGGGAATAAAATGGGGAATAAAATGGGGAGAAATCCAACTCACAGCTGGTGCCTGGCACTGAACAAAGGGGTTGAGGAGAGGTTGGACCCTGCAGGTGGTTCCCTGGCTGGGGGTGAGCTGGGCAGGGCTCTGAGCTCTCTGTTCCCCTCTTTGCAGGGTTCTTTGAGATGAAGATGAAGTACGACGAGAGCGACAACGCCTTCATCCGAGCGTCGCGCGCCGTCACCGACCGCGTCACCGACCTGATCGGTACAGGCACCCTCCCAGAGCCCCTGGGGCTGCTCCTGCTGCTCCCAGAGCCCCTGGAGCTGCTCCTGCTCCTCCCAGAGCCTCTGGAGCTCCTCCCAGAGCCCCTGGAGCTGCTCCCTGAGCCCCTGAAGCTGCTCCCTGAGCCCCTGGAGCTGCTCCTGCTCCTCCCAGAGCCCCTGGAGCTGCTTCTGCTGCTCCCAGAGCCCCTGGGGCTGCTCCTGCTCCTCCCAGATCCCCTGGAGCTGCTCCCTGAGCCCCTGAAGCTGCTCCCTGAGCCCCTGGAGCTGCTCCTGCTCCTCCCAGAGCCCCTGGAGCTGCTTCTGCTGCTCCCAGAGCCCCTGGGGCTGCTCCTGCTCCTCCCTGAGCCCCTGGAGCTCCTCCTGCTCCTCCCAGAGCCCCTGGAGCTGCTCCTGCTCCTCCCAGAGCCCCTTGGAGCTCCTCCCAGAGCCCCTGGGGCTGCTCCTGCTGCTCCCAGAGCCCCTTGGAGCTCCTCCCAGAGCCCCTGGGGCTGCTCCTGCTGCTCCCAGAGCTCCTGGAGCTGCTCCCAGAGCCCCTGGGGCTGCTCCTGCTCCTCCCAGAGCCCCTGGGGCTGCTCCCAGAGCCCCTGGGGCTGCTCCTGCTGCTCCCAGAGCCCCTGGGGCTGCTCCTGCTGCTCCCAGAGCCCCTGGAGCTGCTCCCAGAGCCCCTGGGGCTGCTCCCAGAGCCCCTGGAGCTGCTCCTGCTCCTCCCTGAGCCCCTGAAGCTGCTCCCTGAGCCCCTGAAGCTGCTCCCTGAGCCCCTGGAGCTTCTCCTGCTGCTCCCAGAGCCTCTGGAGCTCCTCCCAGAGCCCCTGGAGCTGCTCCCAGAGCCCCTGGAGCTGCTCCCAGAGCCCCTGGAGCTCCTCCTGTCCTCCCAGAGCCCCTGGAGCTGCTCCCAGAGCCCCTGGAGCTGCTCCCAGAGCCCCTGGAGCTGCTCCCTGCCATCCCTGAGCACATTCCAGAGCCTTTCAGCCTTGCCATGGCTCATTATCCGGGTTGGGAGGCACAACCCTCGGGATGCACCTCAGGTTGAACACTCCCAGGCTGTTGCCATTCCCAGGGTGGCTTTTCCCCCGTGTCCCCACGTGCTGGGGACAGTGCCAGCAGCCCCAGTGAGCTGTCTTTGCAGGGGGGTTGTTCTCCAAGACCGAGATGTCCGAGGTGCTGACCGAGATCCTCAGGGTGGATCCCTCCTTCGACAAGGATCGCTTCCTGAAGCAGTGTGAGAGGGACATCATCCCCAACGTGCTGGAGGTGACCCTGCACCCACTGCTGCCCTTCCTTTTCCCCTCTGTTTTATCCCTTAAAAGATTTTTTGGGGGTTTTTTGGGGTTTTTTTGGGGGTTTTTTGGGTTTTTTTTGGGTTTTTTGTGGGTTTTTTTGTCTTTTTTTTTGTTTTTTTTTTTAACTTTTCCATTGCTAAAAACCCAAGGCTGGGACGGGGTTTGCTCCTTTCCAGCTTTGCCCAGAACCATGGGGAAAGGGGTTGGATCCCACATTTGGGTTGAAAGCAGTAAATGATGGTTTATCGTCATTTATAAAGGATGGTTGATTAATTATCATTTATAAAAAAAAAATGGTTTATCCTTTGTAAAAGATTTTTTTTAAATGATAATTTTTAAAAAACGGTTTATCATTTAGAAAGGATGGTTTATTAATTATCATTTATAAAGAATGGTTTATTAATTATCATTTATAAGGGATGGTTTATCATCATTTATAGAGTGGTTTATCATTTATAAAGGATGGTTTATTATCATTTATAAAGAGTGGTTTATCATTTATAAAAGATGGTTTATCAATTATCCTTTATAAAGGATGGTTTATTATCATTTATAAAGAATGGTTTATCATTTATAAAGGGTGGTTTATTAATTATCATTTCTAAAAAATGGCTTATCATTTATAAAGGATGGTTTATCATCATTTATAAAGAATGGTTTATCATTTATAAATAATGGTTTATTAATTATCACTTATAAAGAATGGTTTATCACTTATAAAGGGTGGTTTATTATCTTTATAAAGGGTGGTTTATCATCATTTATAAAGAATGGTTTATCATTTATAAAGAATGGTTTATCACTTATAAAGGGTGGTTTATCCTTTATAAAGGGTGGTTTATTATTATTTATAAAGGGTGGTTCTGGGCTGGAAAACAGCAAATGAGGTCAGAGGGAAGTGGAGGAGCAAATGGGGATGGCAGAGGGAAAAGGGAAGGAATTTGGGAAATGCTCCTGGGTGTTGCTCTGGGATTTGGGAAGGGCAGCAGGTTATGCCAGGGCAGTGCCTGGAATTTGGAGATTTTTGGGGACTCAGAGTGATGAGAGCTGTGAGTGGCTGCAGGTCCCTGTCACTGCAGCAGGAGAGGCAGAGAGGGAGTTTGGGGTTTGGAACGGAGCAGGAATTGTCCTGAGGGGCTCGGGAGGGACTGGAGGAGCCCAAGGTGGGATTCCTTCTGCTCCCTCTGTGCCCTGGATCCCTCTCAGCGTGGAAAACTGCAGCTCTGCTCCTGGTGGGTGCCAGGATTTCCGAGCCCTGGGAGCTCTGGCAGCTCCAACAGGAAGATTTAATGGGCATCTTCAGCTGGGGGAGAGTTTCATTCTCCAAAGCTTTATGGCCCTTGGCCCTCAGCTGCTGTGTTTTTATAGAAATCCTTTTTGCAGCTGCAATTTCCCCCCAGAGCCCCACCAAAGGTTGGATTTTAGGGGGTTTGGCTCCCACTTGGATGCAGGAGGAGCTTTCCAATCTCCTGTCTGGTTCCTTCCTCAGGCGCTGATCTCCGGGGAGCTCGACATCCTCAAGGACTGGTGCTACGAGGCCGTGAGTGAAGCTGCCAGAAAAACTCCCCAAAAGCTTCTGGGGGGGGGGATCCTCCCTTGAAAATGGGATTGTTTGTACTGTATTATATTATATTATATTATATTATATTATATTATATTATATTATATTATATTATATTATATTATATTATATTATATTATATTATATTATATTATATCATATCATATCATATCATATCATATCATATCATATTATATTATATTATATCATATTATATTATATTATATTATATTATATTATACTACACTATAATATAATATGTAAGAGAATATCATATCATATCATATAAAAATATAATACCATATAATATAAAAATATAATATAGAAATATAATGTAATGTAATGTAATGTAATATTTATAATATAATATAATATAACATAACGTAATATAACATAATATAACATAATATAACATAATATAACATAATATAACATAATATAATGTAATATAATATATAATAATCAATATAATATAATATTATAATATAAAATAATATAGTATAATATAAAAATCAATGTAATATTATAGTATATTATAATATTATATTATAATATAAATTAATACAAAAATATAATATATTACAATATTATATTATAATATAAAATAATATAATGTAATATAAAAATCAATGTAATATACTATACTATAACATAATACAGCATAATATAGTAATGTAATTTATATGTTTTTATATTATACTATTTATATATTATATTATATTATGCTATATTATATTATACTGTATTTATATATATATCATTTATATACATAAAAACATGTATCAATTCTATTATATATATTTACCTATATTATATAATACATAATTTATTATTCTATTCTTTGGAATTTGGGGAGCTCCTGAAAGCAGAGCCTTTCCTGACACTCTTGGTGTTGGGCTTTTTACCTGGCTCTTCCTTCCTCCGAAATCACAGCGCTGTAAAATCCAAAATAATTTCTGCTCTTCTCTTCAGGAGCTGAATTTCTCCCAAACGAATTCCCTGTGCTCTTCCCCACCACCAGAGGGCCGGGAGAGCCACTTTTTCTTTTTTTTTGTTTTTTTTTTTTTAATTTAATAAATCCTGATGAGCTATTATTATTATTATTATTATTATTATTATTATTATTATTATTATTATTATTATTATTATTATTATTATTTTGTAACAATAATCCAGTCTGAAAGCAAAGAACCTTCCCTGCTTCCAGCAGCCTTGGGAATGACACCTGGGCTTGCCCTGCAGGGAAGCAGCAGCAGTTTCTGAGACCAAAATCCAACCTTCCCAAGGCAGCTGGGGTTGGAGATGAAGCTCCTGAGTCCAGAGGGATCAGTCAGATAAAGCCAGGGCAGGAACTGGGAATCCTCTCCCTGAGAATCTGGGGGATAAAATCAATTAATCCATCCCAGGGGTGCTGAGGAGGTGATGCTGGTCTCTGAACTCCCTGCTTTTCCCTGCTTTTCCTTCCTTTTCCCTGCTTTTCTTTGCTTTTCCTTCCTTTTCCTTGCTTTTCCTTCCTTTTCTTCCTTTTCCTTTCTTTTGCTTCCTTTTCCTTCCTTTTCCTTCCTTTTCCTTCCTTTTCCTTCCTTTTCTTCCTTTTCCTTTCTTTTCCTTCCTTTTCCTTCCTTTTCCTTTCTTTTCCTTCCTTTTCTTCCTTTTCCTTCCTTTTCCTTCCTTTTCCTTCCTTTTCTTCCTTTTCCCAGCTTTTCCTTCCTTTCCCCTGCTTTTCCTTCCTCTTCCTTCCTTTTCCTTCCTTTTCCTTCCTTTTCCTTGGAAAAGTGGATTTTTTTACTGGGAATTGGGTGAACCCCAAATCGTTCCCTGCAGTTCTTTGATCCCCTTCCTTCAGCACGCTCACAAAAAACACAATTTTGGTTTTTTTTCTTGTTGTATTTGTTTGGTTTTGGGGTTTTTTTGGTGGCTTTCTCCCAGCAAAAAATCCTTTTTTTTTTTTTTTTTTTGGATTTTTTTTTTGGATTTTTTTTTTGGATTTTTTTTTTTTTTGTGTTTGTGTTTGTGGATTTTTTTTTTTTTTTGCTGGTGGTGATGACAGAACAATCCCAAACAATCCCCAACCCCAGTTTGTTCCTCCCTCCCCAGACCTACAGCCAGCTGGCCCATCCCATCCAGCAGGCCAAGGCCCTGGGGCTCCAGTTCCACTCCAGGATCCTGGACATCGACAACATCGACGTGAGTTCCCTGCCCAGGGTTTCCCTCAGGAGGGGATTCCTGGGATCCTGAAGGTTGGGGGGAGGAAAAAAAAAAAAAACCAAAACCCTCCAGGGTCATCGAGTCCAACTTCCTCTGCTCTGGAGTGCTGGGTTTGAGCTCTGGGGTTTGACATTTCTGCTCCCAGAGGGGAAATCCCATTGCTGAGAGGGAAATCCCATTGCTGGGGGGTAAATCCCACTGCTGGGGGGGAAAATCCCACTGCTGGGAGGGAAATCCCACTCCTGGGAGGGAAATCCCACTGCTGGAAGGGAAATCCCGTTACTTGGAGGGAAATCCCACTCCTGGGAGGGAAATCCCACTCCTGGGAGGGAAATCCCACTGCTGGAAGGGAAATCCCGTTACTTGGAGGGAAATCCCACTCCTGGGAGGGAAATCCCATTGCTTGGAGGGAAATCCCATTACTTGGAGGGAAAATCCCAGTGCTGGGAGAGAAATCCCACCCCTGGAAGGGAAATCCCACTGCTGGGGGGGAAATCCCACTGCTGGGAGGGAAATCCCATTGTTGGAAGAGAAATCCCATTACTTGGAGGGAAAATCCCATTACTTGGAGGGAAATCCCACCCCTGGAAGGGAAATCCCACCCCTGGAAAGGTTTTTAAATTGGGCTGGGGTTGAGTTTGGGTGGAAAATTCGTTTTTTAAATTGGGTTGGGTTTGAAAAGTGGTTTTTATTTGGATGGATTGAGCTGCAGGTGTGGGCTGAGCTGGGAGCTGATTCCCTCAGGGAACAGGAAAATCTCTCCATAAATGAATTTATTCCTTTGTGACACGGCCCAGCCTGGTCCTGGTGCCGCTGCCTTTATTGGGGATAAAGCAGAAGGTTTTGGGAACATTTCAAAAGAGGAAAAGCCTGCTGTCCTCAGTGCCTGTGCTTTCCTTTTTGGGGCAGCACAGGCAGGAATTCCAGAGCTAAAGAACAGCAGAGCTTTCCATGGCATCCTGCATTCCCACAAAAAAAAAGAAAAAAATGGGATGCAAGAGCTTTCCCACAATGGGCAGAAAGAGAATTCTGGGTTTTTAAAAGAAAAATAAAATTAAAAAAAAAAAAAAAGGCTGAATTTCCTACTCCTCTTGCATTCCAGTGAATAAAGTCTTTAAATATTTCATGGAATGGGAATAGAGAGGGGGAAAAAAAAAAAAAAAGTCCTGGCAAAACTAAAGGTTCCCACCTTGAAGTCTTTCTGGTGCAGTTTTTTGTTCTGGTTCAGAACAACTTCCTGGCAAAAAAAAAAAACCAAACCAACAAAACAGATTTAAAAGCAGGAGAAAAGGCTCCATTTGATCCTTGTGGGTCCCTTCCAGCTCAGGATGTTCTGATTCCAAGCATTTCCTTCAGAAAATTCCGTTTTTTTGGGGGGAGAGCAGGGTGTCTTTGATTTTTGCTCTCTAATTGGAGATAACGGAGCCGAGCTCGTTCCCATTTCCCAGATTGATGGGGTTGGGGAAAGTCATGGAAAAAAAAATTCCCAACAGTTTGGGGAAAGCTTTGAAGGTTCTCAAGTCGTTTTTACTTTGGAATTATTTTATTATTATTAATTTTTTTTTTTTTTTTTGGGGAAACAGCTTTTCCATAATATCTGAATCCTGGGGGCTCTGGGGGTGTCCATGGGGTGTTGGGGGGAAGCTCTGGGTGCTTTTCCCTGATCCTGCAGGAAGGTTTTCCATGGAATTCTCTGTCCCTGCAGCTGGCCATGGGGAAGATGATGGAGCAGGGCCCGGTGCTGATCATCACCTTCCAGGCCCAGGTGGTGATGGTGATCAAGAACCACAAAGGGGAGGTGGTGGAAGGGGACCCGGTGAGTGGGGACAGCTCTGGGGTCTGGGGCACCTTTGGGGTCTGGGGCACCTTTGGGGTCTGGGACAGGTTTGGGGTCAGGGACATGTTTGGGGTCTGGGGCACCTTTGGGGTCTGGGACAGGTTTTGGGGTCAGGGACAGGTTTGGGGTCAGGGACAGGGTTGGGGTCTGGGGCACCTTTGGGGTCTGGGACAGTTTTTGGGGTCTGGAGCATGTTTGGGGTCTGGGATAGGTTTTGGGGTCAGGGACACCTTTGGGGTCTGGGGCATGTTTGGGGTCTGGGATAGGTTTTGGGGTCAGGGACACCTTTGGGGTCTGGGGCATGTTTGGGGTCTGGGGCACCTTTGGGGTCTGGGGCATGTTTGGGGTCTGGGACAGGGTTGGGGTCTGGGACAGGTTTGGGGTCAGGGACAGGTTTTGAGGTCAGGGACAGGTTTTGGGGTCAGGGACACCTTTGGGGTCTGGGGCATGTTTGGGGTCTGGGGCATGTTTGGGGTCTGGAACAGTTTTTGGGGTCAGGGACATGTTTGGGGTCTGGGGCATGTTTGGGGTCAGGGACAGTTTTTGGGGTCAGGGGCACCTTTGGAATCAGGGGCACCTTTGGGGTCAGGAATAGGTTTTGGGGTCAGGGACACCTTTGGGATCTCCCACTGCAGCTCCATCCCATACCATCCCACCCTGCTGGATTTTCCTCCCCCTTTTCCTTTCTCCAAAGGCTCTGGCAGAGCAGAGCCCTCTGGCAAAACAGGGTGGGAGCAGAGTTGAGTCACTGGATGGGAAAAAAAAAAAAATAAAAAAAATCCCCAAATCCACGTTTTTAGCTCCTCACACTTACACAAAAAATGCCTTAATTCCATGAAAATCCCACAGGGAACGCCCACAGGCCGGGGTGGCTCAGGCTGTGTGTGATTCCTCGGGAACAGGGAATGATCTGTGGAGCAAATCCCTCAGATTTGCACCTCCTGGAACTGAGCCCCTGAGCTGGGGCTGCTCCCTCCGAGGTGATTCCCAGCTGGGCCTGGCCCGTGGAATTCCCTCTTCCCAGAGTTTGGAGGAGGCTCCTGCAGCCCTGATATTCCCAGGGGAGATTCCCAGGTGTCTCTCTCCAGGCAGCTCCAAGCTGTCCTGTGGCTTCATGTCACCTGCTGGGGACATGGGGACAGTGCTGGAGCTGCCACTTCCCACCACGTTCTCCTTGGAATTAACAAACATCGGCTTTTGCAGCCCTGGCCTTTGGTCCAGGCTGGAGGAAAAAAAAAAATAAAAATAAAAATAAATGGGATTGGGATTCATTTTGAACGATGGGGCCCATCTGGGCTGATTCACAAGCAGGGCAGGGAGAGCTGAGCCAGCAATCCCCTGCATTAAAAGCTCTGCATTCCTGGGAGATAAATATTGATGGGCTCATTATTGAACGGGGATATCAAAGGCCGTTTGCTGCCCCAGCTGCCATCCATCAGGGACAGGCAGGGAAATTCTCCAGCAGAGCCCAAAAGCTCAGCTTGAGCCAAGGGCTTGGGTGGAACCTGGGCTGCAGGACACACAGGGGGAGGGAGAAAGAAAGAGAAAGAGAAAAAGAAAGAGAGAGAAAGAAAAGAGAGAGAGAAAGAAAGAAAGAGAAAGAGAGAGAAAGAAAAGAGAGGGAAAGAGAAAGAGAAAGAGAGAAAGAGAGGAAGGAAGGGAGGAAGGGAGGAAGGGAGGAAGGAAGGAAGGAAGGAAGGAAGGAAGGAAGGAAGGAAGGAAGGAAGGAAGGAAGGAAGGAAGGAAGAAAAGAAAAAAGAAAAGGAAAAGGAAAAGGAAAGGAAAAGGAAAGGAAAGGAAAAAGAAAAGGAAAGGAAAGGAGGAGCAGGGGTTTTTATCCAGTCTCTGTCTGGGGATGGGATAGCTGGCACAGAGATAAGGGGGAAAGGCAGAGTTCAACTAAAAGTTTAACCTTTAGGGGTTTTTTAGGGTTCAACTCTGCTCCCACCCTGTTTTGCCAGAGGGCTCTGCTCTGCCAGAGCCCTTGGAGAAAGGAAAAGGGGGAGGAAAATCCAGCGGGATGGGAATGGGAATGGGAATGGGAATGGGAATGGGATGGGATGGGATGGGATGGGATGGGATGGGATGGGATGGGATGGGATGGGATGGGATGGGATGGGATGGGATGGGATGGGATGGGATGGGATGGGATGGGATGGGATGGAGCTGCAGTGGGAGATCCCAAAGGTGTCCCTGACCCCAAAGATGCCCCAGACCCCAAAGATGCCCCAGACCCCAAAACCTATCCCAAACCCCAAAGGTGCCCCTGACCCCAAACCTAGACAAAGACTTTAACCAGTCATTTTGGGGGGGTGTTTCTGGGGAAAAAAACCTTTCCCCAGAGGAATAGAACGTTTCAGGGGCTGGGGGCAGGCAGGGCGTGCCCTGACCCCAAAAGTCTCTCCCGGCAGGACAAGGTGCTGCGGATGCTCTACGTGTGGGCCCTGTGCCGGGACCAGGACGAGCTCAACCCCTACATGGCCTGGAGGCTGCTGGACATTTCCTCCTCCAGCACTGAGCAGGTGCTCTGAGCCATGGGCTGGCTCCTTTTCCCCCAGCCTGGAACTGGCCCCAGCAGCCCAGGCTGGGCATTTCCTTCAGGAGGATCCCAAAATCCCTGAAGGAGTTGGAGGTGGCTCCTGCTGCTGGGGACGAGCAGCCGCTGGTGCTGCTCCATCCTCGTGCCTCACCGAGGCTCCTGGGCTCTTCCCAGTGCTGGGAATCCCTCCCCCAGAGCTCCCATTCCCAGCCTCAGGAGATCCCTGGAAAAGCCTTGGAGGGGCTCTGGGTCACCAAGCTCCTCCCTGCCGTGTCTGGCACCTTCCCCAAAGCAAAATACAACCAGGACTTGGCACGTGGAGGTGTTGGATCCTCAGGTCGGTGGTGGTTGGTGGGGATGGATGGGGCTGACTTTGGAATATCCCAGGGGTATTGAGGTTTGTTGATCCAGCAGCTTGGCATGGGGAGGGAAGGTTGGTTGGTTTTGGCCAGGGAGAGGTCAGGGCTGCATCCCTGGGGGGATGTGACAGGAGAGGAGGGGGCACAGGGGGTGTCTGAGGAGTGGGGCTGCTTTGGGAGCACGGAATTTTCTTATCCCATCTCGCTCCCAGGAGGAATTGTTTGTTGTTGTTGTGTTGGGATTTCCCAAGCTGTGCTCCTCGCTCGCCTCTCCAGGTCTGTCTGCTCCTCAATCCCTGCACAGATCCCAGCTCCAGGAGCAGAAACTTCCCCCAGTTTTCCCCCCACCCCTGGGCTGAAATAAATGCCCTTTCAGGCCCAAATCTAAAAAAAAAAAAAAAAAAAAAAGAAAATGGGGTTAGAAAATCCCAAATCATGAAAAAAAAGAAATTTTTTCCCCCAAATTCAGGTTCCAGTGGGGTTTGGGACCCCCTCCTTCCTGCTGGGAGGAAGAGCAGGGGGGATGGCTGAGGGCAGCAGGAGCTGGGGGAATTTGAGCTTCTCCTGGAGGAGTTTGGGAGCTGAGGCCCCTGCCCGTGGAAAGGGAGGTTGGGAAAAGGTTTGGAAGAGGAAATCCAAGGATTGCTGAGGGTGAGGTGGGACAGCTCTGCCCTGCCAGCGTGATTAAAGAGAATTCCAGCTCCTCCTCCTCCTCCTCTGCTGAGTGTCCAGAGCTTTGAGCAGCCCTGGGATCTTCCCACAGCCCCGGGCTGAGACGTTTTCCTTGGGATGTGCCAACCCCCAGCCCTTGGAACATTCCCTGTGGGATCAGGCTGAGGAGGGGGGGTCTGGCTCCCAGGGAATGCTCCAGGCTGGGATCAGGGGCTGGGATGGAGCCAGTGCAAGGGAAAGGGGCTGGAGCAGCAGGAGAGGCTGAGGGAAGAGAAGGAGAAAATGATGGGAAAGAGAGATTTTTCTGGGAGAAAATGATGGGAGAGAGAGATTTTCTGGGAGAAAATGATGGGAAAGAGAGATTTTCTGAGAGAAAATGATAGGAAAAAAAGATTTTCTGAGAGAAAAATCTCTCAGAAGGAGAAAAGGAGGCTCAGGGGGGCTCTTGTGGCTCTGCACAGCTCCCTGGCCAGGAGGGGACAGCTCTGGGGTCAGGCTCTGCTCCCAGGGAACGGGGACAGGAGGAGAAGAACGGCCCCAGGCAGGGCCAGGTTGGATCCTACAAAAATTCCTTCATGGAAAAGCTTGCAAAGCCACTGGCACAGCTGCCCTGAGCAGGGCTGGAGGGGTTTAAACCCCCACGGGGATGTGGCACTCGGGGCACAGGGTTTGGTGTCCCTTTGGGTGGCCTCGGAGGCGTTTCCCGTGCCCGGCACTGCCCGCGGCTCCATCCATCCCCGGGATGTCTCCAAGGGAAGCGGGGTTGCCATGGGGATGGGGATGGGGATGGGGAGGGTGGGATGGTGACTCAGAGCCGCTCCCTGCCAGGCTCTGACACCCCGTGGGTTGTTCCCATCCCGGCGTGGGGGGCTCGGAGCCCCCCTCACATCCCTCCCCCCCCCACGCCTTCCCCAGGCTGCTCCCAAGCTCCAGCTCTGCCGGGGATCTGTAGTCACTGTTTCTCATGTTTGCATTCTTTTTAAACTCTTTCTTAAGAGATGGAAGCAGTAAACAAGGTCACTTTATGTAAACTATCTTGTTTTTTCACTTTTCTTTCTTCTAAAGAGAGACTTTGCTTGTTGACCTTTGGTGTGGCCAATGAGCCCAGAGATCCCAGAGATCTTAGGTGGGCACATTGTAAAAAGGTATAAAAACAAGTTCTAAAAATAAACCAGCCCCTTTTCAAAGCATCAGCCTTCTGAACCACAACTCCTCATTGTGTCTCATTGATCGTGTCCCACAGCAACATCTGGTGACCCCGACGTGATTTGCAAACCATGAGAAACAGTGACTACAGGGATCCAGGGGGGCAGCTCCGGGAATTCCACTCCAGGGCCTCCCATCCCTCCAGGGAAGGGTTGGAATGAGAAATTTGTGTCCAACCCAGCCCATCCTGTGAATTGTTCCCCTTCCCTCACCCCCCGAGACCCGTTGCTAGCTCAGATTTAGGGAGGTTAGGGTGAGGGGAAACCCCAAGATAGGGACATAAAACCAAAGGAGGCTCTTAGCCCGAGATGTGTTCCAAGGTTTATTCTGAGAAGGGATCCCAAGGCGAAAAGAGACCGACCCCGGAGGGAAAGGGGGTTTTATGCCTTTCAGGGTAGGGGGGGCCAAAGGCCATAGGTCAGAGTCAAGGGACAGGTAAGGTTTCACAGGGGAGGAGATACCAAAGGGAATACAACAATCCCGGGGTTGTGTGATCCCCGTGGGCACCCCGGGGCTGTCCCGGGGCGCTCGGGGTGTACTCACTCTTTGCCACGTTTGGGTTTTTTCTGAAGTTCTTTTCCCAGGGATTTAAGAAAAAACCCAAAGGTGGCAAACAGTGACTACACCCAGGGCTCTCAGGAGTCGGGACAAAGAGCCCTGCCCTGCCCACAGGGGTTTGTCCCGGGATTTCCCCGCTGGGTTGGGATGGGATGCGATGGGCTCAGGGTGGCTCTCAGCCCGTCCCCAGTGATCTCTCCCCGTGCTCTTTGCTCCTCTCTCCCTCCCTGCAGTCCGGGTTGTTTTTAGGGCTGCAGGGTGGGATTGTCCTCCCCGGGCCTTCCTGGCACAGGGGCTCTCCTTTCCAGCCTTCAGCACACACACAGAGAGAGAGGAGAGCATCGCTGCCAAGTGACAGCTCCGAGGGGAGAGCCGTGCCAAGCCCGGAGCAGCAGCCTCCTTTAGGAACGATTCATTAGAAGGGGGGAGGGTTTTTGTTTGTTTTGGGGATTTTTTGGGGGTTTTTTTGTGTTTTGTTTTTTTTGTTGTTGTTGTTGTTTGTTTGTTTGGGGGGATTTTTTTTTTTGTTTTGGTTTTTGTTTTGTTTTGGGTTTTTTTGGGTTTTTTGGGGGGGGTTTTTTTTGTTTGGTTTGGTTTGGTTTGGTTTTTTTTATTTGTGGTGTTTTTGTGGTTTTTTTGGGGGGGGGGTTGTTTTTTTTTTGTTTTGTTTTGGGGTTTTTTTGTGTTTTTTTTGTTTTTTGGGGGGGGGGTTTTGTTTGTTTTGGGGTTTTTGTTTTTTTTTTTGTTTTGGTTTGGTTTGGTTTTTTTAGTTCTTTTGGGGGTTTTTTTGGTGGTTTGTTTTTGGGTTTTTTTGGGTTTTTTTTTTTGTTTTGGTTTGGTTTGGTTTTTTTTTTGAATGAGGTGTTTTTCATCTGGGAAAGGAGCTGGGACAGATCCGTGGAGCAGCAGCAGCAGCAGCAGCCTCGGCTCCTCTGCCAAAGCCTCAGAGATGGTTTTTTTTGGGTTGGTTGGTTTTTTTGGTTTTTTTTTTTTTTTGTGGTGAATGGTTCCAAAACGATTCTCCTCCTGTCTCAGATCAGCTCCAAGAGCTTCGAGTTCTCCCCGGAGCTGCTGGAAGCAGCGGGGGCTTTGTGTTCTGAGGGGGACGTGGGGATTCTGCTGCCTCCGACTCTTCCTGCCAAGTCAAATAAATAAAAATAAATAAAAATAAAGAAAGAAATAAAGCTTGATGAAGGCAGAGGCTTAGAGAACGCTTCTCCCCACCGAGGAAATTCCACTTGGGAGAGATCCTGCCTGTGGCTGCCCCATCCTTGGAGGTCTCCAGGTGTTGGATGGGGCGGTGGGAATGGGAATGGGAATGGGGGTGGGACCGGCCGGGCTTTCCGCTCCTTCCAAGCCAAGCCAGCCCCCCATTCCCTGATCCAGCCCCTGGAAGTGCTGGGATTCCACCCGGGAAAACCTCCTGGTTTCCCAGCGCTGAGGGCTGGGCCGGGAGATTCGTTTTCCAGAGGGGAAAAAGCTCCCAAACATCCCCCGGGAGTGGCTGGAGGCCCCACAGGAGCAGGATGCTGACACCTGGGTGTCACACACAGAGCTCTGGGGATGTCCCGGCAGCGGAGGGCAGGGCTGGAAAACGCCGGGAATCCCACAGGGAGATGGGATCAGGCGCCGTCCCTTAAAAGCCATCCCGGTTTCCCAGATTCCCAAACAGCCCCGGGGAGGGGAATGACCGCGGGTGAAGGGATGGATCCATCGATCTTGTTCCGTCCTCGGTCTGGGTCTCGCCTTTCCCTGGGATGTTTTCAGCTGAGGTGATTTTTAAAGCAGCTTTTTAATTCGTTCTCCCTCGGCTGCTGCAGTGCTGCTAATTGGGAACTGGGACTATCTGACAGGATTTACATAGATTTTGAAACGGGGAAGGAATAACTTCCAAAAATACCTCCCTTTTTAAACGCAAATGCAGCAGAAACTTCACGAAACCTTTTTTTTTTTTTTTTTTTTTTTTTTTTTCTTAAAATACCCTGAAAATCCACCGCGATTTCCGTGGATCCTTTCTGCCAGCAAGGTTTGCTCTGGCAAAGGATGGATCCGAGCATCCTGAGAGGCTCTGCCTGCAGCGGGGTCTGCGAGCGCTGCCCAGACCTTCCCCGGGTTTCCCTGGGAACAGAGAGAGGCTCGGCATTCCCGGGAACACGGGCTCAGATTTCCCGGGATCACAGGCTCAGATTTCCCAGGAACACAGGTTCAGATTTCCCTGGGAATAGAGGTTCAGCATTCCCGGGAACACGGGTTCAGATTTCCCTGGGAACAGAGGTTCAGCATTCCCAGGAACACAGGCTCGGCATTCCCGGGAGCACAGGCTCAAATTTCCCAGGAACACAGGCTCAGATTTCCCTGGGAATAGAGGTTCAGCATTCCCGGGAACACGGGCTTGGCTTTCCCTGGGAGCACAGGCTCAGATTTCCTTGGGAACACGGGCTCTGCATTCCCGGTGACTCGGGCTCGGCATTCCCGGGAACACAAGCTCAGATTTCCCTGGGAATAGAGGTTCAGCATTCCCAAGAGCACAGGCTCGGCTTTCCCGGTCACTCGGGCTCAGCTTTCCCGGGAGCACAGGCTTAAATTTCCTTGGGAATAGAGGTTCAGCATTCCCAGGAACCCAGGCTCGGCATTCCCGGTGACTCGGGCTCGGCATTCCCGGGAGCACAGGCTTAAATTTCCTTGGGAACCCAGGCTCGGCATTCCCAGGAACCCAGGCTCGGCATTCCCGGGAGCACAGGCTCAGATTTCCCTGGGAATAGAGGTTCAGCATTCCCGGGAGCACAGGCTCAGCATTCCCGGTGACTCGGGCTCGGCATTCCCGGGAGCACAGGCTCAAATTTCCTTGGGAATAGAGGTTCAGCATTCCCAGGAACCCAGGCTCAGCATTCCCGGTGACTCGGGCTCGGCATTCCCGGGAGCACAGGCTCAGATTTCCTTGGGAAGCCAGGCTCAGCTCTCCCGGGAGCACGTGCCGGGCGCCGGACCCGCGGCTCCGCACCATCCCGGCCCTGGGATGGGCTCTCCCCCTTCGGCCTTTGCTTTGATCCCGTGGGATGCGGGCGGGACCTGCCCCGGCGGGGATGAGCCCCGCGGTCTCCATGGGCACCGGCACGTCTGAGTTCCCCGGGAACGTCTGCCACGAGCTCCGGTAGCCATGGAGACACCGAAGCCGTGCACAGCAACACTTTTCCAGGCGTTTTTTTCCCTTTTTTTTTTTTTTTTTTTTTTTTCTCCCCCCTCCCCTGCCAGCCTGCTCGGGGTCTGTGTGTGACTCTGCTGTGCCCGCAGCAAGGGCTGAGCATTCCAAGGGAAGGGTGGGATTTTGTGTGGAGCCCTGGCAGAGCTCGTCCTTGCCCCCGCTGCTCCCACCGGCTGTGCCACACTTCCCATCTCCAACCTCAGCGATTCCCTGTGGAAAATCAGGCTGGGGGAGCTGGGAGTGCTCAGGGGGAGAAGGAAGAGACCCAGAGAGAGCTCAGAGCCCCTGCCAGGGCCCAAAGAGGCTCCAGGAGAGCTGGGGAGGGACTGGGGACAAGGGATGGAGGGGAAAGCGCGGTCACCCTCTGCTCTGCCCCGGGCTGTGGGGGAGGCACATCCCGAGGGATGGATCCGGGCGGGAATGGTGCAGCAGCAGGGACGTGCTCGGTGCAGGGAAGCTCTGAGGGTGAGCTGGGAGCTCCTGGCTGGAGGGGAGCAGCAGCTCCAGCACCACGGCCCCATCCCTGCTCTCAGCCCCTGCCGGCCCCAGCAGCATCCCAGGGACCCCGGGCAGGATGGGATGGGCAGGATGGGATGGGCAGGGTGGGATCAGTGGGATGGGATCAGCGGGATGGGATCAGCAGGATGGGATGGGCAGGGTGGGATCAGTGGGGTGGGATGGGCAGGGTGGGATGGGCAGGATGGGATGGGCAGGATGGGATGGGCAGGATGGGATCAGCAGGATGGGATCAGTGGGATGGGATCAGTGGGATGGGATGGGCAGGATGGGATGGGCAGGATGGGATCAGTGGGATGGGATGGGCAGGATGGGATCAGCAGGATGGGATGGGCAGGATGGGATCAGTGGGATGGGATCAGTGGGATGGGATCAGCGGGATGGGATCAGCAGGATGGGATCAGCAGGATGGGATGGTCAGGATGGGATGGGCAGGGTGGGATCAGCAGGATGGGATGGTCAGGATGGGATGGGCAGGGTGGGATCAGTGGGGTGGGATGGGCAGGGTGGGATGGGCAGGGTGGGATCAGCGGGATGGGATCAGCAGGATGGGATCAGCAGGATGGGATCAGCAGGATGGGACCAGCGGGATGGTGAGCACAAGCAGCAGCAGTGCTGGAATGCCAAACTGGCATTTGGGAAGGATCTTGACCAAAAACATCCCCTGAGGCCTGGATCCCTCCTGCCTGTCCCAGCACGGGGCTGTGCCCCCTTCCCCGCAGCCCCCTCGGCCGCTCCTGTCCCCCACATCCCCAGGGCCACTCCCAGGGATGCCCCTGCAGCCACCTCGACCCCCCAGCCCCGTGTTTTCACAGCATTCCCAAGGTTCCGCTCATCCCTGCATCCCCAGGGCCACACCCACTGCAGCCCCTTGTCCCTGCCGCTGTTCCCAGGGCCCCTGTGCTGTCACCTCCCCGGGTGTCCCCATCACATTCCTCAGCATCCCCTCCCCACAACAGCAGAGCCCCTGCAGCCCCAGGGTTCCACAGCCCTGAAACCCCCCCAGGGCACCACAGCCCTAAAATCCCTAAAATCCCCCCCAGGGTACCACAGCCCTAAAAATCCCTAAAATCCCCCCGGGCTACCACATCCCTAAAATCCCCCCCAGGGTACCACAGACCTAAAAATCCCTAAAATCCCCCCAGGGTACCACAGCCCTAAAATCCCCCCCAGGGTACCACGGACCTAAAAATCCCTAAAATCCCCCCAGGGTACCACAGCCCTAAAATCCCCCCAGGCACCACAGCCCTAAAATCCCTGAAATCCCCCCCGGGCACCACAGCCCTAAAACCCTCCCCAGAATACCACGGCCCTAAAATCCCCCCCACCCCCCCCCCCCCCAGGGTACCACAGCCCTAAAATCCCTCCAAGGCACCGCATCCCCGCATCCCCCCCACTCCACCTGTATCCCCGGGTTACCGCATCCCTAAAATCCGCTCCCCCCCACCCCCCCACGCCCAGGGTACCACCGCCCCCCGCATCCCCCCGGCGCCACACCCCGCACACCTTTCCGCATCCCCCCGCACCCTCCCGCAGCCTTCCCACCCCCTCCCGCCTCCTCGCAGCCGCTGCATCCCCCCCCCCCCCACCCCCACGCCGGGTACCACACCCCCGCATCCTCCATCTCCCGCATCCTCCATCCCTCACATCCCCCGCAGCCCTCCACGCCCTCCGCATCCCCGCACCCCACGCATCCCTCGCTCCACACCCCGGATCCTCACTCCGCCCCCCCCAAATCGCAGCTCCCCCCCCCCCTCCCGCTCCCCTTCCGCAGCCCAATCAGGGCCGCTCGGAGGAATTCAAACCCCGGCCCCGCAAGCGCCGGCGGCGGCTCCGCTCCGCTCGGCTCGGCCGGGAAGGCTGCGCCGTGGAGCGGCCGGGAACGGCAGCGGGACCGGGAGCGGGGCCGGTCCGGATGGGCTCGGGGAGCGGCGGGGCGGGCGCGGCCCCCGCCCGCCGCCCGGAGCGCAGGTGAGCGGGGAGGGAGCGGGGGGGACCGAGGGGAACCGGGAAAGTTTGGTGGCGGAGCCCCGGGGCTGCACCGGGCACCGCCCGCCCGCGGCTCCGCAGGGGCGGTGCGGGATGCGGGGGGACTCCGCTCCCGGTGCCGCTCCCGGTGCCGCTCCCGGTGCCGATCCCGGTACCCGCTGCCCCCAGCCCCGGGTGGGCTCCCTGCGGGGCTGGGGGGTCCGGAGAGGGGCGGTATCCCCGGGATCGGGGTGCGCCCGGGGGGTCTGTGACAGCCTGGGGTGAGGGGAAGAGGGGAAAAGGGGGAATTTTAGGAGAAATATCGCTGCTGGGTAAAATCTGGGATGGGCGTTTTGGGGAAAAAGAAGCGGAAAACAAGGAATTCCTGCCGCTGCTGCAAAGCCGCTGATTTTGGGGTTCGGCTGTCGGGGAGCAAAGGGGCGGCTGCCCAAACCCCCAAGCGCTGAGGGGCTTTGGGGGTGCCCACCCCGCCTCTGGGAGACGGGGGAGGGCGGCTGCGGGAAACTTTGGGATGAAAAGGAGCTGCTTGGTCCCTGCTGGAGCCGGGGGTCTGTGCGGGAGCCCGGGGGGTGGGGGGTCCCGCAGAACCCCGGGACAAAGGGCGGAGCAGCCCCTCGGGGCAGCCGGGGGCGTTTCACTCTCAGCCCCCTCGGGAGGAGCCGGAGCTGCGGGAGCTCTCCGGGAGTGCCGGGGAGCCCTGCCCGTGGCAGAGGGAATTCGGGGAAGTCTGAGCTCGGTTTTTGGTGCAGAGCCTCGTGTTGAACATGAGATGAAGCTCCAGCAGCGCCAGGTGTGGGATTGACGGGCGGTTTGGGGCTCCCCAGGAGCCGAGTGCCATCCCCCCCCGTTCCTGCCATCCCCGGGGGGGGTTCAGCCTCCTCCCAGCCGCGGCAGGAAGGTGTCCCAGAGCCGGGGAGGTGGCTCCGGTGGTGCCTGGGCAGGGCTGTGCTTGGGACGGGCGCCGGGAGCGGCTTTCCCGGCCAAGGGCCGCGCTGGGAGCGGGATCTGCCCGGGTGCCCGGAGCTGCTCCTGGCTGTGCCCGAACCTTCGGGCGAGGATCTGTTTTTCCCTCCGAGCAGCCCCGGGAGGCTGCCTGGCAACGCCTTCGGGGTCTCTCCCCACAGCTCCGGCTGCCGGAGGGGAAGAGAGAGAGGGAGGGGAAGGGAGAGAGGTTGGGATCATCCCTGGAAACCGCCCGGGAGCGGCGTGGGTGAAACCCCCGGAGCTGCAAAAACCCCCCGGAAAGGATGGATGGGACACGAGGACTGGGCCTCAGGCTGTGCCAGGCAGGGTTTAGGTTGGATTTCGGGAGAATTTCTCCACAAGAAAGGCGCCCGGTGGCTCTGGGGAAGCCCCCATCCCCGCAGGGGTTTCAAGCCGTGTGCCCGCGGCGCTGGGGGACGCGGCTGGGCAGCGCTGGGAATGGGCTCGATGACCTCGGGGGTGCTTTTCCAACGTAAACAATTCCCTGGGACAGCTCCAGGGCCACCCAGCAGCTCCTGCTGTCCCTCAGGTGCTGCCCACCTGTTGCAGGTGGCCCCGGCCGGGCGGGTCCCCCACCGCCCTCGCTGCTCTCCCGCTGCCGGCGAAATCTGCTCGCTGCTCCCCCGCGGCCGCCGCGCTCGGGGCAGCGTTCCCGGGGCTCAGCGGGATGGAGAGGGCCGTGCCCAGCCCCTGCCAGGCCGGGGGCCGGGGCTGGAGGAGCAGCAGCAGCAGGGCCGTGGGCGGCTGCCGGAAAAGCCGGAGCTCGGAGCAGCAGCCGCGGCTCGGCAGCTCCGCGCCTCCCCCGGCGCTTGAGACGGCGACAGGAGCGGGTGACGGTGACAGGAGCGGGTGACAGGAGCGGGTGACAGGAGCGGGTGATGGTGACAGGAGCGGGTGACACCCTCGGGCTGGCGGCGCTGAACTCTCTGGAATTGCCAAGTGCCAGTAAATCCCGAGCCGTGCTCTGGCAGCCGCTGCTCCCCGGGAAGGAAGCGCTGCCGGGGCTGGCAGGCGCCTGGAGCTTGAGCTGGCTCCAAACATTCCCGACAAAGTCAAATTGATGGATCGGGAGCTCCCTGAAGGGGAACTTAAGGGCCATTAGGCTGCGGCTGCAGCCCGGGGCGGGGCGTGAAAGCCGCGATTAAAGGAGCGATCGTGGATGGGGAGGGAAATGCGGGATGGGGGTGCTCGAGGGCGCTGGGCCAGGGATGGAAAATTGGGGTTCAGAGGGGAGCTGGAGGCTGTTTCTGGGAGAAGGAACTGGAACCTGCAGGGAGGAGCTGTGGGCACCCAAAGAGGGACCCGGAGCGGGTCTGGAATTGTTGATCCCAGCGGTGCCTGGCTGGTGGGAAATGGTGGAAAACCACCGGGGAACAGCTGGGGAACGTTCCTAACCCACCAGAGCATTCATTTCACACCTGGCTGAAGGATTCTGAGGTGTGGGAAGGGCAGGATGCTGCTGGGAAGCTGGGAGGTGGCTGAGGTGCAGCCCTGGAGCCTGGGAAGCTCCCAGGTGTATCCATGGATTTTCACACCTTCCCAAGCCCTTCTGTGGCTTCCCCTTCCTGTCCTGGCAGGGCTCGGTGCCTGCCGGGTCTCTACATCCCAACCACCCAGGCAGAGCCTCCTTCAGGGAGGGTTTTTGGAACCCAAACCTTCCTTTGGAAGCACGTTTGGCTTCCCCTGGGATTCCCCAGTTGGTGGGAATGGTCTGGAGCAGAGAGGCTTGGAGCAGAGATCCCTGAGCCCACAGGAGAGCAGCAGCTCGGGGTGATGGAGAGGAACAAACTCCTGGGAGCTGCCAGAGAGGCAGGGCAGGAGCTGCTGGATCCTCTTCCAGCCTGGAATGGGCTCTGGAGGCCGGGCTGGAGGGGGCTGGGAGCAGCCTGGGAGAGCTGGAGATGTCCCTGACGCCCTCCCAGCCCATCCCATGAGCTCACCATCCCCCCTGTGGTGTCCCCGTGGGAGCAGAGGTGGCTTTGCCATCCCAGCCCTCACTGTCCCCTGGCCCAGCCCGGTGGGGTGAGGGATCCTCTGGGCTGGGAGAGCTCTGCAGCCCACGGAATTCAGCCGGAAAATCCTCAGCTGGGCCCCAGGGAGCTGCCCGGGGTGGGAAGGGCTCCTCAGCCCCGAGGCCCCGGTGCCTGAATTCCCGGGATCTCCCGCAGCCCCTCTGCATTGCAGGGCTGGGAGTTTGTCTTTAATTGCGCCGGGGTGTGCTAACGAAGGGATTAAGGCCTGGAAGGGTGAGCGGTGCCGGCCAAATTCCCTTCCCCGCTCCCGGGGCTGGTGTTTTGTAACGCTCTCCTCTCATCCCTTCATCCCTGCCTGGAGCATCCAAGCTGGGATCCTGAGCTGAGGCACCTCTGGGGACGGGCCAGGTGTCCCCAGCAGCCTTCCCAAGGCCTGAGGGATGAACACCTGGACGGATCCAGGCGCTCCCTGGCGTGCCCTGCTGGGCCTTGGCAGCTGGGAGCATCCAGCAGGGATGGGGATGGGGCTGGGGATGCCTGGGGGATGCTCTGTGCCCTGTGCAGGGAGGGTCTCCAGCTCTCTGCTGGATCCCACAGAGCTGCTCCAAGTCCATGGGATCCTCTTCTTCCCAGCTCAGGAGCGCATGGGATGAGCCCCGGGCTCCTCCAGGAATGGAGAGAGCTGGAACCGGGAGCTGCTGCCAGGCTTGGGATCGACGCGGCTGCGCGGGCCAGGGGGGCTCAGGAGCATCCCCTGGGAGCAGCAGGGAGGGAATCTCATCCCCAGGGGAGCTGCTGAGCTGCCCTGGCCGTGCCAGGCCGGGGGCAGAGGCGGCCCTGCTGTCCCAGTGTCGGGATTCCAGCCGGAGCAGCGGCGCCAAGGCCGGGAGCAGCCGCCGGGCTCGGCTGCCAAGGTGCTTCCAGGAATGCCTCTTCTCTCCACTGGGGCATGGCAGGGAAACAAATCAGGCCGTGCTGGAGAGTGCTTGGCACTGGGATGGCACAAAGTGTCCTGGCACGGGGCGGGGACAGGCGGGAGCAGCCCGGGGATCCTGGCACGGGGCCGGAGCGGCGGGAGCTGCAGCCCCGAGCAGGGGCTGGGTGGGACACGGATCCCCCCGGGGCAGGGCTGGGCTTCCCAGCTGCACAAGGGACAGTCCTGTCCCCCTGTCTGTCCCTGCCTGGCACACGGGACAGTCCTGTCCCCCTGTCTGTCCCTGCCTGGCACACGGGACACAGTCCTGTCCCCCTGTCTGTCCCTGCCTGGCACATGGACAGTCCTGTCCCCCTGTCTGTCCCTGCCTGGCACATGGACAGTCCTGTCCCCCTGTCTGTCCCTGCCTGGCACACGGGACAGTCCTGTCCCCCTGTCTGTCCCTGCCCGGCACACAGGACACAGTCCTGTCCCCCTGTCTGTCCCTGCCTGGCACACAGGACACAGTCCTGTCCCCCTGTCTGTCCCTGCCTGGCACAGGGGGAGCGGGAAGGGTTCCAGCAGTGGGATGAGAGGGTTTGGGATCCGGCTCTGGGGATGCTCCCCTCCCCTCCTGCTCTGTCCCGTGGGTGTCACTCCTCCCAACCCAGCCCAGCCCTGGGGAAGCTGTGGAGGAGCCTTTGGCTGAGGTGAGAGATGGGCAGGGGCCAGAGGGCCCTGCTGGGATCCAGGGTCCTGCTGGGATCCAGGGCAGCGCTGGGATCCAGGGCCCTGCTGGGATCCAGGGCAGTGCTGGGATCCAGGGTCCTGCTGGGATCCAGGGCTGTGCTGGGATCCAGGGCAGCGCTGGGATCCAGGGCAGCGCTGGGATCCAGGGCCCTGCTGGGATCCAGGGCAGTGCTGGGATCCAGGGCCCTGCTGGGATCCAGGGCAGTGCTGGGATCCAGGGTCCTGCTGGGATCCAGGGCCCTGCTGGGATCCAGGGCTGTGCTGGGATCCAGGGCCCTGCTGGGATCCAGGGCAGCGCTGGGATCCAGGGCAGTGCTGGGATCCAGGGCAGTGCTGGGATCCAGGGCCCTGCTGGGTCTGTGGCCATTCCTGGTGTCCCTAATCCTGTCCATCCCACAGCTCTGTCCCCTCCCAGCACATCCCTGGAGCAGAGTCAGGATCTGGGGAGCCTCAGCAAGCTCAGGGCAGCCCCTCTGATCCACCAGCAGCTCCCAGATCCTTTCCCTGCCTGGTTTGCTCCAAATGCTGGGAACCGCGGTTTGCTCAGGACCCTCCCTGAGGGAAGCAGGGTCGGGACCCCCCTGCTCCCGCAGCCCCGAGCCTCCCGAGGGCGGATGAAATCCCCGGGAGCTCGCAGCAGGGGAACGGCATCGATTTCCGGGAGCCGAGCCCCGGCCCTGCCATCGATCTGCATTTTTATCAGCTCATCTCGGTGACGGGAGAGGCTTCGGCACTGCGGGGGAGGAGGAGGAGGAGGAGGGAGAGAGGAGGAGGTGGGAAAGGAGGAGGAAGAGCAGGAGGAGGAGGAGGAGGAGCAGCTCCACTCCGGGGGTGCTGCTGGTGGTCCCTGAGCTCCTCAGGTCTCCTGCTGGGTCCTGCAGGGCCTGGAGGGGTGGGGGGAAGGAGGGATGGAAGGAATCAGGGATGGGAGGAATCAGGGATTCAGGGATGAAGGAATCAGGGATAGAAGGAATCAGGGATTCAGGAATCAGGGATGGGAGGAATCAGGGATGGGAGGAATCAGGGATGGGAGGAATCGGGGATGCAGGAATCAGGGATTCAGGGATGGAAGGAATCGGGGAATGAGGGATGAAGGAATGAGGGATAGAAGGAATCAGGGATTCAGGGATGAAGGAATCAGGGATGCAGGGATGGGAGGAATCATGGATGGAAGGAATGAGGGATGGAAGGAATCAGGGATGCAGGAATCAGGGATTCAGGGATGGAAGGAATCAGGGATTCAGGGATGAAGGATTCAGGGATGAAGGGATCAGGGATTCAGGGACGTTCTCCAGGTTAAAACACTCCCCAGGGAGAGAGGCTGGGACACTTGTCGTGCTCTGGGAAGGGCATGGACCACATCCAGCTTTGCTCTCCCTCTTCTCCTCCCTCTCCTGCTCCCGTTTTCCCCTGAGCTGGGTGGGTGGAGGGGCTGAATAATTCCAGAGAATTCCCGAGGCGGGGAGTTGGCTCTTGATTCCCCTGGAATTCCTTGACGACAGCGATCAGTGCTGGCCCGGCCCTCGGGAAGTCCGGTTTTGTTTTTTTTCCCTTGGATTTGCGCTGGTCCGGGGATGGTGGCTCGGGGAGCGCTCGGCATTCCCAGGGCAGGGAGAGCTCAGCCCGGGCTTCCCCCGGCTGCTCCTCCCTTCCCCTCCCTCGGGGCAGGGCTGGGATGGGATGGGATGGGATGGGATGGGATGGGATGGGATGGGATGGGATGGGATGGGATGGGTGGGATGGGGATGGGATGGGCTGGGCTGGGCTGGGCTGGGATGGGATGGGATGGGATGGGCTGGGATGGGATGGGATGGGATGGGATGGGATGGGATCGTTCCCTGCAGGGCAGAGCAGGGCTGGGATCCTCTCGGCACCGACCCCCTGCTCGCACCTTTCCCGAGTCCAGAGGCGGATTCGGGGCTGCTCCCTCTGTTCAGCCTTCGCTGCCTTTCCCGGGCCGGGTTTTTGTGGGGTTTGGGGCACCCTGGCAGAGCGGGAGGTGCCCAGGGGTGGGGCTGGACGGGGTTGGAGGTCCCTTCCCACCCAAACCATCCCAAACTGGGGGGTGTTCTTACCCCCAAAGAGCTTCCTGGGCAATCCCTCCTCGTCCCTGACCCCAGGTGGGAGCCGGCAGCAGGAAACCTGGGCAGAGTTCATCCCAATTCCCGGCGGGTGGGGTTTGTCCTTCTGCCAGGCCCGGCCCCAGCCCGCGGGAGGGGCAGCGGGAGCTGCGAGCAGCGGGATGCGGCAGGAGGGGCTGCCCTGGGTCACCGAGCCCTCCCCGGGACAGCCGGGGAGCCGGGACGGGCAGCGGCGCTGCTCCCGTCGGGAATCCACGGGATCGGGGCCGGGGCTGAGCGAGGCGGAGCTGGGAGGGATTTGGGGACAAGGGACGGAGGGGGCAGGAGACGGGGAACGGCTTCAAGCAGGAGCGAGGGAATTGGGGTGGGAGATTGGGGAGGGATTCCTGGCTGGGAGGGTGGGGAGGGGCTGGGCTGGAATTCCCGGAGCCCCTGGATCCCTGGCAGTGGCCAAGGCCGGGCCGGGCGGGGTTTGGAGCAGCCCGGGCCGGCGGGAGGGGTCCGTGCCGGGGCAGGGCTGGCGCTGGGGGGGTCTGGCCGGGCTCGGGCCGCTGGGTCCATCCCGGGCCGATATTCCCGGCTTTGGGAAGCGCTTCCCGGCTGCCAGAGGAGAGGGATGGGTGGGATTTTTTTTTTTTGGGGAAGGAATTCCTTGTGATGGAGTTGAGGGGCTGGGATGGAATTCCCAGAGCAGCTGGATCCCTGGAATGCCCCAGGCCAGGCTGGGACAGCGGGAGGGGTCCCTGCCAGGGCAGGGCTGGCACTGGGAGGGATTTCAGGCCCCATCCAACCCGAACCATCCCGAAAATTCTGTGATCGGAGCAGAGCTGGACAGGGCGGGATTGACGATCCCGTTCCGGGATTATTTTGGGGCAGCTCAGCTCCGCCATCCACACAAAGCTGCTCTGGGTGTCGCTGCACGTGGAGGGCGGCTCCGAACAGCCCCTGCGACCCAGGATTGATTAAAAATCCTTTTAATTGCAGCACCGGAGTTCTCAGGGAGCCGAGTCCTTTGCCCATTTGCTCAATAATTCACGGCAGAGCCCGGTAATTAAATGCTAAAGACCCGATTTGCCTTGGCATTGTTTGCGGTTCCCATTGCCGCTTGAATGCGAGAAATTACCGAGTCATTTAATTGGTAATTAAAACTAATGATCGCTTTCCCCCCCCGCCCCGTGCTCCAGGAATTACTCAGCATTTCTGGGGTTGTTTGCAGACACGCAGCAGAAACACCCTCCCTCTTTTCCAGGCTGAAATCCTGTGTCAGTTTATCCCTGGATTTGTGGTGCTGAGGGAAGGCCTGGTGCTGCTGCCCGGTCCCGTTTTAATGGCTCATAAAAACCGGGGGGGGGAAAATGCAAATTAGCACAAAAAAAAAACAAACCCAAAAAAAACCAACAAAAAACCAAACCCCAAAAAACCCCAAAAAGAAAAAAAAAAAACCCACAAAAAACCCCAACCCAAACCAAAAAAACTACAAAAAAAACAAAAACTACAAAAAAAAACAAAAAAAAAACCACAAAAAAACCCCAAAAACCAAAAAAACCCCAACAAAACAAACAAACAAACAAACCACAAAACCAAAACAAAAAACCAAACAAACAAAAAAACCCCAAAAAACAAAAAACCAACCAAACAAAAAAAACCAAAACAACAAAAAACCCCGAAAAAACCCAAACAAACAAACCAAAAAACCACCGAGGCAGCGCACCAGGAAACCTGAGTTTGATCCCCGTCCCGCCCTTCCCAGCCTCTCCCACCGCACGCGGCCCTGGATGTGCGGGTTTGGGGGGACAGTTTGGGATGTCCGGGTGATTTTGGGGCTGGATTCGGGCATTTGGACGAGGGGAGGTGTCCGTATTTATAAATATTCCACAATTCCTGACCCGAGGAGCCAGGGACCCTGTGGGGAGCGTCAGAGCAGCGCGGGGACATCCCGGTGCCATGGCAACCCGAGGCGGCCACCGAGCCCCGAGCGACAGCGGGAGCGGCACCGGGGAGGGCCGGGAGGGGACTGGGATGAACTGGGAGCGGCACTGGGATGAACTGGGAGCGGCACTGGGATGAACTGGGACTGGCACTGGGACAAACTGGGAGCAGCACTGGGATGAACTGGGAGCAGCACTGGGACGAACTGGGAGCGGCGCTGGGATGAACTGGGATGAACTGGGACTGGCACTGGGACAAACTGGGAGCAGCACTGGGATGAACTGGGAGCGGCACTGGGATGAACTGGGACTGGCACTGGGATGAACCGGGAGCAGCACTGGGATGAACTGGGAGCGGCACTGGGATGAACTGGGATGAACTGGGAGTGGCACTGGGATGAACTGGGATGAACTGGGATAAACTGGGACTGGCACTGGGATGAACTGGGATGAACTGGGATAAACTGGGACTGGCACTGGGATGAACTGGGATAAACTGGGACTGGCACTGGGATGAACTGGGAGCAGCACTGGGATGAACCGGGAGCAGAACTGGGATGAACTGGGATGAACTGGGATAAACTGGGACTGGCACTGGGATGAGCCTCGGCCAGGTTCAGGTCCCCAGGGCCGGATCCCGAGCCGGGAGCTCTGCGGAGCCTCCTCGGGGTTTGTTTGTGGCGCTGATGGAACCCTGACCCTCCCACCCCGGGGGGAAACACCCCCGGAGCCGGGCAGGGGCCGGGCAGGGCCCTGGGCAAGCCGGGAACCCCCCGAGGAGGGGCTGGAGCTGACAATTCCCGGAGCCTCGGGGAGCGCTGGCCCAGCCTTGGAGCTGCGACCGCGAATTCCAAGAGCCGGGGACAGCGAGCAATTCCCACATTTGTGTGCAGAGCCCTGGGAGCCCCGCAGCCGAGCCTGGCCGCTCCGTGAAGACCTCCAGGCTCGTGAAAGAGCTCCAGGCACGGATAACCTTTGCTGATTCCCAGCCTGGAGTTACCCCGAGCTGCTTTTTCGCTGCCTAAGCCCTTCCAGCTGCCCCTTTTTTCCCGGCTCTCCTTCCCAAACCGCCGGCTCCGGAGGCACCTCGGAGCCAGCATGTGAATTAATAATGTGCTAAGAAAATAAAGACGCTTCAACAGCCTTTAAATCAAGGGGAACAGCCTGTTAAAGGCTTCTGGACAAATCCCATTACTTGGTGTGCAGTTTTAGGGCTGGCAGGAATAAATCTCCCGGCGATTTACGGACGCTGACAAATCCTTTCGGGAGGAGCCGGCCCCTGGGGATGCTCCTCGCTGTCCAGAGATTCTCCACGGGAGCTGTGGAGCGGATTAATGCCTCCCAGGGGAAGTGGCAACACGATTTGTGACCTCCGGGTCACCCGGGCTGGCGTCAAAAATCCGGATGGGATTGGGGATCCTGTGTCGGGAGCCTGGGATGCTCCTCCCCCGGGCTCGGCTGACAGGACGGGAGCAGGAGGACGGGACAGGGAATTTCCTGTGCCGAGGGAAGAGGGATCTGGGGATGTTTGTGGCTCTGGAGCTGCCGAAGCCTCTCCCGGGGTGGCTGCTGGGAGCTGGGCCCTGCTGGTGTCACCGTGTCCCCTGCACAGCCAGGGAGGACTGACCCCCCTGTCACCGCCCTGGTGTGGGTGTCACAGAGCTCTCTGGCTGGTTTTGATGGAAAACTGCAGGAATTTGGTGGGGAGGTGGATTTTCCTCAGCTGTGGATTCCCCTGGCTGCAGCTCCCGGTTCCTGCCTGGGGAGAGCTCAGGGAATTCGGGTTTCCTGATCCTGGAAATTCCTGCTCCAGCTCCTCTCTCCTTTGCCTCTTTTCCTCTTTGGGGCATCCAAAGGACCCAAAGGATTCCCCTCCTCCCCTCTCCCCAGCAGCTCGGGATTCTGTGCAGGGAGAGCTCCCAGCCCCTGCAGGAATCAGGGAACAGCTCAGGTGTGGAACATCCCTCACCTGTCCAGGAGAGCTCTGCAGGGCCGGGCTTGGCTCGGGAAGGGGCAGCGAGCTGGAATTCTCTGCTTGAGCAGGGGAGCCTGGAGAGGACAGGGACAGGGACAGGGACAGGGACAGGGACAGGGACAGGGATAGGGACAGGATAGGGACAGGGACAGGGACAGGGACAAGACAAGGGACAGGGACAGGGACAGGGACAGGGACAGGGACAGGGACAGGGACAGGATAGGGACAGGAACAGGGATAGGGACAGGGACAGGGACAGGGACAGGGACAGGACAAGGGACAGGGACAGGGACAGGGATAGGACAGGGACAGGGACAGGGACAGGGACAGGGACAGGACACTCCCTTCCCTCAGTGTCACCAGGCACGGGGGGAAATGTCAGGAATGAGGCCTCAACCCTCGGGAAGGGGCGTCGGGACCCCCCCAGTGCTGCCCAGCAAAGTGGGGGGGAGCTGTCCCGGCCCCTCCAGGGGTTCTGGAGTCACCCAGAACAATCCTTGGAATTATCAGGGTTGGATGAAACCTCCAAGGCCATGGAGCCCAACCGTTCCAAGGCCACCCCTTGTCCCCAAGTGCCACATCCCCAGGGCTTCCAGCCCCCTCAGGAGCCTGTCCCGGGGCCTGCCCACCCTTTCCATGGAGGAATTTCTCCTCCTGCAGTCGCCCAGGCTCCCAATCAGTCCCAAGGTGATTTTCTTTCATTTCCATTGGCAGCGAAATCCAACCTTCCACGGCTGGAACCCGCAGGAACCACAAATGGCTTTTTTTTTTTTTTTTTTTTTTTTTCCCCATTGCCACGGGCAATGTTTTTTGGTTTTTTTTTTTTAAATTTTTTTTTTTTCTTGCCTGGAACTGGAGCAGCCAAGTGTGGGATTGTCCTCCAAGCAGGAACAGTCACTCGGTGCCACAGGGCTGTACCCAGAGCAGGCACTGCAGGCTCGCCCAGATCCCTTTGTCAGCACTAAAAAAAAGGGCTCAGATCCTGCATTTTGTAGGGAAAGGAGTTCTGATGAGAGGAGCTCTGGGGTTTTCCTCTCCCCAAAGTGCAGGGCTGAGCAGAAGGGACAACGCTGAACCTCATTTCATCATCCAGGAGGAAGCAGCTGCCTTCCTGTCCTCACCTGGAATTCCTTCAGCATCCCCCAAACCTCGGATCCCCCTGTGGCTGCAGCTCCAAATCCCTGCTCTGAGGCACGGCTGGGATTGACATTCCTGAGCTGGGATTGGTATTCCTGGGCTGGGATTGACATTCCTGAGCTGGGACTGACATTCCTGAGCTGGGATTGATGTCCCTGAGCTGGGATTGACATTCCTGAGCTGGGATTGATGTCCCTGGGCTGGGATTGGTATTCCTGGGCTGGGATTGACATTCCTGAGCTGGGATTGGTATTCCTGAGCTGGGATTGACATTCCTGAGCTGGGATTGATGTCCCTGAGCTCCAGAACCATCCCAGTGCCTCGGGGCACCCCTGTCCCCAGCTCCCCTGAGCACCACCCGGGTTTTTGCGCCGTAAGAGGAAAAGCTCCTCAGCACAGGGATCTCTTGCAGCTCTGAGAGCTCCCAAGGAGAGAGGGCAGAGTGGGGAGCTCCGCACAGCAGCTCCCACAGGCAGGAGCTCTTTAGCAGGGGCTTCGGGAGAGGCTGAGGAATTTTGAGAGAGAAGTCTCAGAATCAAACGCGAATTCAATGAAAGGATTCCAGAAGGGTTGGGGTTGGAAAGGGCCTTGAATCCCATCCAGTCCCACCCTACAGGCAGGGACAGCTCCCACCATCCCTGGGTGCTCCAAACCCCATCCAGCCTGGCCTGGGATGCTGCCAGGGATCCAGGGACTGCAGGGATGGAGGGATGGATGAGGGATGGATAATGGATGGATGGATGAGGGATGGATGAGGGATGGATGGATGATGGATAGATGGATGGAGGGATGGAGGGATGGATGATGGATAGATGGATGGAGGGATGGATGAAGGGAGGGATGGATGGATGGATGGATGATGGATGGATGGATGGATGGATGGATGGATGATGGATGGATGATGGATGGACGGATGGATGGATGGATGATGGATGGATGGATGATGGATGGATGGATGGATGGATGGATGGATGGATGGATGATGGATGGATGAGGGATGGATGGATGGATGATGGATGGATGATGGATGGATGATGGATGGATGAGGGATGGATGATGGATGGATGGATGATGGATGGATGGATGGATGATGGATGGATGGAGGGATGATGGATGGATGGATGGAGGATGGATGGATGGATGGATGGATGATGGATGGATGGATGGATGGAGGGATGGATGGATGGATGATGGATGGATGATGGATGATGGATGGATGGATGGATGGATGGATGGATGGATGGATGATGGAGGATTGATTGAGGGATGGATGATGGATGGAGGATTGATTGATGGATGATGGATGATTGATTGAGGGATGGAGAGGGAGGCATTGAGGGACCCCTGGCCCCATTTGGGATTTGGGGATGGGGACAGGGGCTGGATTTCCCCAGAGGAACTGTGGGAACTGCCGGGGCAGCCACACCAGGCTCCCGTGGCTCTCCCAGGAGCAGGTGGGAAGGAGACCTTCAGGAATTGTTCATCCATTCCCTCCCAGCCCTGCCAGGGGACGAGCAGAGCAATTTTAATTTGCCCCTGCTGAGCCTGCCCTGTGCCCCGGGCACCGAGCGTTCCCTGCTCTGCTGAGGTGTGGAAAACTCCCCCTGGGCACCTCCCAGAAAACCCAAACTCCGCCAGAGCTGAGCTGGGCAGAGCAGGAAAACACGGGGCCCTTCCCAAGGGTTTCCAAGGGATTTTCCCTGCGGGAAAGGGGGCACTGCAGGGGCAGCACTTTGCATCCCAAAAAGCCGCGTCCCTGCGGATCCTGGGGTGGGAAGGTGGCTCCAGGTGTGACCCCAGCCCATCCCTGGGGCTGATCCTGGTTGGAATGACACGAGCAGGGGGGGCTGTGCCTGCCTGGGAATCCTGGAGCATCCCTGGGCAGAGAGGGACAGGCCAGGGACAGCCCTGGATCTTGTGGGAACAGGGCTGCAGGAGCTCCCCAGGGATCAGAGGGGAGATTTTTGGGATGCAGGAGCTCTCCAGGGTGATCAAAGGGGAGATTTTTGGGATGCAGGAGCTCCCCAGGATGATCAAAGGGGAGGTTTTTGGGATGCAGGAGCTCCCCACGGATCAGAGGAGAGATTTTTGGGATGCAGGAGCTCTCCAGGGTGATCAAAGAGCAGATTTTTGGGATGCAGGAGCTCTCCAAGGATCAGCGAGGGTTTCTTTGGGAGCACAGGGATGAGGAGCAGGGCCGGGGGGGCCGCAGCTCAGCCCCCAGCCCCGAGCCCTCCCACCGTCTGGCTCTCCCAGGCAGGCGCCTCAGGAAACTTCTCCCGGCTCCAATTGCTGCGCTCCACCTTTTATTCCAATCGATTCCGCATCGCCATAGGAACCCGCTCCCGCGGCAGCCAGCGGCAGCCGCTTCCCCCGGCGCTCCGGGGCGGCCGGGGATGGAGCCGGGAGCCCGGGGCAGGCAGGTACCGCATCCCGAGGGAGCAGAGCCGGCGCTGGGAGCGGGGATTCCCTGCCAGGGACCCCCAGCCCCGCACTGCTGGCTGGGCTCGGGGGGGCTGGGAGCCAGGAAATATTCCAGCGGGGCTGTCCAGGCTGGGTGGAGAGGGCGGGAGGCCGGGATTTGGGGTGGGAAAAGCCTTTCCTGGGGGTTGGATGGCTTTGGGAGAAGGGTCCCGGCGGGGATCAGGGGGATCAGAGCCCGGGATTTGGGGAAATCCATCCCTGCTTGGCTGGGGCTGGGCTGAGCCTTCCCCTGGGCTGCTCCTGTCCTTCCCGAAGGGGACGAGACACCCCGGACACCCCGAGGGGCTCGGATCTCCCGGGATCCCGGGTCCATCTCCCGCAGACTGCGGGATCCAGGCAGGATTCCAGCCCGGGAATGCCACCCACGGCATCTCCATGGCTTGGGAGAGGCACCAGAGCCCTTCCCGTTATCCACAGGAAACTGCCCCGAGCTGGAGGAGATCCTGGGAGCGGGGTTTGGAATGCCAGGGGACATCCAAGGAATCCTGAGGATCCTCCTCGGGCACGGCCCAGACCCAGGGCAGGATGGATGGGGAGGGGCTGGGAGGGAGCCCCTGGCTGCTGCTGGATCCTCGGGAAGGGCTGGCACTGCCTGGTCCTGCCTCTCCAGGGTGGGATGGATCCACCGGAGCTTTGGGAACAGCCAGGATCCCCCTGGGAATGCCAGCGGGACGAAGGGTCTGTCCCTGGCAGGGAAGAAAAGGAAAGCTGGGAAGGGGAGGTGGATCCCAGTGGATCCCAAAGGGTCCCAGTGGATCCAAGTGGGTCCCAGTGGATCCCAGTGGATCTGATCCCTTTGATTCCTGCTGGGGCAGGACAGGAGAGGAGCCCTCGGAGCTGGGGGCACAGGCAGGAGCAGATTTCCAGGGAGAGCAGATTTCCAGGGAGAGCAGCTTTGGGCTGCACAGCAAAGGGGAGAGAGGAAAAACCGGGATTGTCCCAGCCCTGTCTGCTCCCCAAAAACCAATGGGAACAGCCCCCTGTGCTCCCCAGGAGCTCCACAGCTTCTGTTGGGACACAAACCCCCCGGGCACGGGGGGCAGCTCTGTGCTCCGGAGCTTTGGTGCCGTTGGAAGCTCGGGATTCCCTGGCAGAGCTCCTGGATGAGCTCCAGAGGCAGCCAGGCCCCATCCCAGCGGCAGCCTTGACTGAAAAAGGCAAAGCAGAGATTCCAGGAGCTCTGGGAGGGAGCAGCAGCGTGTCCAGAGGGGCAGGGAGCTGCTGGACACGGCTGGGACAGAGCTGGGACAGAGCTGGGACAGAGCTGGGACAGAGGTGGATATTGGATATTGGATATTGGATTTTGGATATTGGATATTGGATATTGGATATTGGATTTTGGATATTGGATATTGGATATCAGATAATATTGAATATTGCATATTGGATATTGGATATTGGATATTGGATATTGGATATTGGATATTGGATATCAGATAATATTGAATATTGCATATTGGATATTGGATATTGGATATTGGATATTGGATATCAGATAATATTGAATATTGGATATTGGATATTGGATATTGAATATTGAATACTGAATATTGGATATTGGATATTGGATATTGGATATTGGATTTTGGATATTGGATATCAGATATTGGATATTGAATATTGGATATTGGATATCAGATATCAGATATTGGATATTGAATATTGGATATTGGATATTGGATATTGGATATTGGATATTGGATATTGGATATTGGATATTGGATATTTGATATTGGTTATTAGATATTGGATATTGGATATTGGATATTGGATATTGGATATTGGATATTGCTGCCAGGGAAGGCAGGGGATGCTCCTGGGACAGAGGTGGGATGGTGCTGGGACACCAGGACCCACCCAGAGGTGAAGGGAAGGAGGGAGGGACCCCCACGACCCTACAAGAGGAGCCTTTCCCCACCTTTGGGGAGTTCAGGCACCAAAAATCACAGAAAAACAAAACAAAAAAACCCCTCCAGGGAGATTTTCCAATGCTCCTTTTATGGGCCAGATGAGGGTGGGGTGATGGTTTTAAGGGAAAAGGGATTCAGGGTGGAAACGGGGGAGAATTTTTTTTTTTTTTTAGGATTTTCTAGGAATTAGGAAATTTTTTTAGGATTTTTTTAGGATTTTTTTAGGAATTAGAAATTTTTCAGGATTTAGGATTTTTTTTTTTTTTTTTTAGGAATTCCCAGAGGAGCTGCCCCATCCCTGGATGGTTGGAGCAGCCTGGGGCAGTGCAAGGTGTCGGGGTTGGGGGGCTCTGGTTGGGCTTCGAGCTCCTTCCACCCCAAACCTGGGCTGCCTCCCTCCTTTGTTCTAAATAAGCATCTCATTAGATCTTCGCCATTCCCAAATTAACATTTAATTCTGTGCCTCGTTCCCAGAAAAAAAAAAAAAAAAAAAAACCAAAAAAAACCACCAAACCTGGGCCCAGCCTCCCGGAATTGTTGACAGTGATCCTGTTCCCTCGCCAGCTCCGTCCCTGGGAAGCAATTTCCTCGCTCGTTGTCTTTGGAGTTACTAAGGGAACAGGAATAAAATCTTAATAAAACTCCAGCAGCAGCTCCTGAGAGAGCAGCAGCCTCCTCCGAGGGGCCTGAGCGCGGGGATGGGGCTCTGCTCCCAATTCCCGGGAAATCCGGAGCAGAGCCGTGGAGTGGGCTGGGCTGGAAGGGCCTGAGAGCTCCTCCAGTGCCACCCAATCCCACCCAATCCCACCCAATTCCGTCCAATTCCATTGGATATTGAACATTGAACATTGGATATTGGATATTGGATATTGGATATTGGATATTGGTTATTGGATATTGGATATTGATTATTGGGTATTGGATATTGGATATTGGATATTGGCTATTATTGGATATTGGATATCAGATATAGGACATTGAATATTGGATATTGGATATTATTGGATATTGGATATTGGTTATTGGATATTGGATATTGAATATTGGATATTGGATATTGGATATCGGATATCAGATATCGGATATTGGATATTGGATATTGAATATTGAATATTGAATATTGGATATTGGATATTGGATATTGGATATTGAATATTGGATATTGGATATCATATATCGGATATTGGATATTGAATATTGAATATTGGATATTGGTTATTGGATATTGGATATTGGATATTGGGTATTGGATATTGGATATTGGATATTGGATATTGAATATTGGTTATTGGATACTGGTTATTGGATATTGGATATTGGATATTGAATATGGAATATTGGATATTAGATATTGAACATTGGATATTGGATATTGGATATTGGATATTGATTATTGGGTATTGGATATTGGATATTGGATATTGGCTATTATTGGATATTGGATATCAGATATAGGACATTGAATATTGGATATTGGATATTATTGGATATTGGATATTGGTTATTGGATATTGGATATTGAATATTGGATATTGGATATTGGATATCGGATATCAGATATTGGATATTGGATATTGGATATTGAATATTGAATATTGAATATTGGATATTGGATATTGGATATTGGATATTGAATATTGGATATTGGATATCATATATCGGATATTGGATATTGAATATTGAATATTGGATATTGGTTATTGGATATTGGATATTGGATATTGGATTTTGGATATTGGATATTGCTGCCAGGGAAGGCAGGGGATGCTCCTGAGCTCTCCCAGGGAGATTTGGGGTTTGTTTTTTTTTTTTTTTCTGGAGCCTGGATTTTCTGAAGCTTGAATTCAGGCTCCAGGATGCTGCAAGGGGATATTTGGGTGGGTGCTCCAGGGAGGATGAGGATGGTGTGGATGTTCCAGGGAGGATGAGGATGTGTGGATGTTCCAGGGGGGATGAGGATGTGTGGATGTTCCAGGGGGGATGTGTGGATGTTCCAGGGAGGATGAGGATGTGTGGATGTTCCAGGGGGGATGTGTGGATGTTCCAGGGGGGGATGAGGATGTGTGGATGTTCCAGGGAGGATGAGGATGGTGTGGATGTTCCAGGGAGGATGAGGATGGTGTGGATGTTCCAGGGAGGATGAGGATGGTGTGGATGTTCCAGGGAGGATGAGGATGGTGTGGATGTTCCAGGGAGGATGAGGATGTGTGGATGTTCCAGGGAGGATGAGGATGGTGTGGATGTTCCAGGGGATGGTGTGGATGTTCCAGGGAGGATGAGGATGGTGTGGATGTTCCAGGGAGGATGAGGATGGTGTGGATGTTCCAGGGGGGATGTGTGGATGTTCCAGGGGAGGATGAGGATGTGTGGATGTTCCAGGGGGGATGAGGATGGTGTGGATGTTCCAGGGAGGATGAGGATGTGTGGATGTTCCAGGGAGGATGAGGATGGTGTGGATGTTCCAGGGAGGATGAGGATGGTGTGGATGTTCCAGGGAGGATGAGGATGTGTGGATGTTCCAGGGGCGGACGGTGTGGATGCTCTCCTGAGGGGGTGGTGTTGATGTTCTCCCAGGGAGGATGACGTGGATGTTTTCCCAGGGAGGTTGTCATGGATGTTCTCCCAGGGATGTTGGTGTGGATATTCCAGGGACCTCGATGTGGATGTTCCAGGGATATTTCTGTGGATATCCCAGGGATATTGGTGTGGCTATCCCAGGGGTATTCCTGTGGCTATTCCAGGGACATCCCTGTGGATATCCCAGGGATATTGGTGTGGCTACCCCAGGGATATTCCTGTGGATATTCCGGGGATATTGATGTGGATATTCCAGGGACATTGGTGTGGATATTCCAGGGGCATTCCTGTGGCTATTCTAGGGATATTTCTGTGGAAATTCTGGGGATATTGATGTGGATATTCCAGGGATATTCTTGTGGATGTTCCAGGGACATCCCTGTGGATATTCCAGGGACATTGGTGCGGGTTTCTCCCGGGTGAGCTCCCCGGAGCCGCAGGGGATGGCGGGGCTGTCCCGGGACGTGCCGCAGCCCCTTTAACGCTGTCGCTGTTCTCTCTGTCCCTCCCGAAGCCCTGCACAGCCGGACCCCGGCCAGGCTCCCTCGCTGACGGGGCTGTGTGGGCACAGCCCGGCCCCGCTCCAGGTGGGTTCCGTCGGGAATCAGCTCCAAACCCGGGCGGGAACAGCAGCTGGACACGAATCCCCAGCAGGAATGAGCCCCTCCCTGTCCTCCTGTCCATCCAGGTCCCGTCCCCAGCAGCCCCTCTGCCCCCACAGATCCTTTTTTTGGGGGGGAGGGGGATTACCTGGGATTTGGGCTTCCAAAGGTTCCCTCAGCACCTCCAGGGGTTGCTGGGGATCGATGGCCAGAGGAGCAACCTGGAGCTGCCCCCCGTGCCCTCAGCAGTGGCTTCCTGAGCTTGCCCAAGAATCCAGAATTCCCTGTGATCCCCCCTCCCTGTGCCTGTTGCTGCGCCCCGGGGCCGGTTCCTCCTCCCCAGGCCTCTCTGCTTTGCCCACATCCCCCAATTCCTTCTCCTTCACCATCTGTTTTTTCCACGTCCAATTCCTCCCTCCCTCACCAGCTCTGCTTCCCCCACACCCAATTTCCCCCTCCCTCGCCATCTCCGCCGTGCCCATATCCAATCCCTGCCTCCCTCACCCTCTCTGCTTTTCCCTCCAGGAGCTCCGGGCTGGGCCAGGAGCCTCTCCCGAGGGCTTGGCCATGGAATAGGAGCTTTTCCGTGCGCCAGGGCACAGCGGGAGGCTGAAGTTGGCTGCCCCGGGGCCCCCGAACGCGCCCTGCCCTGCAGCCCCCAGCCTCTGCCATGAATGATGCATCCACCATGGATTATGAACTGCTCTCCCCGTCCCTGGTGGAGCACCCGGCCGGCGCCGCGGGCATGGACGCCGAGCAGAAAACTGTCTTCGCCTTCGTCATCTTCCTCCTGGTGTTCCTGGTGATGCTGATGGTGCGCTGCTTCCGCATCCTGCTGGACCCCTACAGCCGCATGCCCGCCTCCTCCTGGACGGACCACAAGGAGGGCTTGGAGAGGGGCCAGTTCGACTACGCGCTGGTGTGAGGGGGCCAGCCCGAGCTCCGGGTGCCGCCCCCGCCCGGCCCCGGGCCCCCCTTCCCTCGCCGGGATGCTCCGGGCAGGCAGGCGGGCGGGCGGGCGGGGGCGATGCTCTGGCCCCCGGGGTGGGGAGGTTTTCTAGGCAGTTTCTCTCTTTTCTAAGCAACTTCTCGGTTCTCTTGGCAGCCCGCAGGACGCTGGGGAGGCCAGGCAGGGCTGGGGCTCCGCTGCCCTTCGTGCCCACCACCCCCCCTCACACCCCGGGGCGCTGCGGAGGGGCCGGGACGGGGCATGGCGGGACCTGCCCTCGGCCCGCGGGGCCCCTGGGCTGGGCTCTGCCCGGTGCCAGACCAGAGCTTTGACCCCCCCGCGGCCCCTCCTGCCCCCCCGGAGTGCTGCCCGTGGTCCCCAGTGCGTGTGCGTGTGCGTGTGTGTGTGTCCTGTAGCTGAGCTCTGTCCGTCTGGGGTTTCTCGGCACCAGACCCGAGTGCTGGCTTGGTTCCAGTCCCCAGCCCCCCCCGCAAAAAAAAAAGGAGAGGAGGTTGGAGACCCCCCCCCGCTATGTGCAGCCCCTCCTTGGCCTCCAGGGCGTCACCTCCTGTCCCTGAGCCCAGCTGGGGACACCGGGCTGAGCCAGCCCCGCCCGCCTGGGGACACCGGGGGACACCCAGGGTGCCACGGAACCCTCGGGAGAGGCTCCTCGGGCAGCGCCCAGTGCGGCCAGCCCCTGCCGGGTGGGACCCCAGAGTGACCAGTCCCTGCTGGGGTGGGACCCCAGAGTGACCAGTCCCTGCCGGGTGGGACCCCAGAGTGACCAGTCCCTGCTGGGTGGGACCCCAGAGTGACCAGTCCCTGCTGGGTGGGGTCCCAGAGTGATCAGTCCCTGCTGGGTGGGGTCCCGGAGTGACCAGTCCCTGCTGGGTGGGACCCCGGAGTGACCAGTCCCTGCTGGGTGGGACCCCAGAGTGACCAGTCCCTGCTGGGGTGGGACCCCAGAGTGACCAGTCCCTGCCGGGTGGGACCCCAGAGTGACCAGTCCCTGCTGGGTGGGACCCCAGAGTGACCAGTCCCTGCTGGGTGGGGTCCCAGAGTGATCAGTCCCTGCTGGGCGGGATCCCGGAGTGACCAGCCCCTGCTGGGTGGGATCCCGGAGTGACCAGCCCCTGCTGGGTGGGATCCCAGTGCCCGGGAGTGTCCGGCCCTTCCCTGGCTCCCCGCGGGCTCCGGCGGTGGCCGAGGGGCGAGCAGGGGAGCTGCCGGCGGCGGGAGGGTTTGTAGGGAGGGATTTGAGCCCGGGGTGTGGGGGCAGAACCGCGCCCCCTCCGTGGAAATAAAGCCGCACCGTGCCGACCCCAGCCGGCTCCGGCTCCGCTCTTTGAGGCGTCCCGGGAGGGGAACGGGACCTTCCCCAAACCTGGGGGGCTGCCCCCGTCTCTCCTGTGACAGCGAGGGGTCACTGCCAGCTGCTGCGGGAGCGACCACCAGGGCACGGGGAGCGACAGGAATCCCCCTCTCCCGCCCGGAGCTGTTCAGAGGCATTTTCCAGCTGCCCGAACGCCTGCTTCCCCCTGCCCGGTTCTGTCCCCGCTCCCGGTTCTGTCCCTGTTCCCTCCCGGTTCTGTCCCCGCTCCCGGTTCTCTCCCCTCTCCCCGTTCTGTCCCCGGTTCTGTTCCCGGTCCTGGTTCTCTCCCTACTCCCGGTTCTGTTCCCGGTCCCGGTTCTGTCCCCGCTCCCGGTTCTGTTCCCGGTTCTGTTCCCGGTTCTGTTCCCGCTCCCGGTTCTGTCCCCGGTTCTCTCCCCACTTCCGGTTCTGTCCCCGCTCCCGGTTCTGTTCCCGGTTCTGTCCCCGCTCCCTCCCGCGGGTGCCGCAGTCCCGCCCGCCCTCTGCTGGCCCCGGGTTCGGTCTGCGCCGGCAGCCGGGAAGCGCTTCCCAAAGCCGGGAATATCGGCCCGGGATGGACCCAGCGGCCCGAGCCCGGCCAGACCCCCCCAGCGCCAGCCCTGCCCCGGCACGGACCCCTCCCGCCGGCCCGGGCTGCTCCAAACCCCGCCCGGCCCGGCCTTGGCCACTGCCAGGGATCCAGGGGCTCCGGGAATTCCAGCCCAGCCCCTCCCCACCCTCCCAGCCAGGAATCCCTCCCCAATCTCCCACCCCAATTCCCTCGCTCCTGGTTGAAGCCGTTCCCCGTCTCCTGCCCCCTCCGTCCCTTGTCCCCAAATCCCTCCCAGCTCCGCCTCGCTCAGCCCCGGCCCCGATCCCGTGGATTCCCGACGGGAGCAGCGCCGCTGCCCGTCCCGGCTCCCCGGCTGTCCCGGGGAGGGCTCGGTGACCCAGGGCAGCCCCTCCCGCCGCATCCCGCTGCTCGCAGCTCCCGCTGCCCCTCCCGCGGGCTGGGGCCGGGCCTGGCAGAAGGACAAACCCCACCCGTCGGGAATCGGGATGAACTCTGCCCAGGTTTCCTGCTGCCGGCTCCCACCTGGGGTCAGGGACGAGGAGGGATTGCCCAGGAAGCTCTTTGGGGGTAAGAACACCCCCCAGTTTGGGATGGTTTGGGTGGGAAGGGACCTCCAACCCCATGCAGCCCCACCCCTGGGCACCTCCCGCTCTGCCAGGGTGCCCCAAACCCCACAAAAACCCGGCCCGGGAAAGGCAGCGAAGGCTGAACAGAGGGAGCAGCCCCGAATCCGCCTCTGGACTCGGGAAAGGTGCGAGCAGGGGGTCGGTGCCGAGAGGATCCCAGCCCTGCTCTGCCCTGCAGGGAATGATCCCATCCCATCCCATCCCATCCCATCCCATCCCATCCCATCCCATCCCATCCCATCCCATCCCATCCCATCCCATCCCATCCCATCCCATCTCATCCCATCCATCCCATCCCATCCCATCCCATCCCATCCCATCCCATCCCATCCCATCCCATCCCATCCCATCCCATCCCATCCCATCCCATCCCATCCCATCCCACCCCACCCCACCCCACCCCATCCCATCCCATCCCCATCCCATCCCATCCCATCCCATCCCATCCCATCCCATCCCATCCCATCCCATCCCATCCCAGCCCTGCCCCGAGGGAGGGGAAGGGAGGAGCAGCCGGGGGAAGCCCGGGCTGAGCTCTCCCTGCCCTGGGAATGCCGAGCGCTCCCCAAGCCAGCATCCCCGGACCAGCGCAAATCCAAGGGAAAAAAAACCCAAAAACCCGGTAAGAAACCCCCCCCCCCCCAGTTTGGAATTCCTCCCCAATATCCCACCCGAATTCCCCTGCTCCTGTTTGAAGCCATTCCCCGTGCCCTGTCCCTCCGTCCCTTGTCCCCAAATCCCTCTCCAGCTCTCCTGGAGCCCCCTTGAGGGTCTGGAAGGGGCTCGGAGCTCTCCCTGGAGCCTCCTCCAGGCTGGACAATCCCAAATCTGTCTCCAGGGAAGCTGCAGGTGGGAGCTGGGCCGGGCCCTGCCCTCCCCACTCCGTGCCCCACACAAAGACACCGCCCCTCACTTAACCCAAAATAATTTTATTGTTGCCGTTGCTTCTGATACAAAAAAAAAAAAAAAAAAAAAAAAAAAAAAAAAAAAAGTGGAATTTCACAAAGAGCCGCCTCTCTGTGCGGGACAAGGGGCACAGGTTTGGGGTTTCAACACTTCCCCCAATCCCCCCAAAAAATATAAAAAAACAACCAGCAAAATATGTCAATATATATATTAAAAAAAAAAAAAAAAAAGAAACCAAAACACCACACCAGAGAGGAGGAGAGGAAACCTTGAGCTTTGAGACTTTGGCTCAACACACGCACACAAACCCAGCTCTGCTAATTTATTATTATTATTATTAATAATACTTTTTGGATTTTGGTTTTCTCGTTTTTTTTTTTAAAAAAAAAAAAAAAAAGCACCTGTTGGAAAAGGAAAAGATCGAACAACAAACCAAAAATAATAATAATAATAACAAAACAAAAAAAAAACCAAAAAAAAAAAAAAAAAGAAGAAAGAAACAAATAAAAAAAAAAACAACCAATCCCAAACATCAGGCCACCCATCCTGTCACAAGCTCTGGGACTCTTGTAAAATCCAGAGTCTGGAGCTGCTTTGAAGAATTTTCAAGTTTGCCTGGAGCCCCGATACAGTAAACACACACATCCCCCACCCCTCCAAAATCATAAAAAAAAAAAAACCCCAAACAAATGTAAAGCGACAGGAAAATGCGCTCCTGACGGCACCGAGCAAGCTTTCCTTTGGTGGTTTTCCATAAATATGGGAGGGTGGATGGATACAGTGCAGAACGCTGGCCAGGAACCAGCACCAGCTCCCGGGAGCTGCGGGCACCTCGGGATGAGGCAGATCCGTGGGAATGAGCACCTTTTATCCCGGGAATCAGAAACTTTGATCCCGGGAATTAGCATATTTTATCCCGGGAATGAGCACCTTTTGTCCCGGGAATCAGAAACTTTTATCTTGGGAATGAGCACCTTTTATCCCGGGAATCAGAAACTTTGATCCCGGGAATTAGCGTATTTTATCCCGGGAATGAGCACCTTTTATCCCGGGAATCAGAAACTTTTATCTTGGGAATGAGCACCTTTTATCCCGGGAATGAGCACCTTTTGTCCCGGGAATCACAAACTTTTATCTTGGGAATGAGCACCTTTTATCCCGGGAATGAGCACCTTTTATCCCGGGAATCACAAACTTTTATCTTGGGAATGAGCACCTTTTATCCCGAGAATCAGAAACTTTTATCCCGGGAATCAGCACCTTTTATCCCGGGAATGAGCACCTTTTATCCGGGGAATCAGCACCTTTTATCCTGGGAATGATCACTTTTTATCCGGAATCAGAAACTTTTATCTCGGGAATGAGCACCTTTTGTCCCGGGAATTAATCAGCACCTTTTATCCCGGGAATCAGCACGGGGGTTGGTGGAGAACTGCTGAAGGATCGATGCAAAAAAAAAAACCCCAAACCCCAGGGAATGGCCTTGCAGGGATCGGCTGGGAAAGGGAGGAGGGGAAGCCCGGAGCCCTCCGGCCGCCTCATCCCGATTTTCCAACACCCCTTGGAGCGCCTCTGCCCCGCATCAACCACGGGAGGCCCACCGGGGCTGTCACCTGGGGGGGTCACCCAGCTGAGGGACCTTCCCAGGGGTGCTCCTGGCCCGGGGGGGTGAGGACAGGGTGACCCCAAAGCCGAGGATTCTGTTCCCAAAGGAAGCTCGGGGTGTCCCTGCCTCCCCTCAGGGGTGGGACAGGAGAACCTGAACTGTCCCTTGGCTCAGGGGTGCCCTTTTCTGCTTGGCAGAGGAGCCCCAAAAGGAGCAGAGGACTCCCCAAAAAGGTCAGAGGACTCCCCGAAAAGGAGGGCTCCCTGAAGGCTCAGAGGACTCCCCAAAAAGGTCAGAGGACTCCCCCAAAAGGAGCAGAGGACTCCCCAAAAGGAGTAGAAGACTCCCCAAGAAGATCAGAGGACTCCCCGAAAAGGATGACTCCCCAAAGGCTCAGAGGACTCCCCAAAAGGAGCAGAGGACTCCCCAAAAAGATCAGCGGACTCCCCAAAAAGGACAACTCCCCCAAAAGGAGCAGAGGACTCCCCAAAGGCTCAGAGGACTCCCCAAAAGGAGTAGAGGACTCCCCAAGAAGATCAGAGGACTCCCCGAAAAGGAGGACTCCCCAAAGGCTCAGAGGAGCCCCAAAAGGCCCGGATGCCGTGGAGAAGATGGGGATGCAGAGCTCAAACAGGCCAGGGCTGGGGTGGGGTGGTTCCTGCAGCACCAGCCCAGCCCGGAGGCAGAGTAGGAGCTGTCGGGAAATGCACGGACACCACCCAGGGCCACCTCCCAAAGCTGCCCCCAGCTTCTCCTGGGATGTGGCCATGGAGAACTTGGGGTGTCCTGGGGAAAGGGGACAGGCAGGAGCCGAGGGAGGAGAGCCCCTGCTCAGGAGCTCGGAATCTTTGGTTTTCAGGAGCTTTGTGAGCTCTGGCACGGGCTTGGTCCTTTTGGGCTGGGCTCAGGCATCCCCCGGGAGCAGAGCATCCCCAGAGGGTGCTGATCCCAGAGGGACATGTCCCATGGATGTTCCAGCAGGTGCTGAATTCAGAGGGGCATTTCCTATGGCTGGGATACTTCCCATGGTTGTCCCCATGGTGGTTGATCCCATCAGGACGTTTCCCATGGTTGTCCCCGTGGTGGTTGATCCCATCAGGACGTTTCCCATGGCTGGGACATTTCCCATGGTTGTCCCCATGGTGGTTGATCCCATCAGGACGTTTCCCATGGTTGTCCCCGTGGTGGCTGATCCCATCAGGACGTTTCCCATGGCTGTCCCCGTGGTGGCTGATCCCATCAGGACGTTTCCCATGGCTGTCCCTGTGGTGCCTGATCCCATCAGGACGTTTCCCATGGCTGTCCCCGTGGTGGTTGATCCCATCAGGACGTTTCCCATGGTTGTCCCCGTGGTGGCTGATCCCATCAGGACACTTCCCATGGTTGTCCCTGTGGTGGTTGATCCCATCAGGACGTTTCCCGTGCCTGTCCCGGCGGTGGCAGGAGAGGAGCCCGTTGTTCCCGGGGTGGGTGGCGAGGGGCAGGGCTGCGCTGTCGGGTGGGACTGGGGGGTGTGGGACTGGGGGGATCTCTCGTGGCTTTAGTAGAGCTGGAGCTGCAGCTTCATCCTCAGTGCCTGGCCCAGCTCCCCCGCCAAGTAGTCGAGGTGGTTGTTGGCCTCGAGTTTGTGCAGTTCCCGCCGGCGGGGCAGGGCCACGCTGACGATCTCCAGCAGGTAGGTGCCCGGCAGGATTTTCTTGCGGCCCAGGTGGAGGAAGCTGAGCCCTTCCTTGTGGTGGATGCGGAACAGCCCCTCCTCGTTGCCCTGGGAGATGGCGTAGCGCACGCGGTTCTCCAGCGGCTCCAGGGCCGGCAGCAGCTCCAGGATGTGCTCCTTGTGCGCCAGCTCCGACAGGTTCAGCGCCATGGACAGCGGCGCCTCCACGTCCATGCTGGCCAAGTTCACCTCCTGCTCCTGGCCCGGGAAGAGGGAGCGGGGTTCAGGGATGGCAGGGAAGGCGCAGGGATGGCAGGGAAAGCGCAGGGATGGGGGGGAAGGAGGGTTTGATTTAGGGAAATTCAGCCTCTGAATCAACAACTGCTGAGAAGCACCAGCTTTGGGTTTCTCGGTGTCCTGGTTGTGCCTCTGGCGCTGAACTCCCAGCAGACACCCCCCAGGGAGGATCAGTAACTTCAGGACCATTCTCCTTCCCTTTCTTTTTTGTGTGTGTGTGGGGGGAATGTCAGCATTCCTGGTGCCACCCTCTCCGTGTCCCCTGAAAGGACCTCTCCTGCCCAGGGCTCTGAAATTCCCGGGAGAGCTTTGGACACAGAGGCCAGAACCCCCTCCGAGGAGCAGCACCATGGAATGGTTTGGGTTGAGAGGGACCCTAAAAACAGCCTTGCTCCAGGCCCTTGGGACACCTCCCACGATCCCAGCTTGCTCCTCCAAGCCCTGTCCGGCCTGGCCTTGGAGAATTCCAAGGGAATTCAACCTTTACTATTTTATTCCACCTGGGAAACGTGGCCTCTGTTCCTTGGTTTCACCAGAAGGCTTTGGGGACACCAAACCTGGGCAGATACGGATGAGCTGCTGGCCCTGCCTGGACTGAGGGAATGGGATCCTCTCCGGGGAATGGGATCCACTCCAGGGAATGGAATCCTCTCCAGGGAATGGGATCCTCTCTGGGGAATGGGATCCACTCCAGGGAATGGGATCCTCTCCAGGGAATGGGATCCACTCCAGGGAATGGGATCTTCTCCAGGGAATGGGATCCACTCCAGGGAATGGGATCCTCTCCAGGGAATGGAATCCTCTCCAGGGAATGGGATCCTCTCTGGGGAATGGGATCCACTCCAGGGAATGGGATCTTCTCCAGGGAATGGGATCCACTCCAGGGAATGGGATCCTCTCCGGGGAATGGGATCCACTCCAGGGAATGGGATCCACTCCAGGGAATGGGATCCTCTCCAGGCCTCTGTTCCTGAAGGGATCCAGCTCCTGCTCCAGCCCCTCCAGGACGCCCCGGGTTTCTCACCTGGTGCCTCTCTGTGCCGTTGACGCTGCGCCGCTGCCGGCCCCTCTTGGGGTACCCGTTGATCTTGCACTCGTAGCAGGTCTCGGGGGACAGCAGGTTGTCCTCATCCTCCTCCTGGGGCGCAGGCAGGTAGGGACCCTTCCCAAATCCCAGGCCAGAAATGCAGTGGCTGGAGGCAGAGGAGCAGAGAGAGGCAGCTCAGCCCCCTGGATCCAGCGGGAACATCACTGCTGTGTTCCTCTAAGGAATGGGTTTTTCCCCCAGAACCCCCTGAAGCCTGTGACCATGGAGTTTGACCCCTCCTCCCTATCTTGACCCTCCTGGCTCAGATCCAGTTATCTTTCCCAAGCAGGAGACCAGATAAAGTCCTCTTCTTCCTTGTTCTGTCTCTCTCTGCCCCTTGGAGAGTAAAGCCTCGGACATCTCAACGCGCGGAGCGTCGTTTCTTTTTCGTGTCAGGAAAGACAAGAGAAGGGCCAGGAGAAGCTGCCTCACCCCTGTCCCACCCCCTCCCCTGGAATTCCCGGCTGGGAACGCCCCTCTGGGCCGCTCCTTACCCCTGCCCTGCTCGGAAGTAGCCGCCGGGGCAGCCGCACAGGTACCCCCCGTCGGTGTTGGAGCAGCCGTAGCTGCAGGGGCTGCCCCCGGCCGAGCACTCGTCCACGTCCTGGCAGCCCCCGAAGGCCTGGTCGAAGTCGAAGCCCGAGGGACAGACGCACTTGAAGCTGCCCAGGGTGTTGTAGCAGGAGGCGGAGCCGCAGGCGGAGGGGCTGGAGCACTCGTTCTCGTCTGCACGGAGTCACCGGAGGGACGGTGGCACCGCGGGGTCACCCCGCAGGGACAGGGGGCACCCCACAGGTACATCCCATGGGTGGAGGATACACCCCACGGGTGTGGGATCCCTCCCATAGGGACAGGATACACCCCACAGGTACATCCCATGGGTACTGGGTGCATCCCATGGGTGCAGGATACACCCCACAGGTGTGGGATCCCTCCCACAGGGACAGGATGCACCCACAGGATGCATCCCACAAGTATAGAATGCATCCCCCAGGCAGGGGACACCTCTCCCAGGTATGGGACACCTGCCCCAAGTATGGGACACCTCCCCAAAGTATGGGACACTCCCCCAGGTATGGGACACCTCTCCAAGGTATGGGACACTCCCCCAGGGTGGGGGACACCTTTCCCAGGTATGGGACACCTCCCCCAGGTATGGGACACCTCTCCCAGGTATGGGACACCTCCCCAAGTATGGGACACTCCCCCAGGGCGGGGGACACCTTTCCCAGGTATGGGACACCTCCCCCAGGTATGGGACACTCCCCCAGGGCGGGGGACACCTCCCCCAGGTGTGTCCCCACTCACCCACGCACTGGTTCCACTGGTAGTGCTGCACGTAGCCCTGGGGGCAGCCGCAGCGGTAGCCCCCCAGCACGTTCTGGCAGCCGTGCTGGCACCGGTGGTTCCCGTCACACTCGTCCACATCTGCGCCCAAGGGACACGCAGGGAGGTGAGGTGCTGTCCCCTGCCCCTGCTGGGGGCTTCAGGGACCCTCCAGGCTGCTCCTGTGCCTCAGCCTGGCTCTGCAGGGACACCAGCCCTGCTGGGGCGGCCCCTGACCCGTCACCAGCTCTGCCCTCTCAGCCTCAGGCTGAGATCTCTCCTGGTGGAACACGAGACCATCCCCTTCCCCCAAGGACCATCCAGTCCAACCCAAACCATCCCAGCCTGGCCCTGGGAGCATTGGCCAAACTCTCCTCCTCCAAAGTTCCCACCTGGACGGAGGCTCTGGGAGTGCCCCAGGAATTCCTCCCCGTGGTGGGAGCACCCCGGGAGCCCCAGACCCACCTGTTGGATTCCTCTGGGGAAATGGTTTTTCCCCAGAACCCCCTAAAGATTGTAACCTTTAGTTGAACCCTACCTTTCCCTTATCTCTTATCTCTGACCAATTGGCTCATGGCCAGCTATCTGTGCTGGGATAGAGAGTCTGGATAAACCCCTGCTCCTCCCTGTTTGGCCTCTTTGCCCCTGGAATTCCCTTCAGGAATAAAGCCTTGGAACATTCCCCTGAGGTAGGAGCCTCTTTTGAATCTTTTACCCCATCCCCTGAAGTATTTCCCCCCAAAGCTCCCCAGAAACTGAGCTAGCCCAGCAGCCCGGGGGGGGGTGGGCAGTGGGGAGAGCTTCACCCACCTTCACAGTTGACCCCGGAGCTGTCCAGGGAAAATCCCTTCTGGCACTCGCAGTTGTAGCTGCCCGGGGTGTTGAGGCACTGCCCCTTGGCTCCACACAGCGAGGGCTGAGCTGTGCACTCGTTGTTGTCTGCAAAACACCAACGGGGCTTGGTGGTCACCTGGAAATGCAGCCCTGGCCACCTGGAAATCCAGCCTTGGCCACCTGGAAATCCAGCCCTGGCCACCTGGAAATCCAGCCCTGGCCACCTGGAAATCCAAATCCAGCCCTGGCCACCTGGAAATGCAGCCCTGGCCACCTGGAAATCCAAATCCAGCCCTGGCCACCTGGAAATGCAGCCCTGGCCACCTGGAAATCCAAATCCAGCCCTGGCCACCTGGAAATGCAGCCCTGGCCACCTGGAAATCCAAATCCAGCCCTGACCACCTGGAAATGCAGCCCTGGCCACCTGGAAATCCAGCCTTGGCCACCTGGAAATGCAGCCCTGGCCACCTGGAAATCCAGCCTTGGCCACCTGGAAATGGAAATCCAGCCCTGGTCACCTGGAAATCCAGCCTTGGTCACCTGGAAATGCAGCCCTGGCCACCTGTGAGTCCACCCCCGGCCCTGAGGACACCTCAGTGGGGCTGAGAGCCCAGGCTGGGCAGCAGAGGAGCACTGCCAGGGTGACTGGAGAAGGGCAGGAACTCAGAGCTGGAGTTTGGGAAGCCTCTCCTGAGCCCGGAGCTGCTCCTCTGTGGGAAGGTGCAGGGCAGGAATTCTGCACTCAGGAATTCTGCACTCACTCAGGGCTGCAGGAATTCTGCACCCAGGAATTCTGCACTCACCCACTGATGCAGGAATTCTGCATCCAGGAATTCTGCACTCAGGAATTCTGCACTCACTCAGGGCTGCAGGAATCCTGCACCCAGGAATTCTGCACTCACTCACTGATGCAGGAATTCTGCACTCACTCAGGGCTGCAGGAATCCTGCACCCAGGAATTCTGCACTCACTCAGGGCTGCAGGAATTCTGCACCCAGGAATTCTGCACTCACCCACTGATGCAGGAATTCTGCATCCAGGAATTCTGCACTCAGGAATTCTGCACTCACTCAGGGATGCAGGAATTCTGCACTCACTCAGGGCTGCAGGAATCCTGCACCCAGGAATTCTGCACTCACTCACTGATGCAGGAATTCTGCACTCACTCAGGGCTGCAGGAATCCTGCACCCAGGAATTCTGCACTCACTCAGGGCTGCAGGAATTCTGCACCCAGGAATTCTGCACTCACTCACTGATGCAGGAATTCTGCACCCAGGAATTCTGCACTCACTCAGGGCTGCAGGAATCCTGCACCCAGGAATTCTACACTCACTCACTCACCGATGCAGGAGGAGTGGTGCTGGGTGAAGCCCGGGGGGCACTTGCAGTTGAAGCCCCCGATGACGTTGACACAGAGGAACTGGCAGTTGTGCTGCTTGGTGGAACACTCGTCCAGGTCTGAAGGGACAAGGGGAAGGTCTCAGGTCACCCCCACAGCGTCCCTGTGGACAGCACCAGCCCCAGGAACGGCACCCCTCGAGTTCTCACAGGAGGAGAACAAAGCTCTCCCCACCTCAGGGTCACCCAGACACATCTGGGAGGCGCAGGGATGTTCCCCTGCCTCTCCTGCACCTCACAAATCCCAGGCTCTCCCAGATCCTCAGGCCAGGCTCCTCACGCTTCAGCACCAGGGCACAGCCCCAGCCTGGCTGGTGACACTGCCCACGTGCAGGGGACACCCAGCTCTCAGCTCCCTGGAGCTCAGGACATGCTGGGCAGCCTCCAGGAAAGAGCCAGGAGCGTTTTTATCCCTGATCAGACACACCCGGAGGTGCGAGGCTGAAACCCCCAGGCACCAGCGGCACCTTTCCCCACATCTTCCCTCTGACATTTTCCCAGCTCTGGCTGTCCCTGTCCCCTCTCCCTGCTCCTCCTCCTGGCCCCTGACCTTTGCAGATCTTGCCGTCCTCCTGCAGGATGTAGCCTCGGGGGCAGGAGCACTGGTAGCTGCCCTCGGTGTTCTTGCAGATGAAGTTGCAGGGCTTTGGGGACTGGTTACACTCGTCCAGATCTGCACTCCAGGGACAAAAGGCATCAGGTTGTGCTCCCCTCCACCCCTCGGAGCTCCCAGCCCACTCAGGGGCTCCCGAACACAAGGTGAGCCCAGGTTTTGTGGCTGAGGGGTGGGAGATCCCCAGGGATTCTGGCGTTCCTGGGTGAACACCCCATTCTCGCTCTGCAGGAAGCAGGTGAGCAGAGCCAAGGGCTTTGGGGGGAGCAGCTCAGTTTGAGCCAGCACAACAAATCTGGGGCAGATCCTGCAGAGAGAGAGAGAGCTGTGACCCCAGAGGTGCCTTTTATGCCAACATCTGGATCCATCGCTCGGGGCTGGGCGGATCCAGCTGTGCTGCCTGGGCGGGGCTGGCAGCTCCCAGATTCCAGCTCCGGCTCCCAGCCCTTGCCAATCCCTGTGACTCCTGGGCTCAGGGAAGACAAGGAACTCATCTCCAAGGAGTTAAACCCAGCCTTTGAGGCGCACAGGAGCACGAAAGAGAGAGGAGCACCCAGAGCCGCAGCTGCCGGGGAAGGAGGGAGGATGCCCGAGGGCTCCAAAGGCGAGTCCCGGGCGGGGTTAAAAACCGGGGAGGGGATGCCGAGGATGTGCAGGGAAGGGCCCGGCTCACCCTGGCAGGCCGTGCCGGTGATGTCCGGGGTGTAGCCCAGGCGGCAGTGGCAGCGGAAGGAGCCGATGCTGTTGATGCACTGCCCGTTCCTGCAGAGGTTGGGCAGCACCTTGCACTCGTCGATGTCTGTGGAAGGAGGGGAGGAGCTGTCAGTGCCGGAGCTGCTCTGTCCCCAGCTGCCAGGGAAGCTAACTCCTTCTAAAAAAAAAGCTTATCTGGTTGTTTGTTATCAGGTAGCTCGAACAGGGCAAGTGTCTGGGAGTGATTTTGGCTCCGTGGTCTGGCAGCTCCCAACTGCCAATAAACATCCCCCTGGTAAAGGGGGAGCTGGAATGATAAATTGGATTTCTGGCTGGACTTTCTCACAAAGCAGAAATCTCCTGCACATCCCCTGGAAATGCGTGGGGCTCCTCCCCAGAGGATGGAGGCTGAGTGAAGGACTCTGTTAAATTTCCATCATTTCCGTGCTGAGTTACGTTTGGCTCCCGATCAATCCTGTTCCCTTTGCCAGCTTTAACACCCCGATAGCTGCACACTTTGTGTCCTGCTGCAATCTACCAGCGGCTCTTCCCACTTTACACCGTGTAACAAACAGTTCTGATTAAGATCTTTCCTCTGTTATCCCCTTTGTTGATAAAACAGCTCCTTTTAGGACAGACCTGATCTGCCCTCTTGGAGGCCAGAGGGATTCCTTGAGACGAAGCCAAAAATCCAAATCTAAGGCAGGGCTGGCCTGAAGCTCCCCCTCACCCCAGGGTGCCAGGGCAGGCTGGCTTCTCCCAGAGAGCCAGGGGACGCTGCAGAGGCTCCTTGTCTGCTCCAGGGGGGTTGTCCCCGTGCCCACCCCTCCTCCTGTTCTCTGGGTTTTTTGCTGTTCTCCTCTGTCTCTTTAAGGAGTTTTTTCCTAAAGTTCTATTTCAGCCTTCTGCGTTTGGCTTTTGCAATGGAGTCAGACACGATTTTACATCAACAGCTTCTCTTGTAATTGTAACCATCCAACCACCTTTGCATTCCTCTCACAAGGAGGAGACCCTTGATGGGCTGTTGGATTGCCCAACGTGGTTGGAGAGGAAGATTCTCTTCCTCCAACCCATGGTCACTGCTGGAATTCCATAAATGTTGAAGTTTGCAAATAAACTACTTTTTTTCTGCCTTAAACATCTCGGCATGTAAGAACATTCACATTCCTCTACAAGGAGACTGGTGATGGGCTGTTGGATTGCCCAACATGGTTGGAGAGGAAGATATTCTCTTCCTCCAACCCACGGTCACTGCTGGAATCCCATAAATGTTAAAACCTGTAGCTAAACCTGCTCCATCCCAGTGTCACTGCTTGGTGTGGTGTGCCCACCCCCTGCCCCACTGACCTCTGCCGTCCGTGGAGTACCCGGGGCCGTGGGGACACATCTTCTTGTAGTGGGCAGTGCCGGGCAGGGGGCAGAGCTCGCACTGGGGGCCCCAGCTGCGCCCGCTGTTGCAGCAGCACTCGGATTTGGTGACCAGGTTGCGGTTGGTGGAGGACATCTGGCACATGGTCTGCAGCACCTCCGTGAAGCAGAAGCCTTGGCGGGTGTCTGGGCACAGAGGAAAAAAAAAGGGGCACAAATCCAGGATCTGGGGCGGTGCCAGTGCCAGGGGGAATGGAGCAGGCAGGGAGGGTGGAGGGGGTGTGGATAAAGATGGTGCTCCCAACAGCTTTCCTGCTCAGGAGCAAGGAATCCCGGGATGGTTTGGGTTGGAGGGACCTTAAAGCCCACTCAGCGCCATTCCTGCCAAGGGCAGGGACACCTCCCACTGCCCCAGGGCTGCTCCAAGCCCTGTCCAGCCTGGCCTTGGACACTTCCAGTGATCCAGGGGCACTCACAGCTTCTCTGGGCATCCCATGCCAGCCCCTCCCAGGGAGGAATTCCTCCTCAATACCCCAACACCCATCAGCAGGAAGCCATTCCCTGTCTCCTGCCCCCTCCATCTCTCATCCCAAATCCCTCTCCCACTCCCTGAGCCCTCCCTGAACACCGCAGTGGTGCCCAGGGGGGGCTGCAGCAGCCCGGGGTGGGGGGCATTACCGATGCACTCGGTGCCTGAGGGGCTGACTTCGAAGCCCTCGTTGCAGTCGCAGCGGTAGCTCCCGGCCGTGTTGACGCAGCGCCCGTTGGGGCAGATCCCGGGCTTGGTGCGGCACTCGTTCTCATCTGCCAGGGAGGCACCAAGCCCTGCTGAGGGCCAGGGACACACCTGCCCTGCTGGGGGCCAGCGACACACCTGCCCGGCCTCCCACTGCCCAGGGGAGCGCCCTGACCTGGCCCTCGGGGAGCCCTTATTGTCTCGGGGCAGCTGGGAGGAACCTCCACCTGTCCTGGAATAAACCTCCACCTGTCCTGGAATAAACCTCCACCTGTCCTGGGGAAAAACCTCCATCTGCCCTGGGGAGGAACCTCCACCTGCCCTGGGGAGGAACCTCCACCTGCCCTGGGGAAAAACCTCCATCTGCCCTGGGGAGAACCTCCACCTGCCCTGGGGAGGAACCTCCACCTGTCCTGGGAGGAACCTCCACCTGCCCTGGGAGGAACCTCCACCTGTCCTGGGGAGGAACCTCCACCTGCCGTGGGGAACAACATCCACCTGTCCTGGGGAGAACCTCCACCTGTCCTGAGGAACAGCCTCCACCTGCCCTGGGAGGAACCTCCACCCATCCCAGACCTCTCTCCCAGAGCAGGGTGGCCAGAATTCAGCTTCCCTGCCTTGCCCGTGCTCCAGCCGCTGCTGGGATTGGATTGGATTGGATTGGATTGGATTGGATTGGGTTGGGTTGGATTGGATTGGGTTGGGTTGGGTTGGGTTGGATTGGATTGGATTGGATTGGATTGGATTGGATGGGATGAGATTGGATGGGATTGGATTGGATGGAAGTGGATTGGGTTGGATGGGATGAGATTGGATGGGATTGGATGGAAGTGGATTGGGTTGGGTTGGATTGGGTTGGATGGGATGGGATGGGGTTGGATGGAATGGGATAGGGTTGGGTTGGATTGGGTTGGATGGGATGGGATGGGGTTGGATGGAATGGGATAGGGTTGGGTTGGATTGGGTTGGATGGGATGGGATGGGGTTGGATGGAATGGGATGGGGTTGGATTGGATGGGATTGGGTTGGATGGGATGACATTGGGTTGGATTAGATTGGGTTGGATGGAATGGGATGGGGTTGGATTGGATGGGATTGCATTACATTGCATTGGGCTGGAGCTGTCTCTGTCCTGTGCAGCTCTGGGTGGTTCATTCCCACCCATTCCAAAAGCAGCTCGGCACAGACTCAGAACAATTCCAAGGGAGGGAAGCACACCTGGCCCAGGGCTGTGTCACACCTGGCCCAGGGCTGTGTCACCCCAGGGGTGTGACACACAGGCCCAGGGACAGACAGAGGCTTTGTGTGTCCTGCTGGGGACACTCAGGAAGCTGTGAGACGTGGGAAAGCCCAGGGAGGAGCCGGAGGGTGTAAAACACAGAAGGATGTAAAACACAGAAGGGTGTAAGATACAGAAGGATATAAAATACAGAAAGATGTAAAACCAAGAAGGATGTAAAACAATGAAAGGTATAAGATACAGAAGGATGTAAAATACAGGATGTAAAACCAAGAAGGATGTAAAACAAAGAAGGGTGTAAAATACAGATGGATGTAAAACAAAGAAGGATACAAAATACAGAAGGATATAAAATACAGAATGATATAAAGTACAGAAGCACGTAATACCAAGAAGGATGCAAAACAAAGAAGGGTATAAGACAGAGAAGGATGTAAAATACAGGATGTAAAACCAAGAAGGATGTAAAACCAAGAAGGATACGAAATACAGATGGATGGAAAACAAGGAAGGATACAAAACACAGAGTGTAAAGGAAGAAGGATACAAAATACAGATGGATGTAAAGCAAAGAAGGATACAAAACACAGAAGGGTGTAAAACAAAGAAGGATACAAAACACAGATGGATGTGAAGCAAAGAAGGATACAAAATACAGATGGATGGAAAACAAGGAAGGATACAAAATACAGATGGATGTAAAGCAAAGAAGGATACAAAACACAAAAGGGTGTAAAGCAAGGAAGGATTCAAAATACAGATGGATGTAAAGCAAAGAAGGAAACAAAACACAGATGGATGTAAAACAAGGAAGGATACAAAGCACAGAAGGGTGTAAAACAAGGAAGGATACAAAGCACGGGAGGGTGTAAAGCAAAGCCCCGTGGGTGAGCCCTCGGAGGGGCAGTGTCCCTGCCCCGGTACCTGTGCAGCCCTCGCCGTCGGGCCGCCGCTGCATGCCGGGCGGGCAGATGCACATGAAGGTGCCGATGAGGTTCTTGCAGAGCATCCCCCGGGACTCGCAGTCGTGCAGCCCCTCTGCACACTCGTCCAGATCTGCAAGGAGACCCATCAGAGCCCCTGCCAGCCCCTGCCAGCCCCAGCTCTGCCACCCCTGCACCCTCGGGCCGGGCAGGCTGGCACACAGACGGAAAAAATGTCATGGAATGAGTTGAGGCTGGAAGTCACGGCAGGGACACCTTCCGCTGCCCCAGGTTGCTCCAAGCCACGTCCAGCCTGGCCTTGGACAACTCCAGGGATGCAGGGGCAGCCACAGCTGCTCTGGGAAACCTCCCCACCCTCCCGGGGAAGAATTCCTGCCTGCCAGCAGGACACCGAGGTGGGTGACGGTGAGAAAAGCCAGAGTAGCATTCCCACCTCCCTCCCCTGCACACAGCTGGCCAAATGCAGGGGCTGGGGACAGTTTGCTGCTGGCTGCTGAAGGGGTTTTACCTCTGCACATCCTCCTGTCCTCCCGCAGGGCGTACCCAGAGGGGCAGGTGCACTCGTAGGAGCCGAAGGTGTTGATGCAGCGGAAGGCGCAGAGCAGGGGGTTCAGGGAGCACTCGTTGATGTCTGCAGGGAGGACAGGACAGGACAGGACAGGACAGGACTCACCTGGGTGCCCTCAGCAAGGGCCAGGCCCTCCCCAGGGCACATCCACCCTCCCTGGGCATCCAGCCCACCAGAGCTTTGCTCCACCGAGGAGCTCTGCAGTCTCCCCTTGCAGAGGGGCAGACCCCCTGGTGTCACAGCAGCTTTGGTGGGAACGGGCTGCTGGTGCTTGGGGAGGCAGCTCCTGTGCTCAGCCAGGGCTCCAGGCCTCCTCCTGGGCTCCAGAGGGAGCTGAAGGAGCCCAGTGTGCAGAGAGGAGCCTCATCCAGCTGCTCCACACCATTCCATGGGGGGCTGGCCCAGGCAGGGACCAGGGGGGTCTCACAGAGCTCAGCGTGGTGGGAATGAGGGGGCTGGCCCAGGCAGGGCCCAGGGGGTCTCACTGTAGCCCTGGTTGGTGCCTGAGATGTTTTGGTTTCTCTGAAACTCTTTTCCCAGACACTGTTCTGTCAACAAGAGACACGTTTTCCTGACTGTGACCTGTGTTTGCATTCCTTTCCCTAGGAGGGACTTCTCCTTGATGTCCCTCTGACTTGACCAATGTGATGGAAGAAGTTTGTCTTTCTTCCACCCCTTGGGTGGGTTCTTTGTAAAATGGTATAAAGGGAAGAAATTCCTGGACAATATATAAAAATTGATTGGAGTCACTGTCAGCCTCCTGACCTCGCGAGTCCGTGTCGTCGTTCATCTCCAACAGCGTCACCTCCCAGAGCTCAGCGTGGTGGGAATGAGGGGGCTGGCCCAGGCAGGGCTCAGGGGGGTCTCACACAGCCCAGTGTGGTGGGAATGAAAGGATTGTCCCCCCCCCCAGGTCAGGTTACCTTCACAGGTCATCATGGGCCCCGGCTCGAAGCCCTCGTCGCAGGCGCACTCGAAGCCGCCCACCACGTTGGTGCAGGTGCCATTCCCACAGGGATTGCCAATGGAGCACTCGTCCGTGTCTGGGGGGAGCAGCAGCGTCAGGGGGAGGAGGAGGAGGAAGGAGGTGGAGGAGGAGGAAGAAGGAGGGAGGAGGAAGGAGGAGGAAGGAGGAGGAAGGAGGAGGAAGGAGGAGGAAGGAGGAGGAAGGAGGAGGAGGAAGGAGGTGGAGGAGGAGGAGGAAGGAGGAGGAAGGAGGAGGAGGAAGGAGGAGGAAGGAGGAGGAAGGAGGAGGAGGAAGGAGGAGGAACGAGGAGGAAGGAGGAGGAACAACGAGGAGGAAGGAGGAGGAAGGAGGAGGAAGGAGGAGGAAGGAGGAGGAGGAAGGAGGAGGAAGGAGGAGGAAGGAGGAGGAAGGAGGAGGAAGGAGGAGGAGGAAGGAGGAGGAAGGAGGAGGATGGGCAGGGGCTGGGCTCTGGCAGGCAGAGCACCCAAACTGTCCCAGCAGGAGCTGGGATGGGAGGGAAGGGGCCGGGGAGCAGAGATTCCCTCCCTGCCCATTCACACAGGGACCCGTCACCTCTGGAGAGAGGGGGACGGAGCAGGAGGGAGCAGGACACCCACATTGACCCCCCCAGAGCCCCTCACCGACCCCCCAGAACCCCTCACAGACCCCCTCAGACCCCCAGAGCCCCTCACAGACCCCCAGAACCCCTCACTGACCCCTCAGAACCCCTCACAGATCCCTCAGAACCCCCTCACAGACCCCTCAGAACCCCTCACACACCCTCAGAGCCCCTCACAGATCCCTCAGAACCCCTCACAGGCCCCCCCAGAACCCCTCACAGACCCCCAGAGCCCCTCACAGACCCCCCAGAGCCCCTCACACACCCTCAGAACCTCTCACACACCCTCAGAACCCTCACAAACCCCCCAGAACCCCTCACAGACCCCCTCAGACCTCTCAGAACCCCTCACAGACCCCCCAGAGCCCCTCACAGACCCCCCAGAGCCCACCACAGACCCCCCAGAGCCTCACCCACGCAGTTGACCCCGGTGTAGTCCAGGTTGTAGCCGAAGGGGCACTCGCAGCGGAAGGAGCCGTCGGTGTTGATGCAGGCGCCGTTGATGCACACGCCCAGGTTCTCCGAGCACTCGTTCACGTCTGGCAAAGGGGGAAAATGAAACTTCCCCAGGGCCACAGGCAGCCCCCTCCCCTGGGGACTGACAGGTGAGCCCGGGAGTTTCAGGTGTTCCCCCCTGCAGGGCTGAACCCCCGGTGAGCAGAGGGGGTTCGGGGGTGCCTGTGGTTATGGTTGGTGCCTGTGATGTTTTGATTTTTTTTTGAAACTTGTTTCAAATCAGGCACTGTTCCGTCAACCAGAGACACGTTTTTCTAACAGTGTCCTGGTTTGGTTTTTTTTTTTTTTTTTGCATTCCTTTCCTTGGGAGGGACCTTCTCTTGAGGTCCCTCTGGCTCGACCAATGCGGTCCAAGGAGTTTGTCTTTCTTCCACCCCTTGGGTGGGTTCTTTGTAAAACTTTGTTTCTCTTTGTATAAAGAGAAAAAGTTCTCTGTCGCTGTTGGACACGAAGGAAAGACGCAAGTCATTAGAAGGCTGTGGCTCCCAAGGAGGAGCCCTGATTTATTTTCTCAGCCTGTTTGATACCTTTCTACAAATGCACCCACCTTAGAGGTGGGATCCTTTGACCCATTGGTCACATCAAGGGTAAACAAGCAAAGTCCCTCCTTAGGAGAGGAATGTGAAAAATGAGATAATTTAGAAAAACGTGGCCTTGTTTACCAGTTCTGTTCCTGGGAAAGACTCCCCTGAAATCAAAACATGGCAGGCACAAAACCGTGGCTACAGTTCCTGGGCAATAAAGACTGATTGGAGTCATTGTCAGCCTTCTGATCACGAGTCTGTGTCTTCTTTTCATGTCCTATCATGACAGGTGCCCAGTCCCGTGTGCCCCCAGGATGGATCCCACCCTGCAGCCCGGGGCTGGCCCATTCCAGGCAATAAACCCCTCCCCAGCCCAGCCCAAAGCTCTGCTGGCCCCTCCACACAGCCTCACCTTCCCGGGTGTCACCCGGGCCTGGGATGGCTCCGTGGCCGTAGGGACACAGCTCCTGGAAGGCGACTGCAAGAGAGCAGAGGAGTGGGATGTGCTGAGGGGATTCTGCTGCCAGCAGCTGGAATGGGCTCTGGGGGCTTCTGGGGTCCCGTGGGGACACAGCCACCGCTGCTCCCTTGGGGGCACAGCCACTGCTCCCTTGGGGACACAGCCACTGCTCCCATGGGGACACAGCCACTGCTGCCTTGGGGACACATCCATCACTGCTCCCTTGGGGACACAGCCACTGCTCCCTTGGGGACACACCCACCACTGCTCCCATGGGGACACACCCACTGCTCCCATGGGGACACAGCCACTGCTCCCATGGGGACACAGCCACCACTGCTCCCATGGGGACACAGCCACCACTGCTCCCTTGGGGACACAGCCACTGCTCCCTTGGGGACACAGCCACTGCTCCCATGGGGACACAGCCACTATTACCTTGGGGACACAGCCACCACTGCTCCCATGGGGACACAGCCACCACTGCTCCCTTGGGGACACAGCCACTGCTCCCTTGGGGACACAGCCACTGCTCCCTTGGGGACACAGCCACCGCTGCTCCCTTGGGGACACAGCCACCGCTGCTCCCTTGGGGGCACAGCCACCACTGCTCCCATGGGGACACAGCCACCACTGCTCCCATGGGGACACAGCCACTACTACCTTGGGGACACAGCCACTGCTCCCTTAGGGACACACCCACTTTTACCTTGGGGACACACCCACTGCTCCCCTGGGGACACAGCCACTGTTACCATGCGGACACAGCCACTGTTACCTTGGGGACACCCCCATTGCTCCCACGGGACCCCCCCCACCCCTCTCCCGTTCCTACCGTTCCCCTCCTGCGGGCACAGCTCGCAGGGGTCTCCCCACCCCTCCCCGGGCATTTTGCTGCAGCAGCACCGAGCCTTGGTGGTGTTGAAGGCCTTGGGCACCGAGCACTTCCCGTTGTCGAAGCGAGTGAAGCAGAAGCTCTGGCGAGTGTCTGGGGGAGAAGGAGGAGGAGGACGGGGAGGTGATGCCAAGGTCAGGGAGATCCCCGGGAATCCCCGCCCGCCCCGGAGCGGCTGCACTGACCGAAGCAGCGGCGGCCGTTGTCGGACAGCACAAAGCCCGGCGGACACACGCACTGGAAGCTGCCGGGGGTGTTGGTGCACGTCCCGAACAGGCAGATGTTGGGCTCCTCCTCGCACTCGTTGATGTCTGCGAGCAGCAGGGACACGGACAGAGGTCACCACAACGGTGTTTGGGGTGGGGGGGGCTGCACACCACCCCTGCCCCCCCCCTCCCGACAGCCAGCAGCACCCCTGAACCTCCCGTGCCACCCCAGCCCGGCCCGCCCGGCTCCCCGCGGGGATCGGGGGGTGCTGACACCCCAGGGGTGCCCCAAACCCCTCGGTGCTGGGGCCAGGGGGGCACGGAGCCCAGCTCACCGATGCAGTTGTCGTTTTGCACCTCGTAGCCCGGGGGGCAGATGCAGCGGAAGGAGCCCTCCAGGTTCTGGCAGGTGCCCGGCGAGCAGGTCCCGGGCAGGCTGACGCACTCGTTGATGTCTGCAGAGGGGGAGAACAGCCAGGGCTGCGCTGTATCGCGCTGTTTGTTCACTCTGTTGGCTTGCACTGGGTGTTCCCTGTCGTTTGTGTTCACACCTGGCAGCAGCTGTGCCTCACCTCCCCCAGGGCAGCCTGGCAGACCCCCCCTCCTCTCCCCCTCCTCGGCAGAGGGCATAAAACTGCCCTTGGCAGGGGATCGCCTCTTAATTCCTCTCTTAATTTGTCTCTCAATTCGTCTCTCAATTCCTCTCTTAATTCCTCTCTTAATTTCTCTCTTGTCTCTCAATTCCTCTCTTAATTTCTCTCTTGTCTCTCAATTCCTCTCTTAATTCCTCTCTTAATTTATCTCTCAATTCGTCTCTCAATTCCTCTCTTAATTCCTCTCTTAATTCCTCTCTTAATTTCTCTCTTGTCTCTCAATTCCTCTCTTAATTCCTCTCTTAATTCCTCTCTTAATTTATCTCTTGTCTCTCAATTCCTCTCTTAATTTCTCTCTTGTCTCTCAATTCCTCTCTTAATTCCTCTCTTCACTCCTCTCTTCACTCCTCTCTTAATTCCTCTTCTCACTCCCCCAAGCTGCATGGAGTAGGTTCTGCTTAATTAAACTGTGGGATTGTTTCATAAGCGTCCCCCAGGTGTCCTCAGGTGTGTCCCCAGGTGTGTGCAGGGACTGTGTTCCCGAAGAATTCAGAGCGCCTTTTGTCTTTTGTCCTTGCCTCAGTTTCCCCCCCGAGCACACTGCCAGCCAGGGCTAAAGCTCAGGGGTGTGGGAATTGAGGCAGGGGTGGGCTCTGGGGACCTGGGGGTGCACCTGGCCCCAAAGGTGACAGGGGAGACACAGAAATGGCCGGAGAGGAGCAGACGGAGCAGGGAGGGGCCATCCCAGGGACCGGGCTCGGCCTCCAGGGGGCTCGGGGCTGCCTCTGGAGAACCTCACTGCTGGAACAGGAACAGCCTGGGGAACACACGGACAGCACCGGGCAGGCAGAGCACCCTGGGCACTGCAGTGGCCACCGGAGTGGGCATTGGAGGTGAAGACACTGAAGTGGACACTGAAGTGGCCACTGGAGTGGACATTGGAGGTGAAGACACTGAAGTGGACACTGGAGTGGCCACTGGAGTGGACATTGGAGGTGAAGACACTGAAGTGGACATTGGAGGTGGCCCTTGGAATGGACACTGAAGTGGCCACTGGAGTGGGCATTGGAGGTGAGGACACTGAAGTGGACACTGGAGTGGCCACTGAAGTGGACATTGGAGGTGAAGACACTGAAGTGGACACTGGAGTGGCCACCAGAGTGGACATTGGAGGTGAAGGCACTGAAGTGGACACTGGAGTGGCCACTGGAGTGGACATTGGAGGTGAGGACACTGAAGTGGACATTGGAGGTGGCCCTTGGAATGGACACTGAAGTGGCCACTGGAGGTGGCCACTGGAGGTGAAGACACTGGAGTGGCCCCCGGAGTGGCCATTGGAGGTGGCCCCCGGCGTGGCCAGTGGAGTGGCCACTCACCCACGCAGTTCTTGCCGTCGGGGGTGCGGTCGTAGCCCTCCTGGCACAGGCACTGGAAGGAGCCCACGCTGTTGATGCACTGCCCGTTCCTGCACACCTGCCCCACCAGCGACGAGCACTCGTCCACGTCTGCGGAGCAGAGCCCGAGTGTCAGGTGTCACCCGAAGTAAGACTGGACCCTCCTCACCACCCCTGGACCCCTTCTCACCACCCCTGGACCCTTGTTCTCCAGGATCATCTCTGCCCCACGAAAACCACCTCTGCCACTCCAGGAGGACTCACTGTGGGACTGCTCCCAACCCCCTGACCCACAGGGTGTCAGGTTGGAGCTCTGACTCTGCCAGGGTTTTCCAAAATTGTTGTTTGTTTGCTGGTTTGGTTGGATGGTTTTGTTTTATGGGGGGTTTTTTGTTTGTTTGTTTGTTTTTTTCCCTACTACATTCGCATTGTTAACATTCCCAGTACAGAACTGTTATTCCCGTTCCCAAATCTTTGCCTGAAAGCCCCTTGATGGCAAAACGATAATTTGGCAGGGGAGGGGGTGAAGGCTTTACATTCCCCATTCTAAGGGAAACTCCAGCTTTCCCTGGCACATCCCTGTCTGTCCAAACCAGGACAGATTTTTTGAGTGTCAGGTGTCACACGGGTGTCAGATGGCAGCCGGGTGTCGGGTGTCAGGTGTCAGCCCGAGTGTCGGGTGTCCCCGGGGCTGTCCCGGTGTCCCCGGGGCTGTCCCGGTGTCCCCGGTGTCCCCAGGACTCACCCATGCAGTCGTTGTTGTGGGTGAGCTCGAAGCCCGGGAAGCAGAGGCAGTTGTAGGAGCCCACGGTGTTCTTGCAGGTGCCGTTGCCGCAGGGCTGCCGGTCACACTCGTCGATGTCTGCGGGGACAGGGACACGCCTGAGAGGGGCGGGTGGCAGCAGGGACAGCCTGGGGGGGGGACGCTGGGCTGTCCTGGGCACCGCACCGGAGTGTCAGGGAGGTGTGTCACCCCGGGGGGACACTGACACAAGGGGGTGACACTGACCTGGGAGGGGTGGCACTGAGCCAGGAGGGTGACACTGACCCGGGTGGGGTGGCACTGACCTGGGAGGGGTGACACTGACCCGGGTGGGGTGACACTGACCAAAGGGGGTGGCACTGACCCGGGGAGGGTGACACTGACCCAGGGGAGTGACACTGACCCAGGGAGGGGTGACACTGACCCGGGGAGGGGGTGACACTGACCCAGGGAGGGGTGACACTGACCCGGGGGGTGACACTGACCCAGGGAGGGGTGACACTGACCCGGGGGGTGACACTGAACCAGGGAGGTGACACTACCCGGGGGGGTGACACTGACCAAAGGGGGTGACACTGACCGAGGTAGGGTGACACTGACCCGGGGGGGGTGACACTGACCCAGGGAGGGGATGACACTGACCCGGGGGGGTGACACTGACCCAGGGAGGGGTGACACTGACCAGGGGGGTGACACTGATCCAGGGAGGGGTGACACTGACCCAGGGAGGGTGACACTGACCCGGGAGGGCGGCACTGACCCAGGGAGGGGATGACACTGACCCGGGGGGGTGACACTGACCCAGGGGGGTGACACTGACCCAGGGGGGGTGTGACACTGACCCGGGGGGGGTGACACTGACCCAGGGGGGGGTGACACTGAACCAGGGAGGTGACACTGACCCGGGAGGGGATGACACTGACCCGGGGGGGTGACACTGACCCGGGGAGGGTGACACTGACCCGGGGAGGGTGACACTGACCCGGGGGGGTGACACTGACCCATGCACATGGTCTGCTCCCCGGTGGCCTTGAAGCCGTTGTGGCAGATGCAGACGTAGCTGCCCTCGGTGTCCACGCAGTCCCCGTGGCTGCAGACGTTGGGGATCTCCTGGCACTCGTTGCGACCTGAAACGGGGCCGGGGGGGTGCAGGTGAGGGGCAGGGAGGGGACAGGTGGGGACAGCAGAGCCCCGCCCATGGTTTTGGGTTGGGGGGGGATCAGGTGTGTGCTCAGGTGTGTTATAGGTGTCCCCCGGTATTCCCCAGGTGCACCCAGATGTGTCTCAGGTGTGTCTCAGGTGTGATCAGGTGTGTCCCAGGTGTGTCCCAGGTGTGCCCCAGGTTTGCGCAGGTGTCCCCCAGTGTCCCCAGGTGTTTCCCAGGTGTGTTTCTCAGGTGTGAGTGGCTCAGCGATGACCAGGTGTGTCCCAGGTATGACCAGGTGTGTCCCAGGTATGACTAGATGTGTCTCAGGTGTTTCACAGGTGTCCCCAGGTGTGTCCCCAGGTGTGTGCAGGTGTCCCCTGGTGTGTCTCAGGTGTGTCCCAGGTGTGATCAGGTGTGTCCCAGGTGTGCCCCAAGTTTGTGCAGGTGTCCCCAGGTGTTTCCCAGGTGTGTCTCAGGTGTCCCCTGGCGTGTCCCAGATGTGTTTCTCAGGTGTGAGTGGCTCAGCTATGACTAGGTGTGTCTCAGGTGTTTCACAGGTATCCCCAGGTGTGTCTCCAGGTGTGTGCAGGTGTCCCCAGGTGTGTCCCCAGGTGTTTCCCAGGTGTGTCTCAGGTGTCCCCAGGTGTGTCCCAGATGTGTTTCTCAGGTGTGAGTGGCTCAGCTACGACCAGGTATGTCTCAGGTGTTTCACAGGTGTCCCCAGGTGCGTGCAGGTGTCCCCAGGTGTGTCGCCAGGTGTCCCCAGGTGTGTTTCTCAGGTGTGAGTGGCTCAGCTATGACCAGGTGTGTCTCAGGTGTTTCACAGGTGTCCCCAGGTGAGTGCAGGTGTCCCCAGGTGTGTCCCCAGGTGTGTCCCCGGGCGTCCCTCACCCACGCAGGCGCCCCCCGGGGACAGGCGGTATCCGGTGGCGCACTCGCAGCGGAAGCTGCCCGGGATGTTGACGCACTCGGCGTGCCGCTGGCACAGCGTCTCCCCGCTGCTGCACTCGTCGATGTCTGCGGGGACAGAGGCACCCTGGGGTGGCACCGGGAATTCCGGGATAAATCCCGCGGGGGCACCCCGGGAACGGCGGGGGCAGCGCTGCCATCGGACCACGAGAGGCTCAGGGGGTCCCAGCTGCCGGTGCCGAGCGGGACATCCCAAAAATCCGCCTGCTGGCAGCGCCGGGGCGGTGTCCCGGGGCGGGAGGGGCCGGGATTCCCGCCGGGATCGGGATCGGGATCGGGATCGGGATGGGGATCGGGATGGGGATCGGGATCGGGATGGGGATCGGGATCGGGTACCTTCGCAGATGAGCAGGATGTTGTTGTAGCTGAAGCCGATGGGGCACTCGCAGCGGAAGCTCCCGATCTGGTTGATGCAGACGCCGTTGGTGCAGATGGCCGGGATCTCGCTGCACTCATCGATATCTGCGGCAAGGCAAGGTCAGCGTCCTGCCCCGGCATCCCGGGAATGCTCCACGGCATCGGCATCCCAAACCAGCATCCCGGGAATGCTCCACGGCATCGGCATCCCGGGAATGCTCCACGGCATCGGCATCCCCCTCCTCTGCATCCCAGGGATGCTCCACAACATCGGGAATGCTCCATAATATCAGCATCCCCCTCCTCTGCATCCCGGGAATGCTCCACAACATCAGCATCTCCCTCCTCTGCATCCCGGGAAAGCTCCACAACATCAGCATCTCCCTCCACTGCATCCCGGGAATGCTCCACAAAATCAGATCCTGTCTCAGCATCCCGGGAATGCTCCACGGCATCGGGAATGCTCCATAATATCAGCATCCCCCTCCTCTGCATCCCAGGAATGCTCCACGACATTGGCATCCCGGGAATGCTCCACGGCATCAGCATCTCCCTCCCCTGCATCCCGGGAATGCTCCACAACATCGGGAATGCTCCACAATATCAGCATCCCCCTCCCCTGCATCCCAGGAATGCTCCACAACATCGGGAATGCTCCACGGTATCAGCATCCCGGGAATGCTCCACGGCATCAGCATCTCCCTCCCCTGCATCCCGGGAATGCTCCACAACATCGGGAATGCTCCATAATATCAGCATCCCTCTCCTCTGCATCCCAGGAATGCTCCACGGCATTAGCGTCCCAACCCAGCATCCCAGGAATGCTCCACAACATCGGGAATGCTCCACGGCATCGGCATCCCCCTCCTCTGCATCCCGGGAAAGCTCCACAACATCAGCATCTCCCTCCACTGCATCCCGGGAAAGCTCCACAAAATCAGATCCTGTCTCAGCACCCCGGGAATGCTCCACGGCATCGGGAATGCTCCATAATATCAGCATCCCCCTCCTCTACATCCCAGGAATGCTCCACGGCATCAGCATCCCAACCCAGCATCCCGGGAATGCTCCACGGCATCAGCATCTCCCTCCTCTGCATCCCGGGAATGCTGGGAGATGCTGGGAGAACGCTGCCTTGACTTGACCAGTGTCATTAAAGAAGTTTGTCTTTCTTTCACTCCTTGGGTTGTTCTCTGTAGAGCAGCATAAAAGGGAAGAAAATTCCCGGGAAATAAACGGAGTCGTTGTCAGCCCTCTGAGTCATCCCTGTGGAGCTGATCTTGAACAGCGTCCCCCTGACCTTCAATTCCCTCGTCCCCCTGACCTTCAATTCCCTCGTCCCCCTGACCTTCAATTCCCTCATCCCCCTGACCTTCAATTCCCTCGTCCCCCTGACCTTCAATTCAATTCCCTCGGGAGGCTCGGGAGCCGCCCCGGCCCCGAGGGGAGGCGGGATTCACTCACCGATGGGTTTCCCGGTGTGGATGTCGATGATAAACCCGGGGGCTTGGTTCCCGCACAGGATCTGGTACTCGGCTGGAAAGGGAACACCGAGCTGGTGGCTGTGCCCAGGGAGGGACCAGGGCGCTGGGGCTGGGCTCTGACAGGCACCAGGGGCTCCCCACTCTGCCTGGAGTCACCCCCAGAGCGCTCTCCTTTCTCCCTGTCTGTTCTGTGGGTGTCCACGCCCCGGATTTCACGGGAAAACGGGAAAAAAATGGCAGGAAAGGGATCATATGGGAAGGACTTACAGCTGGCAGGGGTGGGACAGGGACCCTGTGAGGGTATTTACAGCTGGCAGGGGTGGGATGGGGACCTCCTGAGGGCATTTACAGGTGACAGGGGTGTGACAGAGACCCCCTGAGGGCACTTACAGGTGACAGGGGTGTGACAGGGACCCCCTGAGGGCACTTACAGCTGGCAGGGGTGTGACAGGGACCCTGTGAGGGCACTTACAGGTGACAGGGGTGGGACAGGGACCCCCTGAGGGCACTTACAGCTGGCAGGGGTGTGACAGGGACCCTGTGAGGGCACTTACAGGTGACAGGGGTGGGACAGGGACCCCCTGAGGGCACTTACAGGTGACAGGGGTGGGGCAGGGACCCTCTGAGGGCACTTACGGCTGGCAGGGGTGGGGCAGGGCTCGCAGGGTTTGTTCCAGGCCTTGCCGATGTTGTAGGAGCAGCAGCACATCTTCTTGGTCATGTTGAAGGAGAGCTCGTTCTCGCAGGTGTCGTTGTAGTTGCGGTAGCAAACGCTCTTCCTCATGTCTGCAAAGGGCAGTGCCAGGCTTGGGAGTGCCCTGGGAATGGCACTGCCAGCCCTGGGAATGGCACTACCAGGCCCTGGGAATGGCACTGCCAACTCTGGGAATGGCACTGCCAGCCCCGGGAATGGCACTGCCAACTCTGGGAATGGCACTGCCAGCCCTGGGAATGGCACTATCAGCCCCTGGGAATGGCACTGCCAACTCTGGGAATGGCACTAGCAGCCCCTGGAATGGCACTGCCAGCCCCTGGAATGGCACTGCCAACTCTGGGAATGGCACTTCCAGCCCCTGGAATGGCACTGCCAGCCCTGGGAATGGCACTGCCAGCCCCTGGAATGGCACTGCCAGCCCTGGGAATGGCACTGCCAGCCCCTGGAATGGCACTGCCAGCTCTGGGAATGGCACTGCCAACTCTGGGAATGGCACTTCCAGCCCCTGGAATGGCACTGCCAGCCCTGGGAATAGCACTATCAGCCCTGGGAATGGCACTGCCAGCTCTGGGAATGGCACTGCCAGCCACTGGGAATGGCACTGCCAGCCCTGGGAATGGCACTGCCAGCCCCTGGAATGGCACTGCCAGCCCCTGGAATGGCACTGCCAGCCACTGGGAATGGCACTGCCAGCCCCTGGAATGGCACTACCAGGCCCTGGGAATGGCACTGCCAGCCACTGGGAATGGCACTGCCAGCCCTGGGAATGGCACTGCCAGCCCCTGGAATGGCACTGCCAGCTCTGGGAATGGCACTGCCAGCCACTGGGAATGGCACTGCCAGCCCCTGGAATGGCACTACCAGGCCCTGGGAATGGCACTGCCAGCCCTGGGAATGGCACTGCCAGCCCCTGGAATGGCACTGCCAGCCACTGGGAATGGCACTGCCAGCCCTGGGAATGGCACTACCAGGCCCTGGGAATGGCACTGCCAGCCCCTGGGAATGGCACTACCAGCCCCTGGAATGGCACTGCCAACTCTGGGAATGGCACTGCCAGCCCTGGGAATGGCACTGCCAGCCCCTGGAATGGCACTGCCAACTCTGGGAATGGCACTACCAGCCTCTGGGAATGGCACTGCCAGCCCTGGGAATGGCACTGCCAGCCCCTGGAATGGCACTGCCAGCCCCGGGAATGGCACTGCCAGCCTCTGGAATGGCACTGCCAGCTCTGGGAATGGCACTGCCAGCCCCGGGAATGGCACTGCCAACTCTGGAAATGGCACTATCAGCCCTGGGAATGGCACTGCCAGCCCTGGGAATGGCACTGCCAGCCCCTGGAATGGCACTGCCAGCCACTGGGAATGGCACTACCAGGCCCTGGGAATGGCACTGCCAGCCCCTGGAATGGCACTGCCAGCCCTGGGAATGGCACTGCCAGCTCTGGGAATGGCACTGCCAGCCCCTGGAATGGCACTGCCAGCCCCTGGAATGGCACTGCCAGCCCTGGGAATGGCACTGCCAGCCCCTGGAATGGCACTGCCAGCCCTGGGAATGGCACTGCCAGCCACTGGGAATGGCACTGCCAGCCCCTGAGAATGGCACTGCCAACTCTGGGAATGGCACTACCAGACCCTGGAATGGCACTGCCAACTCTGGGAATGGCACTGCCAGCCCCTGGAATGGCACTGCCAGCCACTGGGAATGGCACTGCCAACTCTGGGAATGGCACTGCCAACTCTGGGAATGGCACTGCCAGCCCCTGGAATGGCACTGCCAACTCTGGGAATGGCACTGCCAGCCCCTGGAATGGCACTGCCAACTCTGGGAATGGCATTGCCAGCCTTGGAGGAAAGACCTCCAAGGTCAAGCCCAACCCATTTCCAACCTGTCACCCAGACCAGAGCCCTGACTGCCACATCCAGCTCTGAATTCCCAGCCCCCATTTCCAGCTCTTCTGCTCCGTGCCCTTGGCACAGCCCCCTCTGGGATGGCAGTGCCAGAGCCCTCCCCACAGGGCTGGGCCCATTCCCCATGGATTTGGGGCCCTCCCCACAGACCTGGGCCCATTCCCCATGGATTTGGGGCCCTCCCCACAGACCTGGGCCCGTTCCCCATGGATTTGGAGCCCTCCCCACAGGGCTGGGCCCATTCCCCATGGATTTGGGGCCTTTCCCACAGACCTGTGCCCATTCCCCATGGATTTGGGGCCCTCCCCACAGGCCTGGGCCTGTTCCCCATGGATTTGGGGCCCTCCCCACAGACCTGGGCCCATTCCCCATGGATTTGGGGCCCTCCCCACAGACCTGTGCCCATTCCCCATGGATTTGGAGCTCTCCCCACAGACCTGGGCCCATTCCCCATGGATTTGGAGCCCTCCCCACAGACCTGTGCCCATTCCCCATGGATTTGGAGCCCTCCCCACAGACCTGGGCCCATTCCCCATGGATTTGGGGCCCTCCCCACAGACCTGTGCCCATTCCCCATGGATTTGGGGCCCTCCCCACAGGGCTGTGCCCATTCCCCATGGATTTGGAGCCCTCCCCACAGACCTGTGCCCATTCCCCATGGATTTGGGGCCCTCCCCACAGGGCTGTGCCCATTCCCCATGGATTTGGGGCCCTCCCCACAGACCTGGGCCCATTCCCCATGGATTTGGGGCCCTCCCCAGGGAGCCAGAGCCGTACCCATGCAGTTGTTTCCCCCGTTGACCTGCATGTACTCGGGGGGGCAGACGCAGGTGTAGTTGCCCAGGGTGTTGTAGCAGGTGCCAGGGCCACAGATCCCGATGTGGGCAGAGCACTCGTCGATATCTGTGGGGAGAAAGGGCTCAGAGCAGCGGGCACGGTGCTGGAAGAGGGCAGGGGGTGGGCTGGGGATAGGCTTGGCACGAGGGGTGGGTGGCTTTGGCACAGGGACCAGGCTGGGCTGGCAAGGGGGACAGGTGTGTGAGGAGGAAATCTGGAAAGGAAAGGGGAAGGGAGGCTCCCAGCCGTTCCTGGGGCAGCTGGCATGCACGGGCAGATCTGGCACACACGCTCATCCACCTGGTCACACATACAGAGTGCCAGCCCCATGTCCCCAGCCCCTGGAGCAGGTGCCAACCCCTGGAACAGGTGCCAGGCCCATGTCCCCAGCCCCTGGAGCAGGTGCCAACCCCTGGAACAGGTGCCAGGCCCATGTCCCCAGCCCCTGGAGCAGGTGCCAACCCCTGGAACAGGTGCCAGGCCCATGTCCCCAGCCCCTGGAGCAGGTGCCAACCCCTGGAACAGGTGCCAGCCCCATGTCCCTAGCCCCTGGAGCAGGTTCCAGCCCCTGGAGCAGGCTCAAGCTCCTGTCCCCAGCCCCTGGAGCAGGTGCCAACCCCTGGAGCAGGTGCCAGTCCCTGTCCCCAGCCCTGGAGCAGGTCCCAGCCCCTGTCCCTGGCCCCTGGCGCCGGTACCTTCGCAGATCCGGGTGTCCTCGTTGAGGTAGTAGCCCAGGGGACACTCGCACTGGAAGCTGCCGAAGGTGTTGACGCAGTTCCCTCCCTGGCACAGCCCTGGCAGCTCCTGGCACTCGTCGATGTCTGAGGAGGGGACAGCAGTGGGGCATTTTCACCGCCTGTGCCACCCCCGCTGCTCCAGGGAGCTCAGCCCACCACGCCCAGCCCTGCCCTGGAGCAGGGCCAAGGAGAGTCAGGCTGTGTGTCCAGCACTGGGTGGTCAGTGGGCACCCAGGCACCCACCAGCCAGGGCATAGGGTGTCCCCACAGGGCACAGGGGGTCTCCTCACACCCCAACCCTCGGGAAGGGCCATGGGAACAGGGGTCACTCACCCTCCAGGATGACGGTGATGGGGTTGGGGCGGAACCCTTCTCCCCCAGGGCACAAGGTCTTGTACTCAGCTGTGGAGAAAAGCAGTCAGGAGGGCACAGGGGGCAGTCAGGGGGGCACAGGGGGCAGTCAGGGGGGCACAGGGGGCAGTCAGGGGGGGCACAGGGGGTTCCTGTGAGTCAGGAGGGGTGGAGGAGGGAGCCAGGAGAATCCCAGCAGGAACAGGCCAGGAGGATGTGGCCAGGGCTCAGATGGAGCAGTTCCATTCCCATCACCTGCCCAGCCAACTGAGCCACCCCACAGCCTGCCCTCCCTTCACGGGGGGCGATCCCACAGCCCCTGCCCCTGCACTGGGAACGAAAGATCCCAACCTGGATCCCCCAGACACACCTGCCTGGCCTCCCCCACCCCACCCCACCCCACCCCACCTCTGCCCTGCCCTGGATGGAGCAGCAAACCCTGAGCTCGGCACCTGCGCTCTGGATTGAGGATCCACGGGGAAGCCTCCCTGCCCCTCTGCCCTCCTCCTCCCCACCCCGTGCCCAACCCCGAGCTTTTCCCCACTCACTGGTGTTGGCTGGAGGGCAGAGCTCGCAGGGGTTGCCCCAGGCACGGCCCAGGGAGCAGCAGCAGGAGGCCCGGGTGACGCCCACGCCGATCTCGGCGCTGCAGGAGATGCCCCCATCCCCTCGGTCCTGCGTGTCCAGGAAGCAATTCCCAACCCGGGTGTCTGCACAGGGACAGAGCCTCTGCTGAACAAAGCCCCTCCTGGAAAGCTTGTGGGGGCAGGAGGAAGGGAATCATGGTTTGGTTTGGGATGGAAGGGACCTTAAAGGTGGTCCCACTGCACGTCCTGCCATGGGCTGCAAAGGAACGTGAGATCTGCCAGGGATGAGCAAGAATTGTGGGTTATTGGGGCTCTGTGCTGGGTGGGATCATGGAATCCCAAGTGGTTTGGGCTGAAGGGACCTAAAGGATCATCCTGGCCATGGGCAGGGACACCTTGGACTATCCCAGGCTGCTCCAAGCCCCGTCCGACCCAGCTTTGGACACTGCCAGGGAATAAAAACGGCTCCAGAGCTGCCCTGGAGCAACATTGCTGCAACCAGAGGAGGCACCGACAGCGGTGACAGGGACACCAGGTCGGGCACACTCAACAGGACCTGGGTTCTGCTGCTGCTGCTGGGGGGGTTAAACCCATGGGGGACAGCCAGGAAGGGACAGCCAGGAAGGGACAGCCAGGGCAGGGACAGCCAGGAAGGGACAGTCGAGAAGGGACAGCCACCCTCGCTGTGTCCAGTTCCAGCTACACGGGACCACCAAGAAGGAGCCCTGGGCTGTGGCTGGGGGGGTCCCACTCACCCACGCAGCCCACCCCGGTGGGGTTCAGCTCGAAGTCCTGGGGGCAGTTGCACAGGTAGCTGCCGGGGGTGTTGACGCAGAGCCCGTTGATGCAGTTCACGGGGTCTGCACACTCGTTGATGTCTGCAGGGACGGACAGACGGACACCGGAGGTCAAGGTGAGCACCGCCGGGAAGGCCCTGAGCTCTGCGCCCAGGTGTGTCCCCACCCCACGGTGCCCCTCAGGTGAGGCAAAGCCCCTCCAGCACACGCCCTGCGCCGCTCCCACCACCCTGCCCAGAGGCAGAAGGAAGGGGCAGAGCCACCCCCAGCTGTCCCTCCTGGCCACCCCCAGCAGCAAAGACACCCCAGGGACATTGGGCTGGCTTTAGGCTGCCCTGGATGGGGCCAGCAGAGCCCAGCAGAGCCCAGAGCAGGGACCTGGCAGCCCTGACCTGTGCAGTTGCCCCCGCTCCTGTCCAGCTCGTAGCCATCATCACAGGCACAGCGGAACATCCCGGGCAGGTTCTGGCAGGTGCCGAAGACACAGATGTTCTGGAAGGTGCACTCATCGATGTCTGCAGAACAGGGACAGCTGGGGACAGGCTGTGGCAGGCAGAGGACAGCCAGGACAGGCTGCTCCTGCTCCCACCTCCTGCCCAGCTAGGACCAACCCACCCCAGGATGGTCCTGGAGCCATTTAAGAACAATCTCCTGGGGGAGCTGGGCCACTCCACCCTCTCTCCCCTCACCCCTGCTCTCCTGGTTTTCCCTTTTTTGCAGGAATCCAGGCTCAGCCCAACCTCTCTGAAGGCTGGGGACCAACCGCTGCCAGCGGCAGAGGTGGCACTTCCAGAGCCTGGCACCAGCAGGGTGCTGGGCTCTGGCTCAGCGCTGGCTCGGGAGGTGACAGCAGAGGACAGAGAGGGCCAGCAGGGAGGCAGAGCCCGGGCCACTCACCCTGGCAGGCCTTGCTGTCCTCGGTGGGGTTGAAGCCCATCTCGCACTCGCAGCGGTAGCCGCCGGGCGCGTTGAGGCACTGCCCGTTCTCGCACAGGTTCACGTTGTCCGCGCACTCGTCCACGTCTGCAGGGAGGGACAGCGTGGGGGGGCTGCCCTCAGGGCCACCCCAGGAACCTGTGCCCACCCACAGCTCCTGCTGTGGCCCAAACACCCGTGAGGAGGTGCTGGATCCCTGTGGCACAGAGCAGGCTGCCCGGGCTTTGGGGAAGGCCAGGCATGGGCAGCACCCAGCAAGGCTGGTGGCTCCCAGGGGCTGGTGGCTCCCAGGGGCTGGTGGCTCCCAGGGAATGGTGGCTCCCAGGGAATGGTGGCTCTCAGGGACTGGTCCCGGTGGCTCCCAGGGACTGGTGGCTCCCAGGGAATGGTGGCTCTCAGGGGCTGGTGGCTCCCAGGGGATGATCCCTGTGGCTTCCAGGGGCTGGTGGCTCCCCGGGGTGATCCCTGTGGCCCCCAGGGGCTGGTCCCTGTGGCCCCCAGGGTCTGGTCCTGGTGGCTGGTGGCTCCCAGGGGACAGGGCTGGTGGTTTCCAGGGACTGGTCCCTGTGGCTCCTAGGGGCTGGTGGTTTCCAGGGACTGGTCCCAGTGGCTCCCAGGAGCTGGTGGCTCCCAGGGGATGATCCCTGTGGCCCCCAGGGGCTGGTCCCTGTCCCAGTGCTGCTGGTGCTGGCAGCCCCGGGCTGACCTGAGCAGGAGAAGCCGTCGCCGTTGAAGCCGTCGCGGCAGGCGCAGCGGTAGGAGCCGGGCGTGTTCACGCAGTTGGCGTTCAGGTTGCACTTGTGCTCCTCGGTGGCACACTCGTCCAGGTCTGGGCACGGACAGCACCCTGTCAGTGCCTGGCCTGGCCAGTCTGGAATGACCTCCTGGACGAGCTGGACTCGCTCATCATGGAACCACAGAGTGGTGTGGGTGGGAAGGACCTTCAGGGTCATCCAGGGGTACTTTCCACTAGCCCAGGTTGCCCCAAGCCCTGTCCAGCCTGGCCTTGGACACCATCTCTTGCCTTTGCCCTGAGCCTGAGCAGCTGCAGGGGCACACAAATGGCCCAGGAGGCTCCAATACAACCCTGGGAGCCTCTTTGGAGGACACTGCTGAGCTGCTGACCATGCCCTCAAGTGCCACATCCACATGGTTTTAAATCCCTCCAGGCATGGCGACTGGGCCAGGGCTGGACATTTCCATAAAAACATTTTCCCAATATCCAACCTGACCCTCTCCTGGCCCAGCCTGAGGCCGTTCCCTCTTGTCCTGTTCTTCTCTGGGAGCAGAGCCCAACTTCCCTTGTCTGTCCCCTCCTCTCAGGGCGTCGTGCAGAGCCACAAGCTCCCCCCCTGAGCCTCTTTTCTCCAGGCTGAACCCTTCCATCCCCTGGCGCTCCAGCAGAAGCTCAGCCCAGCTCTCCCAGGTGCCTGCAGAGCACCTGGAGAGGGCTCAGCCTGCCCTGATCCCCGGGGTCGAGCACTCACCGTTGCACTTGAGCCCGTCCCCGAGCCAGCCCGAGCGACACTTGCACTTGAAGCTGCCGGGGACGTTGATGCAGGACGCGTGCATGTCGCAGTTGTGGGCCCCGATCTCGCACTCATCGATGTCTGCAGAGGGAGCAGAGCAGGGCTGGCACAGCTCAGCCCTCCCAGCACAGTGGGGCTGGCACAGCTCAGCCCTCCCAGCACAGCTCAGCCCTCCCAGCACAGTGGGACTGGCACAGCTCAGCCCTCCCAGCACAGCCCAGCCCTCCCAGCACAACTCAGCCCTCCCAGCACAGCAGGGCTGGCACAGCTCAGCCCTCCCAGCACAGCTCAGCCCTCCCAGCACAACTCAGCCCTCCCAGCACAGCAGGGCTGGCACAGCTCAGCCCTCCCAGCACAGTTCTGCCCTCCCAGCACAGCTCAGCCCTCCCAGCACGGCAGGGCTGGCACAGCTCAGCTTTCCTGTTGTATTCCTCTGGGGAATGTTTTTTCCCCCAGAACCCCCTAAAGTTTGTGGCCATGTAGTTTGACCCTTCCTCCCTATCTTGACCCTATTGGCTCAGGGCCAGTTATCTCTCCTGAGCCAGAAACTAGATAAACCCATGCTTCTTCCTTGTTCTCTCTCTTCTCTGGAACCCTTGGAGAATAAAGCCTTGGGCTGATCCTAGGGGGTGAGAGCTTCTTTTAGAATCTTTCACCCTGAGATATTCCTCCAAAGCCCCTCAAGGAAACTGAGCTGGCCATAGGAAGCTCAGGAGGGCGGGCAGAGGAGTATTTCACTCTCCCAGCACAGCGGGGCTGGCACAGCTCAGCCCTCCCAGCACAGCTCAGCCCTCCCAGCACAGCAGGGCTGGCACAGCTCAGCCCTCCCAGCACAGCTCAGCCCTCCCAGCACAGCTCTGCTCTCCCAGCACAGCTCAGCTCTCCCAGCACAACTCAGCCCTCTCAGCACAGCTCAGCCCTCCCAGCACAGCAAGGCTGAGCCTGGGCTGATCCCACTCTGGAGTTTGGCCACTGACAGCTCCTGGAGCTCCCTGGGTTTTGGCAGAGAGGCTGCCCAAGCTTGGAGCCTGCAGCTGAGGAGCTCAGCCGTGGTGAATGTGCAGGAGGAAGGGCAGGCTCGTGGCTTGGCCATCAGCTGGGGACAGCTGGGTTCCTGGCTCTCTGTGCCTGCCCAGCACACTGCACACCCCGCAGCATCCCCCACACAGCCGTGGGGCTCTCTCTCTCTGCAGGGCAGCTCTGGGAGGGGTTTCCTGTTTTTTCTCACTGGCAGCCCCAGCTCCAGGTGTGCTGAGCTCCCACCTGTGCACCCCGTGGTCCCCTTCTTGACGAAGTAGCCCAGCTGGCAGTGGCAGATGAAGGAGCCCTTGGTGTTCTCACACTCGCCGTGCAGGCAGATGTTGGGGTTGAGGTCACACTCGTTCACATCTGCAGGACAAAGCCAACCATGGGCTCTGGGGTGGCCCTGGGGACAGGATGCAGAGCTGGGCCATGCCCCAGGGCCTCACCAACGCAGGTCTTCATGTCCAGGGATGCCATGAAGCCGTCGAAGCAGAGGCAGCGGTACTCCCCGGGGATGTTGGTGCACTGCCCCCCGTCACAGATGTCGGGGTTGTCCTCACACTCATCAATATCTGCAGAGAGGAGACCACGCCAGGGTGAGCAGAGTGAGTGGTGGAGCACCAGGGGGAGGGAGGAAATCCCAAATCGTGAGCAGCTGGATGTGGCAGTGAAAAGCCAAAAAAATCATCCATCCAGGAAAATCCTTTCTCCGGGAGGGGCTTGAAAAACGAGATCCCCTCGTGCTGGAGCCAACTGTGGGGGGGACACAGAGGTCCCTGCAAGAGCCAAGGTGGCCACTGACCTGCACAGGACCTCTTGTCGGGCATCAGGGCGTAGCCCTCGCTGCAGCTGCACTCGTAGCTGCCCTCGGAGTTGGAGCAGTGGGTGTCACAGCCCCCGTTGGTGATGGTGCACTCGTCGATGTCTGGGGACAACCACGCAGTGGCCTCAGTTGGGAGGGACCCTCAGGGATCCCGCCCAACCCCTGGCCCTGCACAGACAAGAGCCCAGTTTGGGTTGGGGGAAGAGGCCACAAATCTCCCCCAACCACCAGAAAACCCCTCACCCCTTCTCCCCAGCCCCTGGCAGTGCCCTCCCAGCCGGTGACAGCCCCGTGCCAGCAGCACAGCTCTGGCTGTCATTCCTCCGGGACGTTCCCCCCTTTGCTTTACCCTCTGGAAACAACACACCCAGTGTAGTTACTGTTTCTTATGTTTGCATTTTTCTTAAACTCTTTCCCAGGGATTGAAGCAAAAATAGGTTCTGAGAATAAACGAGCCCCTTTTCGGAGCATCAGCCTTCTGAACCACGACTCCGTGTCTCATTGATCGTGTCCCACAGCGACAACCCAGGAGCCCAGGAGGGTTTCTGGGCTCATCCCAAGGTTCTGGCAGGAGCTTTTGGAGGAGCACTCACCGACACAGCCCTGCCTGTCCGGCGTGGCCTGGAAGCCCGAGTCGCAGGAGCACTGGTAGGTGCCGATGACGTTGACGCAGCGCCCGTTGCGGCAGAGGTTGTCACTCAGGGAGCACTCGTTGATGTCTGAGGGGACAAAGAGCACTTGGAGCAGCCAGCCCTGCCCAGGCCATGGTCTGGTGCCCACCTATAACTGGTGAGGGACGCACAGGAACGAGGCAGGGAGTGCATCAATGAGGCTGTGTGGAGCTCTTGCAAGCAAGAGGCCTCTCCTTTATTTTCCTGACTCTTTTTGTACATTTTACAGATGTGCCCACCCCAGAGGTGGGACCCTTGGGAACCACTGGTCATTTTCCAGAGACCATCACCGAAGCCCCTCCTCTGGGAACAGATGTGGGAGCTTCGGTAGTTTACAGAACATGACCTTGTGCATCAACACCGTGCCTGGGAATAGAATTCCCCAAAACTAAAACATGCAGGCACGAGAGCATGGCAACACCCACCCCTGAGTGTCCAAACTGCATTTGTCCCATTGGTCAAAGTGATGCCTCAGATTTTAACTTTCATATTTTCAGATTCTGTGCTGCCCAAGGATGCAGCTCTGAGCCTCACATTCAGTGTCAGTAAATTCTCTTCACAGAACAAGCAGACAAAACAAATCCTTTCCTGCTGAGGACCAAGGACAACTTTCAGCCCAAAAAGCACAAACAAGGGTGGGCTGAAGGGAGGAACAAGAAGGATGGGACCTCACAACCTGGAGCTGTCATTGGACAATTAAACCCCAACGTGCAAATGGACCAAAACTGATCAAAATGTAAAATCTCCTGATCAGGGAGCCATTGTGTGTGGCCATTCCCAACCCAGCCGGGGTGCAGCCTTGTTCAGGCTCCTGTAATGCCCAGGGTGGGTCCTGGAAGCCTTTTAATAAATATCTGCTTTAATAAATCTCTGCTTTAATAAATATCTACTTTTAATAAATATGTCCTTTAATAAATATCTGTTTAATAAATATCTTCTCTAATAAATATCTTCTCTAATAAATATCTACTTTAATAAACATCTGCTTTAATAAGTATCTACTTTAGTAAGTATCTACTTTAAAAAATATCTACTTCAATAAATCTCTACTTTAATAAATATCTACCTTAATAAATCTCCACTTTAATAAATCTCTACTTTATTCTCTAGCCCTGTCCAGCCTCTGCTTCAGGTCAGCCTTCCTAAGGCATCAAAAGGGAGCAGCAAAATGAACTCCAAGGCAACAAAAAGGCTGGGAATGAACTTGGATGAGCTCTTAGATGAGCTGGACCTGCTCATCAGAGAAGATTTTGGGTGGGAGGCACCTTAAGGATCATCCATGGGCAGGGACACGGGCAGGGACATGGGCAGGGACACGGGCAGGGACACCTTCCCCTAGCCCAGGCTGCTCCAAGCCCTTGGCCACTCCCAAGGATGGGATGGACAGGATGGGAAGGATTCAGCCAGAGCCCTGCAGGAGCTCTCCCCGTGCAGGATTCCCCTGCCCTGCCCCTCACCAATGCAGGTGTTGCCCTCGGCTGTCAGCTCGTGCCCCGGGGGGCAGATGCACTCGAAGCTGCCGTCGGTGTTCATGCAGATCCCGCCCCGGCACAGCAGCGGGTCCCGCTCGCACTCGTTGATGTCTGCACAGGAAAATGGGGTTGGTGCCGTGGCCCAGAGGCTTCTCCACTGGAGGAACACCCCAGAACAAGGTGGAATGTCACACAGGTAACGGGGCAGGGAATGTCACACAGGTAACGGGGCAGGGAGGGCAGGGTTTGGATCCCAGGACAGGGAATGTCACACAGGTAACTGGGCAGGGAATGTCACACAGGTAACGGGGCAGGGAATGTCACACAGGTAACTGGGCAGGGAGGGCAGGGTTTGGATCCCAGGACAGGGAATGTCACACAGGTAACAGGGCAGGGAATGTCACACAGGTAACTGGGCAGGGAATGTCACACAGGTAACTGGGCAGGGAATGTCACACAGGTAACGGGGCAGGGAATGTCACACAGGTAACTGGGCAGGGAGGGCAGGGTTTGGATCCCAGGGCAGGGAATGTCACACAGGTAACAGGGCAGGGAATGTCACACAGGTAACGGGGCAGGGAATGTCACACAGGTTAACAGGGCAGGGAATGTCACACAGGTAACTGGGCAGGGAATGTCACACAGGTAACAGAATAGGGAATGTCACACAGGTAACAGGGCAGGGAGTGCAGGGTTTGGATCCCAGGACAGGGAATGTCACACAGGTAACTGGGCAGGGATCTCAGGACAGGGATCCCAGGACAGGGAATGTCACACAGGTAACAGGGCAGGGAATGTCACAAGGTAACTGGGCAGGGATCCCAGGACAGGGAATGTCACACAGGTAACAGGGCAGGGAATGTCACACAGGTAACTGGGCAGGGAGTGCAGGGTTTGGATCCCAGGACAGGGAATGTCACACAGGTAACTGGGCAGGGATCCAGTGGTCTCCAGGCTGCAGTCTGAATGTTGGGAGATCCCAGCTCGTGCCTTGACCCCAGCAGAACCCAAGAGCTCCTCACTGACAGCAGAGAAAGGGACTGAGATTGGATATATTTTAAGAAAACCTCATTTTCCTCTCATGTTTCTTTTCCTGACTCCAGCCTTGTAGTTAAGGATGGGATATCTTCCCTGATTTGGATAAAACACTGATGAGATTTTCAGGTAAAGAGGGCTGGGATACACCTGAAAATGGGGGTGACAGGTCCCTACCAGACACCCCCAGATCAGTGGGAGCCTGTTCCTGGTGAATCCCAGGCTGCATTTTCACTGCTGGTGTTGTCCCCTGCCCCAGGAGACTGAAACCAAATTTCTTTTTGCCAAACACAGGTGGGAAGAAGTTAATCCCTGACCACGGGCAATGGCAAAACATCACCACCCCCTTTGGGGTGAGATGACTCAGCTCCCTGTCACCCAGAAAAAAAAAAAAAAAAAAAAAAAAGGATAAAGTGGAACTGGGCAAGTAACAGCATTAAATTAAATTTAAAAAAAAAAAATGAAAAGAACAATGAAATTTATATCCTTCTATAAAGATTAGAAATCCAATTACTGCAAGGAGGCAGCAGGTCATGGGTGAGGACGGTGACATTCCCAGTGTCCCAGAAACGGAGCAGAAGGAGGAGGATGAGCAGTGGGAGCAGTGCAAACCCACACTACAAATTGCACGGGAAAGGCAAAGCCCCTGCCAGAGGCAGTGATTTATTTTAAAGAGCACAGAGAATGAAACACGAAAGATAAATAAATGGTGTTGAATCATGGCTTGAAGTGCTTTGAAAGCCCAAGCCAAAGCAGAATATTAAGAGCAGGTCAGTGAGACGAGCGAGTCTGGCTGGACAGAGGAGAGGAATGCCAGGAATCAGAGGACAGCAAGAGTCTGGCTGAGCTGCTGGAGACAAACCGAGGCACTGAGGTCACCGATGGGGTTTTTTTTTTTTTTAAGCTCCGAACAAGGATTATTCAATTGAAAACAGATGAGACCTCTGACAGAACAAAAAACAAGCCTGGGGCAGACGGGAGGAGCACTAAGGAATTGTGTGAGGATGCAGGGGTGGGTCAGATGGGCAGGTGGAGGGGGACAACTTGAGAGGCGAGGGGGTGGAAGGGGGCACAGGGCGTGCCAGAGCTCCCCAGGGAGGGTTTGATCCACGCAGTGCTTGGGCAGCTCCTGGCTGTGCCCTGCCCTGTGCCCTGAGGCTCTGCAGGTGCCCGGGGAGGGGCTCAGCCTGGCTCACCCATGCAGTTCTTCATCATCATGAAGCCGCTCTCGTAGCCCTCGAAGCACTCGCACTCGAAGCTGCCCGGGGTGTTGAGGCAGGAGCCGTGGCCGCACAGGTCCGGGGAGATGCGGCACTCGTCGATGTCTGGGGACAAGGACAGGCACTGGCTGGGGTGGCACAGGCCAGCAGCACGGCCAGGGCCAGCGCTGGGCTGCCTGTGTAGCCCTGGTTGGTGCTGTGATGGTTTGGTTTCTCTGAAACTCTTTTCCCAGGCACTGTTCTGACAACTAGAGACGAGTTTTCCTAACCTAGAGATGAATTTTCCTAACTGTATCCCATGTTTTGCATTCCTTTCCCTAGGAGGGACCTGTTCTTGATGTCCCTCTGACTTGACCAATGGGATGGAAGAAGTTTGTCTTTCTTCCACCCCTTGGGTGGGTTTTTTGTAAAACTGTATAAAAGGAAGAAATTCCCAGGTAATAAAGAATTGATTGGAGTCATTGTCAGCCTGCTGAGTCAGAGTCTGTCTCAGTTGTTGTAGCCCTGGTTGGTGCCTGAGATGTTTGATTTTTCTGAAACTCTTTTCCCAGAGAGTTTTCTGTTTTCCTGACTGTAACCTGTGTTTGCATTCCTTTCCCTGGGAGGGACTTCTCCTTGCTGTCCCTCTGACTTGACCAATGTGATGGAAGAAGTTTGTCTTTCTTCCACCCCTTGGGTGGGTTCTTTGTAAAACAGGATAAAGAGAAGAAATTCCCGGGTAATAAAGAATCGATTGGAGTCATTGTCAGCCTTCTGACCTCGGGGTTCTGTGTCTTGTTAATCTTAAACATTAAACAGCGTCACTGCCTGCACCGCCCGCAGGGACCAGCAGGCCAAGGAATTCCCCATCCTCGGATTCAGGGAGGGTTCCGCTGCTCCCCGGGGCAGGGCTGGCCCTGCACCCCACAGGCAGGAGGAGCCGTATGGAATCATGAAATTCCAGGAAGGTTTGGGTTGGAGGGACCTTAAATCCCACTCAGTGCCATGGGCAGGGACACCTTCCACCAACCCAGGCTGCTCCAAACCCTGTCCAGCCCATCCTTGATGCTCCTGCTCACGGTCCTGCCCTCGGCTCCTCCCCATGTCCCTAAACAAGTGCCAGAACTCCTCTGGGCCACCCCAGCCTGCTGAACACCCCCCAAAAAAAGCAGCAGGAACAGCCCAGAGGGTGGGAGAGGGATCTCTCACCTGTGCAGTTCCTCTCCTCAGCATCCAGAGCAAAGCCGTTGCCGCAGATGCACCTGAAGCTGCCGATGGTGTTCCTGCAGGTGCCGTGGGTGCACAGCCCGGAGAACACCTTGCACTCGTTGACATCTGAAGGGAGGGGAAAAAAAATCAGAGAGTTTCAGCCTGGGGAGTGTTGCTGTGGGACACACAGGAACGAGGCAGAGAGTGCATTCAGAGGCAAGGAGAGTGCATCCATGCAAGGAGAGACCCCGGTTTATTTTTCTAATTCTTATTATACTTTCTCAGATGTGCCCACCTCAGAGGTGGGACTCTTGGGGAACCATTGGTCCATTCCAGAGACCACCACCAAAGTCCCTTCCTCTGGGAACAGAATGTGGAAAACACACAAGAGTTTACATTGCACGTCCTTGTGGATCAAGGAATGGGATTGGAATTCCCCAAAACCAAAACATGCAGGCACGAGCGTGGCAACAGGGGAGGATCTCCAGGGAACCCCCCTACCCTTTCAGGCTGCAGCCCAGCCCCGTTTCCCCCTCACCTTTGTAGAAGGGCCGTCCCGAGAGCACGTCGCCGCGGTTGGCGAAGCCGGGCCCGCGGGGGCAGAGCGCTTTGTACTCGCCGGAGCCGGGCCGGGGACATTCCTCGCAGTCGGAGCCCCAGGCCGAGCCCACCGAGCAGCAGCACATGTCCATGCGGAACTTGCCCGGCAGCGGCTCCGTGCACTCGTCCTCGTCCCAGCGCATGTAGCACTGCTCCACCCGCACGTCTGGGGGACAAGAGAGCGCCTCAGGCACGCCCCGGGATAGGCTGTGGCAGCGGGGAGTGCTCCAAACACAGCCCAGGTGGATGGATGAGAAAAGGGGGGTTTTTTTTTGGAAGGGATTCCACTGCTGGGTCTCAGAGGAAGGATCCTCAGAGAGCCCCCAGAATTTAGGTTGGAAAAGAGCTTTGAGATCATCGAGTGCAACCGGTGACCCAACACCTCCTTGTCTCCAAACAGAGCCCAGGTGGATGAGGAAAGGGGATTTTTGGGAGGGATTCTCCTGCTGGGTCTCAGAGGAGGGACCCTCAGAGAGCCCCCAGAATTTAGGTTGGAGAAGAGCTTTGAGATCATTGAGTGCAGTTGGTGACCCAACACCTCCTTGTCTCCACATGGAGCCCACAGGGATGAGGAAAAGGGTTTATTTTTTTGGGGGAGGGATTCTCCTGCTGGCAGCAAGGTCCCGGAGGAGGGACCCTGAGAGAGCCCCCAGAATTTAGGTTGGAGAGAAGCTTTGAGATCATCGAGTGCAGCCAGTGACCCCTGTCTACAAACAGACCCCAGGTGGATGAGGAAAGGGGGTTTTTGGGAGGGATTCTCCTGCTGACAGCAGGGTTCCAGAGGAGGGACCCTCAGAGAGCCCCAGAATTTAGGTTGGGAAAGAGCTTTGAGATCATCGAGTGCAGCCGGTGACCCAACACCACCTTGCCACCCAGACCACGGCCCCGAGCGCCACATCCAGGCTCTCCTTGGACCAGGTGGCCCCTACAAAGGGCAGGAGTTTGGCATTGGGTGCCCAGGAGCTGTTTCAGGGCTGCTGGGCCACGGCTTTAACCCCTGAGGTTATCTGCTGGCTCCTGAAGCCCACCCAGGAAGGACAACGGTGTCACTGGCTGGCCTTGGGGACACCACAGCTCCAGCTGTGAGGTTTGGGGGCTCTTTGGGGTCCCGAGAATTCCCGGTGGGGAGGGAGCAGCTGGGAGGGCGGGATGTGGGCACAGGGGAGGCGTCCTCACCCACACAGGTCCTGGCAGTGCCGTCCAGGGTCAGCCCCTCGGGGCACTCGCAGCGGAAGGAGCCGGCGGAGTTGACGCAGCGGCCGTTGGGGCAGACGCCCGGGAACACCTCGCACTCGTTGACATCTGGGGCACAGGGGTGGGGACAGGTGAGGGGTGGGGACAGGTGAGGGGTGGCACAGGGGGACATGGGGGTGGGGACAGGTGAGGGGTGGCACAGAGGGACACAGGGGTGGGGACAGGTGAGGGGTGGCACGGCCCGGGGGGGCACCAAGGGGCTCAAACACCTCGCACTCGTTCATGTCTGGGGCACAGGGGTGGGGACAGGTGAGGGGTGGGGACAGGTGAGGGGTGGGGACAGGTGAGGGGTGGCACAGGGGGCACAGGGGGTTGGGGGGGCACCAAGGGGCTCCTGGAGGAGGTGGGGGGAGCCCAGAGCTGCCCAGCAGGCTCCGAGCGGCAACCTGTCCATGGAAACTTTTATCTATGGAAGCTGGGCACAAAGGGAGCCAGGAGCTGGGCACAGACACGGACAGCCAGACAGACACGCGGACAGAGGAGATACGCAGACAGACACAGATGCACAGATAGACACACAGACACACAGACACAGATGCACAGACAGACAGACACACAGACACAGATGCACACACAGACACACAGATGCACAGACAGACAGACACAGACACACAGACAGACAGACACAGACACACAGACACAGATGCACACACACAGACACAGACACAGATGCACACACAGACAGAGATGTACAGACACACAGATGCACAGACAGACACAGACACACAGACACAGACGCACAGACAGACACAGACAGACAGACAGACACAGCACAGACACAGGGCCGCAGAGCGGAGCTCCCCGCAGGGCCCAGCGCAGCAGGGCAGCAGCAGCAGCCCCGCGATGCCCGCGCTCCCCAGGCCGGCGCCGTTCCCACCCCGCCGCTCCTCACCTTCACAGGTGACCCCCTTCATGCGGGCGTAGCCCCGGGGACAGGCCGTGTCTGCAAGGACAGCGCTGTCAGCACGGAAACCCTGCCAGCCTCCCCACAGAGCCCTGCCCAGGATCCCCCGGCCCAGCTCTGACCCTCCACAGCACCCACCGATCCCACCCCGTCCCTGAGAGCGCTGGCAGCTCCTGACCACCCCTGGGGATAAATATCTGCTTTAATAAATATCTACTTTAGTAAGTATCTGCTTTAATAAATGTCTACTTGAATAAATATCTACCTTCATAAATATCTGCTTTAATAAATATCTACTTTAATAAATATCTATCTTAATAAATACCTACCTTAATAAATATCTGCTTTAATAAATATCTACTTTAATAAGTATCTGCTTTAATAAATAACTACTTTAATAAATATCTATCTTAATAAATACCTACCTTAATAAATATCTGCTTTAATAAATAATAAATAAAATATTTATAAATATCTAATAATAATAATTAATAATCCAATAATCTAATAATCTAATTAATAAATACCTATCTTAATAAATATCTGCTTTAATAAACATCTGCTTTAATAAATATCTATCTTAATAAATATCTACCTTAATAAATATCTGCTTTAATAAATATCTGCTTTAATAGATATCACTTCAATAAATATCTGCCTTAATAAATATCTACCTTAATGAATCTCTACTTTACTCTCTAGCTCTGTCCAGCCCCTGTTTCAGCTCAGCCCTCCTAGAGCATCCCATCCCAGCCGCCTGCAGGGCTCCGGGCGAAGGGCAGAGCCCGGCAGAGCCTCACCGATCTCGCAGCGCTCGCAGGGGCTGCCCCAGGCTGCCCCCAGCGTGGCACAGCACTCGGATTTCAGCGTGGCCCCGTTGATGTTCACCTCGCAGCGCCCGTCCTGGATGTTGAGCCAGCAGGTGCCCTTCATGCTGTCTGCAGGGACACAGCGGGGGCTGAGGGGCTGCTCCGAGCCCCCGAGGAGCTGCTCCGTGCCCTGAGGAGCTGCTCTGAGCCCCCGAGGAGCTGCTCTGAGCCCCCGGGGGATGCTTCGTGCCCCTGGGGGGATGCTCCGAGCCCCCGGGGGGATGCTCCGTGCCCCTGGGGGGCTGCTCCGAGCCCCTGGGGGGCTGCTCCGTGCCCCTGGGGGGCTGCTCCGTCCCCCGAGTAGCTGCCCCGTGCCCTTGAGGAGCTGCTCTGAGCCCCTGGGGGGATGCTCCGTGCCCTTGAGGAGCTGCTCCGTGCCCTTGAGGGGCTGCTCCGTGCCCTTGAGGAGCTGCTCCATGGCCTTGAGGAGCTGCTCCATTCCCCTGAGGAGCTGCTCCGTGCCCTTGAGGAGCTGCTCTGAGCCCCTGGGGGGATGCTCCGTGCCCCTGAGGGGATGCTCTATTCCCCTGAGGGGCTGCTCCGTGCCCCTGGGGGGCTGCTCCGTCCCCCGAGTAGCTGCCCCGTGCCCTTGAGGAGCTGCTCTGAGCCCCTGGGGGGATGCTCCGTGCCCTTGAGGAGCTGCTCCGTGCCCTTGAGGGGCTGCTCCGTGCCCTTGAGGAGCTGCTCCATGGCCTTGAGGAGCTGCTCCATTCCCCTGAGGAGCTGCTCCGTGCCCTTGAGGAGCTGCTCTGAGCCCCTGGGGGGATGCTCCGTGCCCCTGAGGAGCTGCTCTGTGCCCCTGAGGAGCTGCCCCGTGCCCCTGCTGGCCCTCCCCGCTGCTCCCGAGGGTCACTGACCCTTTGGGATGTGGGGCCAAGGCTGTTCCCCAAACCCTAAAGCCCCCCCAGTGCCAGCCCTGCCGTGGGGACCCCACCCCTGCTCCCAGGCTGCTCCAGCCTGGCTCTGGGTGCTGCCAGGGGATCCAGGGGGTGCCACAGCTTCTCTTGGAAATCCCATTCCAGCCCCTCCTCACCCTCCCAAGCCAGGAATTCCTCCCCACTATCCCATCCATCCCTGCCCTCCGCCACTCCTGTCGCTGTCCCTGTGCCTGTCACTGTGCAGGGTGACGCTGGCAGTGCTTTCTGGAGGCCCACAAGGGTTTGGGTGGGACCTCAAAGCTCATCTTGTTCCACTTCCACCCTTCCCAGGCTGCTCCAGACCCTGTCCAGCCTGGCCTTGGACACATCCAAGGACGTGGCAGCCACAGCTTCTCCCTGCTCTGCCCCAGCCCCGGGACTCTGAGCTCAGGAGGAGCTGGGGAAGCCCAGTTTGATATCCAAGGGGTTCCCAGCTCCTGGTGTGACATCCCAAATCGCTCTGCTTGTTCCACTTCCACCCTGCCAGGCTGCTCCAGACCCCATCCAGCCTGGCCTTGGACACATCCAAGGACGGGGCAGCCACAGCTTCTCCCTGCTCTGCCCCATCCCCAGGACTCTGAGCTCAGGAGGAGCTGGGGAAGCCCAGTTTGATCTCCAAGGGGCTCTCAGCTCCTGGTGTGACACCACAAACTGCTCTGCTTGTTCCACTTCCACCCTCCCAGGCTGCTCCAGACCCCGTCCAGCCTGGCCTTGGACACGTCCAAGGATGGAACAGCCACAGCTTCTCCCTGCTCTGCCACATCCCCGGGACTCTGAGCTCAGGAGGAGCTGGGGAAGCCCAGTTTGATCTCCAAGGGGTTCCCAGCTCCTGGTGTGACACCCCAAACCACTCTGCTTGTTCCACTTCCACCCTCCCAGGTTGCTCCAGACCCCGTCCAGCCTGGCCTTGGACACGTCCAAGGATGGAACAGCCACAGCTTCTCCCTGCTCTGCCCCAGCCCGGGACTCTGAGCTCAGGAGGAGCTGGGGAAGCCCAGTTTGATCTCCAAAGGGGCTCTCAGCTCCTGGTGTGACATCCCAAACCGCTCATCATGTTCCACTTCCACCCTCCCAGGCTGCTCCAGACCCCGTCCAGCCTGGCCTTGGACACATCCAAGGATGGAGCAGCCACAGCTTCTCCCTGTGCTGCCCCAGCCCCGGGACTCTGAGCTCGGGAGGAGCTGGGGAAGCCCAGTTTGATCTCCAAAGGGGCTCTCAGCTCCTGGTGTGACACCCCAAACCACTCTGCTTGTTCCACTTCCACCCTCCCAGGTTGCTCCAGACCCTGTCCAGCCTGGCCTTGGACACATCCAAGGACGTGGCAGCCAGAGCTTCTCCCTGCTCTGCCCCAGCCCCGGGACTCTGAGCTCGGGAGGAGCTGGGGAAGCCCAGTTTGATCTCCAAGGGTTCCCAGCTCCTGGTGTGACCCCCAAACCCTGCTCACCCACGCAGATGGTGCCGCTGGGGTCCAGCTTGCTGCCCGGGGAGCACTCGCAGGCGAAGGAGCCGGCGTTGTTCCGGCACAGCCCGTTGACGCAGGGGTTGGAGGTGCACTCGTTGATGTCTGGCAGGGGGACAAGGGGACAGAGCTCACTGGGGGTGGCGGTGACAGGGGGGACACGGGTGGCAGGAGGTGAGGGCACATGGCTTGAGTGGCTTTTTTCGCCTCGTTTCGGGGTGGAAGAATGAAGTTTAAGGTGTGTAAATTAATAGATATTAAATATATTAATGTAGAAAGATCTATCTTTAAAATATAATATATAATGTATCTTTAATATATATAATAGATCTTCAAAATGTAATATATAATGTATCTTTAATATTTGTATCTTTAAAATATATGTAATATATTTTTAAATATAATATATAATATATCCTTAATATGTATAATGTATCTTTAAAATATAATATATAATGTATCTTTAATATATATAATAGATCTTTAAAATATATATAATATTTTTAAAATATGCAATATATTTTTAATATATATAATAGATCTTTAAAATATAATATATAATGTATCTTTAATATATATAATAGATCTTTAATATATATATAATATTTTTAAAATATGCAATATATTTTTAATATATATAATAGATCTTTAAAATAATATATATATAATGTATCTTTAATATATGTATCTTTAAAATATATATGATATATTTTAAAATATAATATATAATGTATCTTCAATATATATAATAGATCTTTAAAATATAATATATAATGTATCTTTAATATGTGTAATAGATCTTTAAAAGATACATATTTTTTAAAATATATAATATATTTTTAATATATATAATTTATCTTTAAAATATAATATATAATATATCTTTAACATATATATAATATATCTTTAAAATATAAATTTAAATATATTAGATGGAAAGATGGAAAGATAGAAAGTAGGTAATATAGAAATACGTTGTGATATGATATGATCATGTGATGTAGAACATAAAAATACTAGATCATGGACTAATATATATTATATAGTACATTATAAATATGTATGTAATATGGTATGTTACATATTATATATAGTATATACCATATTATATACTATATGTTATATGTTATACGTTATATATTAGTTATATATAATATATTATATATTACATATGACATATTATAATTGTATATTATATATAATATATTGTATATTGTATATTGTATATCATATATTATATATTATATATTATATATTATATATTATATATTATGTATTATGTATTACGTATTATGTATTATGTATTATGTATTATATATGTTATGTGTTATATATTATGTATTTCATAAGATATAAGATATATTTTATATATTATATATTATAGATTATTACACATATACAATAATAGAAATATCATAATATAATATAGACTGTAAAAAAATATGTACTATATAAACAATAAATTATAAACTATATAGAAATTCCATATAAATATAGAAAACATAAGTATAAACATATAGAGAGCTCTAATAATCACATTAAAAATGCAAGATTTAAAAAAAAATTATTTGCATTGAGCGTGGTGGGGACGCTTGTGTGCAAAGTGCCAGTTCTGAAATATTTGAGGTCTCTGTGCACAGGAAACCATTTCTTCCCCCTCCAAATCACAGCCTTTCAATCAAATTCCCCAAACCTTGCAATTTTGGTCAGGCCTCAAGCTCAAATTTTGCGGCCCTGGCGGAAATGGCTTTGGTTTCCAGGCTCAGATGTTTTGGGGTCAGGTGTGCAATGCTTTGAACTCAGTGTGAAATATCACTAAAAACCACAGGGGAAAAGGAAAAAAAAACACCACCAAAAAAACCACAAAAAAAAAAAAAAAAAACAACAAAAAAAAAAACCCACCAAAAAAACCCACAAAAAAAAAAAAAAAAAAAAAAAAAAAAACAAAAAAAACCCACAAAAAAAACCACAAAAAAAAACCACAAAAAAAACCAAACAAACAAAAAAAACCCACACACAAAAAAACACACACAAAAAAAAACAACAAAAAACCCCCAAAAATAAACCACAAAAAAACCCCCAAAAACCAAAAAAAAAAAAAAAACCCCAAACAAACAACCAACAAAACAAAACAAAAAACCAACCAACAAACAAAAAACCCCAACAAAAACAAACAAACAAAAAAAAAAAACTCACCCCTAAAAATGAGGTAAAACCCTCAGAACCCCAAAGGCGCGGCTGCTGCAGGGCAGGGGAGGGGAGCAGGGGTTTCCAGCCGGGCTGGCCCCAGGCAGGGGGAGCTCAGGCTGTGGGGTTTTTGGGGGGTTTTTGGGGGGTTTTTGGGTTTGGCCCCGTTACCTTCGCAGGTGTCGGTCTCGGTGCGGAAGACGAAGCCCTTGGGGCAGGTGCAGGTGTAGCTGCCGGGGGTGTTCCTGCACAGGCCGTTGTCACACAGCAGCCGGTTGACGCTGCACTCGTCCACATCTGGGGGCAGAGGTGGCACCCGTCAGCTGCTCTGGGCTGGGAAGGGTTAATTCCCCAGCCCACCATCACAGGAGGGAGCCGAGGGATGGGATCCAACCCCAACCTCTGCACAGGCACCTTGACAATCCCAGCCCATCCCAGAGCGCGGTCCCGGTGCTCCTGGAGCTCTGGCTGGGACCATTCCCTCTGGGAATTCAGTGCCCACCACCCTCAGGGGGAGGAACCTTTCCCTGTTCCCCCCATCCCAAACCCCTGACACAGCTCCAGCCTTTCCTGGAGCTCTGGCTGGGACCATTCCCCCTGGAATTCAGTGCCCACCACCCTCAGGGGGAAGAACCTTTCCCTGCTCCCCCCATCCCGACCCCTGACACAGCTCCAGCCTTTCCTGGACCCCTGACACAGCTCCAGCCTTTCCTGGAGCTCTGGCTGGGACCATTCCCTATGGGAATTCAGTGCCCACCACCCTCAGGGGGAAGAACCTTTCCTTGCCCCCCATCCCAAACCCCTGACACAGCTCCAGCCTTTCCTGGAGCTCTGGCTGGGACCATTCCCCATGGGAATTCAGTGCCCACCACCCTCGGGGGGAAGAACCTTTCCCTGCTCCCCCCATCCCAAACCCCTGACACAGCTCCAGCCTTTCCCAAACCCCTGACACAGCTCCAGCCTTTCCTGGAGCTCTGGGTGGGACCATTCCCCCTGGGAATTCAGTGCCCACCACCCTCGGGGGGAGGAACCTTTCCCTGCTCCCTCCATCTCGAACCCCTGACACAGCTCCAGCCTTTCCTGGACCCCTGACACAGCTCCAGCCTTTCCTGGACCCCTGACACAGCTCCAGCCTTTCCTGGAGCTCTGGGTGGGACCATTCCCCATGGGAATTCAGTGCCCACCACCCTCGGGGGGAAGAACCTTTCCCTGCTCCTCCCATCCCAAACCCCTGACACAGCTCCAGCCTTTCCTGGACCCCTGACACAGCTCCAGCCTTTCCTGGAGCTCTGGCTGGGACCATTCCCCATGGGAATTCAGTGCCCACCACCCTCAGGGGGAGGAACCTTTCCCTGCTCCCCCCCATCCCGAACCCCTGACAGCTCCAGCCTTTCCTGGAGCTCTGGGTGGGACCATTCCCTCTGGGAATTCAGTGCCCACCACCCTCGGGGGGAAGAACCTTTCCCTGCTCCTCCCATCCCAAACCCCTGACACAGCTCCAGCCTTTCCTGGAGCTCTGGCTGGGACCATTCCCCATGGGAATTCAGTGCCCACCACCCTCAGGGGGAGGAACCTTTCCCTGCTCCTCCCATCCCAAACCCCTGACACAGCTCCAGCCTTTCCCGGGGGTCCTGTCCCTGCTCCCAGAGCAGAGATCAGAGCTGCCCCTGCTCTTCCCTCACGAGGAACTCGTGGAGTCTCCCCTGCTCTCCTGGAGGTGCTGAACACCCACCCACGGAGAGCAGGGAACCAATTCCTTGTTCTCCTTCCCTCACGGAACCGCCCTTATCCCCAACCCATGAGGTCCCAGAGCACCAAAAAACCCAAAACAAACAAACAAAAAAACCCACAAAAACAACAACAAAAAAAAAAAAAAAAAAAAAAAACCAAAAAAAAAAAAAAACCCACAAAAAAAACCCCCAAAAACACAAAAACCCACCAAAAAAAAAAAACCACAAAAAAAACCCCAAAAACAAACAAAAACCCCAAACAAACAACCAACAAAACAAAAAACCAACCAACAAACAAAAAACCTCAACAAAAACAAACAAACAAACAAAAACCCACCCTAAAAATGAGGTAAAACCCTCAGAACCCCAAAGGCGCGGCTGCTGCAGCCCAGAGCACCCTCCCCATCCTCTCCCCCAAGTCCAACACCTGGGGAGGATTTGGTTGCTGCTCAAGGCAGGGGTGGGGTGGGATCAGGTGCTGCACCAGCTCCTGGAGGTGCCAGGCACCCCCTGAGCCCCCTGAGCCCCCCGGGGCAGCTCCTGACTCACCCACGCAGTTCTTGCCCGTGGGGTCGGACTCGTAGCCCAGGTTGCAGATGCAGCGGTAGCTGCCCCGCAGGTTCTCACACATCCCGTTGGGGCAGATGTCGGGGTTCAGGGCGCACTCGTTGATGTCTGGCAAGGGAGAAAAGGTGCCTGAGGCGGAGCCCAGCAAATGCAGAGAACAGAAAAAGCTTCCACCTCCCCTGTTCTTCACTGCGGGAATCGTGGAGGCCCACAAGGGTTTGGGTGGGACCTCAAAGCTCATCTTGTTCCACTTCCACCCTCCCAGACCCTGTCCAGCCTGGCCTTGGACACGTCCAAGGATGGGGCAGCCACAGCTTCTCCCTGTGCTGACCCAGCCCAGGACTCTGAGCTCAGGAGGAGCTGGGGAAGCCCAGTTTGATCTCAAAGGGGCTCTCAGCTCCTTGTGTGACATCCCAAATTCTTCTTTATCTCAGTACTGAGCTCAGACCCTTTAACTATCCCTGCATTCAGCACTGAGTGACCCTGAAGGGTGGCAGCCAGGTGGGCACCGTCCCTTCCCTGCAGCAGCTTCCCTTCCTCTGCTCCTCTGGAGCCCATTCCCAGTGCCAGGGCAGAGGTTCCACCCTGGCCCAGCGCAGGCTGTGCTGGCACCGCAGGATCCCTGCAGTGCCAGATGGCCACGGCTGCCCAGGCCCTGCTGGCCTTTGTCCCCACGCTGCTGGAGCTCAGTTCCAGCCTGGAGAGCTCTGAGTGCAGCCCTGGCTCCAGGCAGGGCTGGAGTGACCAGAACGTGCTGGAAGGAGTCTCCCCATCCCCTGCACACGCAGCCCTGGATGGGAGCCCGAGGAGCCACTGGGCTTCTCCTCTGGCTCCTTCCCACCTGCAAGGCTTGGCCAGGCTCTGCCTGCCTGGCTGCTCTCTGCTCTCCCTGCTGATCCAGCACTGGGAGCTGCTGGATCTCTTGGGTTTGTCACCCCCCCCTCTGCCTGGGACAGCCCAAGGAGGAGCTGGAGAGCAGAGGAGGGAGACAGCAGGAGGGTCCTGCTGCTCATTCCCACCACCACAGATCCATCCCCGCTCCAGGAAAAGCAGCTGAGGGTGCTGTGGGATGTGCCCGTGGAATCCTGCACGACCCTGAGGAATCCTGCACATCCCTGGAGAATCCTGGATGTCCTTGAGGAATCCTGCAGGTCCCTGGGGAATCCTGCACATCCCTGGGGATTCCTGCACATCCCTGGGAAATCCTGCAGGTCTCTGTGGACTCCTGGATGTCCTTGAGGAATCCTGCACATCCCTGGGGAATCCTGCACATCCCTGGGGAATCCTGCATGACCCTGAGGAATCCTGCACGTCCCTGGGGAATCCTGCACGTACCTACTTTAATATTCCTCATCTACTTTAATATTCCATCTACTTTAATATACATCTACTTCAATATTCCTCAAGGACTCCTGGATGTCCTTGAGGAATCCTGCACATCCCTGGGGAATCCTGCATGTCCCTGTGGACTCCTGGATGTCCTTGAGGAATCCTGCAGGTCCCTGGGGAATCCTGCAGGTCCCTGGGGAATCCTGCACCCACCTCTGCCGTCAGCCGTGATCCCGATGCCGCTGCTGCAGAGGGCCTGGAATTCCGCTGGGGACAGAGCACAGCAGAGCCATCAGCGTGGCAGGACACTCCCCACGGGGAGGGTCACCGAGCTGAGGCCTTCAGCCCACGGAGGGTTTGGCTCTTTCTTTGCCAGAGCAGCGCTCCCAGGCCTGTTGATGCTGCTCAGGTGGCACAATCACAGAGCGAGCCGAGCTGGGAGGGACCCCAGGGATCATCCAGCCCAACCCCAGACACCCCAGCAATCCTACCCTGTGCCTGGGAGCCTTGTCCAAACTCTCCTTGAGCTCTCCCAGCCTCGGTGCTGCGACTTTGTGCATTTTAATGCTGGTACTCCCAGCTCCAACATCCCAGCACAGGATCTGGGCACCCACTCTCCGGTTTTTGGCCGCCTGGCATCCCTTTCCCCACTCCTACAGTTCTCCAAGCCATCCCAGTGACCCACCCTCTCTGAACTGCCCAAGCCATCCCAGGACATCCCTGAGCACCCTCCCTGCCCAGCCAGGGCTGGACTCACCAGAGTTCTTGGCCAGGCAGGGCTGGCAGGGCTCCCCAAAGCACCAAATTTGGGCATTCTTTGGCCACCTGGCACCCCTTTCCCCACTCCTACCATTCTCCAAGCTGCCCAAGCCATGCCAGGACACCCCTGAGCACCTTCCCTGCCCAGCCAGGGCTGGACTCACCGGAGTTCTTGGCGGGGCAGGGCTGGCAGGGTTCCCCAAAGCACCAAATTTGATCACCTACTCTCCACTTTTTGGCCGCCTGGCACCCCTTTCCCCACTCCTACAGTTCTCCAAGCCATCCCAGTGACCCACCCATCTCTGAGCTGCCCAAGCCACCCAGGACATCCCTGGGCACCCTCCCTGCCCACCCAGGCACCCCCAGGGCTGGACTCACCAGAGTTCTTGGCCAGGCAGGGCTGGCAGGGCTCCCCAAAACACCAAATTTGGGCATTTTTTGGCCGCCTGGCACCCCTTTCCCCATTCCTACCATTCTCCAAGCTGCCCAAACCATGCCAGGACACCCCTGAGCACCTTCCCTGCCCAGCCAGGGCTGGACTCACCGGAGTCCTTGGCCAGGCAGGGCTGGCAGGGTTCCCCAAAGCACCAAATTTGGTCACCTACTCTCCACTTTTTGGCTGCCTGGCACCCCTTTCCCCACTCCTACAGTTCTCCAAGCCATCCCAGTGACCCACCCATCTCTGAGCTGCCCAAGCCACCCCAGGACATCCCTGAGCACCCTCCCTGCCCGAGGCACACCCAGGGCTGGACTCACCAGAGTTCTTGGCCAGGCAGGGCTGGCAGGGCTCCCCAAAACACCAAATTTGGGCATTTTTTGGCCGCCTGGCACCCCTTTCCCCATTCCTACAGTTCTCCAAGCTGCCCAAGCCATCCCAGGACACCCCTGAGCATCCTCCCTGCCCAGCCAGGGCTGGACTCACCAGAGTTCTTGGCGGGGCAGGGCTGGCAGGGCTCCCCAAAGCACCAAATTTGAGCACACACTCTCCCCTTTTTGGCCGCCTGGCACCCCTTTCCCCACTCCTACAGTTCTCCAAGCTGCCCAAGCCATGCCAGGACACCCCTGAGCACCCTCCCTGCCCAGCCAGGGCTGGACTCACCGGAGTTCTTGGCGGGGCAGGGCTGGCAGGGCTCCCCGAAGCCGTGGTCGGGGTTGGCGCAGCAGCACTCGGATTTGGTGACGGCGCCGGGGAAGGGGCGGGCGCAGGTGCCCTTCTTGATGCCCCCGTAGCAGGTGCTGCGCATGTGGGTGTCCACGCAGACCCGGCCGTCCACGCCGATGGCCAGGCCGCCCAGGCACTCGCAGCGGAAGGAGCCCTCGGTGTTGATGCACCAGCCGTTCATGCAGATCCCGGGGGTCTCGCACTCGTCGATGTCTGGGCAGGGGGTGGCAACGGGGAGCGGGGTGACCCCGGGGTGAGGGGTGCGTGGGGAGAGGGTTGGGATACACGGGGAGAGAGGGTTGGGATGCATGGGGAGAGGGTTGGGATGCATGGGGAGAGGGTTGGGACATGAGGAGAGAGGGTTGGGACACATAGGGAGAGGGTTGGGATGCATGGGGAGAGGGTTGGGACACACAGAGAGAGGACTGGGTATGAGGAGAGAGGGCTGGGACACATGGAAAGGGGACTGGGACACACGGGGAGAAGTTTGGGACACAGAGAGAGGGGACTGGGCATGAAGAGAGAGGGCTAAGGACACATGGAAAGGGGACTGGGACACACGGGGAGAAGTTTGGGACACAGAGAGAGGGGACTGGGCATGAGGAGAGAGGGTTGGGACACGTGGAAAGGGGACTGGGACACACGGAGAGAGGGTTGGGACATGAGGAGAGAGGGTTGGAATACAGAGAGAGAGGGCTGGGACACACAGGAACAGGTGTTGGGACACACGGGGAGAGGGTTGGGACACATGAACAGGGGGCAGAACACACAGACAGGCACTCGGGACACACAGACAGGGGCTCAGGACACACCGACAGGCGCTCAGGACACTCGGGGGACACGGACACCTTCCCCCTCTCCCCCATTCTCCCACCAAGGGACAATTTCCAGCGGCAGGGCAGGAGCTGCCCGCTCACACCGCCCGGTTCCTCAGCTCCCGCTGCCCCGGGGCGCTCCCGGGAAGGCGGGCGGGGGCCGGGCCGGACCCGGGAGGAGCCGGGGCCGGGAGGAGCCGGGCCGGGAGGAGCCGGGCCGGGAGGAACCGAGCCGGGACGAGCCGGGCCGGGACGAGCCGGGCCGGGAGGAGCCGGACCCGGGCCGAGCCGGGCCGGGCCGAGCCGGGCCGGGCTGCGCTCACCCACGCAGTAGCGCCCGTTGGGAGCCAGGACGAAGCCGGGTTTGCAGATGCACTTGAAGCTCCCGTCCTCGTTGATGCACATCCCGTTGAGGCACATGTTGGTGGTGGCACACTCGTCGTGGTCTGGGGGGCACAGACGGGACCCCAGAGCTGCAGCAAACCCCTCCCTGTGCCCCAAACCTCCCTGCCCTGTGCCCCAACTGATCAAAATGTAAAATCTCCTGATCATGGAGCCATTGTGTGTGGCCGTTCCCGACCCACCCTGGGTGCAGCCCTGGTCAGGCTCCTGTAATGCCCAGGGTGGGTCCTGGAAGCCTTTTAATAAATATCTGCTTTAATAAATATCTACTTTGATAAGTATGTACTTTAATAAGTATCTGCTTCAATAAGTATCTGCTTTAATAAATATCTGCTTTAATAAATATCTACTTTAATGAATATCTGCTTTAATAAATATCTGCTTTAATAAATATCTAATAAATATCTACTTTAATAAATATCTGCTTTAATAAATATCTAATAAATACCTACTTCAATAAATACCTACTTCAATAAATATCTGCTCTAATAAATATCTGCTTTAATAAATCTCTGCTCTAATAAATCTCTGCTTTATTCTCCAGCTCTGTCCAGCCCCTGTTTCAGGTCAGCCTTCCCAAAGCATCACTCGGGGCTGTCCTGCTGCATCCCCAGCGCTCCTGGAGCACCCCCAGCCCTGCTGGAAACCCCTCCCCAGCCCAGCCCTGTCCTGGGGGGATATCCCAGATGGATGCCCCAGGGAGAAGGGGATCCTCAGGCTGCAGGGGAGCCTCACCCACGCAGTTCTTGCCGTCGGGGGTGATCTCGAAGCCGGCGTTGCAGATGCACTGGAAGCTGCCGTCGGTGTTGACGCAGCGCCCGTTCCTGCACATCACCCCGTTCATGATGCACTCGTCGATGTCTGCAGGGAAACCACCCCAAAAAAAGAGTGGGAGGGGGGAGAGGGAAAAGAGCAGTCCCAGCTTAATATCATCCCCACCTCAGCCTCGTGAGAAAGCCAGGCAGGTGCCTTCAGACTCAGGAATTCATCCCCCAAAATCCCGCTTGGGGAATGGGAATCGCTTTGCTTTGCCGGGCATTGGGGGAAGCTTTGGGAGCCACTTTGTCAGGAAGGGAGGAAATAAAGATTTCAAAGCTTGGGCACTGCCGTGGCAATCTGCCTTTGCTCGTTGTTCCCGTGGTGGAACATTCCCTGCCCAGCTCTCTTTCCTGGCAGCCCCTCACCTGCAGCAGCCCCTTGGCACAGCAGCCTTGCTGGAACTCCTGCATCTGGCCCAGAATCCCCCCCTTTTTGGCCAAATGAAGTTCTCCCAAACAGAATTCTGTCCTTGGGGAGGACTCTGCAGGTCCCTTGATGACCACCAGGAAATTTTAAGGAAAGCCAAGGCAGGGGAAACTTCTCCTGGGCAGATCCCATCCCACACCTGGGGACTCCTGGCTGCATTCCGCCCCTACAACCCTTCTGTGGTGCCAGGGGCTCTGCTGACCCCTCTGCCACCCCCCCAAAAAGGAGGGGACAGCCCTTACCGATGCAGGCCTGCTTGGTGGGGGTGCTCTGGAAGCCCTCGTGGCATTTGCAGTGGTAGGAGCCCGGGGTGTTGACGCAGTCGCCGTGGACGCAGGGGCTGCTCGAGCACTCGTCCACATCTGCGAGGAGGGGAGGAAAAAAAAAAAAAAAACCAACAAAACCCCCCCACCTGTGTGAGGGACCCTGAGGCACAGCAAAGGCCAGGAGCAGCCAGAGCAGCCTGGAGGAGCTCTGGGAGCAGCCAAGCCCCTGCTCACCGATGCACTCCCCTCGGACGTCCTGCTTGTAGCCCATGTTGCACTCGCAGCGGTAGCTGGACGGGGTGGGGATGCAGCGCCCGTTCAGGCACAGGTTGGTGAAGTGTTTGCAGATGTCGATGGTCTGGTTCAGCGTGGCCGTTCCTGGGGGGGCACAGGGAGGCTTGGGGAGCCCTTGGGTGGGGCACAGGGAGAGGGTGGGGGAACCCTCGGGTGTCCTCAGGGCTCGGGGTGGTGGAAGTTCCTGGGGAGCACAGGGAGGGTTGAGGGAGCCCTTGGATGTCCCCAGGGCTCGGGGTGGTGGCAGTTCCTGGGGGGCACAGGGAGAGGATGGGGGAACCCTCGGGTGTCCTCAGGGCTCAGGGTGGTGGCAGTTCCTGAGGGGCACAGAGAGGGCTGGGGGAGCCCTTGGATGTCCCCAGGACTCAGCGTGGTGGCAGGACCCTTGATTGCCACCAGGAAATTTATGTAAATGTAAAATGTAAAATCTCCTGATCAGGGAGTCATTTTGTGTGGACGGTGGCAGGGTGTGGTGGCAGTTCCTGGGGGGCTTGGGGAGGGGGTTGGGGAACCCTCAGGTGTCCACAGGACTCAGCGTGGTGGCAGGACGGTGGCAGGGTGGTGGAAGTTCCTGGGGAGCACAGGGAGGGTTGGGGAAGCCCTTGGATGTCCCCAGGACTCAGGATGGTGGCATTTCCTGGGGGGCACAGGGAGGGTTGGGGAACCCTTGGGTGTCCCCAGGACTCAGGATGGTGGTAGGGTGGTGGCAGCTCCTGGGGGGCACAGGGAGGGCTGGGGGAGCCCTTGGATGTCCCCAGGACTCGGGATGGTGGCAGGGTGGTGGTGGCAGCTCCTGGGGGGCACAGGGAGGGCTGGGAAGCCCTCGGGTGTCTCTGGGGGGTGTCAGAAGGGCCCAAGGTGGGGAGCAAACCCAGCTGGGGGGGGCAGGGGGGGATGAGACCGAGATGGTGACAGGAAAGCTCCATTCCTATTTGGAGCCTTTGGGAACCCATCTGGGAATCAGGGAGACGTCCCAGAGCAGAGCCAGCCTGGCTGGATCCGTGTGCGGGCTCAGCTCCTGCCCAGCCTGGCTGCCACATCCCAGCTCCCCCCAGAGCCAGGACACCCCGTGTGTCCAGCTGGGAGCGGCATTCCCGCCCTGGGGAAGGCGCCCTGGGCTGGGAAGGACAGGAGCCAGCCGGGAATTACCGATGCTGGAGCTGCCGGGGCCCATCCCGGGCAGCCCCGGGATGCCGCCCTGCCCGTTGGCCCCGTTCGGGCCGATGCCTCCGGGCCCGTTCAGTCCCGGCCCGACTCCGTTGGGACCGAATCCAGGAATTCCTGGGAAGTTCCCGGGGAAGCCTGGCACCACCGGGAGCCCCTCGATGCAGAGCCTGCGGTACTCGTCTGAAAGAAAAGAGGAAACTTTTCCAGCCAGGGGAGCCGAGGGTGGGTCCCGACGGGAACGGGAATAGGAAACGATGCGGGAATGGGGCAGGGGGACGGGGAGGGGTTGGACAGCCCACAGCACACGGTGGGGCACAGCTGGCCAGGGCGTCTGGCAGAGGATTTTTGGGACACCCAGGGGTCCCTCCAGGCGGGGCAGGACGGGACACGGGAGCTGTGCCCTGCTCGGAGCTGGAGGTGAGGGAGGGGATGTGCGGGGATGTCCCTTGGCTCCATCCTCCTGCCGGGGCTCGCCCTCCCCTGCCCTGCGGGAGCCAAGGACAGGGAGCAGGGGGAGCACAGGGATCGATCCTGGGGATGGGGAGGAGCACAGGGATCGATCCCGGGGATGGGAAGCAAGAGGAGCACAGGGATCAATCCTGGGGATGGGGAGGAGCACAGGGATCGATCCTGGGGATGGGGAGCAGGGGGAGCACAGGGATCGATCCTGGGGATGGGGAGGAGCACAGGGATCGATCCTGGGGATGGGGAGGAGCACAGGGATCGATCCTGGGGATGGGGAGCAGGGGGAGCACAGGGATCGATCCTGGGGATGGGGAGGAGCACAGGGATCAGTCCTGGGGATGGGGAGCAGGAGGAGCACAGGGATTGATCCTGGGGATGGGGAGGAGCACAGGGATCAGTCCTGGGGATGGGGAGGAGCACAGGGATCGATCCTGGGGATGGGGAGCAGGAGGAGCTCAGGGATCGATCCTGGGGATGGGGAGGAGCACAGGGATCGATCCTGGGGATGGGGAGCAGGAGGAGCTCAGGGATCGATCCTGGGGATGGGGAGCAAGAGGAGCACAGGGATCAGTCCTGGGGATGGGGAGCAGGAGAAGCACAGGGATCGATCCCTGCTCAGCCTCAGGCGAGGCCCAGGCAGGAGGAGCAGCACTCCAGGGGATGGGGTTGGGATTTTCCCCCAGGTGACAAAGGGTGGGACACGAGGGAGCGGCCTCAGGCTGTGCCAGGGGAGGGTCTGCTTGGATATCCAGGAAAATAAATCCTCATGGAAATGGGGCAAAGGAATCCCCATCCTGAAGGGGTTTAAAAGCCACGAGGATGTGGCACTTGGGGACAGGGTCTGGTGCTCTCCGGGAAGCTTTTCCAACTTTATTTTACAACAGCCCCAGTTTGGGGATGCGGGGTTTGGGGTGCACTCACCCGAGCCCCGCACGGGGCACATCTCGGGGGTCTGGCCGATGGCCCAGCAGCGGCCCGAGTCGCAGCAGCACTGCATCCTGCTGGCCTGGCCGGGAACGTCCCCGGCACAGCGGCCGCCCAGCAGCGCCGAGAAACACGTGCCCAGGCGCTGGTCTGCGGGGACAGGGACAGGGGACAGGGATGGGGACAGGGACAGGGATGGGGACAGGGATGGGGGCAGGGACAGAGAACAAGGGACAGGGAGAGGGCACAGAGATAAGGGACAGAGAACAAGGGACAGGGACAGAGAACAAGGGACAGGGAGAGGGGACAGGGAGAGGGGACAGGGACAGGGATGGGGACAGGGATGGGGACAGGGACAGGGGACAGGGACAGGGACAGGGATAGGGATGGGGACAGGGGACAGGGGACAGGGGACAGGGGACAGGGGACAGGGACAGGGACAAGGGGAGGGGACAGGGACAGGGATGGGGACAGGGGACAGGGGACAGGGGACAGGGACAGGGGACAGGGACAGGGGACAGGGACAGGGATGGGGACGGGGACAGGGACAGGGACAGGGATGGGGACAGGGGACAGGGGACAGGGGACAGGGACAGGGGACAGGGACAGGGGACAGGGACAGGGATGGGGACGGGGACAGGGACAGGGACAGGGATGGGGGCAGGGACAGAGAACAAGGGACAGGGAGAGGGGACAGGGAGAGGGGACAGGGGACAGGGACAGGGGACAGGGACAGGGAGAGGGGACAGGGACAGGGGACGGGGACAGGGATTGGAACAGGGACAGGGGACAGGGAACCGGGTACAGGGACAGGGATGGGAACAGGGAGAGGGAATGGGACAGGAACACAGGGACAAGGATGGGACAGGAACAGGGACAAGAAGAAGACACACGGTCACAACGTGCCACCACCGCCCTCTCAGGCAGCTCCTGAGGGCTCATCCCCGATGGAATCTCTCCCTCTCCCACCCTGACCCCCCCCCCCCCGACCCTCCCCCTGGGGGGGTTTGTGGCTCCTGGCCAAGGCCCAGGGGGCTGAGGGTCTCTCACACCCCGCAGGCTCCACCAACCCCTCCAGGAAAACCTGGAATCTTCCCCTCCTCCGTCTCCCACCTTGATTTTTGGTTTTGTTGTTGTTTTTTTTTTTCAAGTCAATTAATGAGGGGGAAAGTCTCCCGGGATGTGGCTGCCACTTCCCAGGAATGTAATTGGATTAATTGCCCGGGGCTGTTTGATCTGTGGGCTGTGGGTGCACCTCTGCTCCCAGCACAGCCCGGGGACCCCGCGGGGCACAGCGACCCCAGCTCAAAGCAGCAGCTCCTTCCTCCTGCCCAGAGCTGGCTCCAGCAGGAATTGCTCCTTTCAGGGAACTTGATCCACTGAAAACAGCGGCGGAGAGAAAAGTCAGAGCCGGAGAAAGGGGGATTTGAAAGCAGGGATTGGATGCGGGACCGGATCAGCTCCTAATCCCGGGGAAGGGCAGGAGAAGCCGCGGTGGGGTCCCAGTGTGCACAAAACCCCAGGAAAGCAGAAAATGCTGCGGGAGAGAGGGGAGGGGAAATTCCAGATGGGATTAGGGAGAGCTCAGAGGTGGGGACTGAGCCCAGAGGGCTCTGGGGGGGGTGACGAGCCCCCCAACCAGGAGGGCAGAGCACGAGGGGGAGTCGCTCCTGCTCCGGAGGCACTGTGGTCACCTCCAGGGTGACAATCTGATGCTTTCAAAGTGCCCAGATTATTTTTCCCTCTCCCTTTCTTTTTTTTTTTTTTTTTTTTTTTTTTTTTTTTTTTTTTTTTTTTTTTTTTTTTTCCCCAGCTGCTCCCTGGGATGTAAACCTGGCACCCCAAACTCTCCCCCTCGAGCGGAGCTGGCAAAATTTGGGTGCCAGGGCAACCCCAGCCCAGCAGGAGCTGTGGGTTTGGCCAAAACAAACCCTGCCTGCCCCAAGAAGGGAGCTCAGGGAAAGGCTGGAGCACCCAGAGCCAGCTCAGGTGGAGTCAGAGTCCACTGCAGCCCAATCAGCTCGGGACTATTTTTAAATCTGGGCTTTCTAATTTTTATTTATTTTCGTTTCTTGAAGCTCTCGGTTTCAAGGAAAGTGGGGAATGTCCACATGACTCATCCCAGAGCTGTCACACCCCTCATGGCAGGGGCTGGGAAACAGCAGGAAAAAAAATTCCATTCCCATTAAAATCCATCAGTTTCCCAAACAAGAGGACTTGGGCTTTACTTTTTTTACTCACACTTCACAACATTATTTTTTTTTTCTTTTTCCTCCTGGAACTAAAACATTTAATCTTGCTCCAGGACCCGTGGCTAGAAAAGAATTTGGAGCTGATTTTTATTTTTATTTTTTTTTTCCTTCTGTATTCGCTTGCACAGAAAGCTGCACCTGACACTTTGCATTGCACCACCCAAATCTCCTCTTCCCAAATCTCCCCATCCTCATCCTCCTGAAGGCAAATGGGCTTTCAGACCGGGCTTCCAACATCCTCCCAACCTTCCTCCTCCTCCTCCTCCTCCTCCTCACGTCCTGGTCAACCCTTTCTAGCACTGAGGCCCACCACACAGAGCCCAAATTCTGGAGAGGGAGAAATTCTGGAGAAATTCTGGAGAGGGAGAAAGAATGGAGTGGACAAATTCCGGAGAGGGAAATAAATTCTAGAATGGACAAATTCTGCAGAAGGAGAAATTTGGAATAGACGAGTTCTGGAGAGGGAGAAACTCTGGAATGGACAAGTTCTGGAAAAGGGAGAAATACTCTGGAGTGGAGAAATTCTGGAGAGGGAGAAATCCTGGAAGAGAGAGAAATTCTACAATGGACCAGTTCTGGAGAGGGAGAAATATTCTGGAGTGGACAAATTCTGGAGAGGGAGAATTTTGGAATGGACAAATTCTGGAGAGGGAGAAATATTCTGGAATGGACAAATTCTGGAGAGAGAGAAATTCTACAATGGACAAATTCTGGAGAGGGAGGAATTCTACAATGGACAAATTCTGGAGAGGGAGAAATATTCTGGAGTGGACAAATTCTGGAGAGGGAGCAAGAGCAGGAGAATCCAGCCGGGAGCAGGAGGGAGCAGCGAGCAACCTGGAAAAAACCGAGCATTTCCCACCGATCCCAGCAGCGACCCCAAGACCCTGGGCGCCCTCTGGGGGACACTCCCGGCCCCAAATCCCGGTTTTTTTTCCCTCTCACCGAGGCAGCGGGACCCGTCGGGGCTGCTGGCGAAGCCGCGGGGGCAGGAGCAGACGTAGCTGCCCACGGTGTTGGTGCAGTCGCCGCCGTCGCACACCCCGGGGATGGCCCCGCACTCGTCCACGTCTGCAAGGGAGGGACAGAATCCACTGGGAGGGGGGGACAAATCCCGCTGGGAGGGGGGACACAATCCCATTGGGATGGGGGACAAATCCCGCTGGGAGGGGGGGACACAATCCCATTGGGATGAGGGACACAATCCCATTGGGATGGGGGACAAATCCCATTGGGAGGGGGGACACAATCCCATTGGGATGGGGACACAATCCCATTGGGATGGGGGACAAATCCCACGAGGAGGGGGACAAATCCCACTGGGATATGGGACACAATCCCGCTGGGATGGGGGACACAACCCCATTGGGATGGGGGACACAACCCCGCTGCAAGGGAGGGACAGAATCCCACTGAGAGCAGGGACAAATCCCACTGGGATGGGGGCAAATCCCATTGGGATGGGGGACAAATCCCACTGGGATGGGGGCAAATCCCATTGGGATGGGGGACAAATCCCACTGGGATGGGGGCAAATCCCATTGGGATGGGGGACAAACAGCCCCTGCCCCACCCAGCCTGCCCTGGCATTCCATCCCAGCCCTGCCCCGGGCTGCAGCTCACCCAGCTCTGGAAGGAAAAGGGTTTTAGGAAGTCAAAGGTGTGCTTTGGGGGAACGAACAAACGACACTCCCCACCCCACCCCCCCCCAAAAAAAAAAAAAACCCAAACAAAACAAAGACAAAAACAACCCACAAAAAACCAAACCAAAACCCGCAAACAAATAAACAAACAAACCACCCCCCCAAAAAAACCCCAAGCAGCAGCGAATCCCATTCCTCTGGAGAAGCAGGGAATGCAGGGGGTTCACTCCAACTGCAGCTCCCTTCTCCCCCATCCCTCGGAAACCCCAGCGCTGCCTGAGGAGCAGGAAAAGAGCCCGTTCCTCCCGGACTCCACATCCTGTGCTCGGGGAACCTGAGCCCGGGGCTTTGTTGTGCTTTTTCAGTTCTTCACCATCACATTTTCCTTCTCAATTTTCCTTTTTTTTTTTTTTTAATTTTTTTTCCTTCTTTTGAGCGTCCCGCGGAGCTCTGGAGCCGTCCAGGCAGAGCTGACCCGGTGGGACTGGGTTCATTCCCCCCTCATTAACACCCCCAGCGCCGGGGGAGGGAATCCTGCCAGCTCCAGCCTGGCTCCTTCCCGACTTTTCCGCCCTCCTGTCGGGAATTAAAGCGGGATCCTGAGCTCTGCCGCTCAGACAATGGCAGGATTCAAGGCAAAGGTTGATTTTGGAGCCTGGGGTTGGAATTGGCCTGGTCCAATTAAGGCTGAAAAACGCTGGAAAAGCCAAAGGCTGCAGAGCCCCTGGAAGAGCTGGAGCTGCAGAGCTCACCCCGCAGAGCTGTGGGAACCCCCAGTTTTTCCATGGGCTGGAAAACCCCAGGAGCTGATGGAGAAAAGGGTGATGCCCTTGGGATCCCTTCAGGGGCAGCAACAGGGACTCGCTGGGATGGAGGGGCAGGGATGGAACCCCCAAAGCACCCAAAATCCAGGGAAATGAGCTCTGGGTTGGAGCCAAAAGCTGAGCACTTCGGAAGGGTTTTGTGAGGAAATGGAAAGGAAGCGGTCACGGGGTTCCAAAATCTCTGGGGAGCTCCCTCAGGTGCAGGAACATCAGGAAATTCAGGATTTTGTGCTCCGGTGACAAAAGCCTGGCCTGTGGGGGACACCTCACATCCAAAGGGGTGAGGAAAGGAGGAGAAATTTGGGATCCCGGGGTTTGTTCCCTCTGGCAGAACATCCCGGAGAGGCCAAAAACGTGCAAACCCCGGCTGAGGCCGCTGCACATGGAGCCTTCCCCTCCCTCTCCTGGTGCCTCTCCGTGGATTTTTCACTCCTCTCTTATCACCCTGGATGGGTTCTGGATGCAGGACACATTCCTCTCGGGAAGCATCCTGGATGAGGCACTGGCAATTACCTCACTGATAGCAGAGCTTGGCCCCAGCACAGGAAGGGGCTGTTAAAAAGTGAAATTCTTGGCAGAGAAAGCCTGGAATTAGGGCAGGAAAAGCTTTGTCCGGCCAGCGATCCCCCCCCCCCACCCCTGAACTCCACACCACGGAATTGTTCCCTTCGGTGCCGTTTTCCCCCGGTTGCTTCCAGGGCAATTTAAAAATGCCACGGCTCCCTCTTGCCTGTGATTTATGGGGTCTCTGGAGCAGCGGGACGTGTCCCAGGTCAGCTTTGATCTTCCCTCTCTCCGCTTTGCACCAGGAGTTTTCTCGTGTGCTCAAGAGTTTTCCTTCCCGCCGCCTTCAGGGCTCAGCTGGATCCAAACCCGCCCTGCTCCCCAGGCTCTCATTCCCTCAAAACCTCCACAGATCCGGCTTTTTTCTCCTTTTTTTTTTTTTTTTTTCTTTTTTTTTCTTTTTTTTTCACCATAATCCGGGCATGGGTTCTGCTCATTCATCCCTAACCTGGCAATCCGTGCCCTCTTTGCTTTTTGCACAACAAAAAAAAAAAAAAAAAAAACAAAAAAACAAAAAAAACCCCCAAAAACAACAAACAAAACAAAACAAAACAAAAACAAACAAACAAACCAAAAAAACCCCCAATTTTCGGTGCCGACCTCGCCTCCAGCGAGGAGCAAAAAAACCCAAATCCTTCCCTAAACCCTGCCCTGTTTCCCAGCCTGCTCGGATCCCTCAGGAAAGGAGGGGTGCCAAAAATTCTCCTCATCCCTGGAGCTCCTCGGAGCACAATGGACAATGGGATAAGGCGAGCCCACCCTCTGGAAGTGTCCCCGTCCATGGGGGATGAGCCTGGGATGGGGAGGATGTTCAGCCCCAAATCCGGGCTGGATGATGTTTCCCCTGAGAGGAAAAGGATTCGTTTTCCTGCTGGAGCTGAGGATCCATCCAGGGAGCATCCAGCTGCTCCGGGGCCTCCCTTATCAGCGTGGAATATCTGGCGTTTGGAGAAGCGTCTTTATCCTCCGGGAACCGAATTCCAGGTGTCGGGAGATAAGGTTTGGGTTAGGAGATAAGGAGGCACCGTCCTTATCTCTGTTCTCCCCCAGGACACGGCTGGGGGCGATTGAATGGGCGGCGTTAATGAGGGGATGTCGCTAATGAGGGGACGTCGTTAATGAGGGGACGTCGCTAATCAGCTGGGCTCTGACCTCCGGCTCCAGCACAATCCCAGCTGCTGACTTCCCAGCGGGAATCCCCTCCCCGGCACAAAGCCCGAGCTCTGGGAAGCCGGGGAGAATCTGCCGGAGAGGTTTAATCCAGGTTTCATTTAATCCGGGTTTAAATATTCCCTGGATGCCAGGATTGGATGGGGGAATCTGAAAACGAGAGGGAAGTGGAGAATTTCCCTCCTTTCCTCAGCTGTAAAATGAACCCAGGACTCATCAAGGGGACTCCTGCCGAGCTGGGCTTGGGAGCCTGGAGCACACCTGGATAACAAATCCATCCTCTGGCTGTGCTTTGATCAAACCCCTGGGCTCAGTGGGGACCGAGGCAGAGATTTGGGCAGTTTCAGCAGGAATGTGAAGCTCAGAAATTCGCTGCTCCATCTCCTGGACCGAATTCCTGATGGATCAAAGGGTGCAGGGAACTCGGAGATCTTCAGGGAACTCGGGGCCCAAATCTTCTTGTGAGGATTCCCTCCTCGTGAAGTCTCCCCTAAAAGAATCCCAAATTCTTTAGGGAATCCCAAAGGTGATTCCACTTTCCTGGGATCCTCCTCACCTCCTGGTGGCCCTGGTGGGGACGTGGAGGTGACACAGCTGGGAAAGGAGCCCTCCAAACCTTCGGAGCATCCCTGCTGTTGGTGTCATTCCCAGATCCCAGGGGAAGCCTCCTGTCCTGGTGGTGATCCCAGGGATGGAGCAGCCCCTGGGAATGCTGGAGTTGTCCCTTTTTTGTGGGCAGGACAAGGACAGGGAGCTGTTTGTGGCCACGTGGGGCTGCTCTCCCAGGAGCTGGGGGGAAGTGGGAGGCCCCTCACATCTGGAGGACAGATCCAGACAATGGATTTTGGTTTAATCCCGGGGTGGAGGAGATTCCAGCTCAACCGGTTTCAGATGTTTCAGCTCTGCTCCCCAGCCGGCGTGGGAGAGGCAGGAGCAGCTTCCTGCTGCCCCTGGTCCCAACCTTGCCAGGCAAATTCCTGGAATGTCATTGGATTCGGGGAGCTGGTCCTTCACCTGACACACACACACAAAAAAAAAATGGTTTGGATCCTCCTGCTTTCAGTCCTTGGATTGTGGGAGCTCTGCAGGAATCCTGTCAGGATTTCAGAGAGAGTTCTCCTGGCGTCCTGCCCAGGAAGATGCTCAGACACAGATGTTTCCTGGGGATGAAGGAATGTCCATCCCCCAGCAGGGGTTGACCTCTGGAGCTCCTGGCTCTCTCTTTGGGAAAGATTTCCTGAGGGGCACAGAATCCTGGGATGGTCTGGGTTGGAAGGGTCATCTCATCCCATCCCCAGAGGCAGGCAGAGCTCCCTGGGCTCCCACAGCCAGCTTGCTTTCCCACTTCAAGCTGATCAAACCATCACAGCCCCAAGGAAGAGCCTCGAAATTCAAAGTTTTCAAGGCTTGACCAGACTCGGAACCTGGCAGAACCCTGAGCCTTCCAGAGGTCACTCCTGTGCCATCAGCCCGTGTTCCCATTCAAACATCCCTTCCAAAACCCCTCTGTGAACAAACCAAACCATCTCCTCCTGCTCTGAGGGGAGACCAGGCAAAGCCCATCCCTCATTCCCCAGCCTCTGGGAAGCAGGTTAAAAAACCCCTTTGGCAGGGCTGGCTGGGAAGTGAGATCCAGCCTGGAGCGGGAGCTCTCTCCCATCTCTGCCTCGGAAAAAAAAAAAAGGGAGAAAAACTTAAATCCCAAGATTTAACTTCTGGGGCGCTGGGAAGTGGAGCCTCCCTTACCTTCACACCTGTGGCTGGTCTCGCTCTGCTTGTGCCCCGCCGGGCACTTGCACTCGTAGGATCCCACGGTGTTGATGCAATTCCCACCTTGGCAGAGGCCGGGGATGGCCTGGCACTCATCCACGTCTGCGGGAGGAGGAGGAGGAGCAGGGATCAGAGGGAACAGCAGCTCCCTGCATTCCCTCCCCTCTCACATTCCAGAGGGAATTACCCCAGGGAGAAGGGCAGGGAATGGACAGGGAGGAATTCCTGGCTGGAGCAAGAGGGAGAGAAAGGCGAGGGGACGCTTCCCAAAGGATGGGGGTTCTTTGGGAGGAACCTGGCCTGAGCCAGGACACCCTGTGGGGTGGAGGAGCCGCAGCGTGGCCGGAATCTCTGGGACAGAAATGGTGCTGGAAGATCCCAGGGGATCCAGGGAGATGATCTCGGACACGCAGGGGGGATTTGGCAGAATTCCACAGGGAGTTCTGCGCTTTGGGGCTTTGCTTTGGGGCTTTTCCTCTCGTGATGCTCTAAGGTTCTGCTTTGGGGCTCTGCTCTCTGTGTCCTCTGCTTCGGGGCTCTTTTGGGGCTCTGCTCTTGGTGGTCTCTGTTCAGGATTCTGCTCTCAGCATTCTCCTCTGCCTCGGGGCTGCGTTTTAGGCTCCTGTTTCGGGCTCTGCTCTCGTCATTCTCTGTTTTGGGCCAGGTTTAGGTTCTGTTTCAGGCCCTGCTCTCAGCTTTCTCCTCTGCCTCGGGGCTCTCTTCTGGAGCTCTGCTCTCAGCGTTCTGTACTCTGGGGCTGTGTTTTAGGGTTCTGTTTTGGGGCCCTATTTCAGCAGAGTCTCTGCTCTCAGCACTCTCTGTTCTGGCGCAGTTTCAGGCTCTTGTTTCAGTCTCCACTCTCAGCACTCTCTGTTCTGGGGCAGTTTTAGGGTTCTATTTCAGTCTCTGCTCCCAGCACTCAGCACTCTCCGTTCTAGGGCAGTTTTAAGGTTTCAGGCTCTTGTTCCAGTCCCCGCTCTCCCCTCTCTCTATTCTGGGGCAGTTTTAGGGTTTTAGGCTCTCAGCTCTCTCTGCTCTGGGGCAGTTTTAGGGTTCTAGGCTCTTGTTTCAGTCTGCACTCTCAGCACTCTCTGTTCTGGGGCAGTTTTAGGGTTTTAGGCTCTCAGCACTCTCTGTTCTGGGGCAGTTTTAGGGTTCTATTTCAGTCTCCACTCTCAGCTCTCTCTGTTCTGAGGCAGTTTTAGGGTTTTAGGCTCCCAGCTCTCTCTGCTCTGGGGCAGTTTTAGGGTTCTAGGCTCTCAGCACTCTCTGTTCTGAGGCAGTTTTAGGGTTTTAGGCTCCCAGCTCTCTCTGCTCTGGGGCAGTTTTAGGGTTCTATTTCAGTCTCCACTCTCAGCTCTCTCTGCTCTGGGGCAGTTCTAGGGTTTTAGGCTCTTGTTCCACTCTCCACTCTCAGCTCTCTCTGTTCTGGGGCAGTTTTAGCGTTCCAGGCTCTTGTTCCAGTCCCCGCTCTCCCCTCTCTCTATTCCCACACACTCCCACCCTCCCCTCTCCTCCCTCCCCTCTCCCCGGATCCCCCCAAGCTCTCTGCCCCTCCGGCAGCCGCCGTGCCCACCCTGGCAGGCTCCGGTGCGGATGTTGGGGATGAAGCCGCGGCGGCAGGGGTGCGGCTGCGCCGGGCACATCTCGCAGGGGTGTCCCCAGGCACGGCCGATGGTGGCACAGCACATGGTCTTGGTGCAGACGATGCCGCTCAGCTGGCCCTGGCACATCTGGTTGTTCACCTGGCTGAAGCAGGGCCCGGTGCGATAGTCTGGGGAGGGAAGGGAATCACGGTGGGGAAACGCCAAAAGAAGATTTTTTTTTTTTTTTTTTTTTTGAGGAGCTGAAGGAAACGGGCCTCAAGCAGAAAAAAAAAAGCTGAGAGCTCCGAATCTGCAGCGACTGAGAAAAGTTTGATAAAAGAAAGATACAGTGGTATATATAATAGTATAGAAAAAAGTTTGAGAAGTTTGATAAAAGAAAGATACAGTGGTATATAATAGTATAGAAAAAAGTTTGATAAGTTTGATAAAAGAAAGATACAGTGGTATATATAATAGTATAGAAAAAAGTTTGATAAGTTTGATAAAAGAAAGATACAGTGGTATATATAATAGTATAGAAAAAAGTTTGATAAGTTTGATAAAAGAAAGATACAGTGGTATATAATAGTAGAGAAAAAAGTTTGATAAGTTTGATAAAAGAAAGATACAGTGGTATATAATAGTAGAGAAAAAAGTTTGATAAGTTTGATAAAAGAAAGATACAGTGGTATATATAATAGTATAGAAAAAAGTTTGATAAGTTTGATAAAAGAAAGATACAGTGGTATATATAATAGTATAGAAAACAAGGGCGTGGAAAACAAAGTTTTTAGGTTTGGATTGAATAACTCATAACACTGCAGAAAACATATTGCCAGACAAGACAGTAGAAGGTTTTAAACTTAATAGAAGTCTTGTGTATTGTCAATAGAGAAGCTCACAAACAGCTATTGTTTGAAATAGGTGTAGGTGTGCTTAATTTGGTTGGTCAAAACAACTGTCTGTAATTTTTAGGAATATACAGAAGTATTGTGTATTGTTAATAGAGAAGCTCACAGCTATTGTTTGGAACAGGTGTACGTGGGCTTAATTTGGTTGGTCAAAACAACTGTCAAAAATGACGTCAAAAAAACGTAATTTTTAGTAATATACTGTTGGCTGAAAAAATCTTTAAGATGCTTTGTAACAAAGAAATTTTTATTTTTATTTTATTTTATTTTATTTTATTTTATTTTATTTTATTTTATTTTATTTTTATTTTATTTTATTTTTTATTTTATTTTATTTTATTTTTTTTTTTTCTTTATTACAAAGAAAATTTTTATTTTCTTTGTAACAAAGAAAGGAGTTATTGTAAGGAACTATTGAAAACATTTTGGGGGTTTTCAATTGGGGCTGCTGCTGTTGCCGCTGCTGTGCTGTAAACTGCTACCTTGCTTTAAATCCTGTGATGAGGGCTTTTTCTTCTTTTTCTTCATTAAAAAGAAAACAGCTCTCACAGCAATCAACTCCAGTTCCTGCCCCCACAAATCATCACGGGGTTAAGGGAGGCTGGGCTGGAGTTAATTTTTATTTTTTTCTCAAATAACCGATGGTTTTGTCAGCTTGATGTTTGCTTAGCCGTGCTCACAATGATAAGGATAAACCGTTATTTATTTATTGTCCCGATTATTTATTGGGATAAATGTGGTTTTTTTGGGACAGTTATTTATTGTCCCAATAAATAGGGAACCTGATAAGTAGGGTTAGGGCCACAGGAGGATTGCAGAGACTCCCAAATGCTGAAATTCATTGAAAGTCACTGAGGAAATGAGAGTCCTACCAACGCTCGTTTGTCACAATTGGCATTGAAAATTTAAAAATTGAAAATGAAAGTTCATTTCTGAACGAATAAAATTTACTTTACTTCCTCATTTGAAGCCCACTCCTCTTGAACGGGACCACTGACCCATTTCAAACTAAACTACGCATGCTTAATTGCTTTTTTGCTAATTACCACACGAGGCGGGGGAATGGGATGTACCAGGGTTATGAATACACATTTGTATTTTGGGGATTCAGCAGTTTTGTAAATAAAATGGCTTTGTGATTTTCTGGAAGGGGCGGTGTGTTTTTGGGGAGCTATCCCACGTGCTCTGCAATAAACAAAAAAAAAACAAACCAAAAACCAATCAAAAACCCCAAACAAACAAACCCCCCCCCAACAAAACAACAAAACAAACCCCAAAAAACCAAAATGAAAAAAACCAAAACGACGACAACAACCAAAAAAAACCCCACAACCGAACTCCACAAAAATCACAAAAAATAATTAAAAATAAAATAAAATAAAATAAAATAAAATAAAATAAAAATAAAAATAAAAATAAAAATAAAAAAAATAAAAATAAAAATAAAAATAAAAATAAAAATAAAAATAAAAATAAAAATAAAAATAAAAATAAAAATAAAAATAAAATAAAATATAAAAATAAAATAAAATAAAATAAAAATAAAAATTAAAATAAAATAAAATAAAAATAAAATAAAAATAAAAATAAAATAAAATAAAATAAAATAAAATAAAATAAAATAAAATAAAATAAAATAAAATAAAATAAAATAAAAAAACAACAAGCAAAAAAAACCTCAGAGCATGTCCTGGTCAGCCCAGAAAATTCCCCATGGGGTGTCTGAGCTGTCAGGTGTTGGTCAGGCAGCCAGAGCCTGGCTGAGCTGGGCTCAGGGAATTTCCAGGCTGGAATTCAGCATTAATTAGGAACTGCCCCTGACCCCAATTCCGGATTAACCCCCAGATGTCCCTGCAGGGAAAAGTTTGGGTTTGATGTGTGAAACGACAAAAAAAATTAAAAAATCTGGCTGTGGAGGTGGGTGAGAGCAGTGGGTCCCAAAATCCGTGGGGAACACCCAGGAAAATTCCTCCCGTCTGGGAAAGGATCAATTAGCAAAGAATCCCTCATTTCCAGCTTAATGCTCCCTCTGATCCCTGCCCTGGAGAGGTTTGTCCTTGGAAATTAAAGAAAATTGGGCTGTGGGTGTCACCGGGAGGTCGAGAGGAGAAGGATTTGAGAGGGGAAAAAAAATAAAAAAAATAATAAAAAAAAGGAATGGTTTGGAAGTTACATCGGTGTGAAGGTGATGGCATCTCCCAACAAAAAAAAAAAAAAAAAAAAGGGTTTTTTTGGGCATCTGATCAGAAATATCAACCCTGGAGAGTTACCAAATAATGATCCCTTTTTTTATTATTTCTTTTTTTTTTTCTTTTTTGACCCAAATTTTACCAGTTCCCTGCCCAGTGGCCGATGTCACTGCAGGGTGGAACCCCCCCAAAAAAACCTCAGATTAATAAAGGAAAAACCCCAAAATGAGGGAAAAGCCACCAAACCTGCACCTCCCACCTCATCTTCTACCTCATCTCCCCCCCCCGGGCACCGCAGGAATTCCTGGGGTGGGATAATGAATGCGGGATTGTGAGGAGAACAGCCCCTTTTTAAGCCCATAATTGCCCAAAAATAACTTTTTCCTCCTGCAGATGACTCCTCCGGAGGGAAGGGAGCCAAGGAAATCGCCTGTCTGCAGAGCCCTGGCTGCCTCCCAGCCCCCAGCTGGTGCTAATTTTAATGGGCGAAATGATTAAAATTTTTTAATGAGGCACCGATGAAATTTTACGAAGGAAATAGGGGACGGCTTAGGAGATGTCTGAAGCCTTTCCCAGGCCCTGCATGGGATCCGTGTTCCAGGAATCCTGCTGCAGGTAGCTGTCCCTCAGGAGCTGCCTTTTTTATTTTTTTTTCTTTTTTTCTTTTCTTTTTTTTTTTTTTTTTCCCTTGGAAAAGCTCTGGAGAGCTGGGAATTGCTGTTTTTCCCTCTTCCCAGATCCCTCAGCCACACAAAAGCAGAGCCCAGGTGAAGTTGCCATGAAGGGATTGCAAGGAATCCTGAAAATTTAGGGGATTTAGGGACCCCCTACCCCCAGCTCTGAATCCCTGACAATTCCAGTGACAATTCCAATGACAATTCCAGTGACAATTCCAGTGACAATTCCAACGACAATTCCAATGAGAACTGGAACTTCTGAAAATATTCAGAAGGAAAAAGAGTTTCCTCCATTCCTGCAAGGCCCGTGGAGGGTGTCCCTGAGCCGATCCCGGTGGGAATTCAGATCCCTGGAGAGGGAAAAGTGGGAAAATCCCGGGATTTTCTGTGAGCCCGGGTGGAGCAGCTCCACCTCTGCAGCTCCAGGTGAAGTTCCCATGAAGGGATTGCAAGGAATCCTGAAAATTTAGGGGATTTAGGAACCCACTACCCCCAGCTCTGAATCCCTGACAATTCCAATGACAATTCCAGTGACAATTCCAGTGACAATTCCAACGACAATTCCAATGACAACTGGAACTTCTGAAAATATTCAGGAGGAAAAAGAGTTTCCTCCACTCCTGCAAGGCCCGTGGAGGGTGTCCCCGAGCCGATCCCGGTGGGAATTCAGATCCCTGGAGAGGGGAGCAGCCCGAGGGTCTCCCCCAGGGGCTCCTTTCTCATGGAATACTTTCTCCAGCTCGTCATTTCCTCGCTTCCCCCAAACACAGCCACATTCCTCCAGTTTAACTGTTTGGACTTCTGCAGAAAAGAAAAAGCTGGCGGGGGCACTCGCTAAGGCCAGACATTCCAAGTGCTGGAAAAACACATCCAAAGGAAATTGTAAAGGGGGAGAACTTTTTTTTTTTTTTTTTCCCTGAGTTTTCCTGTCCTGTTTTTTTACAGTTTCCTGACGAAGTCTCGGCCCCGATGAGACCCCGGGGGAGTTTCGAGGAGCAGCTCCTGAGGCACAAAGAACACGGGGAAACACGGAGCTGGAGGTTCCAGAGCAGGGGAGGAATGGCTGGGAATGTCAGAGCTGGGACTGGGAATGTCAGAGTCAGGGTTGGGAATGACAGAGCCGGGACTGGGAATGCCAGAGTCAGGGTTGGGAATGCCAGAGTTGGAACTGGGAATGCCAGAGCCGGGGCTGGGAATGCCAGAGCTGGGGCTGGGAATGCCAGAGCTGGGACTGGGAATGCCAGAGTTGGGACTGGGAATGCCAGAGCATGGACTGGGAATGCCAGAGCTGGGGTTGGGAATGCCAGAGCCAGAGCTGGGAATGCCAGAGCCAGAGCTGGGAATGCCAGAGCCGGGGCTGGGAATGCCAGAGTCAGGGTTGGGAATGCCAGAGTCAGGGCTGGGAATGCCAGAGCATGGACTGGGAATGCCAGAGTCAGGGTTGGGAATGCCAGAGCCGGGGCTGGGAATGCCAGAGCTGGGACTGGGAATGCCAGAGTTGGAACTGGGAATGCCAGAACTGGAATGCCAGAGTCAGGGTTGGGAATGCCAGAGTTGGAACTGGGAATGCCAGAGCCGGGGCTGGGAATGCCAGAGTCAGGGTTGGGAATGCCAGAGCCGGGGCTGGGAATGCCAGAGCTGGGGCTGGGAATGCCAGAGTTGGAACTGGGAATGCCAGAGCTGGGGCTGGGAATGCCAGAGCCGGGGCTGGGAATGTCAGAGCCAGGGCTGGGAATGCCAGAGCTGGGACTGGGAATGCCAGAGCCGGGGCTGGGAATGCCAGAGCCGGGACTGGGAATGCCAGAGTCAGGGTTGGGAATGCCAGAGCTGGGACTGGGAATGCCAGAGCTGGGGCTGGGAATGCCAGAGCCGGGACTGGGAATGCCAGAGTCAGGGTTGGGAATGCCAGAGCTGGGACTGGGAATGCCAGAGCCGGGGCTGGGAATGCCAGAGTCAGGGTTGGGAATGCCAGAGCTGGGGCTGGGAATGCCAGAGGCAGAGCTGGGAATGCCAGAGCCGGGGCTGGGAATGTCAGAGCCAGGGCTGGGAATGCCAGAGCTGGGACTGGGAATGCCAGAGCAGGGGCTGGAAACTCCTGGAAGAGCCCTCGGGGGTCAGGATTTGTCCTGGTTGGTCAGTGGAGGGGCTGGGGTGGCATTTCCAGAGCTCCTGACTCTTCCCAAGCAGCCAAGTGGAAGCCTGGCAGTGCCCAGAGTCCCTTGGAAGAGACCACAGCTCCTGAATCCCAGGGAAAAAGAAGCTTCTGGATCCCAAAGAGAAAGCTCTGGGATGCCAAGGAGAAAGTTCCTGGATCCCAGAGAAAAAGAAGCTCCTGGATCCCAGGGAAAAGCTCCTGGATCCCAAGGAAAAAGAAGCTTCTGAATTCCAAAGAGAAAACTCTTGGATCTCAAAGAGAAAATTCCTGGATCCCGGGGAAAAAGAAGCTCCTGGATCCCAGGGAAAAGCTCCTGGATCCCAGGGGGGAAATAAGCTCCTGGATCCCAGGGAAAAGCTCCTGGATCCCAGGGAAAAAGAAGCTCCTGGATCCCAGGGAAAAGCTCCTGGATCCCAGGGAAAAAGAAGCTCCTGGATCCCAGGGAAAAGCTCCTGGATCCCAAAGAGAAAGCTCTTGGATCCCAAAGAGAAAGCTCCTGGATCCCAGGGGGGAAATAAGCTCCTGGATCCCAGGGACAGGCTCCCCAGGGAAGATTTCATCTGGCTGGAAAAGCAACCCCAAACTAAACCCCCCACCACCCCATCCCTGGAGCACAGGAGGAGCTGCAAACCTCACCTGAGCCCAGCTCAGCCGCCCTGGCTCATTTTTTCCCCGCACCCCGCGGGAGGCTGAGGTCAGAGCCATGACATCAAACCCCCCCTTTTCCCTTCGCTGTAAAACCACGAGCAGCCCCCGGCCCCTCCCCGGGCTGCAGCTTTTCCTGCCGGCGCTGAGGTAACGGGGAGCTCGGGTTCCACCAAACACCCCCGGGGCTCTCAGGGGGAGGGAGGGAGGGAGGGAATGATGCTGGGATGCTGTCAGTGCTCCCGGGGTGTTTCCCTCTGGAGGGGGGAGTTTCCTGGAGGTGGGTTGAGACATAGATTTTAAAGAATATAGGATTTTAAAGAATATAGGATTTTAAAGAAATTAAGATTTTAGTTAGAAATAAGCCTTATAGTTGTCGAAGTTAATTAAGAGCTTTGTAGTTAGCTAAGGAAGACTAGGCTTGAGTTAACTTTTTCCAAATAACTGATTGCTTGTCAACCTGATGTTTGCTTAGCTGTGCTTGAAACAATAAATAGAGAACCTGATAAATAAGTTTAGAGACACAGGACAATTACAGAGACTCCCCAATCCTGAAAGTTACTGAAAGCCTCTGTACCTAAGGAAATGAGAATTCTACCAACAACCATTTGTCACCATTTGCATTGAAAAGGTAGAAAGTTCAGAGCGATGAAAAGTCATTTTACTTCCTCATTTTAAACCCACTCCTCTTAAATGAGACCACCGACCCATTTCAAAGGACAAACTACGCATGCTTAATTAGTTTTTTTGCTAATTACCATACAAAGCGGGGAATGGGATGTACCAGGGTTATGAATATGTATTTGTAATTTAGATATTCAACAGTTTTGTAAATAAAATAGCTTTGTGATTTTCTGTAAAGTGCAGTATGCCTTTGGGGAGCTATCCCACACGCTGCCCAGCGCTGCAATAAACACACACTTTCTAACTTCAAACTGTTAGAGAGTTTTTGTCCGTCTCAGTTAGATATCAGTATTAGATCAATATTCATATTTTTAATAAATCAGGGTGAGTGAGGGTTGTTTTTTTTTTTGTTCTGCTCCCAAGTGCAAAGCAGCCTCTTCTCTCTGGAGCTACAGAAATTTCACTTTACTCCCGTTTTGAAATGGAAATCGCTTCTTGTTACGGAGGTGGAGAAGTAAATTCAAGGGAAAGCCTGAAACAAATCTGGGATTGGGTTTTTTGTCGGGGACAGGGATCACAGAATCCCAGGATTCTGGGGTGGGAGATCACCCAGCCCAGCCCAGGGGTGCCTGGAGCAGGTGATGCAGGAACCAGGTGAGTTTGGAGCCTCCAGAAAAGGAGAATCCCCAGCTCCCTGGGCAGCTGTTCCCGGGCTCTGCCACCTCCAGGGAAAGAAGTTTTTCCCCTCCTGCTGAGGTGGGATTTCTGGTGTTTTGTTTGTCTTTGTGCTCCTCACACTCATCACCGCAGTTACTGACAGAGAATTCCATGGCTGGCAGCAGCCAGGAGGTTCCCTGGCTCTGGGATGAGATTTATCCTTTCTCCTTGGTGAGGAAAGGGCTCCAGGCTCTGCTTTGAACTCAATCCTGCTCCAGGAAAAATCCTTTAGGAACGAGAACTGGAGCTGAACTGAGAGCTGCTGCTGCTGGAATCTCCTCGTGGAGACTCCCAAGGATCCACCAAACACCCCCAGGACACAAATCCTGGTGGCTCAGGGGCTCCTCTCAGCAGCAGGAGCCCAGGGAAGCTGTTCCCAGTGCCAGGCACTCACCTGGCTGCAAAAAACCCTCCCCAGGATCCCTTCCCAGCCCGGGCTCTGTTTGTCTTGGCAGGGAGGAGCTGTGTGGACACAGCTGCAGGATTTGTTTTGTCTCTCACACAAGTCTGGCTCGGCCAAATCTCTGCAGGCTTTGTGAAAATGCTCCTTTATGTGAAGCATTTTATACAAACGGCCCCAAAGTCTGCCCCTGCTTGCCTCTTCCCCTCTCTCTCTCTCTCTCCATGCACACACACAAAGAGGACGCTTGGATTTTCCAGCCTTCTCCAGAAGTTTCTTTCAGGAATTTCCAGCTCTGATCACACACAGCCAATGTCTGGGTGGATTTGGGAATCTCAGAACCTGGTGAGGAGCTCCCCAGGCTCTGGAGCTGAGGTTTAGGGATTTGGGGGAGAAATCTCCTCCCAGAGAGCAACCCTCATCATTTTCTCTAACTACAGCAGCTCCTGTCAGCTGGAAAAAGGCAGAGAGAAGGTTTAGAGAACCTGCAAGCGCTGCAGAACAGAATTGCCCAGAAAATTGGGGATGTCTCATCCCTGGAAGTGTCCAAGGGACACTTGTGGGATAGTGGAAGATGTTCCTGGATGGTTTTAAGCTCCCTTCCAACCCAAGGCGCTCCACAGTTCCCTGATCCCACAAGGAAGGATGTGGGAACACACGAGACAGAGAGTAAATCTTCATTAGCGTGGCTGCTTTGATAACTAAGATGCTATGGCAAAAAATAAACAGAACTCTGAAGATTGTAGAAGATAGGATTAAACCTGCTTATGGAAAGAGAGGAAATTCAATCAAAGCTCTGCCAGCAAAAGAAATGTAAAATGTCAGAGTTGTTTGTATGATTTTTAACCGGAGATGGGAACAAGGCAAAGTTACTGCAGGGGACCTGTGGAGGTTTCTACAGAGCTTTCCCCTTCTCTGCAGCCAAATGTGAGGCTCAGACTTCAGCAGAGGCCTTGGATGGGGCTCACCCTCAGCCTGAGCTCTGGGAGCTGCTTTTGGAGCCCCGGGAATGTTGCAGAGCCCTGTGGAACGGGCTGGATTCCTGCTGGCTGGGCTGCCAGGGCCCGGCTGCTGCTCCCGTCTCACCCTCTAAACCACACGGGAAAAATCCCAGGAAAGGCAAGAGCAGCCCAATCCTTGGGAATGGAGTTTCACAGCACGAGAGCCCAGTGCTGGGAGAGCGAGAGGCTGGAAAGTCAGGGCATTTCCAGGTGCTTGGATCTCAGATCTGGGAGCTCAAACATTCGGGTTCGTTTCGGATCCAGGCTGCTCCGAGCCTCCCCAAAATCCCTGTCAGAGCTGGGAGTGTCCATCTGAGCCAGCGGGAGAGGCAGGAATTCCCTGGCTCAGCCAAACCTCGGCCGTGCCCACAGAGCCCAGATTTGCTCCCGCACAAACCCAGCAAAGCCACCCCCCGAGCCACATCCCGGGGAATTCTCATCCCACAGCCAGGAAATCCCGGGGAGCGCCAGAACCTCGACCGAACCCAGACTCCCTAGAGCCCAAACCCCACGGGGTGAAATCCAGGCAGGGCTGGCAGGGCTGGCAGGGAGGGTGGGGTTCAAACCCCATGAGGTGAGATCCAGGTAGGGATTGCAGGGATTGCAGGGGTTGCAGGGATTGCAGGGGTTGCAGGGATTGCAGGGATTGCAGGGGTTGCAGGGAGGGTGGGGTTCAAACCCATGGGGTGAGATCCTGCAGGGATTGCAGGGATTGCAGGGGTTGCAGGGATTGCAGGGGTTGCAGGGATTGCAGGGGTTGCAGAGGTTGCAGGGGTTGCAGGGATTGCAGGGATTGCAGGAGTTACAGGGATTGCAGGGGTTGCAGGGATTGCAGAGGTTGCAGGGATTGCAGGGGTTGCAGGGATTGCAGGGGTTGCAGGGATTGCAGGGGTTGCAGGGGTTGCAGGAGTTGCAGGGATTGCAGGGGTTGCAGGGGTTGCAGAGTTTGCATGGATTGCAGGGGTTGCAGGGATTGCAGAGGTTGCAGGGGCTGCAGGGGTTGCAGGGGTTGCAGGGGCTGCAGGGAGGGTGGGGCTGCTCACCTCGCTCGCACTGGGGCCCGGTGAAGCCGTAGACGCAGGCGCAGCGGTTGGGCCCGATGCACCTGCCCCCGTTCTGGCAGCCGTTCTCACACACAGCTGCCGGGGAAAAGAGAGGATCCCGTCACTCCTGCTCCTGCCCCAGCCCCTGGGAGCCGCTGGCAGAGCTGGGGGTGTCACCTCCACCGTGGCTGGGAGGGCCGGAGGTTGGGATGTCAGCCCCGTGTTCTCCTGAGAATCTGGGATTTTGATTCCTTTTTCCTCGGGAAAGTTGTTCCCTGTTCCTGCCCCAGCCCCTTTCTGCAAAGGCTGTAAATTCCCCTTGCACTGGGGGAGGTGTTTCCTGCCCTCTGGAATCTCGGTTCCCTCAGGTCAGTGTTGGGATTTAAGTGGGGTGAGTGGATAGGAAGGGGAAGCTGCAGAAAGGGAAAGGTGTGAGGGATGACAGCAGCTGGGATGGGAGAAGGGCAGGATGGGCAGGGATTGAATCCCACCTGCCCAGAGCCAGGGACTGAGGTCTGAGCAGCACTGGGTGTTCCCTGACCTAAACCAGGCACTGACTTCAAATATTCTTAACTGAAAACATTCCTGACTTCAAATATTCTTAACTCAGAACATTCCTGACTTAAAATATTCTTAACTTAAAACATTCCTGACTTCAAATATTCCTGACTTAAAATACTCCTGACTTAAAATATTCCTGACTTAAAATATTCCTGACTTAAAATATTCCTGACTTAAAATACTCCTGGCTTAAAATACTCCTGACTTAAACTGAGTCCTGCTGCCCCGAGCTGAAACCCTGCGCTCAGGGTCGGAGCCCAAGGAAGTTTCCTGATTGAAATCACGGATTGATGGAATCTCCAGAGTGGGAAGGGACCCCAAGGACCTCGCCCTGCAGTGACCCCTCTCAGTGCTCAGCTCCCGGCTCCAATCCCAATTCCTGGCAGCCAGGATGGGGCCAGAGGGATGCAGCATTCCCGACCCTGCTGGGATGGGATGGGATGGGATGGGATGGGATGGGATGGGATGGGATGGGATGGGATGGGATGGGATGGGATGGGGTGGGGCCAGGGGGATGCAGCATTCCCAACCCTCTCAGGATGGGATGGGGCCAGGGGGATGCAGCATTCCTGACCCTGCTGGGTTGGGGTGGGATGGAGCCAGGGGGATGCAGCATTCCCGACCCTGCCGGGATGTCCTGCCAGGCTGGAGCTGGGAGCAGCACGTAGTGAGAGCTGCACGTCCCAGCCTCAGCCCCGGGGCTGCTGCTGCTCCTGAGAATTTTCCCAAGCTTTTGCCGCTCGGGATGAAATTTTCCATCTGGAGCCTCTGCCTCCGGCTGAACTTTTTGGGGAAGGTTCAGCACCGAGGGATCAGGCAGAGCTGAGGGGGGAGTTTTGGGGAGAATCTTTCAAAATCCTCATTGGCTTCAACGGGAGTGATTCCCACGTGGATCCAGGGGCTGGGAATGTGGGAAGTGCTAATTGATCTAATTGATAAGAGGTTCTTTCAGAGACATTGTGCTTGTCCCCTTACTAAAGGCTTCTTAAAATGTGTTACGTGGTAGAATATATAGATAATACAAATACATCTCAGTGATAATTTATGTAATTGTATAATAATACAGTAATTGTAATATTATAATATTACAATACTATGCCATTGTAATATAATATAATTATATAATTAATAGTAAATATAATTATTAGTATAATTATTACATATTATACTATATTATATATTATACTTATCATTGGTATAATTATTCTATATAATAATTATACTAATAATTATATATACAATTAGTTAATTATATATAATTTATATATTATATATATAATTTTTATATATCAAAATATTTAATTATATAGTAAATATAATTATATAGTAAATATAATTATATCATTAAATATAATAACAGAATATGTAATTATGGAGATGTATAGTTGTATATATAATGCATATGTGCATATTATATAATATTGTGCATATATTATCCCATCTCTAATAATATTATCTCATTTATAATAATATGAGATATATTATGAAGATACTAGGCATTCCATTCTGTATCAGGAATGTGTTATATATCAGAGTATATAACATATCTATATATTCTGTATTATCTGTATATTATATATATGTAACATAGCCCATACAATAGGATCTATATCTGTTATCTGTATGTTGTAATAGATGGAGAAATCTGTATTGTATATTGATATGTGATACATTGTGCTGGGAAATGAATGAATCCATTGTTTATGTCTGATGTCTGTATTTTGTACAGAGCTCTCTCTGTGCTGGTCACAGGAGGGGTCACTGAGATCCCGAGGGAAGGAGAACACGGTGCTGATGTCGGAGTGCCCCGGGTGTCCTTTCCCATTCCCACTCCCAGTCCCATTCCTATCCCTGTTCCCGTCCCGTTCCCTTTCCTATCCCCATCCCTGTTCCTGTCCCATTCCTATTCCCATCCCCATCCCCATTCCCATTCCCATTCCCATTCCCATTCCCATTCCCATTCCCATTCCCATTCCCGTTCCTGTTCCTGTTCCCATTCCCATTCCTGTTCCCATCCCATTCCCATTCCCATTCCCATCCCCATTCCCACTCCCGTTCCCATTCCCGTTCCCACTCACGCTGCCCGCAGTAGGTGCCGGTGAATCCCTTCTGGCACAGGCAGGACCCATTCCCACTCCCGTTCCCATCCCCATTCCCATCCCCATCCCCATCCCCATCCCCATCCCCATCCCCATCCCTATTCCCATTCCCATTCCCATCCCCATCCCCATCCCCATCCCCATCCCCATCCCTATTCCCATTCCCATTCCCATTCCCATTCCCATTCCTGTTCCCATCCCCATCCCCATCCCCATCCCCATCCCCATCCCTATTCCCATTCCCATCCCCATCCCCATCCCCATCCCCATCCCCATCCCCATCCCTATTCCCATTCCCATTCCCATTCCCATTCCCATTCCCATTCCCATCCCCATTCCCATTCCCATTCCCATTCCCATCCCCATCCCCATTCCCATTCCCATTCCCGTTCCCATTCCCGTTCCCATCCCCATTCCCATTCCCGTTCCCACTCACGCTGCCCGCAGTAGGTGCCGGTGAATCCCTTCTGGCACAGGCAGGACTCCTCGGAGCAGCTGCCGCCGTTCATGCAGCGCACGCTGCAGCTCTGCACTGGGGACAGGGACAGGGACAGGGAATCACCCCGGGATCCCCGGCCGGGAATCCCTGTCCTGGCTGACCCGGGATGGGATGGGATGGGATGGGATGGGATGGGATGGGATGGGATGGGATGGGATGGGATGGGATGGGCACTCCCCTCGGTGACAGGGGACACTGCCCAGGCACTCCCAGGGAGCAGGGATGCAGCTCCTGACTCCTGACACCCCAACGATCCCATCCCGGAGCTCCAGCAGGGTTGGGAATGTGCCCACAGCCCTCAGGGGAGAAGCTTTCCCAGATCTCCATCCCAACCCTCCTTCCACACACGCCAGAGGTTTCCATCCTTCCACTTCCCTAAGGAATCCACCCCAGGGAAACCTTTCCAGCTTGGTCCCTCCTGCGGGGTTTCCTGCCGGCGAGGGCACAGCTCCTGACCTCTCCCTGCCTTTGACAACCCTGCCACCATCTTTCCTTTCAGCATTTTACACTTTTCCAATATTTTCCCACTCTTTTTGTCATCGTTTTCCATGATTGCTCCATTCCCACCCCTTTTCGCACTTTGGGCCGTCAAATCTTGCGAATCCCTCCCTATCAAAGCCTTCTGAGGAGTTCGGGGTGGGGATGGAATTTCCTGGGTGGAGGGAAAACCATCAACTTTGAGATCTTCCCCCTCCTTTTGTAAACACAGCCTGGCCTCCTTAGCAAGATCCAGTTACTGGGAGAGGAGGGTTTTTTTTTTTTTTTAAGGAATTTGGAAAGAAAAGCACGAATCTTCCATTCTTCCATGCAAAAACTCAGCTTTCCCACTGGATTATGACCCACTGGATGTGACCGAGGCACCGCAGGAGAACAATAGCAATAAATAAACTGGGAAGCCTCGTCCTGCTGTGGACACCAAGTGCTGGCTTTAACTGTTTCCTCACTCCCTGCCTCAGGAATCTGGGATAAAAGCAGCACGAAGAGGGAAGGTTTGGGGTGAGTTGGGAACACGGCTTTCCCTCTGGAATGCCTGGAATAAGACATTCCTCCTCTGGAAGGTGCCAGCACTCCAACTGCAAAGGTCCGAGGTTGGAGCAAACCACGTGGAAAGCGAAGTTCACACAAAAACCCCGGGGAGAGCTGAGCTCTGGCTGCCAGGGAGAGGAGAGGCCGGGATTTGGCAGCTCCAGGGGTTGGATTTGTGGGATGGAGGCTCAGCCCTGGCTCCTCCAACACCAATTCCAGGCTGGGAAGAGCTGGGGCCAAGCGCCCGTCCAGGAGCAGCAGGACTCACGAGTGTCCAAGGGGGAGAATTCCGGGCTGTGGGAATTCTTGGGAGCAGGGAGGGCTGGGCTGGGAAGGCTCAGTGCTCCAAGTGCTCAGCACAAGGGCTGGACATGGGATCCAGGGCTGGGCTGGATCCATCCCCCTGTCTCCTCATCTTCCTCCTGCTCCAAATCAGCCCGAATTTAGATGGGGAATTTAATCCTTCATGAAACGGAGCTCCAGGCTTCAAAGCCTTGCCTGCACGGTCAGACACGAGCTGTTCCCACTGGGAAAAGGCTCCAACCCGGAAAACCTCACTCACAACTCCACCTAACCAACCCTTTCAGAGGACTCCTAAAACATCTTTACTCCCCAGAGTAGGAAACCAAGCAGGAAACGCCGCTCTTTGTTATCCCAGAGGAGGCACAGCGGCTTTTCTCGCCTCTGGAATGCACAATTTGTCGGCTTTTCCACAGAAATCCAACCCCCGACAGCGAATTCCAGCTCGGAGGAGCCCCCAGCAGAGGAGCCCCCCCGCCCTGTCCCAGGCATCCCAGGGAATGCCAGGGCCGTGCCCAGATGGATGCACAGCTCTCGGCATTCCTGGAATTCCTCCCTGATTGCTCCCACATGGACCCTGACTCCCGGGGCTCGGTGGCTTCAGCACCTTCTCCTCCCCAGTGGGCTCGGGAAGCAAATTCCTGGGAATTTCCTCCTCCCAGACACCCCCTGAGCGTGGCTTTTGAGAGGTGGCTTTGTCCCAAAGGCTCCTCTGCAGCTGAGCATTGATGGACAATCAACTCTTGGGATGCGTCTCTCCATCTGAGACCTTAAAAAAAACTCCCAAAATCCCGTTTATTTCTGCAGGAAAAGCCCTCAGGGAAAGCACCCCAGAACATGGAATACATTCTGAAACACGGAATGCTTTGTGGGCTCTGCCCAGTTCGGGGTGGAGCCACAGAGATTTGATCCCTTTCCTTTTGATGGACAATCAACTCTTGGGATGCGTCTCTCCATTTGAGACCTTAAAAAACTCCCAAAATCCCGTTTATTTCTGCAGGAAAAGCCCTCAGGGAAAGCCCAAAACACAGAATACATTCTGAAACACGGAATGCTTTGTGGGCTCTGCCTGGTTCAGGGTGGAGCCACAGAGATTCAATCCCTTTCCTTTTGATGGACAATTAACTCCTGGGATTTGCCTCTCCATCTGAGACCTTAAACTCCCAAAATCCCGTTTATTCCTGCAGGAAAAGCCCTCAAGGAATGCCCAAAACGCAGAATACATTCTGAAACACGGAATGCTTTGTGGGCTCTGCCCAGCTCAGGGTGGATTCGATTCTTTTCCCCTTTTGGGGGAGCACGGAAGCCCCGGGATGGGCAGGAGAATTCCCTCACCTCCAGCGGAGCCGCAGTTGGGGGAGAGCTGTCCATTGGAGCAGGTGCACATGTTGGGCCGGGAGCAGAATCCATCCCCGCAGGAATTCCTGCAGATGGCTGGAGGGACAGCAGGACACCGGGGTTACATGGCGGCGGGAAGGAATCCACAGCCCCGGCTCCAGGGGCTGGGGCACCTGAAATCCCACCCCACCCACGGGCGGGGACAACTTCATCCCCCAGAAATTCAGGACAATCAGCCTGTTCGTGGGTCCTCCAGCCTCTGGAGAGCCCAGCCAGGAAGGAAAACTCCCAATCCAGGTGGGATTTATCTCGATTGTCCCCTTAAAGGTGCGAATTCCCACTGGGACATTTTCCACTGGTGACACCAGGCAGGGAGAACTTCATCCCACAGAAATTCAGGACAATCAGCCCGTTTGTGGGTCCTCCAGTCCCTGGAGAGCCCAGCCAAGAAGGAAAACTCCCAATCCAGGTGGGATTTATTTGGATTGTCCCATTAAAGATGCAAATTCCCACTGGGAGGCACCTCTAGTGGCACCAGGTAGGGAGAACTTCATCCCACAGAAATTCAGGACAATCAGTCCATCCATCCTCCAGCCCCTGGAGAGCTCAGCCAGGAAGGAAAACTCCCAGTCCAGGTGGGATTTATCTCAATCGTCCCCTTAAAGGTGCGAATTCCCACTGGGACATTTCACACTGGTGACACCAGGTGTGCAATGTCATCATCAATTAACTTAATAATTAAGATCTTAATAATTAAGATAATAAAATTATATTTATTATTAATTATATTTATTATTAATTAAATTAATTAAAATATATATTTATATGTTATTAATTAATTATAATTATTAATAACAAGATAATAAAAATGAATAAGAAGATAATAATAATTATCTTAAATCTTAATAATTAAGAATTATCATCCCGTGGGAACAGGCAGGGAATCGCTTCCACAGGAGCAGCAAAACTTCCTCAGGAGCCTCCCGTCCCAAAGCAGGGACACGGTGACATCTCAGGAGGGGATTAAAGGCTGAACTCCGTAACTGGGACCAGTCGGGTTTAACTGGGATTAGCAGAGCTGGGAATTCCCAGGAGCCCTGCCCGGGGTTGGCAGCTCCTTGGGAGCAGGGAGATGGATCCAATGGATCAAAGGGATCCAGGGATAAAGGGATACTCACGGACAATGCACTGGTTCCCCCCAGGCAGAGTTTTCCAGCCGGGACAGCAGTAGGAATGGAACCTCGAGCCGCAGACGTTTGGGCTGAAAATCAAACACAATTTGGGTTTGTTTGGTTTTTTTTTTTTTTTTTCCCTCTGTTTCAGTGCCTTTGGATAAATCCAGGCTCGGCAGGAGAGCAGGGAAGAGGCTCCCTGTGGGGCATTTCCCTCTAAACTCCATTCTCTGTTTAGAATTTTGGGAGGTTTTGGTCAAAATCAGTGGAGGAAGAGGAATGTGGCATCAGAGAGGAGGGAGTTCAGTGGGATGGATAAAGTGGGATATTTCTGATTGGGGGTGCAGGCAGCACCTCTGTCCAAAAGGGATTCATCCAAGGATTTCATGCAGGGATCCTGGGAGATGGAGGCCAATTGTTCCCCCACAAATTGAACCTCGCTGAGCATCTGCTAAAAATTAGCAGAGTTTCCAAATAAACCACGGGGAGAATCCACTCTGGAGGGGCTGGGATTAATGATGTCCCAGGAATGACCCAGAGGGAGAAGAGAATGAGATTCCAGAGCAAGAACTCCAGAAGGATAACGCTGGTTTGTAAGGGGAAAAAAAAAAAAAAATCTTCAGCAAATTTGGGATAAAATTGCTTTTGGAGTGATCAGCAGTTTGCCCAATGCTGGGGAACACGAGCTGGGATCCCTCATTCCCATCAGAAAGAAGGTCAGGGTGCAAGGGATGTCTTAAAATCCTAAAAAAATCCTAAAACCATGGAATTGCAGAACGGTTTGGGATGGAGAGACCTCAAAACTCACGGAATTCCACCCCTGCCAGGGAACAGAGACCCTCTCCACCGCCCCAGCCCTGTCCAGCCTTCATTCTTCAGCCTGTTGGTTTTTTCCAGGGACAACGATCCCACCTCTCCACCCGAGCTGGAGGATTTTTCTCCCCCAGTTCAGGGTTTGCTCTGGTTTTGCTCCGTGCCCAGATTTTTGCTTGGGATTGATTTTTTCCCCTTGGGATGGGCTCTGACAATGGCTGGGGACAGCTCCGGAGCCCCCCTGGCCTCGGTGGGGGTCTCAGAGGACAGGAGCCGGTGCCAGACGTCGGGGTGGGTTTGGGAAAGCGTCTCCCCCTCTCCCCAGAGGGATTTGGGATTGTGTCAGGGCGTGGGAACAGATCCCGAACAATGCTGGCTTTGGGATCCTCGGGGCGTTTGCTGCCTCCTCCTCCTCCTCCCGCTGGACTGAGCAGATCCCCCCCAATCCCCAGGAACTGCTGAGGGGATTTATTTCAGGGAATTCTCGGTTTGAGGAGTTCCTCTGCTCACTCCCCCCCCCAGGCCTGGCTGTGGATTGAGGAGGAATTTGCAATGGAAAAAATTCCAGAAATCCCCCCGGGAAAAGTCGGACCTGCCCCTGTTGGGTGTGGGGACGAGGAGGAGGTTCTGAATTCCTCCCACCTGGAACCCATCCCTGCTTCTCCAAAGCAGCTCCTGAGGACTTTCAGGAATGGGTTCAAGTCCCAACCACTCCAATTACTTTTGGTCCCAAGAGCTGAGGTTTAGAGGTGAGAGGTGCTGAACGTCTGTGCCACGAGGAAAAGCCACAAAGCTCCCAACTTCCAACAGAAGTTTGGATGTGTGACACTGCCAGCACAAAAAAAAAAAAAAAAAACTATTCCAAACTCAGCACGTAGAAAACACGGGATCATAAAATCCCAGACTGGTTTGGGCTGGATGGGCCTCAAATCCCATCCAAATCCAGCCCTTCCATGGGCAGGGACACCTCCCACTGTCCCAGGCTGCTCCAATCCAACCTTGGACACTTCCAGGGATGGAGCAGCCACAGCTGCTCTGGGAATTCTCTCCCAGAGCCTCACCTCTGGGAGATGGGATTAACACTTTGAATGATTCTTATTGGGTTTCATCAAAGGAATGAAGGAAAAAGAGAAGGAAAGCCTTGCAAAGGCTGTGCAGGGGTTGGGTTCCAGCTGCTCTGGGTTCAGTAATCCTGAACATTTTCTGTTTTACGGGGGTTTTTTTCAGCAAGGAGGGGTGGGGATCTATAAAATCTTGTTAAACACCTTTGCTTTGTCCATAAGAGCATTTTTTCCCCCCTTTATCGAGTTCCCTCTACATCTCCTCTGAGTGGTGGTAGGAAAACCTCCCCTCTTGGTGCACATTTAATTCAACCCCTAGGGAACAGCGAGGAACCTTTTCCTTTGCAAAAATAAAATAAAATAAAATAAAATAAAAGCTAAAACCCCAACAGATTTCCAGGAACTACTTCACACTTTCATTTGGAAAGCAGCACCACCAACTCTCCCATTTTTCTTTTTTCCTTTTCTCCCTCTCCTTCCATCCTGAAACAAATCAAAACTTCAAACGCAGCCCCTTCAAAACCTCCAGACAAAACCCATCCAACCCCCTCGGCTCCTCGGCCAGATGCTCCTTTGCCATTCCAACCTTCTCCCTCAACGCTTCCTGCCAAAAACAAGAGAGCCCAGCCAGGGCCAAGGAGGCCAAGATCAACCATTTCACGACATAAATCAGGGCCCCGGGGAGGGGGGAAAAGTGAGGAACAAAAGTCTCGAGTCAGAGGTTTCCAAGCGCTTGTTCCCGGCGCTGTTCGTAGTATTCCAGCCCTGGCGCTGGGAACGGGGCTGAGACGTGGGGAGGACGTGGAGCTGGAAGCAGGAATGTGCTCCAGAGGTGGCTGGATCGCAGGGGCACGGCTCCAGCTGCACCTTTCCTGCAGGAAATTTGGGGCCCTTTCGCTAATTTGGGGGATTTTTTGGTGGTTTTTTGGTTTTTTGGGGGGTTTTTTTGGGGTTTGGTTTTTTGGGTTTTTTGTTTGTTTGTTTTTGTTTTGTGTGGGGTTTTTTGTTTGTTTGTTTGTTTGGGTTTTTTGGGTTTGTTTTTTGTTGTTGTTGTTGTTGTTTTGTTTGGGTTTTTTGTTTGTTTGTTTTTTGGGTTTTTTGGTTTTTTTTTTTGAAGTGTTTCAATCTTTGTAGTTAAAGCTCTTTCCCCCCAGCCCAGCCCAGCCCAGCGAGGGGTTCTGGCTGCCTGAAAATCCAGGGCTGAGTTAAAAAACCGGGAAATTTCAGCTCCTGGTGCCTCTGAGGAGGCACCTCGGTTCAGAGAATCGTGGAATTTTTTTCGAGGCTGGGAAAGACTTTGAGGTCCTCAGCCAGCCAGCAGCCAGTCCCCAAGTGCCACCTCCACGTGGCTTTGGAACCCTTCTCGTTCCATTAAGATCCTGGTTGTCCTAGGTTCCAATGTAAAATTGTGCCCAGGGTCTGTATTCTATCCCCATGAGCCGTTGGAGCCAAGGTGGGGCAGTGTTTTCCTTATCTTCTGTTAATGAGCCCAACAATGCCTTCCCAGAGGGAGTTATCTCTGGTTAATGGGCCATCAAGGACCCACTGCATGACTCATGGAATGAGATCATCCCATTGTGAGATGCTCCGCCCAGGAGGAGGAGCCAAGCATTCCCACCTGGATATAATCCAGGGTCTGAGACATCACAAGCAGCTTCTATCCACTGAACTCTCAGAGGAGACAAGAGCTACCAGACAGAATCACTGCTTTGACAAGAACATCTCATCTGGATTCCTGGAGGAAGACTGGACCCTTCTCATCATCACCGGACCCTTCTCATCATCACCGGACCCTTCTCTCTCAGGATCATCTCTGCTCCAGCGGAACCACATCTGCCGCTCCAGGAGGATTTCCAGACTGCTTCAAACACCCTGACCAACAGGGTGTTAGGTTGTATAATTCCATTTATTTCACCTTTTTTCCTCTCTTCTTCTATTAAATTGTATCTCTGACTGGGAGTCTCAGTGGTTTTGCTTTCAAACCAGCACACTGGTGGAGCTGCAGGGATGAAAACCCTGCTGGAAATCACCTCCTAGAGGTGCTGCATCTCCACCCTTGACCTCCAACATCACCCCAGAGTCAGGTCCAGACCCCCTTTGTGCCCCGTGGCCCCCAAATCCCAGCCACGGTTCCGTGCCTGCCGTGTTTTGATTTCAGGGAAATTCTGTTCCCAGGAACAAAACTGGTAGAACGAGGTCACTTTATTGTAAAAACAAGATATTTTTCTACAAACTTTCCCAAAGGAGGGACTTTGCTTGATGGTCTCTTCAAGTGACCAATGGGCCCAAGGGTCCCCACCTCTTAGGTGGGCACATTAGAGGGTTGGTGACTGTCCCTTGGATGTGTCTGTCCCTCACCAGGTGTTTGGGGCAGGAAAACAATTCTGCCACGGGTAAAATGCTCCAAGAAAAGGTTGTAAAAGGTTTTGGGAGCTGGAATAAAAGGTGTGGGAAGGGGAAACTGTGATTGGGAGTTAAAATCCTTTCAATTCAAACAAAGCAGTCCAGGAGCCCTGGGAAGGTTTCCCCACAGGACAGGCAGGACCCTGCACTGCTCCACCCTCGGATCCAACAGCAAATCCTCAACTTCTCTCCATTTTCCTCCATCCAGACCCAACATCCAAATATTTTGGAGGCTCTCTCAGCAAGCTCAGCCTCCAGGGCAGTGCCTGGGGTGGTGCCCAGGGAATCTCCAGTCCAGCCCAGCTGAGCTCAGCTGGGTTTGGATTCTAGCTCTGCCCAAATTCCTCCCTGCCAGCCCTGGAGCCCAAGGAAGGCTCAGGGCAGGAGAGATCCCAGCCTGGAACTGGTTTTATCTCCCTGAAAGGGAAAGCTGGGGGGTAGTTTTGAAGGCAAAGCCAAAGCAAATATTTGCAGTGGTGTCCTGAGCTGATAAATGGACACCGGGGATAAATGGGATTAAATGTTCACTGGGTGGCTTTGGGGAAGAGAGAATTCCACAAAATGCAGTTCCACCCACGTGCCCACGGGGTGAAACAAGCCCAGGTTCGAGCAGCTGAGCCAAATTTTATTTATTGACATTTCCCTCTTGGGTTCCTTCCTTTGGCCACTCTGAGAGAGCTGGAATTGTGACTGAGCCGCTGCTCCCACAGGGAAATTCCACAGCAGCAAAGGATCCTGAGGCCTTAAGGCAGCAAAAGCCAGGTCAGGGGAAGATCCCAGAATTGTTAAATTTGGAAACAACCCCCGAGATCATCAAATCCAACCTCCCAACATCAATGACTGAATTTAATCCCAGAATTGTTTCAAGGGCAAAGGTCCAGCAGGGTTTTGGGGAATCCACAGGAGAACCCCTGGGATTTTGGGGGCTCTGCAGGAGCTGCCTGGTGCCACCTGAGGCTGCTTTCCAAGCCCAGCAGGACGTCCTTTAAACCATTTCTCAGTTTGTCCCATTTCTCCTCCCGAGGGCTTGGGGCAGGGAGGTTTCAAAGAGGGAGAATCCCAGTGGAAGGGCTGGGGAGGAGGGGAGATGGGGACACCAAGCCAGGGGATGCTCAGGGAGCCTGAGAACCCCCCCAGGGCAGCAGCTCCAGCCTGGGCAGCTCTCCCCCCCTGTGCTGCCCCACCAGGAACGGGGCAGGGCCAGCAGAACAATGAACCCTCAGCTGGCTCCAGCTCCAGCTCCAGCTCCAGCTGCACAAAATTTCCCTGCTCTCTTCCCAGGGGGGGTTTATCTGCCTGCAGGAGAGGAGAGGAGAGGAGAGGAGAGGAGAGGAGAGGAGAGGAGAGGAGAGGAGAGGAGAGGAGAGGAGAGGAGAGGAGAGGAGAGGAGCAGGGTGATCCCAGCCCTGGAGCCTCGGGGAGCTGGGCCAAGCCAGAACAATTCGGGGTGGCTGCCCTGAGGGGGGGTCTGAAGGGCAGGAGGGGCTGCAGGAGCCGTTCCCCACTCGAGAACCTGCCCTTCACTGCTGGGATTTGGGCTCCTCAGCCTCCCCCAGAGCTCAAAGGGGTTTGGCTCTGAGGGATTTTAGCCACTGGACCCGGTCACTCCGGTCCCTGAGCGCTCCAGGAGCACCGGGCACCAGTGACCTTTTCCTCTGGGTGCCGGGAACAAGGGAAATATTCACTCCCTTCTCTGCCCTCCCTTTTTCCCCCTGCCATCCATGGCCACACCAGCTCCTTCCAGCCCTTTCTGAGAGCCAGGGATCAGCCCCGGGGTGAACGGGAGATGCAGAGCAGCATCCCAGCCTGGGGGAGATGGAAAAGCAAGAGCTGGGCTTGGGAGCAGAGAATTTGGGTGCCTTGTGAGCTCAGTTTGGCTCCCGTGGAGGGAGAGGGATAGAGGGGAAGGTGGGAATGCTGGGAATGCTGGAGGAGAGGGGTTTTATCGAGAGGCAGCTCCGTCCCTGTGAATCACAGCCCCCTGGGATGGGTGGGGCTGGAAGGGACCTCTGGGGATCCTCCACTCCCACCCCCCATAAAGACCTGGGGGGTTTTGTCTGATTTGGGAGGTTTTGTCTGATTTGGGAGGTTTTATCTGAGGGATGAGCAGTGGCAGAGTTCCCAGGGGGAGCTCTGAAAAGCCCAAATCCCTGGGCAGGTGTTGTCCCTCCTTTCCAAGTCCATCCCAGCAGGAGGGGAGGCCATGCAGGCTGGAGATGCAGGAGGAGATGCCTCCATCCCCACAGGCTGGAATTCCAGGAGATGCCTCCATCCCCACAGACTGGAATTCCAGGGGGAGATGCCTCCATCCCCACAGGCTGGAATTCCAGGGGGAGATGCCTCCATCCCCATAGACTGGAATTCCAGGGGGAGGTGCCTCCATCCCCACAGACTGGAATTCCAGGAGGTGCCTCCATCCCCACAGGCTGGAATTCCAGGGGGAGATGCCTCCATCCCCACAGACTGGAATTCCAGGAGGTGCCTCCATCCCCACAGACTGGAATTCCAGGAGGTGCCTCCCTCCCCACAGACTGGAATTCCAGGAGATGCCTCCATCCCCACAGGCTGGAATTCCAGGGGGAGATGCCTCCATCCCCACAGACTGGAATTCCAGGGGGAGATGCCTCCATCCCCACAGACTGGAATTCCAGGAGATGCCTCCATCCCCACAGGCTGGAATTCCAGGGGGAGATGCCTCCATCCCCACAGACTGGAATTCCAGGAGGTGCCTCCATCCCCACAGACTGGAATTCCAGAGGGAGATGCCTCCATCCCCACAGGCTGGAATTCCAGGGGGAGATGCCTCCATCCCCACAGACTGGAATTCCAGGGGGAGATGCCTCCATCCCCACAGACTGGAATTCCAGGAGGAGATGCCTCCATCCCCACAGGCTGGAATTCCAGGGGGAGATGCCTCCATCCCCACAGACTGGAATTCCAGGAGATGCCTCCCTCCACACAGCTCCCTCCGCAGCCCCAGGCCGGCCCTTTCCCGGGGCACTGCCCCCATTCCAGCCGCATTCCAACATTCCCGAGCCTCGGGCACAGCCCCAGCCCCGATCCCGCGCTGCTGCTGCCCACGGACACCACGGGATCGCTGCCCGGGAGCCGCAGCCCAGACCGACTTAAAATAACTCAAAATAACTTCAAATAACTTCAAATAACTCAAAATAACCCCGGCTCAGCCAGGAACCATCTTAGAGCAGCAGAGCCGAGCTCAGCCCCGGGGGGCTCAGGTGGGAAGCGGATTTGGGGGGGAGCCCCGAGGGGCTGAGCTCGGCAAAGCTCAGGGGTAAAACCCTCCCCCGGCACAGCCAGAGGGCAAATCCCGAGGTGACAACATCCCAGGGCCACCAGGGATGGGCTGGCTTGGAAGGGACCCGGTGCCAGCCCTGCAGGGGCACCTCCCGCTGCCCCAGGCTGCTCCCAGCCCGGCCTGGGACATTCCCCAGGGATGGGAAACCCACAGCTCCTCTGGGAATTCTGTGCCCCACCCTGGCAGGGAGGTCAAAGCCAGCCAGCAGGTGGGTGTGTGTGTAGGGGGGGTTCTCCAGTCCCTCCCCTGCAGGTGACCCCAAAAGGAGCTCGGTGACCGGCACTGCTCCCATGGGAGCCTCCCTGTGCCAGGAGCTCCCCTCCTGGAGATCCAGATCCTTCCCAAACTCAGGGATTGCCATTCCCTATGCCAGGAGCTCCCATCCTCCAAATCCTGGAATTCCAGGGGGAGATGCCTCCATCCCCACAGGCTGGAATTCCAGGAGGTGCCTCCATCCCCACAGGCTGGAATTCCAGGAGGTGCCTCCATCCCCACAGGCTGGAATTCCAGGGGGAGATGCCTCCATCCCAAACTCCCTCCAAATCCTTCCCAAACTCAGGGAATGGCAATCCCTGTGCCAGGAGCTCCCCTCCTGCAGATCCAGCTCCTTCCCAAACTCAGGGAATGCCAATCCCTGTGCCAGGAGCTCCCCTCCTGGAGATCCTCCCCAAACTCAGAGATTGGGATTCCAATCCCAAAGGGCACAGCAATCCCTGTGCCAGGAGCTCCCTTCCTGGAGATCCTTCCCAAACTCAGGGATTGGGATTCCAATCCCAAAGGGCACAGCAATCCCTGTGCAAGGAGCTCCCCTCCTGCAGATCCTTCCCAAAATCCAAACTCAGGGAATGGCAATCCCTGTGCCAGGAGCTCCCCTCCTGCAGATCCTTCCCAAAATCCAAACTCAGGGAATGGCAATCCCTGTGCCAGGAGCTCCTCTCCTGCACATCCAACTCTTTCCCAAATTCAGGGAATAGCAATCCCTGTGCCAGGAGCTCCCATCCTGGAGATCCTCCCCAAACTCAGGGAATGGCAATCCCTGTGCCAGGAGCTCCCCTCCTGGAGATCCTCCCCAAAATCCAAACTCAGGGAATGCCAATCTCTGTGCCAGGAGCTCCCCTCCTGCACATCCAGATCCCTCCCAAACTCAAGGAATGCCAATCCCTGTGCCAGGAGCTCCTCTCCTGCAGATCCAGCTCCTCCCCAAGCTCAGGGCACAGCAATCCCTCCATCCCAGCTCCCCGTGCTCTGGGAACAACCCCAGACCTGCTTTTCCCAGACAGACAGACAGACAGACAGACAGAGAAAACTCCAACTCACCCTCGCAGCGAGTCCTGGCCCCTTCTCCTCACCCTGCTCGGGGGTCTCTCCTCGTAGGCAGCAGTGAATCTGTCCGTCTGCAGCTCCCCCTGGTACTGTCCCCGGGCCGCGGGCAGCGCCAGCACGGCCGTGCAGCCCAGCAGGAGCCTGGCCAGCCACGAGTGCCCCATGCTGGCCCCAGAGTCCTTCCTCCAGCTGCAGGGTCCCTGCTGCCCCCGGAGGAGGAGGAGGAGGAGGAGGAGGAGGAGGAGGATGGGTTTTGGCAGCGGCCCCCCAGGTGCCAAGGAGTCGTCCTGGAGTTCCCTTTCTGGGAAGAGAAGAAGGGGGAAGAGAGAGGTTTTTTTTAAGGAGTTTCTTTGGTTTTTAAGTCGTTGCTCGGTCCAGGCAGCCTCTCCTGGGGTTGATCCTGAGGGAAAGGCTCTCAAAGGGATCCTAAGTTGAGGAATTCCGAGGGAAAGGCTCTCAAAAGGATCCTAAATTGAGAAATCCCGAGGGAAAGGCTCTCAAAGGGATCCTAAATTGAGAAATCCCAAGGGAAAGGCTCTCAAAAGGATCCTAAATTGAGAAATCCCGAGGGAAAGGCTCTCAGAAGGATCCCAAGGTGAGAAATCCCGAGGGAAAGGCTCTCAAAGGGATCCTAAATTGAGAAATCCCGAGGGAAAGGCTCTCACAGGGATCCTAAATTGAGAAATCCCGAGGGAAAGGCTCTCACAGGGATCCTAAATTGAGAAATCCCGAGGGAAAGGCTCTCAGAAGGATCCCAAGGTGAGAAATCCCAAGGGAAAGGCTCTCAAAAAGATCCTAAATTGAGAAATCCCGAGGGAAAGGCTCTCAGAAGGATCCCGAGATGAGAAATCCCAAGGGAAAGGCTCTCAGAAGGATCCCGAGATGAGAAATCCCGAAGGAAAGGCTCTCAAAGGGATCCTAAATTGAGAAATCCCGAGGGAAAGGCTCTCAAAAGGATCCCAAGATGAGAAATCCCGAGTGAAAGGCTCTCAGAATGATCCCGAGATGAGAAATCCCAAGGGAAAGGCTCTCACAGGGATCCTAAGGTGAGAAATCCCGAGGGAAAGGCTCTCACAGGGATCCTAAATTGAGAAATCCCGAGGGAAAGGCTCTCAGAAGGATCCCGAAATGAGAAATCCCAAGGGAAAGGCTCTCAGAAGGATCCTAAACTGAGAAATCCCGAGGGAAAGGCTCTCACAGGGATCCTAAATTGAGAAATCCCGAGGGAAAGGCTCTCAGAAGGATCCCGAAATGAGAAATCCCAAGGGAAAGGCTCTCAGAAGGATCCCACCCCATCCCCAGCGCCACCATCCCCAAATCCCGCAGCTCTGCCCGCGGGGAGCCCCATCCATCCTTCCTCCTCCTCCTCCTCCTCCTTCGGGACGCAGCTCTCACCTCAAGCCCCCCAAAATTTCTTGTCCCGGGGCTGAGGAACGCTCCTGGAAGTGCCCCGGAGAGGGAACGATCTGTGCCGCCAGAGGCCCCGGGTGGGGAAGGAGAGGCCCCCGAGCCACCCCTGAGTGTCCCCCCGGCTCTCCCACTGCCGCTTTTCCCGGGCCAGCCCAGCCTCGAAAATCAGCCCAGGCAGGAGAGAAAATCTGTCTGAACCAAAAAAAAAACCAAACCCAAAAACCCCTAAACTCAACCAAAAAAAAAAAACAAAAAACCAACCCAGAACTCCACCAGAAGAAAACAAAAAAAACCCCAAACCCCTAAAAAAACCCCCCAAAAAAACCCCCACAAAAAAATAATAATAATAAAAAAAAAACACCCAAAGCCTAAAAAGTATTAACACATAATTGATAAATAATTAAAAGTCCGATTTCCCCCTCGCTGCTCCCAGCGTCCCAGCTGGGAATGTCTCAGCTCTTGAGGGCAGGGATTTTTTTTTAATTATTTTTTTTTTTTATTTTCAGGCTCTAAGGTTTCAAACGCAGCCAGCGAGGAGAGTGAGGGAAGGGGGGAAAAAGGAAGGCAGGGCTGGGAGACAAAGAAAGCGCCCTCCCCGCAGCCCCCCGAGCTCGGCTCTGCGGGCTCCGCTTATCTCCGAGCCACACAAAAGGCAGAGTGTTCCCTGTCCCGCAGCTCCCGGGGAACGGGGAGCACCGAGAGAAGAAAAGGAAAAAAAAGGGAAAAAAAAAAAAAGAAAGAAAAGAAAAAAAAAGAGAGAGAAAAAAAAAGGAAAAAAAAAGGAAAAAAAGAGAAAAAAAAAGAAAAAAAGAGAGGAAAAAAAGGGAAAAAAAGAGGAAAAAAAAAAAGAAAAAAAAGAGAAAAAAAAAAGAAAAAAGGAGGGGAAAAAGGAAAAAAAAGGAGGAAGAAAAAAAAAGTGGCCAAAAAGAAAGAGAGAAAAAAAAAAAAGAAAAAGGGCACGAAAAGTTTCGCACTCCAGCGATTTAAAAAGCGAAGGAATTCCAGCTGCATCTATTTCCCCGCGGGGGGATGAGGAGCCTGACAAATGATCGATCCGCGGGACATTCCCGGAGAGCTCGCACAGGCATGGAAAAGTCATTTAGAGCCGCGAGAGAGCCGCGGCTTCAATGGAATAAAAGCCTCCAAAAAAAAAAAAAAAAAAAAAAAAAAAAGTTCTTTTTGCAGCGCTGAGGAAATTCCAGCAAACCCCACTTTGTGAGAAAGGCGCTGAGAAAGCAACGAGAGAACCCAGCCCTTCAAAAAAAAAAAAAAAAATTAAAATAAAAAAATAAATCAGATTTTAAACCGCTTGGGAAGGAAGCAGCAAAACATTTCCCAGGCGAGCCCTGTGAGGGCGAAATCGAATCAATTAAAAAAAATCGAAAAAAAAATGAAGGCGCAAGACACGATCAAAGAGAGAAAGGAAGAGATAAAGAGAAAGAAATCAGCTGTGCGGCTCCGGAGGTGAAATAAATACCTTGGGAGTGCTGGTGATGTGCCCGGAGCTCCTTTGTTCGGCGGGCAGAGCAGGAGGGAACTGAAGGGGCTCGTTCCTGGGGAGAGCAGAAAAGAAAGGTACAGCCGGGCCAGGGGGAGGGCCCTGCCGAGAGGCACCGGGCGGTGGGAGTAGCTCAGCCCAACCTTCTCCAGCCAAAAAATCCTCCCCAGGAGGGGCTGGGGGAGAGCTCGGGTTCAGCCCCGAGCCGTCACCTCGGCCTGGCTCTGCCTAAGGGAAGGCGGCGATTCCGAATTTGGGCTGCTCCAGCCCCAATTCTGGCTGTTCCAGCCCCAATTCCGGCAGCTCCATCCCGAGTTTCAGCTGCTCCATCCCCAGTTTGGGCTGCTCCGGCCCCAATTTCGGCTGCTCCATCCTCAATTTGAGCTGTTCCATCCCCAATTTCGGCTGCTCCATCCCCAATTTCAGCAGCTCCATCCCAAATTTCGGCCGCTCCATCCCCAATTTTGGCTCCTCCATCCCCAATTTCGGCTCCTCCAGCCCCAATTTTGGCTCCTCCATCCCCAATTTCAGCTCCTCCACCCCCAATTTCGGCTGTTCCAGCCCCAATTTCGGCCGCTCCATCCCCAGTTTCGGCTCCTCCATCCCCAATTTCAGCAGCTCCATCCCCAATTTCGGCTCCTCCATCCCCAATTTCAGCAGCTCCATCCCGAATTTCGGCTCCTCCATCCCCAATTTCAGCAGCTCCATCCCCAATTTCGGCTCCTCCATCCCCAATCTCGGCTCCTCCATCCCCAATTTCAGCTGGAGCAGCCTGGGTGCCCCCGGGGGATAATTCGGGTGTGGGACAAGCAGGGGAAAGAATCGAGCACAAAGCGCTTTTCTGGCCCATGATTTTCCAGACTTGGGTGAAAGGATGAAGGAAACGTGGAATTTTTTTTATTTATTTATTTTTTTGAAGGAATAGGTGAGCCAGCAGCCCAGGATCTTCACACCCAAAAGTCACCTCGGCTCCAGAGGAGAAAAAAAACCAAAACAACTTGGAGGTTAAAGAAGCATTTTCTCCAAAGAAATAATTCTGAAAAATCAAAGAATTTTGGGGGCATTCAGTCTTCCTCCTGAGGAAGAAGAACTTTGGTCAGTTTGGGAGTTCCGTATTCCGCTTTTTGTGGGAAAAAAAACCAAACCAAACCAAACCAAACCAAAAAAAAAACAAACTAAACCAAACAAAAAAAAAACCAAAAAACCCACAAACAAACAAAAACCCCAAACAAACAAAAAAACAACCAAACAAAAAACCACAAAAAACCCCAAAAAAAACCAAAAAACCCACAAACAAACAAAACCCCCAAACAAACAAAAAACCAACCAAACAAAAAACCACAAAAAACCAAAAAAAAACCAAAAAACCCACAAACAAACAAAAACCCCAAACAAACAAAAAACCAACCAAACAAAAAACCACAAAAAAACCAAAAAAAAACCAAAAAACCCACAAACAAACAAAAACCCAACCAAACAAAAAACCAACCAAACAAAAAAACCACAAAAACCCCAAAAAAACCCAAAAAACAACAACAATAACAACCCCCCCCAGAAAAAACCCCCAAATTTCCTCTGCCTCTTGCTGGAGGCCTCACTTTCCTTCAAACAGCACGGAACCAAACGCACACAAATCCTCTCCCTGCCCCACAGCTTTTCCCAGGCGTGGAAGGCCAGAATTCCCCCAGGAAAGCCCAAATCCGGCTGATTCCCAGCTCCAGAGGAGCTGCTGGGATCCAAGGGGAGACCCAAGGCTTCCCCAGGGTTGCCCCAGCTCTGCTCCAGCCCCGTCCCCTCCGGCCGCAGCCATCGGCTCCGTTCCCAGGAATTCCAGGGGAGCCTGAGCCCTTCCCCTGCTGCTCCCTTTGAAACCCTCGGCGATCCTTTGTTCCCAGCCCCGTTCCCAGTCAGCCCCTGCCAGCTCTGGAGGGGTCAGGAGAGGCTCGGCCTAATTAACAGCGGCCTAATTAGCAGCGACCCTGTGGGACGCCGGGGAAAAGGCAGCGCCGGGAAGGGAGCCGGGCAGGGAACGCGGCTCCTGCAACATTCCTGAGCTCTGCCAGGAGGCAAATCCCATTCCCATCCCCTTCCCACTCCCATTCCCATTCCTGTTCCCATTCCCGTTCCCATTCCTGTTCCCATTCCCATTCCCTGATCCTCCCCCCATTCCTGGGAAATCAGGAATTGGGAAACCGGGAATTGGAATATCAGGAACTGGGGAATCAGGAATGGGATATCAGGAATTGGGAAATCAGGAATTGGGAAATCAGGAATGGGATATCAGGAATTGGGAAATCAGGAATTGGGAAATCAGGAATGGGATATCAGGAATTGGGATATCAGGAATGGGATATCAGGAACTGGGAAATCAGGAATTGGGATATCAGGAATGGGAAATCAGGAATTGGGATATCAGGAATTGGGAAATCAGGAATTGGGAAATCAGGAATGGGATATCAGGAATTGGGAAATCAGGAATGGGATATCAGGAATTGGGAAATCAGGAATTGGGATATCAGGAACTGGGAAATCAGGAATTGGGATATCAGGAATTGGGAAATCAGGAATTGGGATATCAGGAATGGGATATCAGGAACTGGGAAATCAGGAATGGGATATCAGGAATGGGGTATCAGGGATTGGGAAATCAGGAATTGGGATATCAGGAATGGGATATCAGGAACTGGGAAATCAGGAATGGGATATCAGGAATTGGGGTATCAGGGACTGGGAAATCAGGAACTGGGAAATCAGGAATTGGGATATCAGGAATTGGGAAATCAGGAATGGGATATCAGGAATTGGGATATCAGGAATGGGATATCAGGAACTGGGAAATCAGGAATTGGGATATCAGGAATTGGGATATCAGGGATTGGGATATCAGGAATGGGATATCAGGAACTGGGATATCAGGAATTGGGAAATCAGGAAATGGGATATCAGGAATGGGATATCAGGAACTGGGAAATCAGGAATGGGATATCAGGAATGGGGTATCAGGGATTGGAAAATCAGGAATTGGGATATCAGGAATTGGGAAATCAGGAATTGGGATATCAGGAACTGGGAAATCAGGAACTGGGAAATCAGGAATTGGGAAATCAGGAATTGGGAAATCAGGAATGGGATATCAGGAATTGGGAAATCAGGAATTGGGAAATCAGGAATTGGGATATCAGGAATTGGGAAATCAGGAATTGGGAAATCAGGAATGGGATATCAGGAATTGGGAAATCAGGAATTGGGGTATCAGGAATTGGGAAATCAGGAATGGGATATCAGGAACTGGGATATCAGGAATTGGGAAATCAGGAATGGGAAATCAGGAATTGGGAAATCAGGAATTGGGATATCAGGAATGGGAAATCAGGAACTGGGAAATCAGGAATTGGGATATCAGGAATGGGATATCAGGAATTGGGAAATCAGGAATTGGGATATCAGGAATTGGGAAATCAGGAATGGGAAATCAGGAACTGGGAAATCAGGAATGGGAAATCAGGAATTGGGAAATCAGGAATTGGGAAATCAGGAACTGGGATTGTCCAGCCTGCAGAAGTGAAGCTTGGGGGTGGCCCAGCTGTGGATTTTCAGCACCTGGAGGAGCCACAGGAAACACGGAGAGGGGCCAGGACAGCGGGAATGGCTTTCCAGGGGCAGAGAGGGGGTTGGGGTGGGATGTTGGGAGCAAATTCCTCCCTGGGAAGGGGATGAGACCCTGGAATGGAATTCCCAGAGCAGCTGTGGCTGCCCCTGGATCCCTGGGATGTCCAAGGCCAGGCTGGAGCCCCTTGGGACAGGGGAAGGTGTCCCTGCCATGGCAGGGCTGGGATGAGATGAGATTTAAGTTCCCTTCCAACCCAAACCATCCTGGGATTCTCTGATCTGCCCAGCCTGACGAGAGCTGGGAGTTTGGGTTCCTTCACCTGAATCCTTCACCTGATCCCTTCACTTGATCCCTTCGCCTGATTCCTTCACTTGATTCCTTCACTTGATTCCTTCACTTGATTCCTTCACCTCATTCCTTCACCTGATTCCTTCATCTGAATCCTTCACTTGATCCCTTCACCTGATCCCTTCACCTGATTCCTTTACCTGATCCCTTCACCTGATTCCTTCACCTGATTCCTTCACCTGATTCCTTCACCTGAATCCTTCACCTGATCCCTTCACCTGATTCCTTCACCTGATCCCTTCACCTCTTCCCTTCATTTCTGCATCAAAGCTGAGCTGGTTCAGCCCCATCAGGGCCTGTCAGGAACATCCCCCCCTCCAAGCAAAGCTGCCTGAGAGCCCCTCTGGAATTTTTTCCACCCCTGCCTTTATTAAAATTCGTGTGTCACCTCCAAAACTGCCTCGGCTAAAATTAGCCCGCCTGGCTTCTCCCAGGATGACACAACCGCTGTCAGGGCAGCAACAGCTCCCAGCCGTGATGTCATCTCAGAAAAAAAAAAAACCAAAAAAAACATCAGGGAAGCAAAAAAAAAAAAAAAAAAAAAAAAAAAAAAAAAAAGAAAAAAAGAAAAAAAAAGCAAACTCAGGCTCTCGTGCTGAGATCCTCGCAGGGAGCCGGGCTCAGGGAATGCGGGGCTGATGCTGCTGCTGTGTCCTGGCCAGCTCAGGCTGCTCCAAGAGCAGGGAAAGGAGGGATTTGTTCATGGGAATGGGGGGAAAAAGGGGCTGAGGGGGGCACGGGGATGAAGGGGGCACTCTGGACCTGCTCTGCCCCGGATTTTCCAGAACCTTCCCCTGGAATTTCAGAAGGAGTTGGAGCTGAGAAGTGGCAGCGCTCAGGAACCAGCCCAGACAAAGCTTTCCTGGGGGAAATCCTTCCCCAGCCCCAACTCCTTCCCGGGCTCCCCAGTGTCACAGGCAGCCAGCAGGGGCTGGCCCCAAACCGGGCTGGTTTCTCCTCCTTCACCGACACGAAATCAAAAATCAGCTCGGGGCACCTCCCTGCCTCACCTCCGGCTCAGCCCGGTGACCTCCGCTGGCCAAAAACGCGCTGAGAAGGTCCCGTGTGAGCACAGGGGGGCTCCTGAGAACTTCCCAAGGCAGGGAATTTCAGCCCAGGGAACATCCCAAGGATGGGGATGATCCCGTTTCCTGGCAGCAGGGACCTCCTGGGCTGGGACCCCCACAAACCCTCGTCCAGACGCCCTGAAAACGTAGCAAGAAGAAAAAAAAAAAATCCCCAACGCAAAAACCATCCCTGTGGCAGCCTCAGCTTCCCTGGGAATCTCTTCCCTGGCTCTGGGAATTCCCATGGGAAAAAAACCAGATAGAAAAGACCCCAAAATACCAGAAGAGACCCCAAAATGCCAGAAAAGACCCCAAAATTCCAGAAGAGACCCCAAAATGCCGTTTTCCTCTCTCTGCAGAGAAGCAGAGACCCACCTTAAACCCACCTTAGGCTCAGCTCAAGGGGTTGGCTCAAACTGCCCGGGAAGGGTTTCACTTCTTAATGAATGAAGCACAATGGGGGAAAAAAAAAAAAAAGGCACTTTTAATTAATTATTATTGTTATTAATGAGGTGCTTGGAGCTCTGCACTCCCTGCGGATGCCCTGGGATGAGAGGCTGTGCCCATCCCAAGAGTTCGGGTTTAGACGGGACCCAGGGAGCTCTGAGCGATCTCAGGGCTGGGGCAAGGATCCCGCAGAATTCCCTCAATCCTCCCCGGCCTCCCGCCATTCCCAGGGCTGCAGAAACTCCCTGGTTTTTACGGGCAGGTGGGAGGAATTCCCCTCCAGGGCTGCGGGGCTGGGACCCCAGGTGCCACCAGCCGGGGTTGGTCCCGGGTCCCCCGGCCGAGGCTCCCGGCCCCCGCGTGTAACATTTCCAGCCTCCCGAGCTTGTGACCACGGTTGCAACATTCCTTTTGTTTTCTAGGAATTCGACTCCACCAAGGAGGGAAACCACAGGGAAATTGTTTCAGTGTGTGTGCGCTCTGGATTTGGGAGCGGAGGGATGGGGCCGAGGGATGATGTATCACACACGCGGCTCCGCAGCCAAGAGCTTTAAAAAAAAACACCCTCCGCTTTAAACGCGGGGGAAAAAAGGGACTTTTTCCCTCTTTGGCTTGGCAAGGGGCTGAGCCCAGGCAAAGGGGAGATCAAAGCCAGGCGAGGCTGCTGCGAAAAATCAAGGCCCTGGACATTTATTAAGATTTTATTCATAAAAAGCCCCGCTCTTGAGTGCGGTGGGATTTCGCTGTGGAACTTTTGACACGGGAGCTGCCTGATTTAGAAGGAAAATTGCCTCTTTCTGCTGCCAGCGGTAAGGCGATCCCCTCCATTTCCTGTGAAATTCCAAGCAGGGATACAAACACCTTTCTTGTTGCCCTCAGGTGGGCTGGAGCCGCATCCAGCCCTTGTTGCTGGAGGCTGGATTGTCCCCAGCACGGGGTGGTCACCCCCAGGCAGATGTGACTTTCTCTGTCTGCTCCAGCCCCACCTTGCTCCCTTTGCCCTGGGTTGAATTCCGAGTTTTCCCGTTCTCCGACCTTTTTTTTTAAATTTTTTTATTTTTTTTTCGCGGCTCTTTTCTCCCCTTTGTGCGATCTGCAGCACAGAAGTTTAACTTGGCAGCGGGGCTGGAACAGATGGAGAGCCCTGGCCCAGCTCCCCAGATCCCAGGAACTCCTGCTTGGAGCCGTGGGCAGCATTTCCAGCCGCTCACTGCCTGGATCTGCCAAGGCAGAGCTTTAAAAAAAAAATCAAAAAAACCTCCAAAACCAACACTTTCAGGTAGAGGAGCTGGAATTTTCTTTAGGACAAGTGACCACATGAGCATCCTCCTCCCATGGAAGGTGAGAGCTCCATCTGAGCTGATTCCAAGGGAAAACAAGAAGGTGATTCCAGGGAAAGCTGGAATATCGCTGTCCCTTCCTACAGCTCAGTTTGGAGAAGCCCCAAACCCAACAGTGGATTCTCCTGAAGGTGAGGATGGGGCAGAGCTCTGCACTCGCCCTCCAAGCACATCCAAGCCATGAGCAGGCACAGGTTGGAGCCACTCCTCACGGAGAAGATCCTTCTTTTGTCTCTCCCAGCACCAAGAGATGAGGAAAAACCACGTCCAGGAAGGTGGTGGTGCCCAATCCCAGGCACAAGGAGCAAAAGGAATGAATCCACAGGGAGTGGAGAGGTCCAGGAGGGGAGCAGAGGGCAAGGACGGCACCCCAGGGTTACTCACGAGGCCTCTCCCCATTGCCCTCGGCCGAGCAGGGCTCTGTGGTGAAGTAAAAATGGGAAGAGAAAGGAAAAACATCGGAGCAAAGCTTGTTTGGTGCGTGGAGAGCCCTTCCTTGGGAAAGCAGGCGGGTGCCCAGCTCTGGAATTCAGGCAGGGGAGAGACAAGAGGTGCTGGATCCTGCACGGGAAAAGCTGATAGGATTCCAGCAGGATGGGAGAAGAGCTGTGGCCAGGGGCTGAGGAGCTGCTGGCAGGGGATGATTAAATGGGAATCTGTCTCCTGTCAGGACTCCTGAGGTCTGCATCAGCCTGGTTCCCCCAGCTCTTCCTCAGGGACCATCTCTCCATCCCTCTGACCACCACGGTCACACAGAGCTGAAGGTGTCCCACCACACTGGATGAGCTTCAAGGTGGCCTGGAACCCAAACCACCCTGGAATTCCAGGTTAAAGGGGCCCTTTAATTCAGGGTTGGGCTCGATGGTGGGTCCCTTCCAACCTGGAATATTCTGTGATCCCGTGGCTGCTCGGGGAGGGTGGATCCTCTTTAACTCCTCCCCCGAGTGTGGATCCCATCCTGCTCCAAGGACATGCAGAGGGTTTGATTTACCCCTGGTGCAGCATCAGCTGGGAAATGCAAACCCTCTCAGCTCCCCTCCTGCCCGGGCATCCCTCCCTTCCCTCCCTGTCCCGGGATTCTCCCCTGGGAAGGGGCTGCACAAGGAGCTCCAGAGCTGCCAGACCACCCAGGCAAGGCTGGAGCTGCCCCAGCTCAGCCTGCCTGGAGCAGCTTGGCCGTGGCACAGCTGCAGCCCAGGGCCACAAAAACATCGGGTTTTGCTCCCCAGGAGCAAATCCAACCCCGTGGCCTCTCTGGGACATCCCAAATGCTGGAGCAGAGCCCCCACTCTGCCACCCAAAGGAAGAGGGGAACAAACTTAATCCAAATTGACCCGAATACATCTGTCCTGCCCTCCAAACATCTCCTCGTGGATGATATCCTGACCCCAAACTCCCTTCCTGCCCCAGGTGGGCCACAGCCTCACTGATCCCCAGCAGGCCAGGGAGGAGTCGTGCTCCAAACCTGGCTTCCAGAGGTTTTTTATCAGTTTATCCCAAACTCTGAGGGTCTGGATGGGTTCTGATCTGACTGGCCTCGGAAGAATCCAAACCCTTCAGGATACATTTGACAGGAATTTCTGGAAAACACAGCCAGACCCAAAAGGGACGGGAAGAAATTTTGCGTGCAGCGATACCCTGGGACCCGCTGGCCAGTCGCTGAGCTGGGATGGAGGGGTTGGGTCGGATCCTTGAGGTCCCTTCCAACCCAAATCATTCCGGGAGCCTGGGATTCCACGATTCCTGTCATTCCAGGAGGTCAGTGCAGCAGGAAGCACTCACAGCAGAGCCTTTGTGTCTCAGCTGCTTGGCAAAGACCCTTCCACCTTCCCCCGGGGGGGGGAGTTGCATCATTATTTTGTTGCCTTGCAGGCGTTATTCATATTCCAAGGTCTGGGGAAGGAGATTTTTTCCTTTGGAATCCTTTGGAATCCTTTGGCTGCGAGTTGGAGTCGGCCCCTCAGTGATGTCACCCTTGGCCAGGACACCCCCAGTGTCCCCAGCCCGTCCTGCAGGGTCCCTTTTCCCAGCACAGGGTAACAAACCCAGAGCCAGCAGAAAAATCTTTTCCCTTCGAATATTTACAGATTGGGAGGGAACAGCTCAGCTCTGGGAAGGTGCAAAAACCCTTTTTTCTCCTGCTCCCTCTGCTCCCAGGAGCCAGCAGCAGGAGCAGATTTCCCTGGGTGCCAGCACCTCCAGGAGCCATCCCCTGGGGAAGGCCCACACCACCCAAAGGAATGACACTCACACTCTGAGATGTTCAAGGCAGAAAAAAAGGCAGTTTATTTACAAACTTCAGCATTTATAGAATTCCATCAGTGACTGTGGAGTGGAGGAAGAAAAATCTTCCTCTCCAACCACACTGGACAACCCAACAGTCCAACAGTCTCCTCCTTCTGAGAAGAATGCGAATATTCTTACATGCTGAGATGTCCATGGTAGAAAAGAGGAGGATTTATTTACAAACTTCAACATTTATGGAATTCCAGCAGTTACCGTGGAGTGGAGGAAGAAAAATCTTCCTCTCCAACCACACTGAGCAACCCCACAGCCCATCAAGGGTCTCCTCCTTGTGAGAGGAATGCAAACCTGGTTGGATGGTTACAATAACAAGAAAAAATTGTTGATGTAAAATCGTGTCTGACTCCATTGCAAAAGGCGAACACAAAAAAGCCAAAATAAAACTTTAGAAGAACTCCTTAAAGAGACAAAAAAGAGCAGCAAAATCTCAGACAGCAGGCCGCTCCTGGCTGGGCCTGCCACGGAGCAGGAGGTGGATTTGGCCTGGCAGGGCTGTGGGGGGCAGCAGGAATTTTGCCAGGAAAGGTGTTGGTGCTTGCTGGCTCCCACAAATCCTTATTTTTGGGATGTGCTTGTGTTTTCCCAAGAGGAGGAATGAAAAGGAACAGAGGAAGGATCCAATCCCACAGGCTGAGCACCCACGTTGGGCTGCGTGGCCTGAGCTGTGTCCTGAACTGTCCTGGAGACCCAGGACACAGGGAATGGCCTCAGCTGGACAAAGGGATGGGATTTGGGAAGGGATTTTTCCCTCTGAGGTTGGGGGGCTGCCCTGGAATGGAATTCCCAGAGAAGCTGTGGCTGCCCCATCCCTGGAAGTGTCCAAGGCCAATCTGGACAGGGCTTGGAACAACACAGCAAAAAAAAAATTCTCCAGGTACTGCTGGGAACATTTGCAGACCCCAAACTGGAGGGGTTTTCCACAGGGATCAGGACAGGGCCATCAAAGGGAATGAGCTGAGGCCCAGAAGCTGTAAAACAGCTCCAGAAGGGATCAAAGGCCTGGAGAAATTCCCTGCTCCCAGGGCTGGCAAAGCTGAGGGAGTCACTTTATCAAAACTAAAGGAAGTCTGAGGGATAACTTGATAGCCAGGCATGGATATCACTGGAGAAGGAGAATGTGGGATAGAAAAAAAACCCTTTATCATTGGGAGAAAAAACCAACAAAACAAAACAAAACAACCAGCATCAGCCGGATGCCAAATCCAAGGATTCCAAATGAGAAATAAAGGAGGGAAGTTTCAACAGCACCTGGTGTGTGGAAGGGGTCCCTGCCCATGGAATGGGAGCAGCTTTGAGGGCACTTCCAACCTAAACCAGGCTGGGATTTGCAACCAGATGCCCAGGAAATCGTGGATCCCCAGTCCTTGGTGTCCTGGGCAGGCCTGGATGTCCTGCAGGAGGAGAGGCACCGGTCAGAGGGAGGGAATGGGCTCAGGACCAGGAAAAAGGGGTGAAATGCTGTAATCTCTGGGATCTCTGAGGTCACTCTCCGTGACGTAATGTCCCTTCTCCGAAGCTCTGTCACCACGCAGGTGTCCCCACACCTGCTCGCTGCGCAGGGGATGATTCCCAGTCCTCCCCAGTCCTCCCCGGGGCTGCTCACCCACATGGAAACAACAACCACAGCCCTGCCAATTCCGGCTAAAAATATCCCCTGACCCGTTTCCCCCGAGACTCCTCCTCTGAGCCTTCTTCCCGGGGCATTCCTGCCCAAATCTGAATTTAAACTTCACCAGCCAAACTCCCCACGGAGGCTGTGGCCACTCCTTGTGCCCAAACGTCTCCAGCCAGGAGACAAATGGGGGGAAATTTGTCTGGCAGATCCCAGACCCGGCCCTTTCTCCTTTCCTGGGAGGTCTCCAGGGAGCTCCACACTTGTTTGCAGGATAATCTCCAGGTTTAAGGAATGCCTGGTGGGTGCTGGAGACCCCAGAAGGGGATGGAAGGGGATGTTTAAGCCTCTCTGGGTGAAGCAGGATGGTTCCAGGCCCTCAGGAATATCCAGGGAACATCCTCAGTCCAGCACTTCAACACACATTCTCTACAACGACCCACGTGGGAGGAGAGCTTTCTCCTCTTTTTCCACTCTGGAATTTTTTTTTTCCTCTCCTTTTTTTTTTTTTTTTTTTTTCTCCTTTTGCTTTGCCTTTCCCCCTTGCCCGTCTCCCGCAGGATTTGTGCCTCTCCCGGTGTGCGCAGGTTTCCTGGTGCTGCTCACAGGAGACATGAGTTCATCCAGGCTCCCTCCTCCTAATCATTCCCAGGCATGGAAAAAACCCCCTCACACCCCCGAGGAGAACATAAACATGGACGGGATGTGCAGAGCTTATGGAGACGGGGCTATGGGAAACACATGGTTCCAGTTTAATAAAACTCTTACATTTCCAGGGCTTTTTTTTTCTTTTTCTTTTTTTTTTTTTTGCCTTTTTTTTTTTTGCCTTTTTTTTTTTTTTTTTTTGCCTTTTTTCCTCCCCATTTTATGGCTTGTTACAGAGCTGGGAACAGCAGAGCTTGTTTTGTTGTTCTTATTGTGTTTTATGAGGACAATGCCTTGTCCAGAGCTCCAGACATCAGATTTTTGGGGTTTTTTTTGGGGGGGGTGGGGGGAAGATAAAGCTTCCGGCAAAAGCTCTTGGCTCCCGCCCAGGTCTCCCTTAACTCCTTCTGGGAATGCTCAGGGTCTGACAGCTGGGGATGGGCCACAATGGGGTGGTCAAGAAGCCCCAGATGCTCGGAAATATTTGATCTAATCTTGCTCCTTAACCGGTTTCAGCCCCTCAGTCGGATTCTTCCTGGCTGGCTTTGTGAGTTTTGTTTTTTTTTCCGGAGGGATTTGGGGTGCAGGGAAGGAGTTTGCCTGGTTGAGGCAGGGGAAGGGGATGTGGGGCATAAAGGCAGATTTGGATCATCAATGGCAGGATCCCAGGATGGTTTGGGTGGGAAGGACCTCAAGGATTACCCAGTCCCACCCCAGAGATTCCTGAGCATCCCTCCTCCCATCCCTTGTTCACAGCCGGGCTCCTGGATTCCAGCTGCTTGGTGAAGTGAATGAGGGAAGGGAAGAGCAAAATCCAAGCAAGGTCCAGTCCTGGGGATTTTGGGGCTTTGAAGGGATCACAGGTTCCTCCCTCACAGCAAAGGCTGGATCCACTTTTCCAGCCACCCATTTGTGTGTGTGAGTGTTCCCCAGGGCAAGGAACCCAGTCAGGAACGGAGCCAATACAAGGCAGAGCCCGAATCCTTCCCAGAGGGAGGATGGAACCTGGACTAAAACAGGGGAGAACATCCAAGCACCTGGAAAATCCTTGGAGATTTCTGCTCACTGCCATTCCATGGAGGCAGCTTCTGCAAGAGACCTCTGGCCCCCACCAAAGGCGTTTTTTTTTTCTGCTCCTGTTTCATTCCTGTTACCGGGAGCGGGGAAGTGGCTCTGCTCATGTTTTCCCCATCACTACAAAGAAGAGCCCTGGAACAAACCCCAAATGCTCAGCACTGCCTGGGAAAAGGGAGAGAAATCCCACAAGGAACACTGCTAAGGCTGCAGGAGCTGCAGGAGGACTCAGATCCCATCCCAGCTCTGCTGATTCCCTCAGGATTTTCCTGTCCTGCAGCCCCTCCAGCTCCCCAGCCCTCTCCTCCTTGTCCATCCCAGCCCCTGGCTCTCCCCCTTCCCTCTCCCCTCCCGTGCTGGACATTGCTGAGTTTATTTTTTTAGCTAGAAAATCCCATTTTCTGCCAGCTGCAGGGAAAAGGTTTGGTGGGATGAGAGGGAAGGGGATAAAGGGAGGGAAGCACTCGGGGGGAAAAGAGGGGGAACAGGGGAGCTCCAAGCCCCAAACACCCCCCAGACACCGAGGGCTGCTGTGCCCCGGAGGCATCCTGAGAGCCCAAACCCCAGGGAAACGGGGCTCAGACCAAAAACCCCAGGGAAATGGGGCTCTCACCAAACCCAGGAGGCTCCTGCCCACTTCCTAGAACATTCCTGGAACTGAGGAGCGCGGAGGTGCCGCTCTCCAAAGCCGTCACGTTCCATGTGCGGAGCTGCCCCGGCGCTGAGCTCAGGGCTCTGCTCCCCTCCCAGCCCAGGATGGATTCCAAGGCCTTGGCTGCTTCCCCACCTTTGGATGTGCCGGGCTCAGCTCTGCTCCCTCCCTGCCTGGGGCTAAACACAGGGATCCTGCTGGGCTTTCAGCAGGAGAGGCAAAGAGGGACTGGGGACAAAGGGACGGAGGGACGGGATGCAGGGAATGGTTTCCACCGGCAGCAGGCAGGGATGGATGGGATTTTGGGGAAGGAATTCCTGGCTGGGAGGGTGGGGAGGGGCTGGGATGGAATTCCCAGAGCAGCTGGAATCCCTGGAAGTGTCCAAGGCCGGGCTGGAGCAGCCTGGGACAGTGGGAGGTGTCCCTGCCATGCGCTGGGTGCTCCTTCAAGATCCTTCCAACCCAACCCATTCCATGATAAATGGGGAATGCGAAAAATACGACAAATACAAACCACAGCCTGACACAAAGAGATTGTGAAAGGGTCACTGAGATGCCAGGAGAGGGAGCTGGGACAAGCAAAGTGCTGCAGGGATCAGAGCAGCTCCAGAATTTCAGGTTCACAGGCGATAGAGCAATCAAAATCCAGTTGGGTTCAACGACTGGCTTGGAAACCTCCCAGGAATCTCTGGTTTCAGGCGAGTTGGAAATAAAACAAACTATTCTGATGGTATTCAGCCGCCGTGTTCAGACAAAACTCAGCAGCCAGGGAGCCTGAACTTGCTGGTTTTGCAGCAGTTTTTCACAGCCCGAGGACGCTGTGTTTCTGGTCAAAGCCGATCCCACTTTTTGGGCTCCTCATTGTGATGCAAATTATCCATCCCAGCTACCGCGCTCAGGCTGGGTCATTCCCTGGGGGAGAGAGGCTGGGATCAGGCTCGGGGATGGTGCTGAGGACACAGACACTGAACCCCAGCCCGAGGCACGGCAGGGAAACAGATTCGGGCTCTGCCTTGTATTGGCTCCGTTCCTGACTGGGTTCCTTGCCCTGGGGAACTCACACACACACAAATGGGTGGCTGGAAAAGTGGATCCAGCCTTTGCTGTGAGGGAGGAACCTGTGATCCCTTCAAAGCCCCAAAATCCCCAGGATTGGACCTTGCTTGGATTTTGCTCTTCCCTTCCCTCATTCACTTCACCAAGCAGCTGGAATCCAGGAGCCCGGCTGTGAACAAGGGATGGGAGGAGGGATGCTCAGGAATCTCTGGGGTGGGACTGGGTAATCCTTGAGGACCTTCCCACCCAAACCATCCTGGGATCCTGCCATTGATGATCCAAATCTGCCTTTATGCCCCACATCCCCTTCCCCTTCCTGGGCTGGAGCCCAGGAGCGCTGGGAAAGCCCTGCCCGCCTCCAGGAGCATCCCAGGAGGGTGAACCATTCCCTGAGATCCATCCCTGCTCCCACAGGGAAGAGAGCAGTGCCTTCCTCAGGGGGAAGGGGACATCACCTCGTTTAAGGTCCCATCCAGCCCTTCAGCTGCTGCCACTGTCCCTCTCTGTCCCCAGACAGGATTTTGGGAACGCTCCCGATCCATCGCCTTTCCCTACCCAGAGCGCTGCCCGAAGCTGCTTTAATTAACCAGGGTTGTGTTTAATTCAGGAACAGCTCGGCACCTGCCGGGGCTGCCCCGTCCAACCTCTGGGCTCCAGCTCCTCCTCCTCCTCCTCCTCCTCCTCCTCCTCCTTCTCCTCGCATTCCAGGGGTCGCTCCCCCGCTCAGGACCCGTTCCTGGCCGGGGACACCCGTCCCCCTCCAGGGACAGGGACCGGGCTGGTGACGTGTCCAGCCAGCCCAAAGCGACGTGGAAATGGTGCTCCCAAGAGGCTCGGAGGAGACACGCCCTGGGAATGTGTCTGAGCAAGGCTGGGGCTGGGATAAATCGGGATGAATCGGGATAAATCGGGATAAATAGCGCACCTTAGCAAAAGGCTGGTGAAGGGAATTCTTGGCTCACACTTCAGGAGTTGGTTTTTTTTGTGTTTTTTTCCGCAGTTTGTCACTGGCACCATCAACACGTGGAGGGTGGAAAATGTGTCCAATATCTGAAACAAATCTGCATTGTTGTTACAGGGTTCTGGTTTTTTTGGTTTGTTTTTTTTTTTTTTTTTTTTTTTTTTTTGGAGCAACCCTTAAATCACCTCCAGCGAGAGAGGCTTTAATTCAGCTGCTTCATCCAGCTTCCCTCATCCATGGAGAACTCTTCCAAGTGGGGTCCAGGTCTGTCAGGAGGGAGAACTCACACTGGAGGAAGTTGTTTGGAAAAAAAAACCTAAGAGCTATAACAGTCCTGGAAATTCTGAAATGCAACCACCACCCACACATGCACAGATGGACACACACTGAGAACCTCCAATGCAGAGGAAAATCGAGATATTTTAGAAATAGCACTGACATTTAGAATCCAAGAACGGTTTGGGTTGGAAAGACCTTAAAAGATTATCCCATTCTACCCCCCAGTGAAAGGCAGGGACACCTTTCACTGTCCCAGGTTGTTCCAAGCTCTGTCCAGCCTTGGACACTTCCATGGATGGGGCAGCCACAGCTTGTCTGGGCAACTTCCCTCAGTGTCTTCAGCAAAAAGAGGATTTTGTATGAAGCTGGTTAAAAAATAAAATAAAATAAAATAAAATAAAATAAAATAAAATAATAAAATAAATGAAAAGGAGAGAGATCTGAAAACCCAAGAGTTACAAGTGATGAGACTGAAATTCACCGAGATCCTCCCACTGATGGGGAACAGATGCCAGGGAGAAAGTGCAGTCAGAGGGATGGAAAAGGATGTTCCCCGAGTGCTTCATTCCCTCTACAGCTCCAGGAAGAGTTAAATCCATTCAGGGACTCTTGGAATGGGTTCCACTCTTCCCTCACAAAATGAGCCCCAGCCTCATCCCATGTCCCAGACATGTTTTCACCTCTAAACTGACTGAAAGATGCCGTCAAAAACAAACATTCCCAAGTTACTCTCCGAGCTCTCAGCTCAGGGATGTTGAGTTTTCTCTTCACCAACGATGGAAAGAAACTCCGCCAGGAATTCCTTACTCCAAATTCAGCCAGATCCGAGCTCAGGCATTGAAGGTTGTAACCTCACCCCCCAAAAAAATCCCATCTCCAGGAGGCTCCAAGTGAAATGAATTTCAGGATGCCTCCTGCATGTCCCTGCTGCAAGAGGAACATCTGTTTCCTATGGAGTGGGGAGATATCCTCTGATTTAATCGGGTTGGGGAGATTAGAAGGATAATGGGAGACATTGGCAAATTCCAAGTTTCCTAAAAGTTCTCATTTTCATTTCAGGAAGCCTGAAGGGAAAGGGTTGAGCCTGTGCTGCAGTATAAGTGGGCTGAACAAAGCTCGTTAGGGATCAACAGGAAAGCAGGGATCATTTACATCGCTCTTATCAGCTGGAAAACACCGAAAAATCCAGGTCTTTCTGACACCACCCTGAGCTTTGATCCAGAGCTCCTGCACAAGGAGAGGGGAGCTCAGGTGTCACTCCAAGCCTTGGGTGAGCTCCTGAGGCACAGAGGGGGGAACCCAAGGTGGGAGACTTGTCCCAGATTTGTGCAACTTCCAGCAGGAAGCAACCAGAGATTCCAGCAGGAAATAACAACAGATTCCAGCAGGAAATAACAACAGATTCCAGCAGGAAATAACCAGAGATTCCAGCAGGAAATAACAACAGATTCCAGCAGGAAATAACAACGGATTCCAGCAGGAAATAACAACAGATTCCAGCAGGAAACAACAACAGCTTCCAGCAGGAAATAACAACAGATTCCAGCAGGAAACAACAACAGCTTCCAGCAGGAAACAACAACAGATTCCAGCAGGAAATAACCACAGATTCCAGCAGGAAATAACAACAGATTCCAGCAGGAAACAACAACAGCTTCCAGCAGGAAATAACAACAGATTCCAGCAGGAAACAACAACAGCTTCCAGCAGGAAACAACAACAGATTCCAGCAGGAAATAACCACAGATTCCAGCAGGAAATAACAACAGATTCCAGCAGGAAATAACCACAGATTCCAGCAGGAAACAACCACAGCTTCCAGCAGGAAATAACCAGAGATTCCAGCAGGAAATAACAACAGATTCCAGCAGGAAATAACAGCAGATTCCAGCAGGAAAAAACAGATTCCAGCAGGAAAAAAAACAGATTCCAGCAGGAAACAACCACAGCTTCCAGCGGGAATTCAGGCTCCATTTGGAATGATCTGCCCAGACTGGAGCTGGGTGTTGTCAGCTCTTTCTCTCCCTTTTCAGAGACTTCCCCACAGGTGAAATGGCTCCTGGAGAGTTGTTGGCTCTGCCTATTCCCTGTTCTGTGTCCTTCCCATCCACCTTCCCTATTTTTCCCTGTTCTCCCAAGTCAGTGAGGTGATTCTGCATGAGGAGAAGCCTGGGTGGAAACCTCTGGGATGTGGCATCATTCCTGCTGCTGCTGGACACTGCTGGGATCTCCTGGAGCTGTCCATGTGGTGGGGAAGATACTGGATGTGTGTTCTAATTCAGCCTAAATACCCAAAAACCAGGTTAAACCAGACCCAAGGCTCCATAAACCTCATTTTGGGGAGGGCTGGGGAGTTCTGGTGCCTCAACAAGCGGCTCCAGGTGGAACAAGCTCCCCAAAACACCCCCCAAATGAACCAAATCCCAAAATATCCATCCCCATGGAGGCTGGGGCAAGGTCCCCTGATGGACCAACGTGCTGGCTTCGATTCCAAAAGGAAAATACGGCCCTAAAGCCACCCAGCCCTTCTGCTCCTTTTGGGCCTGACCCAAATCTGCACCTCCCCTCCCCCTGCATTTCCCCCCGACACACCTTTCCTTCCACTGGAACATAACCCCAAATAAGATGTTGGCCTGACATGAAAGGAAAATGTATAAATATTTTTAAAAAGAGAAGAATTCCTGCCTCTCCACCAGTTTGCTCCAACTAATAGGTTTCAGATGTCTCACATACTTCATTCATTCAGCCCCATTCAGTCTCCTAGGAGCCCCCGCTGTATTTATTAAACACAGCAATTGTGGAATGTTCAGCACTTACAGAATCAAACACACCATTTTTTTTTTTTTCTCTTTCCCTCACACCCCCCTCCCCAAAAAAAAAAAAAAAAAGTGTAATTAGAAAGCTTTGTGACTGACCTAAAACCATCATCCTGCTTCCAACCCCAGTGCCCGCTCCAGCAGCATCCTGCAGCTGCCCCAAACCCCGTGCCAGGGTTTAACCCTTCCTGCCTGCCCAAGAACATTTTTTTTGGGGGGGGGGGGTTGAGGGTGTTTTATCCTCAGCAGGATGATTTCCCCGCCGTGCTGGAGCACCTCCTGCTCGCCGCCTTGTTCCTGAACGTGTTCTTCTGGACACTTGGCTCTCACATCCGACTTGTCTCCGCGGTCTCGGCAGCTCTTCCCACTCCCGGAGGCGCGAGCCGAGGCTGGGATCCTGCAGCAATGCCAGGGCTAATTTCAGCAGCACGGAGCTGGAGAGAACACCAGCTCTTTCCTAGAGGGATTCGAATGGAAGCAGACAGGAGAGCAGAGCCATTTCTCATTCCAGAGCTGGCAGGGAAAGCCGAGGAGGATGTCTGGGCTGCAGAGGCAGGACGTGGGGTGGGTTCCAGCACCACTGACCTGCCAGGGCTGGGGGGGACTGCTCCGAAGGGTTTGCTGGAGCCTGGCACTGGCCCAGGCCATTTTTTGGGGGAGAGACACATGAAAAGCAGAGCTGAGAGGGGACGTGAGGCCCTGAGCCTGGGCTGGGACCATCTGGCACGAGCCAGCGGCGGAGGAATGGCCTTTGCTTGAGGCCACAACCAGTTCATGCAGCTGCTGAGTTCTGTCGGTCTGGAGCGCTCCAACAGGAGGTCATGGCCCCCAACCAGCCTCCCCTGGGCCAGCAGCTCCATCCCCTGGGCCAGCAGCTCCATCCCACCCTCCCCTGGGCCAGCAGCTCCATCCCATGGGCCAGCAGTTCAATCCCATGGGCCAGCAGCTCCATCCCCTGGGCCAGCAGCTCCATCCCATGAGCCAGCAGCTCCATCCCACCCTCCTCTGGGCCAGCAGCTCCATCCCCTGGGCCAGCAGCTCCATCCTCTGGGCCAGCAGCTCCATCCCCTGGGCCAGCAGCTCCATCCCATGGGCCAGCAGCTCCATCCCATGGGCCAGCAGCTCCATCCCACCCTCCTCTGGGCCAGCAGCTCCATCCCCTGGGCCAGCAGCTCCATCCCATAGGCCAGCAGCTCCATCCCACCCTCCCCTGGGCCAGCAGCTCCATCCCCTGGGCCAGCAGCTCCATCCCCTGGGCCAGCAGTTCAATCCCCTGGGCCAGCAGCTCCATCCCCTGGGCCAGCAGCTCCATCCCATGGGCCAGCAGCTCCATCCCACCCTCCTCTGGGCCAGCAGCTCCATCCCCTGGGCCAGCAGCTCCATCCCCTGGGCCAGCAGCTCCATCCCATCCTCCCCTGGGCCAGCAGCTCCATCCCCTGGGCCAGCAGCTCCATCCCATGGGCCAGCAGCTCCATCCCACCCTCCTCTGGGCCAGCAGCTCCATCCCCTGGGCCAGTAGCTCCATCCCCTGGGCCAGCAGCTCCATCCCCTGGGCCAGCAGCTCCAGCCCCTGGGCCAGCAGTTCAATCCCCTGGGCCAGTAGCTCCATCCCCTGGGCCAGCAGCTCCACCCCAGCCTCCCCCGAGCCTCAAACTCCATCCCAGCCTCTCCTGGGCCTGAAACTCCATCCCAGGAAGGCAGCACAGCCCAGCCCCTGCACACCCACCCTGGGCACTTCCCAAAGGTGAGGTGGTTCATTTCCCGCCCTTTTTCGGCTCCCTGCCCCCATGGGAGAGCCCTGGTGCAAGGGAACGGTGCTGCTGTCACTGTTTCCACATTGCTGCCCACTTCAAAGAGCCTGCAGTGATTCCAATGTCCCAGACATTCCCAGGGGAGCCGTTGGTTTCCAGGCAGGATCCCTGGTTATTGGTCCCGCTGCAGGAGGCCGTACGGGAAGGGATGAATCCCCGTGGCTGTAAAACACCAAACGTGCTGAGAGCCCCTCCAAAGCCTCGTTACAGCACTGGGTAATTAAAGTCCAGCTGTCACAGCCTCTGCCTGGGCACAAGGGCAGCTCCTTGCTCTGACCGCTCCCAGGGGTTCCCAGTTTTCCTCTGCTTTGGCCATCTCATTGCACAAGGAAAAACACCTCTGGAAACCCCGGTTCCTGGAATTTGCAAGTGCTCTGGCCAGGGAATGGTCACATTCCCAAGGCTGCCAGAGCTCCAGGAGCATTTGGACAACGCTTCAGGCACAGGGTGAGAGGGTTGGGGTGTCTGTGCAGGGCCAGGAGCTGGACTTGATCCTTGTGGATCCCTCCCAGCTCAGGGCATCCCACAGTTCTACAATTCCATGAGTAATTAGCAATCCAGGTTAATTGTCTGGTAGGGTCAGACCCTTCTAGAAGGATCATTTCTACTTGTACAGTGTCTTCACACCTCCAGGAGCCCAGCAGGGACTGGGATATCCCAGGCAGTGCCAGGTATCCTGCTCTTCCATCAGCATCCTCACCCCCACCAGATCCCATCTCCTCCCTCCAGGGAGCTCCCAGGTGAAACCCAAGGCAATTCCTGCAGCTCCTGTGTAGCCACCTCACATCCAGCTCATCCCAAGCTTTAGGAAACCCCAGGCTGCCTCAGGGATGCGAGAGTCTGGATTCAAGGATCAGGGACAGGAAGCCATGGAGCAGCCCAGCCTTTCAGCTCCTCGTTTCAGAGTCGCTCCATCTCCCGTTGTTCCCGGATATTCCAGTGTCACTCAGCTGTGTGCTCACGGCACAGTTCCAGATTTCTGCAGAGATGCCCAGGCCATGAGCACAAACCACTGCCCCAGTCTGACCATGTATTGGAAAAACCCCTGAGGAAGATTCCTGCCCATTCCTGAAACTCGGTGCCTCTGGGACAGCAATTCCTCCCCATTCACCCCGGGTTTCCAGCCTTTTTTGTGAGGTTGGCTGAGCATCTGCTGGTGATTAAGGATTTTGTCATCTGGAAAGAGCTGACAATTACCTCCAATTATTCCAACTAGGTCAGGTTCTTCAACACGAGTTTATGTGATGACTCTTGGCTGGGATTTAGGATTTCAAACCCCACTGGAGAGCAGAATCCACCGCTCCTCTCTCACATTCAGGAAAAAAATTCCTTCCATAAATAACAGCTCCTTGTCCCACAGGACTTGACCTGCGTGCCCCTGACCTCCTGTTGTTTCAGGACAACACCCCAGGAACTGCACAACAGGCCTGGTTCTCCAGAACTGGAAAGGGGAGTGAAGGGAATTTCAGGATGCTCCAGGAATTTCAAGAAGGGTTTACTCATCAAACCTTCCATGTCGAAATTCCCAACTTGCTTGGAAATGTCCTTTGGGGCCTCAGGTGCCAGGTGAGAGAGTGGGGACTGAGGTTTAAACTTTGTGTGTGCAAAGTATGCTTCATTCCTTTTCTTGGGATCTACTGTCCTGGACAGGCTCTAATTTCCCACTGGGAACTTCTCCTTGTGTGAGCAGCAACCATTTAACAGGGGCTGCACTGAAATCCTTTAAAGGTTCCTGCCAACCCAAACTATCCCAGGGCTCTTTGAACAGTTGTACCTCTCCAGTCCCACAGCAGATTGGGGCTGTCCCTCTTCTCCAGGGAAAGGGTTCTTCCAGGTGTGCCTCAAAAGCTTCTCCCAGTTCCCATTCAAGACCCAACGTGCCTGCAAAGCCTCCTCAGGAATCTCCTGCAGAGCAGGAAAGGTGGAGAGAATGGAGAACCCAAAATGCCATTTGTGGCCCTGCCCGTGCCAGGTGCTGTCCTTGTCACCCCGTCACCCTGCCCAGCACAGGCACCTGGTGTTTTCCAGCAGGTTTCTGGCAGTGCTTCCCACAGAGATTCCCTTGTCCCACAGACCCCAGCTCGGAGCACACCCCCAGGACTGAGATGGTCCAAATGGGACAAACACAACTGGAAAATGTGCTGCGCTGCGAGGCCAGGAGATTCCAGCTCCCTCTCCCTAATTACAAGTGATTGCTTCTTGGCAAGAGCTCAACCTGCCAGAGCAGTGAGGTTTTACAAACATTCACACAGGCATTAGATCATTGTTTGAAGGAGTTATTGGCAGCCCAAATCTGAAGTAAAAACAGAGTTTAAAGCAGACCATATTGACCAGGGTGAAGCTGGCTGCTTTCATGTCTCCTGCTTGTCTCTGGACACCCAGGACCCCATTTGTTTCCTGTCACTCCCATCACCATGGCATTCCTGGGGCTGGATGTCACCATTTCGGGGGGTTCTGGCTTTGGAGGGTTCTGTCCTTTTTGGGAACATAAAATCAAGAATCCCAGGATGGTTTGGGTTGGATGGGACCTTAAATCCCATCCAGTGCCACCCTCTGCCACGGGCAGGGACACCTTCCACTGTCCCAGGTTGCTCCAAGTCCTATCCAGCCTGGCCTTGGACACTTCCAGGGATGGATCCAGGGGCAGCCACAGCTTTTCTGGGCACCCTGTGCCAGGGCCTGCCCACCCTCCCAGGGAGGAATTCCTTCCCAATATCCCATCCATCCCTGCCCTCTGGCAGTGGGAAGCCATTCCCTGTGTCCTGGCACTCCAGGCCCTTGTCCAAAGTCCCTCTCCAATATTTATTTCTTTATACCCAAGAAACACCTTCCCACACCCGAACACTGCCACCCATTGGGAATGAGGCCTTTTCCCTTTGTACTTCGGCAGAATCTTTCTGCTTTGCCCTCATGAATTTCTCCTTGTCTTTGCTGGGCCAGTCTGACATCATGGGATGAGCTCTGGAGAGCTCTGCCATCCTCTCCCAAAACCTTTGGGAAAGCAGGCGGGAGCGGCAAAGGACAAATGGGAATTCCCAGGGAATCCTGCTGCCTGGGAGAACATCTGTCCTGCACCACGCTCAGGTGGGGCTGGGAGCCTCTGACAGCTTGGATAGGGAGAAAAAATACTCCAGGCAGGAGCTCCTCAGGGAGCAGCTCCCACCCCACAGCCCTGGAGGACACCCTGGCCTTCCACGTGTTCCTAAATTAGATCTCCTGAGAGCAACGCCGGCTTTTAAAAGGGAGGTGAGCTTGTTAGTGCCCAGCATTATCCCTTAAACGGGAATCTGCAGTTTGACTGCACTTGGAAGGGCTGTAAAAGGGAAGAGGGGGAAGGGGGCTGAGTCAGGGAGCAGCAGAGCCCCTTTGCCTGGCACGGGGGGACACTCAGGAGCTCTGTGATTGTGAAGTTCCTCAGTGCTGAGGTAGAACAAGCCCCAGGAGCCTTGGGAAGGTGCAAGAAGATGCAGAGAAGGTTTGTAGGGGCAGCTCCCCAGCAGGCCCCTTCTCCTGAGGCCAAAACCCCCCCGGGCTGGAAAGGGTCTAAGTGAGGATTGCCAAGCTCTCCACCCATGAAAGTCAGGGTGTGCAGGCTCCTTTCTTCTCAAACCATGGCTTGAGTTACACACCCCTGTGCTGCTGGGGCAGAAAACCCAGGGAAGTCACATTAGAGGAATGAAAAAAGCTCCTGTGCTGTCAGAGATTCCCTTCCCAGCCCGCCCAGGGATCAGGGAAGGGAATCTCTTTTCCCAGGCTGGAAAAGGCTCCTGTGACACTGCTCCAGAGTTTCCTTGGCTGACAGGATTTGGGGTGTAGCTGTACCTGTCCCCACGTTCCCAGAGAGCTCCCGTCTTGTCCCGGAGATCCAAATTAATAAGGGAACAAATTAATCAAAAGTGGCGTCTTTTGGTTACAGAGACAGCTCCAGAATCTGAACATAAATGATGGAGAAACACCCGTGAGGTGTGAGAGCTGCCAGGCACCAATTAAACCTGTCCTGCCAAGGCCACTTCTGAATCAGAACCCAAAATCAAAAGGACAAAAACAAACGACACGGGAAACCATGCTGGAAAAGCTCTCAGGAATCTGCCATCACGTTTTAGGAAGAACGTGGAATTTCTGCTGCTTTAAACTGATTTGGCAGTGCAAACATGGTAGTGCAGCAGCGGCTTCAGGAAAGTCTGAACCAACAAAAAGCTTAAGGACCTTTTTGAATATTAACCAGTGCCACTCCCTGGGAGGGTTTAGTGATTATTGTCACCCTAAAATATGGGAATCTTGCAGGAGAGCTGATGTCCTTCCTAAGGTCAGACGTGATGAGATGGAGCCAGGAAGAAAAAAAAAAAAAAATTGGTCCCGGTTTTAAGTGTTAAGCAATTCTGCCTCCCTGAAATAAGCAGTATAATTTATTGTTTTTTTTCTTGCTCACACAGCAAAATCCACAAACTGCCGAGACAACCAGGAGGGGGAATTTGTCCCCTCATGCAAATCCACTTTTGCCTTGTAAAGCTGCGTTCCCGAGCCAGCAGCTGCTCCAAAGGGCCGAGCCCAGACCCCCCCCATTTCACTCCAGACACCCCCGAGGCTGTTTGGGTTCCAGGATGACCCCAGGACAGCCCAGGTGCGCCGGCCAGCCGGTTTGGGATGGTGGAATGGACACACCAGAGGGAACTGTCAGCGTGAGGCCGAAGGCAGCCGCCACTTTCCCAGGGATTTTCCCTTTGCTGTGTGTGTTTGCGAGGTTACACAGCTGTAAGGCAGACACAGGAGGGGCTGGGAGCCCGCAGGGATCGTTGCCTCCATCCCACATGTCCCATGGAAGGAAGCTCTCCTGCGGATTGACATCCCATTAATTCCTGCTGGTGGGAGCTGGAAATCCTTCGGAGCCTCCAGCTCATCCCACAGATAACCCCAGTCCCATCCCTGACCCGGTGACTCGTTATTTGTTTTCTCTTGTTTTATAAGAACCAGGTTCTTCCCTGCTCTCGTTCCTGGTGGGAAACGAACGTCGGGCGGGTGTGAGGCTGCTCCGTCTCGGATAGCCGAGATGGAAAATTGGGATCTTGGCCAACAGGCTGGGAAAAACCTCGGCTCCACACGCTCCCAATCGTGCCATCAGCTGGAGCGAGGTGGAATTTCACAGGATGGGACGAACCAGCTCTTTTCCCAAAATGACCAGTGAGGACAGAAAAGTGCTTCCAGAGCCTAGGAGAGCTCAGGGAAGAAAATGTGGAGGGCTCAAAGGCTGGCAAAGCTTGGGAAAGGCCTCGGTGCTCTCTGGAAGGTGGTGGATCTTTGCCTACATCCCCATCAAATCCCAGAGAGGAGATATTGGGAAGGAATTCCTCCCTGTGAGGGTGGTGAGGCCATGGCACAGGGCGCCCAGAGAAGCCTCTGGATCCCTGGAAGTGTCCAAGGCCAGGTTGCACGGGGCTTGGAGCAGCCTGGGACAGTGGCAGGTGTCCCTGCCCATGACAGGGGTGACCCAGGACGATCTTTAGGGTCCATTTCCCATCCAATTCCTTCCACACCTGCGCCCGTTTCCCGCCATCGCCCCAGCCCTCAGGGGCTGCGCCCCGGGGTCTCCCGGCCCCGCGCGCAGGGGCCCGCGGGCTGTGAGACGCGCCGGGACCAGGCGGGGGCGCCACCGCCCGCGGACCCCGCTGCGCATGCTCACAGCGCCCCCCGCCGGAGCGCGGGAAGGCAGCGACGGGCGAGACCACCAGGGGGCACGGCGGGGGGGGGCGGGGGGAGGTCTGTAACGGCCCCGGGGCTCCGGTGTGAGGCCCGTGACGCCCTGGGGCTCCGGTTCGCGGCCGCCTCAGCCCGGGGAATGCCGTCCAGGGAATCCGCGTCTCCGTTAATCACGGCACTTCCCCCCCCCCCCGCCCCAGCCCATGTCCGGCATGGCCGCCCACCCCTCAAGCCCGCCGCTTCCGTGACAGCCCCGCCCCGGTGGGCGCTGAGGGCTGGGGTGGGGCGGAGAGCGAAGGAACGGGCCTGGGGCAGAAAAGGGACCGACCCCAAGGGCAAAAAAAAGGGTCAAACGCAGGAAAACAAAGGGACTGTTCTGGAACAGCAAAGGGACCGTCCTGAGACAGCAAAGGGACTGGCCTTGGGGGCAGTGAAGGGACTGACCCCAGGGGCAGCCCAGCCATCACAAACATCCAAAATTAGAAGAGGGACAGAACCTCAAGCCCATTTATTGCCCATTCCTGGCTCCGCGCTGTTGTAACAGGGGACGGGAGCAGGCCTGGGATGGGGACAGCAGCCCAGCCTGGCTGTCACAGCCCCACCCAGGGTGTCCCCGAGGCCGGCGGGCTCCAGGCGCTGAATTCCCCGGAATCCGTCACGTCCTTGGCGGCCACCTGGATGTGGTGGAGGCTCCCGGGCTCCAGGTCGGTCAGGGTGTGGGATGTCACCTCATACGGCCCCACCTGAGGGCAGCGGGGTCAGGGACACGCCGGGCACAGCCACAGCCGTGCCTCAGTTTACCCAGGGGGGTGGCAGTACCGTGGTGGGCACGGAGTCGTTGTCCCAGGAATAGCGGATGTGGTACTGGAGCGGGAAATACTCCGGGAATGGCCAGGATGCTGGAGGGTTCCACTCCAGCAGCAGCTTCTGGGGCTCCCCAGGGATGGGGGAGACACGCAGGGCCTCAGGGGGGTCCGGCTTTACTGGGGAGACAAGGAATGAGAGAATTCCAGGATGGTTTGGGTGGGAAGGGACCTTGAGGATCATCTCATCCCACCAGGGACACCTTCCACTATCCCAGGTTGTTCCAAGCCCTGTCCAGCCTGGCTCTGGACATTCCAGGGATCCAGGGGCAGCCACAGCTTCTCTGGGAATTCCATTCCAGGGCCTCCCCACCCTCCCAGCCAAGAATTCTTTCCAGTATCCCACCTAAATTCTCCTTTAGATTAAAACCAACCCCCTTGTCCTACCACTGCACGGAAAAAGCCACTTTTCCTTCGTTTTTAGGCAGAGGGGGATGTCGTGGCTCCAGCATGGGATTGTTGGGGACAGTGCCCTCAATGTCCCCCTGTGAGCTGTGCAGGGACATCCTGAGCCCCAGCAGTGACCATCCCACATCCCAAGCAGGGGAGAGCCCCAAAGGACACCCCAGGGGACACCTGCAGGGCACCCCGGGGTGTCCCCCAGCCCGCAGCACTGACTGATGTTCTCCAGGAGGAAGGGCAGGGTTGCCGAGGCAGCTCCCAGGGCGTTCCGGGCTGTCACGTTGAGCTCGTAGGGAGTGAGGGAAAACACCTGCAGGTCCCCGAAGGAGCAGCTCCGCGGGCCCATCAGGGTGCACTCACCCGCGTCTGCGCCGTGCCTGGGGACACAGGGACAGCTGCCAAGGGCTGGGTGACACCGGGAGAGGCTTTGGGGACCGCCACTGACCTGTAGGTGGCTACGAAGTCGGTGTCCAGCAGAGGGTCGGGGCTCAGCCCCCAGGAGCAGTTCACGGCCTGGGGGTAGCTGCTGGCCCAGCACTCGATGGCCGGTGGCGGAGGAGGGTCTGGGGAGGGGACAGGGGGGGTCACCCCACTGCCAGCACCCCCGGGGTGACAGCAGGGCTGAGGGGGGCACTCACAGCCCAGCCGCAGGCAGATGGTGGCCCAGGTCTCGCCGGTGACAGGGTGGTGGCAGCTGTAGTGGCCCTCGTGGGCCAGGCTGGCGTTGGGCAGGGCCAGCCCCGGGGCTGGGGACGTGCCCAGGACGGTGTCCCCACGACGCCACTCGGCCGCATCCCCCGGGCATGGCAGCAGCACTTTGGTGCCCAGGAGGCTGTGCTGAGGGGTGCAGGGGCCTAGGGGACACATGAGGACACGGTGGGGACATGGCAGGGGCAGGGACACTGCATCAGGAAGGGTCTGGGCCTGTCTGGGCCCCCAGTGCCATTCCCAGTGTACCCAGACCCCCGCCTCTGCCCCTGGTCCCCCCGTGTCCCCAGACCCCCAGGGTCCCTATTCCTCCACCATCAATCCCTCTGTACCCCCATGTCTCCAGTCCCTCCAGTGTCCCCACAGTTCTATCCCTAGAGACCCTGTCATTGTCCCCTCACTGTCCCAAATCCCCTCCATCCCTGCTCCCTCCCTCTCCAACCCCAGTGCTCCCAGTCTGCTCAGTCCTGCTCTATCCAGGGTCCCCTCCATCCCAATCCCCCCATACCTCTGTCCCCGTTGTCCCCATCCCCAGTGCTCCGGGCTGTGCCGTTGTAGGGGACACTGCAGGCAGGTGCCACCAAAGCTACGACCCAAAGCCACCTCATGCCAGGAGACTCAGCGGGGCTGCCCAGGCACCTGTGGGGACAGGCAGGACGGTCAAACCCCAGCACTGGGGACAGCACAGACACCACAGGTCCCCGGTGGGGCCAGGGACATCACCCTGGAGCCACCCCACACTGCTGTGCCTCAGTTTCCCCACCGGCCCTGCCACACACCCTGCAGAGGGATGGATCCTAAAGGGGTCAGGCCCTGCAGCCAGGAAAGAGAGGGGGTGAAACTTCCCGCTGTTCCCAGGGGGGACCTGCAGCCACCCCTGCAGCCCCAAACTTGAAATCAGGGCTTTGTACCCCTCGGGTGGGTGCCTACCTCCATCCAGGACAGGACTGTCCCTCACAGCCCGGGCTGGGGGTCGAGCTGAGCTCCCTGCTGTCCCCAAGCCCAGCACCGCAGGGACAGGTCCCTTGTCACCTCCCACCACAGCCACGGGCCACCTCAGCCCCAGAGGGGACACGTTCTGCTTTCCCTTCTGCTTGGAGATTCCCCAAACCTGGCGCTGTGGGGTCACCCCAGAGCTCCGACACCCCCCCCCCGCCCGCAGTGCCCGTGGGGGTCCCGGTGCCCCCAAACCTCACCGCAGCAGGGCCAGCTGGGACCGCGCTGTCCCCGCCGGATCCCGGCGCTCCCCAGCCCATTTCCTCGCAGGAAGCGCCGTTCCCGTAGGGACGGAGCCGCTTCCCAGCGTGCTGCCACCGCCCTGCGCCTTGGGAAAGGGATTCCAGCCCCGGCCCCGAGGGTTCCCACCTCTCCCCTGCCACCATTCCCGTCCTTCACAGTCACCCCCTCCCCTCGAGGGACGGCAGGGCTGGAGATGGTGGCACCGATCCCCTGCTGTCCCCAGGTCCCCGCAGCCCCCCGTGCCCACCCCGGTGCCCCCAGAGAGGAGCCACCTCATTCGTGTGACTATAAATAACTTTATTGCTGCTGTGCTGGCGGTGGGCTGAGTGCCCCGACAAGCGAGGGGACACACAGGGTGCTGTGACAGACCTGTCCCCCCCCTCCCCGTGCCACCCGTGCTGGCAGGGGCTCATCTGCCCTGCTCCTGCAGCTGCTGCATCCTCAGGATCTGGCACAGGAGTCTCTGCACGTCCTCGTCCATGTGGCCCTGGGGTGGAGGGGACATTGGTGGGCACGCTGGAGTGGGGACATCAGGAAAGCTCCGTGCGTGTCCCTGGGCTGGCACCTGGCTCAGGCCCTCCCTTGCCTCCTGTGGATGGCAGGTGGCCCAGCCCCCAGCCCAGTGTCCCCAGCTGCCCCCAGCCCTGTCCCCAGCTGCCCCCAGCCCTGTCCCCAGCTCACCTGCACGGCATAGAGCAGGTGGCTCCGGTACAGCGTCACCACCTTGCCGTGCCTCGTCTCTGTCTCCTGCAGCACAGGGAGGGGGTTTGGCCACAGGGCTGGGGGCTCGGGGGAGCCCCGATCCCACCAGGTGACCCACCTCCAGCTTCTCCTCCAGCGCCCGGATCCGGGCCTCAAGCGCGGCCGTGTCGGGCGGGGATTGTGGAGGCCCCCCCGACTCGGGGAGGGCGTTCAGGGCTTCCTTCAGCCTGAAAACCTCCTTGGAGAGCTCCGTGATCTGCACAGGGCACGGGGTTACAGCTTACCCGGAGCAGCCGCGGCTGCCCTGGATTGCTGGCAGTGCCCAAAGCCAGGCTGGATGCGGCTTGGAGCAGCCTGGGGCAGTGGGAGGTGTCCCTGCCACAGCAGGGATGAGCTTTAAGGTCCCTCCCAACCCAAATTCAGCGAGTCCCCATGCGCTGCTCCAAGGCGCACGATTCCCTGTCCCTTACCTTCCTGTCCCTCTCCCTGACCAGCCGTGCCGCATCCTCGGCGTGGCCGTGAAGCTCCCGCAGCCGCCGCGCCTCGTCCTGAGCCTGCTCCAGCTGCTTCTGCGCGGCTCCCAGCCTGTCCTCGGCCGCCTGCCGCTCGCTCTTCATGAACAGCGCCTGCCTCTGCACGCGGAACACCTCCTCGCACGTCTTCTCGTGCCGCCGCTCCAGCTCCTGCAGCCGCTGCGCCAGCGCCGCCGCCTCCGCCCGCAGCCCGGCCTCGGCCGCCTCGTGCTGCGCCCGCGGCACGGCCGCCGCCAGCTCCGCCCGCAGCCGCGCGGCTTCGCGGCCCTTGGCGTCGGCCGCGGCCTCCAGCTGCGCCAGGCGCTCCCGCAGCGCCCGTGCCTGCTCTTTCAGCGCGGCCGTGGCACCGGCGTGCTCGTCCCGGGGCACCCAGCCCTCGGCCTGCGCCCGCTGCAGCCACGCCGCGCCCTCCTTCTCGTGCTCCCGCAGCCGCTCTCGCAGCGCGCTCAGCTCGGCTTCCTTGCGGGTCAGGGCGGCGCGGAGCTCCGCCAGCTGTGCCTCGGCCTCCGCCTGCTGCCGTGCTGGCTCCGCCGATCCCGGCGCGTCCCGGGGCTTCGCCGCCAGCTCCCTCCGCAGCGCCTCGGCCTCGGCCTCGGCGCGCCCGCAGCGCTCCAGCAGCGCTGCCTTCTCCCGCGACGCCTCCTCCACGGAGGTTCCCGGCGAGACCGCTGCCTCTGCAGCCTCCAGCCGGGCCTGCAGCTCTTTCAGCCGCTGCTCTCGCTTCTCCAGCTCGGTCTGTGCCCGCTTCAGCGCCGCCCGCGCCTCGGCCAGCTCCGCGCCCTGCTCCCGCTCAGCCGAGGGTGAGGAGGAGGAGGATGTCTGCACTCCCAGCTCGCCCAGCGCTGCCTTGCACTCGCCCCAGGCCCAGGCCGGCCCCTCGGGACGCGGCCCCGCGGGTCCCTCCGGGATGGGCTCCGAGGCCCCGCGCTGCCCGTCCCTTCCAGCCTCCCTGCCCTGCGCCCGCAGCCGCTCCAGCTCCCGCTGCAGGGCCTGGTACAGACTGGCGGGCACCACGTCCCCCGGGGCAGGGGGGCTGCTCTCGTCCCGCTCGTAGTTCTCCAGCACCTGCCGAGAGACCGTGAGGCCACCGTGGGCCAGGGGACAAGGAACAGAGGAGCAGACGGACTGACAGAGGGGGACATGCCTGGATTTTCTCCCTCAGCTCCTTGTTCTGCACGGTCAGGGACTGCACCTGCCCCTGGAGCGTGGCCAGCAGCTCCTCGGCCGAGGGGCTCAGCGTCTTCTTGGAGAGCAGCATCTCTGCTCCTGCAGGGTACAGGGACCTGGGGCTGTGCCCACCTGTGCCCCCACCGCCCAGTGCCACCTCCCTGAGGTGTCATTGGGAGGCTGGCAGCACCTACCTGGGAACTCCAGCGGGTCTCCCTCCTCATCCTGCAGCGTCTCGATATCGTAGCTCGTGTTCTCCTTCTCATTCTGGGGGTGCAAGGGTGGAGGTGACCCCCTGTGCCCAGCCCTGGGCACTGCCAGCTGTGTCCTGCCCACACCCACCTCCATCGAGGACAGGCGGCTCCGCAGAGCCTCCACCTCCTTGCCCAGCTTCTCCTTCTCCCCATCCCGTGCCACCAGCCGCTCCTCCAGCTCCCGGATCTGCAGGGCAGGACACGGCAATAGGGTCCCCAGAGTCCTGCTGGCATTCCCAGCACCAGGACCCCTCGGAGGGCTGAGGTCACCTCCAAGCTCTTCCGTGGCCTCACCTGCTTCTCCATGGAGCGCAGGGAGGCCTCATCCAGCTCCGCCCTCTGGCAGGACCCAGGGAGGAAACAGGGAGGGGTGAGTGCTGTCCCCATCTCTCCTGTCCCCTCTGCTCCCCGGGGACACGGTGGCATGTCTCCAGGACCCTGCAGCCGGTACCTCCCGTCTCTGCTTCTCTTGCTGCTCCAAGCCCCGGATCTTCTGCAGGAACTGCGCCCTCTCCTGCCGCAGCCGCACGATCTCCTCGTAGGCATCCCTGTCCTCCTGCAGGGAATCACGGAAAGCATGGAGTCCGAGTCCTGGGCACAGGAAACCCCAAAAATCCCACTGTGTGGCCGAGGGGGCTTCTTGGCACACACCCCCCCAATGAGGGGACCCCTCATCGAGGAGTGTTTTGGGCTGGTGGGGCAGGTGGGGGCCTGGGAACCCATTTCTCACCTGGCTGGGGGTGCCCAGGGGAGGCAGAGGAGCCTTCCTCTTCCTCGGGGTGCTGCTCTTCTCCCTGACGGACGACTGGCTGGGCGAGGACGCCTGCGGGCACGCCAGGGCAGAGGGGATGTCACACCCACCGTGCCCTCCCTCCTTCCTGAGCCAGGGAACCCTCCAGGGATGGGCACCAGCCCCTCACCTGCGACGTCTGCTCAGTTGACTCCTCTTCTGTGGGGCAGAGCAGGAGGGAAGAGAAATTGAGGCGATTTAGGGGCTCAGAGCTCGGGTGGGTGCAGGGTCACCTCGGCTGGGCACAGCACAGGCAAAGGCGGCCCCAAACACCCAGGAAAAGGGGACACATCCCCCCAGCCTCTGCCGGCCCTGTCCTGCCGGTGACATCCCCCAGGGACGGTGGCAGGGAGGCCGGGGTGCCCCGGCAGCCTCACCGCTGGCCCAGGAGCGGCGCTGGGCCGCCTCCTGCAGGAGGTGCTGGATGAGAGCGTTGCCCGTGGCCAGCCCGTAGTGAGCGGCGTCGTGGCCGGTAGCGTCCACCACGGCCACGCGGGCACCGGCGCTGACCAGCACCTCCACGGTGTCCACGCTGCCGCTCTCGCAGGCCAGCATCAGGGCTGTCCTGGGCACGGGGAGAGCGCGGGGTGAGGGGACAATCCCTGCGGCCGCCCCCGGCCCCCCGGGCGCTGCAGCCCCACCTGCCCTGCAGGTCCCGGCAGTTGACGGCGGCCCCGCGGTGCAGGAGGTACCGGCACAGCTCCGAGTGGCTCATCTTGGCAGCCAGGATCAGCGGCGTGGAGCCGTCCTGGCCACGGCGGGGGGGGGGGGAGGATGAGCAGAGGAGGATCAGATCCCCCCAGGGGGCAGCCTGCTCCCGATATCACCCCGATTTCCATGTCCCACCCCGATTTCTATGTCCCCCCCCGATTTCTGTGTCCCACCCCAATTACCATGTCCCATCCCGATTTCTGTGTCCCACCCCGATTTCCGTGTCCCACCCCAATGTCCATGTCCCACCCCAATGTCCATGTCCCACCCCGATTTCTGTGTCCCACCCCAAGGTCCATGTCCCACCCCGATTTCTGTGTCCCACCCCGATTTCCGTGTCCCACCCCGATTTCTATATCCCACCCCGATTTCCATGTCCCACCCCAATGTCCATGTCTCACCCCGATTTCTGTGTCCCACCCCAATGTCCATGTCTCACCCCGATTTCTATGTCCCACCCTCATTTCCATGTCCCACCCCAATGTCCATGTCCCACCCCAGTTTCCATGTCCCATCCCAAGGTCCATGTCCCACCCCGATTTCTGTATCCCACCCCAATGTCCATGTCTCACCCCGGTTTCCATGTCCCACCCCGATTTCTGTGTCCCTCCCCGATTTCTGTGTCCCACCCCGATTTCTATGTCCCACCCCGATGTCCATGTCCCACCCCTGCTGCGTTTCGGGACGGCCGCAGCCCGGCACAGCAGGAGCAGAGGGAGGAGCTCACCTTGTCCTTGCTGTTCAAGGGAGCTTTGAAGTCACAGAGGATCTCGGAGCAGGAGATGCAGCCGCTGGCAGCTGCGGACAAGGACAGAGGCTGAGCGCTGCCCCCGCGGGGACACGAGCGGGACAGGGCTGGCGCTGTCCCCACTCACCCGCCAGGTGCAGCGCGGTCCGGCCGCTGCCATCGGCCACGTCCACGGGGCAGGAGGCCTGGGGGGAGAGCCTGGGTCACGGGAGGAGGGGGACAGAGGGACAGACTGCTGGAGTGGCTCTGTGGCACGGTGAAGGACAGGGGACTGACAGTCTCTGTGGTGTGGGGAAGGAGGGGGACAGACAGACAAACCCCCTCTGGCTCCACAGCGTGGTGAAGGACAAGGGACAGACCCCCCCTGTGGCTCCCTGGTGCCGGGCAGCAGCACACAGAGCTGGGAAGCACCGTGCCAAGGCACTGGGGAGGGAAGGGGGTTCAAGGACAGGGAGGACACCCTGCTGGCACAGCACCTCCCTCCCTCCCTCCCTCTGTCCCTCCTCCCTCTCCCTGTACCTGCAGCAGTTTGCTGACACACTGAGGGTGGCCGTGCTTGGAGGCCAAGTGCAGGGCAGTGTAACCTGGGAAGGGACAAACAGGTCAGAGCACGGCCAGCGGGGCTGTGCCAGAGGGGACAGCTTGGGAGACAGACAGACAGACAGACAGACACAGAGCACACAGCAGGATCAGCTGGAACGGGGCTGAACAGGAAGGGGACAAGCCCAGGAGCTCATCAGGCACTGCTTGAGCTCCTTTAGGGAACTGGGACAATTTACAGCCCCCCAGGTGTGGCCACCACCTCTGTCCCCTCAGCCTCAACAACACACTGGGGACAACCCTGTGTGGCCCATGGCATCAGGCAGGGACACCTGGTGGCCGTGCCCTCACCCGAGCTGTCCTTGGTCATGGCATCCACGCCGTGGGCCAGCATCGCTTCCAGGCAGTCCACATTGCCCCGCGTGGCGGCCAGGTGGAACCTGCGGCGAGACCAGGGGCTGTGGGGCTCTGTCCCCTGTCCCCAGCCGTGTCCCCGGGGCGGGGCCCGGCACTCACGCGGATTTGCCCTCCGAGTCCAGCTTGGTGGGCACCAGGCCCTTGCGGAGCAGCAGCGAGGTGACGCGCCCGGCATCGTTGTAGTCCACGGCCTGCAGCAGCTTCTCGTCGTTCTTGGTCCAGTCCTGGCTCTGCAACGGAGCCCAGAGGAGGCTGTGACAGTGTCAGCTGTGACAGGGCTGTCCCCAGGGCTGTCCTTGTCCCCGTCCCTGCTGTGGCTGTGGCTGTGCCCCTCTCCTGGGAGCTCATCCCCAAGGTATGGAGAATTCAGCGGGGAGTGGGGTGAAAATCCCCTGCAGCCCCCCTGAGTTTGCAGCTCACAGAGCAGGGGATTTACAGACACAGCCAGTTTTAGCTGTGCCAGGCTGGGATTTGGGAGTGAGCCCAAGTGCCCCGGGGTTTGCCCCTGCCACCCCAAAATCCCAGTACTAAACCCAGCCAGCACCCGTGGGAGCCCCATTCTCCCTGCTAATCCCATTCCCAGCCCTGCTTTGCTCCCGGAGGAGGAGCACAGCTGGCAGCGAGAGCAGATCTCCGGGGATGCTCCAGCCTCCCGGGATAACGGGGCACGGCGCTGTCCCCCCCCTCAAAACAGGACCGCGGCTGGACGGGGTTTCGCTCTCCCGGTGCTCCCGGACATCCCTGTCCCGAAGGAGCGACCCGCAGCGGGACAGGACCAGGACAAGGACTGCAAGTCCTGGCTTCACCCCGCAGCCGGTGACGACAAAGCGGCGCTGGCTGCGGTGGCGGCGGCAGGAAATGGATGTGTCACCTCTCGGGAGCCGCTGGCACCTGTGCCAAACCCGCCCGTGCCCGCCGGCCGCCCCCCGAGCCCCTCCAGCCCGGTGGGAACAGGGACAGGGAACAAACCAGTCTCCCAGGGCAAACTGGGCAAACTGGGAGGGTGGTGCCCGCTCCTCCCATCCCCTTGTCAGGCAAGGACAAAGCAGGATGGGGAGGACACGGGGGAGCCCCGGGGTGGGGATGGCGATGGAGGGTGCAGGTGGGGCAGGGGGGACGCGGCTCAGCCCGCAGGACGCGACCCGGGGGAAACCGGGAGGGGAACCGGGAGGGGAACCGGGACGTACCGCGAAGGAGGCGGCGGCACAAAGGCAGATCTGCTTCATGGTGCTGAGCAGGAGGCGGCGGGAGGACGCCATGCGCCCCCCGCCCGCCGCCCCGGCCAGCACGGGCACCCCCGAGCCCGAAACGCTCCGGCATCGCCGCCCGGGCGGGGGCCGGGGCTGCGGCAGTGGGAGCCGGACCCGCCTCCTCCACCCCCGTCCCTCCCTCCAGCCCTCCCTCCTCAGCATCCCCCGCTCCGCGCATCCCCGCATCCCTCCACGGAGCGGGGAGCGGCTCCCAGGCACGGACCGGCACCCGGACTGGTCCCAGTTACAGTGGGAGAGGTTGCGAGGGGGGCAAAAAGCCTGGAGGGGGCTCAAAAACACCCCCAAACCAGGGCTGAGCATCCTCCTGGCCCCCGAGGAGGGGGAGCTGGCACCCTCCGCCCCGCCCTGGGGCACAGAGTGAGCTCCCCGCGCTGCCCCGGGGCCAAGGGAGGGGTAGATCCCCCCCGCCTGCACCTCACAGCCCCCCCAAAGACCCCTCAGGGAGGAACCCCAAAACGCAGAGGGTCCCTAGGGCTGTCTGGGCAGTCCCGGTGGCAGCAGGACGTCGGGAGCCTCTCAGGGAAGTGTTCAAGGCAGTGTAGGGAAACTGAGGCACGGAGCCTCAGGATTGTGCCCCAGACTCCAGGTGAGGAGCTTCAAGCTGTGTCCCGTGTCCCCAGCTGTGTCCCTCCCAGTGCACTGGGGACAGCGCTGTCCCCGCTCTGCCCTCTGTGGCCTCATGCCAGGTTGCTGCTGAATAATTGAACAGCATCGACAGGTTCCAGGGGCTGTGGCAGCCGGCAAAGCAGCACCTGTCCCCAGGAAGGGGACAGGGAGAGGACCTGGGACCCGTTTCCCTCTCCTTTGCTCTGCCCCACTCCCACTGATGGTTCTGGGAGCACTGGGGGCTCGATGCCCCTGGCCAGGGTGGCAGTGCCAACCTCCGTGGGGCTGCTGTCCCCGCTGTGAGTGACCACCCCGTGTCCCAGGGCAGGTCCCCGTGTGGCACTGGGGGCATCCTGGGGGAAATCTCCAGGTTCTCATGTCCCAGTGAACATCCCAGGGCAGGTCCCCGTATCCCCATGGACATCCTGGAGCAGGTCCCCATGTCCCCAAGGGTGGCACTCACATCTGCCTTCTTGAACTTGGCCTTCAGGCTCTTCATGGTGGCTCAGCCTCGGCCCTGCGGCACCAGCTCGGGGGGGGATGGCCACGCTGGAGGGTCTGTCCCTGTCTGGGGACAGCTCAGGCCCCGATCCCGCTGCTCCCAGCCCGTCCTGGCGTTCCCAGCGCAGCGCCCGGAGCCGGGAACCGGAGCAGGGGATTGAGTTACGGCCGCGGCTGCGGTTACAGCCCCGGGCAGGCGGGGGGGCCGGGCCGGGCTGTGTTTGGGAAGGGATCTGCGGGCACTTGCCATGCCCGGGGACAGGGGGCACGGCCCGGGGGTGCTGGGGGTGACTGGGGAGGTCTGGGTGGGCTGGTGATCGGCATCCCTTGCCTGTCCCAAACACCCCCCAGCCTTGGTGGCACCTCTTTGTCCTGAGCTGACATCCCCTCCCCTGCCCTGGCAGCTCCTGGTTTTGCCAACACCGCCTGCTCTTGTCAGCATCCCCTGCTCCTCTCTGGCACCTCTGTCTTTCCCTGGCATCCCCTGCCTTTGTCAGCACGCCCTGTCCTTCCCTGGTATCCACCGCTCTGCCCTGGCACTGCTTCCTTTGCCAGCCACCCCCTGTTCGTGCCAGCACCCCCTGTCCGTGCCAGCACCCCCTGTTCGTGCCAGCACCCCCTGTCCGTGCCAGCACCCCCTGCCCATCCCTGTTTCCCCCCCGGGCCGGGGGTTCACTGCAGGTGGGGCAGTGTCCGGGCAGTGTCGGTGTACTGTGTGGGCAGTGTCGGGGCAGTGTCCGGGCAGTGTGAGGGCAGTATCCGGACAGGGTGAGGGCAGTATCCGAGCAGTATCCGAGCAGTGTCAGGCTCGGTGAGGGCAGTGTCCGGCCACTGTCCGGTCACTGTCGGCACAAGCTGAGGGCAGCCCCGCCTTGCCCGGCTCCAAGATGGCGGCACAACCTGAGGGCAGCCCCGCCTTGCCCGACTCCAAGATGGCGGCACAATCTGAGGGCAGTCCCGCCTTGCCCGGCTCCAAGATGGCGGCGGCGGCCTCGGGGCGTGTCCCTCGGTCCCGGTCCCGCCCGGCTCTTCCGGCCGCGCCGCGGCCGCGCCGATGGCGGTGAATTACGCGGCCGGGCTGTCCCCGTACTCGGACAAGGGCAAGTGCGGCCTCCCCGAGGTGAGCGCGGCACCGCCGGGTGAACCCCCGCCCGCCCCGGTGAACCCCCGCCCGCCCGGGCCTCCCGCCCTCCGCGGGCCCTGGCGCGGCCCGGCGCGTTCCCATGGTAACCGCGGCCTGGGCGCCGCGGGGTCCGCTGTGGGGAGCGCAGCACCGCGGAGGGACCGAGCCCCTTGTGTGTCCCCAGCACATCCCTCCTTGTCCCCCTTCCGTGAGTGTCTGTCCCCAGACACCCCATGGCTTCCCTCGTCCCTCTCATGTCCCCCCCAGCCCATCCCCAGCTCCCTCCTTGTCCTTTCCACGGCCTCCCTGACCGCCCCCAGCAGCTCCCTCTTTCTGCCCTCACATGCCCCCCATGGCTCCGTCCCTGTGCCCTCTGAGCCCCAGCAGTTCTTGGGAAGCTTAAAACAGGGTTTGGGGACAGGGACAGTCAGGAACCTGTCCTGAGCCAAGGGGATGCTGAGGGGACAGGGACACACGGGGTCCTGTCCTCACCTCTGTCACCAGGAGAATGGGCTGGAGAAGCATCTAAGGAGTTAAATCCCGTGCCCAAACCAGCGTCTGGTGTCCCCAATTCCACGGCTCTCATGTCCCTTGCTGTCCCTGGGCCATGCCCTGTCCCCAGAGCCGGTGGCACTGCTGGTGACAGCTGGGGCTGAGCACACGTGGGGTGTCCCCTGGAGCCCAGCCTGGGCCAGCTGCCTGTCAGAACAACAAGCTCCCTGTTGCTGTTGGGTGTTCCCAGCCCTGTCCCTGCACGGAGATGCTCCAGACAACGCAGAGTCTCTCCCATTAAATGTTTCTGTCATCGAAGGATGCGAAATCCTTCGTGGATAAGGAAGAGTTGTGGGTGACTGGAGCTCTAGAATCACGGAATCCCAGAATGGTTTGGGTTGAAGGGATCTTAAAACCCATCCAGTGGGCAGGGACACCTCCCACTGCCCCAGGTTGCTCCAAGCCCTGTCCAGCCTGGCCTTGGACATTCCAGGGATCCAGGGGCAGCCACATCTGCTCTGGGAAACCCATTCCAGGGCCTCCCCACCCTCCCAGGGAACGATTCCTTCCCCATATAACCCACGCCCACATCTCTCCATCCCACGCTGGTTTTTGTCTTTCCCCAGATTTTCGACCCTCCGGAGGAGCTGGAGCGGAAGGTGCAGGAGCTGGCAGAGCTGATCCGCAGCTCCTCCCATGTGGTGTTTCACACGGGGGCAGGGATCAGCACGGCCTCAGGCATCCCTGACTTCAGGTAAATCAATCCCAGGGCTGGGAGGGTGGCACCTCCACCTCTCCTTTGTGGAAAGCTCAGGTTTTAACCCATCCCTGCTGTCCATCCCGGATCATCCAGCTGCAGACACCATCTCACGGGTGCTGTGTTTGCACCAAACCCCCCTCAGAGCCCTGCTGCTCCACGAGCTCTGCTCCCCTTGGCTGTGGCACCTGGAGCCTGAGCTCTCTCCCTTCCTGCTCTTCCCAGGGGCCCCAACGGTGTCTGGACTATGGAGGAGAAAGGGCTCTCCCCAAAATTCGACACCACTTTCGAGAACGCCAGGCCCTCCAAGACTCACATGGCGCTGCTGGGGCTGCAGAGAGTGGGGATCCTGAAATTCCTGGTCAGCCAGAACGTGGACGGCCTGCACGTGCGCTCGGGATTCCCACGGTACTGTCCCCAGCCCACGCAAGGAGGGGTTGGATTCCCCAAGGAATCTCTGCCCTCTCTGCTCCGGGCAGTGGAAGCTGGAAGGGGATAAACCAGCTGGAATTGGGAGGAGAGAGGTTCTGATCCAGAAATCTGAAATCAGCCTTGGTTGTTGCTCTCTGGAAATGTTTCCCGGTGCTGTTTGTGCACAGGAAAAAGAAAAAAAAAAAGGATTATGGAATCATGGAATCCCAGAATGGTTTGGGATGGTTTGGGACCTTGAAGCCCCGTCCAAGGGCAGGGACACCTTCCAGTGCCTCAGGTTGCTTCAAGCCACCTCCAGTGCTCGTCCCCATCCAGGTCCTGCTGGTTGTGGCTCTGGGTGCCACCAGGAGCACCTGGGGGTGAGGAGCTGGGTCCAGGCAGGACTTGTGCTCCTGGGAATGACCTGGAGTTGTGCTTTCTGGTCCTTTCCATCCCCTCCACGCCCAAGCCTCAGGATGGAGGGACAGGAGGGAGGGTGGGAGCCCTGAGTTGCTCCCAGGGCTGAGTCTCACCCCGGTTACGGCGCTGCCGGAGCTCGGGCTGCTTCAATTTCCTTCAATCGAATCCCTTGAGGGAGCAGCAAATCAGTGCTGGGCCCAAAAGGCTCTTGAAGAGCTTTTTTCTTCTTGATAATTTTGCCAAACCAGGGGGAGCCCCACAGCTGGAGCTGCTGTGACTTCCCTGGGCTCCGCTTCCCTCGTGGCGAGCTTGGGATCAGATTCCCGAGGATCCAGGAGATTTCCCTCTGCAGGGAGCTGAGGCTGGGAGAGCTCCACTCCCTGCCCGGAGGGGACCAGGGTGGCCGTGGCAGGGTTGTCCTCAGAGGAACCTGAGCCTCTCCTGAGCCTGGTGACAGCCAGAGCTTTGTCCTTGTCCAGCCCCAGCACTTAGGAGCAGCCAGCGATTGTCTCGGGAGGGAAAAGTGCTCGGAGCTGCTGGGAAAGGGGAGGGGAGAGCAGCTGAGTTCAGGGAAGAAAACAAAATGCAGGGAGTCACTGAGGCTTGAAAGATGCTGAGCGTGAGGCTGATACCTCTGGGGAGGTTTCCCAGAGAAAAATGGGATGGTGCATCCCTGGGAGCGAGGATGGAAACAGGAGCAGGCCTTGGACAGCGCTCTCAGGCACAGAGATTGTGGGATTGTTGGGGTGTCCTGTGCCAGGGCCAGGAGTTGAACTCAGTGATCCTTGTGGATCCCTCCCAGCTCAGGATGTTCTGGGATCCCTGGGAACTGTCAAGGCCAGGCTGAGCAGGGCTTGGAGCAGCGTGGGGCCGTGGGAATCGCTGCCCATGGCAGGGGTTTGATCTTTTAAAGTCCTTTCCAACCCAACCCATTCTGTGATTCCACGAGTCGGGCTGTGACTGAGGAGCATGGATGTGTCCTTGGAGAAGGTGCCTCTCACAAACACCTCCAGCCAGAGCTGCCCTCAGGGCATTTCCTGAGCCCCAGGTTCCTGGGTGCTGCTCCCAGCCCCGTGTTTGTCTGTTTAAACCAAACAACCATGGGAAAAGCAGGAGGGAATGATGATGATGGAATTCCACGGTGCTCCCACAGCCTGGAGCCACTGGCTCCTGTTCCAGTTCAGCCCAGCTCTGCCTCCCAAACGAAGCCTGTGCTTGAGTAAGCTGAACTGGGGCCAAACTGGGGGAAATCAAGTCAGTCCTGTCTCTCACAGCCTGGAGCCCCATCAGCGTGGGGCTCTGAGGAAAACAGGGAGAGTGTTTTCCTTTGGCTTCTGCTCTGAGCCTGAGGGGAATTTTAGGAAAAACAGGTGTCAGAGGGCTGGAACAGCACAGGGGACAGGCAGGAATGTTGGGTGCTGGAAAAGCAAAGGTCTGGGTGCTCCCAGGAGCAGAGATTTGAGTGCAGCAGGAGCTGCAGTCAGTGCTGCAGACAGAAACACTGCAATTAAAACAGCAGGACCTGCTGTCCCTCCCTCAGTCCCCGTTTGGGGCCATCACCTGGCAGAGCTGGAATGCAGTGAAAGCCCTTGGGGTTCCTGGGGAGGAGAGAGGGTTCTCCCAGGGCTCCCCACCCTTCCCCAGCTCACCTGTGCCTTGCTCCCACAGGGACAAGCTGGCCGAGCTCCACGGGAACATGTTTGTGGAAGAGTGCGTGAAATGTGGGAAGTACGTGAGCTCTGGGGGGGCTGGGATGGGGCTTCCATCCCAGGGGGAAGCTGGGCTGGGATTTCTGTCCCAGGGGAAGCTGGGCTGGGATTTCTGTCCCAGGGGAAGCTGGGCTGGGATTTCTGTCCCAGGGGAAGCTGGGCTGGGGTTTCCATCTCAGGGGAGCTGGGCTGGGGTGTCCATGCCAGGGGGAGCTGGGCTGGGATTTCTGTCCCAGGAGGGAGATGTGCTGGTGTTTCCATTCCAGGGGGAAGCTGGGGTGGGATTTCCATCCCAGGGGAAGCTGGGCTGGGATTTCTGTCCCAGGGGGAAGCTGGGCTGTGGTGTCCATCTCAGGGGAAGCTGGGCTGGGGTTTCCATCCCAGGGGGAGCTGGGCTGGAGTTTCCATCCCAGGGGGAAGCTGGGCTGGGGTTTCCATCTCAGGGGAGCTGGGCTGGGGTGTCCATGCCAGGGGGAGCTGGGCTGGGATTTCTGTCCCAGGAGGGAGATGTACTGGTGTTTCCATCCCAGGGGGAAGCTGGGCTGGGGGGTCCATCCCAGGAGGAGACTGAGATTTCCATCCCAGGGGGAGGTTGGGCTGAGATTTCCATCCCAGGAGGGAGATGTGCTGGTGTTTCCATCCCAGGGAGAAGCTGTGGTGGGATTTCCATGCTCAGGCTGTGCTGGGGGCACTGCAGCCCCTCCCTGAGCAGCTGTGTCTCCGCAGGCAGTACGTGCGCGACGCCGTCGTGGGCAGCATGGGGCTGAAGCCCACCGGCCGCCTCTGCAGCGTCACCAAGGCCCGGGGGCTGCGGGCCTGCAGGTGGGGATCCCTCCTGGGCTGTGGGATGGGGGGGTGACCCAACAGCCCCTGGGATTCGGGAGAAGCAGCCCAAGGGTCAGGAAGATCTCTCTGGGTGCTCTCTGTCCCGTCAAAGGGAGGGTGGGACAGGCTGTGGTCGTTGTCCCCTCTGCCAGGGCAGCTTCCTGTTCTCCTGCCTTTTCCAGGAAGAACCTTGGTCCCTTTTTCCAGGAAGAACCTTGGTTCCTTTTCCAGGGAGAACCTTGGAAACCCTGTGTGTGTTTTCCAGAGGGAAGTTACGAGACACTATTCTGGATTGGGAAGATTCCCTGCCCGACCGTGACCTGACGCTGGCAGATGAAGCCTGCAGGTACTGCCAGCCCGCTCAGCAGGGGAGCAGCCCCTTTCCCACCCAGCCATGCCCTGATCCTGGATTTCTCCTCCTCCTCCCTGCAGGAAAGCCGATCTCTCTGTCACCCTGGGGACCTCTCTGCAGATCAAACCCAGCGGGAACCTCCCGCTGATCACCAAGAAGAGAGGAGGGAAGTTGGTCATTGTCAACCTCCAAGCAACCAAACACGTGAGTGAGCGTCCTACAGCTCTGCACTGCTCCTGTCCCCTCTTCCAGGCCCATCCCAAGTTTGTCCCTGCACGTTGTTGTCCCCTCCCAGGTGGCCTCTCTCAGCAGACAAACAGGCTGGGAGTCCTGGGTTGGAGGGTTTAAACCTGCAACTCCTGCTAAACACGTAGAGATGGCAGGTAAACATTAGAATCGTGGAGAGGGCTGGGTTGGAAGGGACCTTAAAGCTCATCCCATGGGCAGGGACACCTTCCACTGTCCCAGGCTGCTCCAAGCCCTGTCCAGCAAGTCTTTAGGAGCAGAGTAAAAGCTCAGCCTGGAGCCTGCTGTGTCCTCTCGGGGTTTGCAGCCTGATGGAATGGCCACACACACAGAGCCTGTGTAGGCCATGCTTGGTTCCTGCTCAGTTCCTCCTCAGTTCCTGCTCGGTTCCTCCTCAGTTCTTGCTCAGTTCCTCCTCGGTTCCTGCTCGGTTCCTCCTCAGTTCCTGCTCAGTTCCTGCTCAGTTCTTGCTTGGTTCCTGCTCAGTTCCTTCTCAGTTCCTGCTCAGTTCTTGCTCAGTTCTTGCTCGGTTCCTGCTCAGTTCCTGCTTAGTTCCTGCTCAGTTCCTTCTCAGTTCCTGCTCAGTTCCTGCTCAGATGTTGGTGCCCCAATTGTCCAAAGTCTTTAACACCCAGAGCTGGGGGTTCCTGGCATGTCCCTTGTGCCTGTCCCTGCTCTGTCCCTGTCCCTGCGCCTGTGTCCCCATCCCCACACCCCAGCAGAGCCCCGAGGCTGCTGGGAACACCACAGGACAGGACAGGACAGGACAGGACACACCCTGTCCCTGGAAGGATCCCCTGAGCCCTGTCCCCACCCTCCAGGACCGCCAGGCCGACCTGCGCATCCACGGCTACGTGGACGAGGTGATGACCAAGCTGATGAAGCACCTGGGGCTGGAGGTGCCCGAGTGGACGGGGCCGGTGGTGGTGGAGAGCTCGGAGGCGGCCAAGGCCGGCCTGAAGGAGGAGCCCCTGTCCCGGCACAACGGCACCGCCGCCCCCTGCCCCGGCAACGGCCTCAAGCAGGAGCGGCCCAGCCCCGACACGGGGCCCACGCCGCTGAAGAAGGTGAAGGTGGAGCCTCTCCTCACCTGACCTGGACTGTCCCTTGTCTCACCTGGGCTGCTTTTCCTACCGACTCTTTTTTTATAGCCGTAAATATTGTCCCCCCCCCCCCTTTTTTTTTATTGTCAGTATTAAACGCAACTCGAATTGCGGCTGCGCCCATGGGGGCCTGGGAAGGGCTTTGCAGAGGGAGATTCCTTCCTGTGGAGGTGCTGAGGCCCTGGAATGGAATTCCCAGAGAAGCTGTGGCTGTCCCTGGTTCCTTGGAAGTGTCCAAGGCCAGGCTGGATGGGACTTGGAGCAGCCTGGGACAGTGGGAGGTGTCCCTGCCGTGGCAGGGGTGGCACTGGGTGAGCTTTGAGGTCCCTTCCAACCCAAACCATCCCATGGCTCTGTAATTCCACATCACTTGGTCATGGAAAGGGACTGGTGCTGGCTGGATGCCTGTTGCACTCAGGGCTGGGAGCTGTGGGAGGGTGCCCTGGCCCCAGCTCCAGGCTGGGCATGGCCGTGTGTCCCCCCTCTCCTGGGTCCCTCGTGGCCTTGAGGTCTCCCTGGCCCAAAGGTTCCTTGAAACCTTGTGGATGATCCCCCCTCTTAAACTACAGCAGGTGGATTTTTTTTTTCCAAAATATCTTATATTTAGAGATGAAAATAAAATTAAAAAAAAAAAAAAAAGCCAAACCAAAACGAAACCAAGAACAAAACCAACCAGTTGCACCATCAGCAGCCAACCAGGCCAGGGTCCCTCCTGCATCCTCAGCCCCATCCTGAGTGACCCCGTGTCCCTTCCACAACTCCCACTGTGCCAGGAGGGGCAGGAGCAGCCCCTTCCCTCCCAGTAAGGGAACCGGTCTCCTCTTCCCAGTTCACAGAATCCAAGCAAAGCCAAGCAGGTCCAGCATCCGGAGGCAGATCCTGGAGGGTTCCCCCCGAGGGCTCGTCCTGTAGGGGCTGAGGTGCTGTCACCCCACGGCACCCCCGTGCTCCCCGCTCTGCCTAAAGCTCCTCCGCCGGCTCCAGCACCGCGGGCCGGCCCTGCCCGGGCTCGGACCACGCCAGGGATGCCAGCCCCGGCTGTGGCTCGGTGCCGTCCCCCGCCGCAGCCTCAGCGCTGTCCCCGTCCTCACTGCTCAGCCCCTCGGCCGCCGATGCCCTCGTGTGGTTCTGCGGGGAGGAGCCTTTGTCCCTTTCCAGTGCCGGGAACGTGTCCTGGAAAGCCTCGTGCAGGGTCTGGGGAGTCTCCTGCAGGGGCTCCAACCACAGCGGCTCCGGGGGCTTCTCCTCCCCGGCCTGGGGCTGGGCGTGCACCACGCGGGAGGCGGCGGCGTTGTGCAGGGACCTGGAGAAAACTGAGCCCCGCGGAGGGTCAGGGTCTGCGCCAGGGCCCTGAGGGTCTGGCTCGGCTCAGCACAGCCCAGCAAAGCTCAGCACAGCTCAGCACGGCTCAGCACAGCCACAGCACAGCTCAGCACAGCTCAGCACAGCACAGCTCAGCACAGCCCAGCACGGCTCAGCACAGCCCAGCAAAGCTCAGCACAGCCCAGCACGGCTCAGCACAGCCCCAGCCCAGCCCAGCACAGCTCAGCACAGCCCAGCAAAGCTCAGCACAGCCCAGCACAGCTCAGCACAGCCCCAGCACAGCTCAGCACAGCCCCAGCATAGCCCAGCACAGCCCCAACCAAGCCCCAGCTCATCCCTCACCTCGCACGGGCCTGAAGTCTCCTTTTGCCTCAGCCTTGTTGGGGGCAAAAGGGCTGATGGAGGGGAAGATGATGAGGGTGAAGGAGAGCAGCAGGACCTGGGGACAGGGGGGACATCACTGAGCACAGCAGGGGAGAGGGACCAGGAGCTGCATCACAGCTGGTGGCAGAACCAGGAGCCCATCTCCATCCCTCCCTTCTGGTTCATGTCCTCACACTGCACATCCATCCATCCATTATCCATCCATCCATTATCCATCCATCCATCCATTGTCCATCTATTGTCCATCCATCCATCCATCCATCCATCCATTATCCATCCATCCATTATCCATCCATCCATCCATCCATCCATCCATCCATCTATCCATCCATCCATTGTCCATCTATTGTCCATCCATCCATCCATCCATCCATCCATTATCCATCCATCCATCCATTGTCCATCCCTCCATCCATCCATTCATCCATCCATCCATCCCTCCCTCCCTCTCTCCCTCTCTCCCTCCCAGCCCATCTCCACAGCTCCCAGGGTTTGGAGGCCCCACGCACCGCCAGGCAGGTCCCTGTCTGTGCTGCCTTGTTGCTCGACTGAACCACCATGGCCTGGAGCTTCTTCAGCTGCTCCAGGAGGGATCTGGGAACAAGGAGAGCCCATGAGCCCCCATCCCATCACCTCCCACCCCACCTTGTCCCCATCCCACCCCAGGAACACCTACGAGTTCTGCTTCTCCAGGTGCAGGACTTTCCTCTGCAGCTCCTGGTTCTGGGCCGTGCACGCCGACATCCTGGAGAGCAGGACGGGCTCAGGGCACAGCCGGGGGGCTGGCAGGGAGCAGAGCACCCAGGGTGCCACCCCGGGGTGGGTGTGTCCCCGTGCCCAGGTGAGGGGCTGGGCTCTGTACCTGCTCTCCAGCCCATCGATGTATTCCTTCTTCTTCTTGCGGCTCTCCTGAGCCGACTGCTTGTTCCGGATCTTCCTCCGGATCTTCTTCAGCACCCGCTCCTCGTACTGGGGGAGACACTTGGGGGTCAGGGCTACCAGGGCTGGGACCCCCACTGCACACCCTTCCCAGGTCTCCTGGCACCCACCTTGGTGAGGGGCAGCTGCGTGGGCAGGGTCACCCCCTCCTTCAGCAGCAGCTTCTTCTCATCCTCCGTCAGCACCAGCTCCTGGAAGTGGCCCTGGCTCGGCCGGAGCAGGGAGCCAGGAGCCTGTGGCTGCTGCAGGAACGTGGAGTGGTGACACCCCTGGGTGGGGGGCACCCCCCAGCTGGCCCCAGGGAGCCTGGCTGGGACCATGGTGAAGGGGCCTTGGGCCAGGAAGGGACAGGGATGACAGACAAGGGCCCGAGAACAAGGGTGGGGATGGGAATGGGGGGTGAGCAGGGTCCAGGAAGGGACAGGGCTGGGGACAGGGAGTGCTGAGGACACAGGGACAGGGACTCACGTCAGAGCTGCCTGAGAGCAGCAGGTCCTTGACGGTGAGGGCACAGGATGCGGGCGGGGGGACCACGGGCAGGTCCTGGCTCTCCTCCAGGAAGAACCCGGGGTGCCACATGTCTGGGTGAGGGCAGAGCAGGGCTCTCAGCAGTGCTGTGTCCCCACTGTCCCCTGTGTGTGTCCCCACTGTCCCCTGTGTGTGTCCCCTCTGTGTGTCCCCACTGTCCCCTGTGTGTGTCCCCACTGTCCCCTCTGTGTGTCCCCACTGCAGGAGCCTCCCCCTGCCACAGCCCCAGAACCAGGGTGACTTGCTGCCCAGTCACCAATGCCTTTGACTCTGTCCCCTCAAATTGTCCCTCTGGTCCTGCCCTAACCCCCCCCAACACCAGTCTGCCCAGTTCACCCCAGTTCCCAAGCTCTCCACGCTCTCCCTATCTCCTCCCCAGCCCACCAAACCTCCCAGTTCTTTCCAGTTTCCCCCAGCTCCCTTCATTTCCTCGCAGTCCCCCACTGCTCTCAGCCCCGCAGTGTCCCCAGTCCCTCCGGTGTCCCCAGCCTGGTCCCTGCCCATTGTGCCTCACCCAGGTCGATGGAGACCTCGGGCTGCAGGACCCCAGACCCTGCTGGGAGGGGCTGGGCCTGGCAGGGGTCGGTGTAGGGGTACAGGACCTCTCGGGGACCCCTGTCACAGCTGCGGGGGGGGCTGTCGTGCTGGTCAGAGGGGGGGTCCTCGGACACCCCGCTGTCACTGGTGGCCGGGGACCAGCTGGGCGAGTCCAACACCGAGTCCCCAGAGCCCAGGATGGAGCTCAGGAAGTCCTCGCTGTCCGGGGCTCGCTGTGGGGACAATGGCAGCGTCACCGGGAGCAGCCCGTGCCCCCGGGGTGTGACAGCCCGGGGCCGGCAGCCAGCAGGGCCGGGCTGGGGCGGGCTCCGGGGCTCACCCTGTCCTGGGGCCAGGCTCCCGGCGGCGTCCCCAGCTCCACCCCGCGCAGGATCCCGTCCTGGCGGTCGAAGAGGAGATCCAGCAGGTCCAGGCTCTCCAGGCTGCCCGCGCTGGAGGCCACGGCTGTGGGGTGGCAGGGTCATTGTCCAGCCCAGGCCCCCTGGAACCCCCCACAGCCACCCCCTGGAAAAGCCCTACAGGTGTGGGATGGGATGTGGGGGCTCCGGGCATGGCAGTGCTCCCCACCTCCTTCCAGCAGCTGAAATTCCCAAATCCTCCAGTTTTCCACCCAGAGCAGCCCAGCCAAGGGGTTCCCTCCTGGAGGTGACCCTGCTGGAAGGGCTGGTTAATCATTTGGGGTGGCAAGTGGAGGGCTGGGAACTGTGGCCACCCCAGGGAAGGGACTTGGTCCCTCACTGCTTCCCCAGCACTGCTTGAGACCCCGGACTCAGAGAGAGCCACTGGGCCAGCTGACCACAAGGCCAACTGGCCAATCAGCCAACTGACATCCCAACGACCCGAGCTGCTGACCCACTGACCAGCTGGTTGACTGGTCAATCAATGAACTGATCAAGAGACTGACCAAATGGTCAACCTTGTTGGCCAAGTGACCAATGGATGGACTGACCCAACAACCAGCCCACTGACCAATGGACTGACCAGTCAACTCTCTGATTGACCAACCCACCAACCAACCAACCCACCAACCAACCAACCAACCAACCAACCAACCCACCACCCAACCAAGCGACTCAAACGTCCTCCAGCCCAGCTGGGGACAGTTGTCATTACTTGACATTTGTCTGGCCAAGGTGGACACGGGGCTTTGTTGCACCCTTTCTTCACCCTCAACCCTCTCAGTGAATCCTGATGTCCCCAGGGGATCTCGCTGAGCGGTGGCAGCCAGGACATACCTGGGTGAGATGCCATGGGTTGTCCTCTCGACTCTCTCTGCGCACAGGGGGAGCGCCGTGGACAACAAGCCCGGCCTTCGCTCTCCTCCTCTTCCTCCTCCTTTGTGATTCCCTGACCCGAGTGGCAAAGTTTAAACTCCAACTGCACAGAAATAATATCCCAGATTGCAAAACGTCCCAGCCCTGATTGGGGCCGTCGGGGTGTGATGGCAGGGCCGCCCCGGGGCTGGACCCGTAACTCATTAGCCAAATGTTTTTGTGCTCCTCTGCCAAGCAGGGCAGAAGGGGCCGGGGCTGCCGGGCGAAGTCCAGGTGCTATAATTGTCCATGAACCTTCACCCACTTTTGGGGACAGTTTCCCTTTTTTCAGATGTCTCGGCTTTAGTCACATTCGATGAGCGCTGAGGGCAACATCCGGGGGCGTTGGCTTGGGCTCCACCACTTCTGGCCGATCCAAAAAAAACTTTGGTGGCCCGTGGCTCTCCCTGGAGAGAGAGCATTGACAAAGGATGCAGGGACAGGACCCAGGGAACGGCTTCCCACGGACAGAGGGCAGGGCTGGGTGGGATTTGGGGCAGGAATTGTTCCCTGGGAGGGTGGGCAGGGCTGGCACAGAGGGAGCTGTGGCTGCCCCTGGATCCCTGGCAGTGCCCAAGGCCAGGCTGGACACTGGGGTTTGGAACAGCCTGGGACAGTGGGAGATGTCCCTGCCCTTGGCAGAGGTGGAATGGGATGTGTTTAAAATCCATCCCAACCCAGACCACCCTTGGATTATCCCAAGGCTGTCCAGGGCTGCAGACGGGGTGTTGGCCGTGCCAAACCCTCATCCCCCTGCAGCCAAGGCCTGCGTGCCCTCAGTGACCGCCGCCCCACCGGGGAGCCCCGGATCCCGGGCACAGGGAGGGGACGGGCTGACTAAGGCTCCGTGTGCCCCAGGGACAAGGCCACGGCCCCTTATCGGCCGCTCCACGGCCTCTGCCCCAGCAGCGGCGGCTGCTCCCCGCTTTATGGCCCCGCCGGCAGCGGGCAAAGGGCGCCCGCCCGGTGCCGCCACCCGGGGCTGCTCCTGAGGAGCCTCGGGGGTCCCGGGATCGGGCATGGAACGGGATGAGCAGAGCAGGCAGGGACAGGTGGTCACAGGTTGCTTGGTCACTATTTAGTGATTATTTAATTAACGCTCCGTCCACACCGCCGGTGCACCGGGGAGCACCTCCGCCGCGGCCGCCGCCGCCTTCTCCCCCTCAGAGAGATCTCGCGAGACTCCGCCCCGACGCGCGCTCTTAGGCCCCGCCTCCCCTGGGTCCTTGCCCGTACGAGGCCCCGCCCCCAAGGCGTTCTGCCCCCGCCTCCCGGGCGTTCTGCCCCCGCCCCCCGGGAGTTCTGCCCCGCCCCACGGAGCTCCCGGTCCCGCCCCACGAAGCCCCCGGTCCCGCCTCCACAAGCGTGACCGTGGCCCCGCCTTTCGACCCCGCCCCGGTTCCGGCCCCCGCCCCGGTACCGGCCCCTGGCCCCGCCCCCAGGCCCGGCCCCGCCCCCGATTGGCCGGCGCTGGCCCCGCCCCGGCCCCGCCCCCGCGCGCCCCCGCGGCCGGCCGCGCCCCCCCGGCCCCGCAGGCGCGGCCCGGCCCGGCCATGCCGGCCAAGAGGAAGCCGGTGCTGCCCGCCCTCAACATCGCCCCCAGCGCCGCCGAGGGGCCCAGCCCCGACGGCTCCGCAGAGTGAGTCAGGCCCGGCCGGGACCGCCCCGGCAGCGGGGCTGGGCCTGGGGGAGACGCGGGGCCTTGGTTGGGGGGAACACCGGGCCTCAGGGACACCGGGCCTGGGCGGACAGGGGAGGCCGGGACAGAAGCGGGCACCGGGCCTGGGGGTCGAGGCACGGCGGGCACGGGGCGTGGGGAGAGCCAGGGGAGGCCTGGAGGAGCCGGGACGGGTCTGGGGAGGCCTGGGAAGGGCTGAGAGGGGGGACCAGGGAAGGCCTGAGGGGATCGGGACAAGTCCGGGGGAACCGGGACAGGCCTGGGGGGGCTGGATGGGCCCATCCCGGGGGCTGTGGGGCGGGTGAGGGGTCAGGGAGGCAGAGCCCGGGGAGAAGGTGGAGGGTTGGAAGGGGTGGGCTGGGGGCAGGTGGGGATGGGACGGGCAGGGGGAGGCTGCTCTGGGCCCCCCTCGGTTTGCAGGGAGCAGCGGAGCCCTGGGGGTGCCGGGCCCAGGCCTGGAACGGGAGGGAAACAGGCCCAGGACAGCCCAGGACAGCCCAGGACAGCCCAGGACAGCCAGGCTGGAGCTGGGATGGGGACCCAGAGCCTGGGGGGGAACTTGGGGCAGCAATGGGGCTCGGTAGATGGGATGTGTGGGGTGGGAGGTGGTGGAGGTGGGTGCTGGAGGTGGGATGGGGTGACACCCTCCCCACATGTCCCCCTGGGTGTGGGTGAGGGGGGACAGGGCGGTGACAGCAGCTGGGACGGAGCAGCTGGAGCTGGCCCAGGCAGCAGGTGCTGGGGGAGCACAGACCCCCCCTTTGTGCTCAGGATTTGGGGTGGGGGCTGTAAGGGAGTTGCTGGACCCCGTGGAAAGCCCTGCTCACGTTACACACGAGCCAAGCTTGGCTCCCCGGGGCAGGGAGCGGCGTCTGCTGCTGCCTCTTGAAGGGCCAAAGGATTTTCCCTGTTCCTTTGCTCTCCCAAAACACCTGACTGCTCCAAAGCTCCTCTCCAGAGGGGCTGTGTGTGTTGGGCAGGGACTTCTCCAGGTCTCCCTGTCCAGGTGATCCCACTGTCAGGGGCTCAGGACGTATCAGGGGATGCTTTCCCATCATTTCCTTCCACCTTCCTAAAAACTAAAGCCTCCTTCCCCTGGTGCTGAGCCACCTCCCATCTCCTCCTCTCCTCTCCAGGGCTAACCTGGTGGACCTGCAGAAGAAGCTGGAGGAGCTGGAGCTGGATGAGCAGCAGAAGAAGCGCCTGGAAGCTTTCCTGACGCAGAAAGCCAAAGTGGGGGAGCTGAAGGACGATGACTTCGAGAGGATCTCCGAGCTGGGCGCTGGCAACGGCGGCGTGGTCACCAAAGTGCAGCACAAACCCTCAGGGCTGGTCATGGCACGGAAGGTAACGAGGGGCTGGGAGGGCTGGGCAGCACCTGGAGCTGGGAAGGGCTGGCTTGGGTTGGATTCTTTCTCTGCTTTTGCACCTTTCACCACCTCAGCTGGCTCAGGAGCAGGGCCCTGGCTGCTCCCAGATGGAGCTGTCTCCTCTGGGAGAGGCTGCACTGCCACTGACAGATCCCTGGGCTCTGGGAAACAGGAGTTGAGTTTTTTGGGGTTTTTTTCCCAGTTCTGACAGATGGAGTGACTGGAATTGGATCTCCTGAGGGGGTGTAGGTTGTGGCTGAGGAGGGCTGGCAGTGGCAGTGGGAAGGGTGGGTTTGGCACACACACATCTCCCTCAGCCCTTTTTTGTCGCTGTTGGACACAATAAATGAAGGCAGGGAGTGGACAGAAGGCTGCAGTGGACTTCTCTGGGAGGAGAAGCCACCAGTTTATTTCTCAGGCTACTTTTATGCTTTTACAGATGTGCCCACCTTAGAGGTGGGACCTTTGGGAACCATTGGTCAGTTCCAGAGACCACCACGTGAAAATCCCTCCTCTGGGAAATTTGTACAAAACAAGGTGGTTTACAATTATGTGACTTTGTGTACCAGAAGAGTGCCTGGGAACAGAATTTCCCAAAACCAAAACATGGTAGGCACGAACACTGTTTAACACATCCCAAGCCAGGACAGAGGTTCCTCTCAGACCTGGCAGGATTGAGAACAAGGGAGTAGAAAATCAGGAGCTGCTTCCTCAGCCTGCTGGGAGAGGCTGTGCTTGGCAGGAGCAGCACAACCGCTGCTCTGCCTCCTCCAGAGTCTCTCCTCCCTCCTGCTGCTGGAATCCTGGAATGGTCTGGCGTGGAAGGGGCCTCACAGCCCACCCAGGGCCACCTTGCAGCAGCCCAGGGTGCTGCTCCCTTCCCTGCTCTGCCCCAAAAGCCGCCGCTGCTCCTCGTGCAGAACCTTCACAGGGGCTTTTTTTTTTTTTTCTTTCCTGTGGTTTCCTTGATCTCTGAGCACCTTCTTACAACACCTCCAGAGCTTGTGAAAATGTTGCTGGCTGCTGACTCAGAGGGGCTGAGATCAAACTCCTGACTCGTCTGGCCGGTGCCATCCCGGCGCCTTCCCCGGCTGAGGCGGCACAGGGGCTCTCCCTCTGCCCTCAGCCTGGAGCCCCTCTCTGGCTGGGGTTGGAGAGACCTCAAATCCCACCCAGTGCCACCACTGCCATGGACAGGGACACCTGCCTGTGTCCCAGGGTCCTCCAAGCCCCGTCCAGCCTGGCCTTGGGCACTTCCAGGGCTCCAGGGGCAGCCACAGCTTCTCTGGGCACCCCGTGCCAGGACCTCACCACCCTCCCGGGGTTTATTCCCAATATCCCATTTCCCCCTGCCTTTGGGGAGCCATTCCCAATATCCCATTTCCTCCTGCCCTTGGGCACTGGGAAGCCATTCCCAATATCCCATTTCCCCCTGCCCTTGGGAAGCCATTCCCAATATCCCATTTCCCCCTGCCCTTGGGCAGTGGGGAACCATTCCCAATATCCCATTTCCCCCTGCCTTTGGGGAGCCATTCCCAATATCCCATTTCCCCCTGCCTTTGGCCACTGGGAAGCCATTCCCAATATCCCATTTCCCCCTGCCCTTGGGCAGTGGGGAGCCATTCCCAATATCCCATTTCCCCCTGCCTTTGGGCAGTGGGGAGCCATTCCCAATATCCCATTTCCCCCTGCCCTTGGGGAGCCATTCCCAATATCCCATTTCCCCCTGCCTTTGGGGAGCCATTCCCAATATCCCATTTCCCCTGCCTTTGGGCACTGGGAAGCCATTCCCAATATCCCATTTCCCCCTGCCTTTGGGCACTGGGAAGCCATTCCCAATATCCCATTTCCCCCTGCCTTTGGGAAGCCATTCCCAATATCCCATTTCCCCCTGCCCTTGGGCACTGGGGAGCCATTCCCAATATCCCATTTCCCCCTGCCCTTGGGCAGTGGGGAACCATTCCCAATATCCCATTTCCCCCTGCCCTTGGGCACTGGGAAGCCATTCCCCATGTCCTGCCCCTTCATCCTGACCATCAACGTGCAAACAGGAAAAGCTCTGCTCCGAGGCGGCGCCTCCTTCGGAGATCCCATTCCTCCCCAGCACTCAGGGAAGTTCTTTTTCCTTTTCCAGGCAGCTCTTTTCACCTTGTCCCACACACACCCACCTTGCCTGTTTTCTCTCCTGGCAGCTGATCCATCTGGAGATCAAGCCGGCCATCAGGAACCAGATCATCCGGGAGCTGCAGGTGCTGCACGAGTGCAACTCCCCCTACATCGTCGGCTTCTACGGCGCCTTCTACAGCGACGGGGAGATCTCCATCTGCATGGAGCACATGGTGAGGGCCCCGCCCCTGCCCTGCTCCCTCCCAGGGCCAGCTGAGGAGGCACTTTGGGGCGCTGGCAGCTCCTTGGGTGGGAGGCACAACGTTCCTGGCCAGGGAGGAGGGAGAGGAGCAGCGACTTTTTTGGGAAGCGGAAGCAGAGGTTTGGGGCTCGGCCAAACGGAAATGTTGCCAAGCCACTGCTCTGCAGAGCCCGCTGAGAGGCTCAGGGAAGGTGTTCTCTTGGTTTCTGGTGGGGAACGAGGTCGTTTCTCCTCCAGATTGGCACCACCTCAGCGTTTGCGCTGGTGGGAAGAAGCAAAGAGCTGACAGCAAGAAGCAGACAGCAGTTTTTTGGTTAAAAAAACCAAAAAAACAAAACAGTTTTCAGTCAAAAACCTGAGCTCAGATCACCAGATCTCTCTTTTTTTTTTTTTTTTTGGCTGGAAAAGGAGTGTGCTCAATGGTGTTCACCCACCACCTGCTCCCCTGTCTGTACCTTGGCGTTTCCACTGGTGGAAAGAAGCAAAGAGCTGACAGCAAGAAGCAGAGCTGGTTAAAAAATACAAAAACCAAAAAAACAAAACAGTTTTCAGTCAAAAACCTGAGCTCAGATCACCAGATCTCCCCTTTTTTTTTTTTTTTTTTTTTTGGCTGGAAAAGGAGTGTGCTCAATGATGTTCACCCACCAGCTGCTCCCCTGAACATCCAGCTGCTGTGTTTTCCTGCTGGGAGTTGCTGTGTTGGTTCATCCCCTTGTTCTTTATTTCAGGACGGGGGCTCTTTGGATCAAGTGTTGAAAGAAGCCAAAAGAATTCCTGAGGAAATCCTGGGCAAAGTCAGTATAGCGGTGAGTGCTGGGGCTGCTCAGGCCTCCAGGGAACTGGGATTTGCTGGGCAGGGATTGGGAATAATGCCCTGGGAAGCTTTTTTTGTGTTTCCCAGTCCTGGGAACAACACTTTCCTGGGCCAAGAGGCCAGAGCAGAGGGGAAATGTTCCCAACCCCTTTCCTCACCTCCAACCCCTGCGGGGTAATGTTGGCTTCACTTCAGGGAGGTTTGGGAGAAGCTTTTTTTTGGGTGGCTCATCCAAAATCTGTGATGGAATTCAGGGATAAATTGCAAACCCTGAGGGACACGGACCCCCCTTGAGCTGAGGGCAAAGCTCTTCCCTCAGCTCTGCTCTCACCCAGCCTTTGTGTCCCTGCCAGGTTCTGCGGGGCCTGGCCTACCTGCGGGAGAAGCACCAGATCATGCACAGAGGTGAGAGCAGGGCCCTGGAAAAAACCCCCCAGCCTGCAGGTGCCAGCTGTCACCCAGAGCCACCCTCACAGTCCCCCCTTTCTCGCTGTTCCCAGATGTGAAACCCTCCAACATCCTGGTGAATTCCCGAGGGGAGATCAAGCTCTGTGATTTCGGGGTCAGCGGGCAGCTCATTGACTCCATGGCCAACTCCTTTGTGGGAACTCGGTCCTACATGTCTGTAAGTCCCTCCCAGGTGGGGTTTTTGGGGTGAGTTGGGTTCGTCTCAGCTCTCTTTTCCATCCCCATCCGGCTCACAGGGACACTTCCCACTGTCCCAGGGCTGCTCCAAGCCCCATCCAGCCTGGCCTTGGAGACTTCCAGGGATTCAGGGGCAGCCACAGCTTCTCTGGGAACCTGTGCCAGGGCCTCCCCACCCTCCCAGGGAAGGATCCTGAGGTCTGAGCTGCTCCTGTATTTTGGGAATGGTTATTCAAGTGCAGTTATAGTTAGACAGGGGCTATTTAAAAATCCTGTCCCCTCTGCTCTCAGGCCCTGGCTCCAAGCTGCCTCAGAGCTGCCAGTGGGGATGACTTGCATGGATTGGGTTATTTCTAATTTTTTCTTTTCATCTCCATAACCTCGGGTGGATTTTCTGCTCCTCTGATTCCTCTGGGGTGTGAGGAGTGAGCAGGAAAATACCTCTTTATGGATGAGGCCATTATCCCCCATTCCCAGTGCTGTTCTCCCTATTCCCAGTGCAGTTCCCTCCATCCCCATGCCCTGTTTCCTTGTTCACCCTCTCCCCATGCCCTGGGTGGTGCCGTTATCCCCCATTCCCAGTGCAGTTCTCCCCATTCCCAGTGCTGTTCCCCCATGCCCCATCCCTGCTCACCCTCTTCCCATGCCCTGGGTGTTGTCATTCCCTGTTCCCTGTGCTTTCCCCCAATACCCTGGGTGCTGTCATTCCCTGTCCCCCCATGCCCTGGGTGCTGTTCCCCAATACCCTGGGTGCTGTCATTCCCTGTTCCCCATCCCCGTTCCCCCATCCCTGTCCCCCCTGACACTCTCCCCATACCCTGGGTGCTGTCACTCCCTGTCTCCCCATACCCTGGGTGCTGTCATTCCCTGTCCCCCCATACCCTGGGTGCTGTCCCCATACCCTGGGTGCTGTTCCCCCATACCCTGGGTGCTGTCACTCCCTGTCCCCCCATACCCTGGGTGCTGTCCCCCATACCCTGAGTGCTGTCATTCCCTGTTCCCATACCCTGGGTGCTGTTCCCATACCCTGGGTGCTGTCACTCCCTGTCCCCCCATACCCTGGGTGCTGTTCCCATACCCTGGGTGCTGTCATTCCCTGTCCCCCATACCCTGGGTGCTGTTCCCATACCCTGGGTGCGATCATTCCCTGTCCCCCCATACCCTGGGTGCTGTTCCCATACCCTGGGTGCTGTTCCCATACCCTGGGTGCTGTCATTCCCCATTCCCCCCCTGACTCTGTCCCCGCTGTCCCTCCCCGCAGCCCGAGCGCCTGCAGGGCACGCACTACTCGGTGCAGTCGGACATCTGGAGCATGGGGCTGTCCCTGGTGGAGCTGTCGATCGGAAGGTACCCAATCCCCCCGCCAGACTCCAAGGAACTGGAAGCAATTTTTGGCCGTCCTGTGGTGGACGGGGCGGAGGGAGAGTCCCCCAGCATCTCGCCGCGGGCCAGGCCCCCAGGACGCCCCGTCAGTGGTAGGGGCTGTGGTGTGCATCGGCAGCAACGCTTCCAGGGGGGCTGAGCGGGGGCTGGGCTGGCTGGGGGAGCCGCTCCGGAGCTGGGAGTGTCCCTGGGGAAGGCACAGCCACAACCCCACCCCTGCCACTGCTCCAGGGAGGGCTCGAGAGCCCCTGCCAGGACCTCAAGGGGCTCCAGGGAGGGGTCAGAGCCCCTGCCAGGACCTCAAGGGGCTCCAGGGAGGGGTCAGAGTCCCTGCCAGGACCTCAAGGGGCTCCAGGGAGGGGTCAGAGTCCCTGCCAGGACCTCAAGGGGCTCCAGGGAGAGGTCGGAGCCCCTGCCAGGACCTCAAGGGGCTCCACGGAGAGGTCAGAGCCTCTGCCAGGACTTCAAGGGGCTCCAGGGAGGGGTCAGAGCCTCTGCCAGGACCTCAAGGGGCTCCACGGAGAGGTCAGAGCCTCTGCCAGGACTTCAAGGGGCTCCAGGGAGGGGTCAGAGCGCCTGTCAGGACCTCAAGGGGCTCCAGGGAGAGCTGGAGAACCCCTGCCAGGACCTCAAGGGGCTCCAGAGAGAGCTGGAGAACCCCTGCCAGGACCTCAAGGGGCTCCACGGAGGGGTCAGAGCCTCTGCCAGGACCTCAAGGGGCTCCAGGAAGAGCTGGAGAACCCCTGCCAGGACCTCAAGGGGCTCCAGGGAGGGGTCAGAGCCCCTGCCAGGACCTCAAGGGGCTCAAGGAAGAGCTGGAGAACCCCTGCCAGGACCTCAAGGGGCTCCAGGGAGAGCTGGAGAACCCCTGCCAGGACCTCAAGGGGCTCCAGAGAGAGCTCAGAGCCCCTGCCAGGACCTCAAGGGGCTCCACGGTGGGGTCAGAGCCTCTGCCAGGACCTCAAGGGGCTCCACAGAGGGGTCAGAGCCTCTGCCAGGACCTCAAGGGGCTCCAGGGAGGGGTCAGAGCCCCTGCCAGGACCTCAGGGGGATATAGGGAGAGCTCAGAGTCCCTGTCAGGACCTCAAGGGGCTCCAGGGAGAGCTGGAGAACCCCTGCCAGGACCTCAAGGGGCTCCAGGGAGAGGTCAGAGTCCCTGCCAGGACCTCAAGGGGCTCCAGGGAGGGCTCAGAGTCCCTGTCAGGACTTCAAGGGGCTCCAGGGAGAGCTGGAGAACCCCTGCCAGGACCTCAAGGGGCTCCACGGAGAGGTCAGAGTCCCTGCCAGGACCTCAAGGGGCTCCAGAGAGAGCTCAGAGCCCTGCCAGGACCTCAAGGGATGCCAGGAGAGCTGGAGAGGGACTGGGGACAAGGGATGGAGGAGCAGGACACAGGGAATGGCTTCTCACTGTGGAGGAGCATGGGGAGGTGTCCCTCAGGATGGGTTTGGGATCTGTTGGAGAGTCCCTGGGCTCCTTAAGAGGCTCCTGTGTCCCACAAAAAGGCTGAGGGCACAGCTGGAGTGTGGCTGCCTTGGCCTGAGGGTCACTGGGGCAGCCCCTCGTGCTCCTCAGGCTTTGCCTCTCAGGCCTGAGGGAGATTTTTGGGCAGAGCTTTGCTGGGAGCTCTGACAGAAGCACCAGGCAGCAGCAGGGTTCCAGGGAGGCTCTGCTGGAGCCGTTTCCTTGGGAGCAGAAGGCTCTGGAAGCGCTGCCAGCCAGCCAGAGGAAGATGGGCTGGTGCTGCCCAAACATTTCCAAGCTGGGCAATGAATCTGGGACTGGAGGTCTGGGGAAGGAAATCCAGATTTTGGGAATAAACTGGATTTCTCTTGAACCGTGACTTGATTCCCCTGGGAGCTGCCTCAGCCTCTCCCGAGCAGAACTCCCCCCCAAAGTTGTGTTTTTCACCCCAAACTGAGCCCCCAGCAGCCCCTCAGCACCGTTTGTGTCGTTGTGTCACCCCCCTCCAGGCCACGGGATGGACACCAGGCCTGCCATGGCCATCTTTGAGCTGCTGGATTACATCGTGAACGAGGTGGGTATTTGGTTTTCCCTGGGGTTCCTCAAGGGATGGCCCTGCCCTGCTGAGTCAGGGTGGGATCTGGGATGGTTTTTGCTCAGTCATGGAATCCCTGAATGGGTTGGAAGGACCTTGATGCTCATCCAGTGCCACCCCTGCCCGTGGCAGGGACACCTTCCCCTGCCCCAGGCTGCTCCCAGCCCGGCCTTGGACATCCCAGGGATCCAGGGGCAGCCACAGCTGCTCTGGGAATTCCATCACAGGGAGGAATTTCATCCCAAAATCCCATCTAAACTTTCCCTCCTCCAGCTTAAGGCCACCCCCCTTGTCCCACAGAAGCTCACAAAGGAAGGGCAGTTTCCCTTCCCAGGGTGATGGAAAATTCTCATTTTTGGGGCTGTTTCATCAGCCATAGGCACGGCCAGAGCTGGGGTTTGTGAGCTTGGGGGTAGGATTGGGATGCTCTGTGGTTTCCCAGCTTTGGCAGCAGATCCAGGAGTGGCAGGGAAGGCTTTTCCTGGCTGGAAAAGCAGTGAGGATGAGGAGGGTGAGAGTGGCTGTGGAGCACAGCCCCCCTGGCACTGATTTTTGGCGCAGTAGCACAAGCAGTGGTGCAGGAACCCCTTTTTCCTTCTCTCCACAGCCTCCTCCCAAGCTGCCAAGTGGAGTCTTCACGCAAGATTTCCAGGAGTTTGTAAATAAATGGTGAGGATTTCATCTCCTGGCTGGAGGTGGAGGCCTGGAGGTGCTCCCTGACAGCTCTGCCTGATCATCCCACCTCGTGCTGGGAGCTCCTGCCTTGGGAAGGGTTGGAACAAAAGCAATTTATTCGTGGGGCTGCTGAGAAGGATCCCAGCTCCTTCTACATCCCAGCCTGGTGGTGGAGCAGATCCTGGGGCTGAGTCACCCCGTGGGCACAGGGACACCTGCAGGTGCTGCCAGAGTCCCAGTGAACCAGAGATTGGATGTTACAAAAAAAAAAAAAACAACAAAAAATCCCAATTCCTGCCAAGCTTTAGGGCTTTTTCTCCATCTGCAGGGCACAGTTTGTCCCCAGAGTGTGGAGGAGATGGCTCCTGCAGCTCTCCCTGGCAGGGCTGGGGCCTCTCCCAGGATCCTGAGGAGGCTTTGGGTGAAGCTGGAGCTTCTCCAGCCTGACCCCCACCAGGAATCTCACGTCGGCTCCGCTCTCTTGTTCTTCTCGTTTCAGCTTAATTAAAAACCCAGCAGAACGAGCAGATCTGAAGATGCTGATGGTGAGTGGGGAGAGGGTTTTTCTCCTGCCCTGGGGTGGCACCAGCTCTGCCAGCTGCTGCCCCATCCCTCTGGCTCCAAAGGCTGGGAATTCCCGGGCTGAGCTCAGGGTGGGGCCGGGCAGAGGGAGGGAATGACCCCCTTGGAGCTCTGCTGGGAGCCTCTCCAGCCTCTGCTGAGGTGCCTGGGACAAGCCTGGCTGCTCACCTGGCTGCCACCGAGGGCTGGATCCCAGCTCTGCTCTCATCCCAGAGATCCAGCTGAGTCCTGGGCAGCGGGGAACAGGGGGGGATTCTGCTCACTCAGGTGAGACCCCACCTGCAGAGCTGCCTCCAGCTCTGCTCCAACAGCAGAAGCACCTGGAGCTGCTGGAGAGAGCCCAGAGGAGGGGCTGGAGCCCCTCTGGAGCCAGGCTGGGAGAGCTGGGGGTGCTCACCTGGAGAGGAGAAGCTCCAGGGAGAGCTCAGAGCCCCTTCCAGCACCTAAAGGGGCTCCAGGAGAGCTGGAGAGGGACTGGGGACAAGGGATGGAAGGACAGGACACAGGGAATGGCTCCCAGTGCCAGAGGGCAGGACTGGCTGGGATTTTGGGAAGCAATTCCTCCCTGTGAGGGTGGGAGGGCTGCGAGGAACAAACCTTTCCCCCAAATCCTCTTTCCCCGCATCAGCATCTTCCCCTCTCTCCAGGGCCTATCCCACAGCATTTTTTGGGATCTGGGATGCTCCTGGGGATCGTTCCTGACCTCGTTTTCCCCCTGTGCTTGCAGAGCCACACGTTCATCAAGCGCTCCGAGGTGGAGGAGGTGGATTTTGCGGGCTGGCTGTGCCGGACGCTGCGGCTGAACCAGCCCAGCACTCCCACCCGAGCTGCCATGTGAGGCCGGCCCGGCAGCGCTGCCTCTCCTCCCTCGGCGGCAGAGCTGCCCCCTCCTTCCTCCCTCGCAGCCCCGCCGAGCCCCAGCGCCAAAAGCTCCGGCCCCCAAAGCTCCGGGCGGCGGCGGCGGCGGCGGCGGCTCCGTCCCCGCGGGGCTGCCCCGGCGGGGGTCGCTCCCGTCGGCTCTGGGGGGCTGTCCCAGGGCCTCTGCTCCAGCTCTGGAGCTCCTGACACTTGGGAATTGTGGTGCTGCTTATGTCGGTTTGTCTTTATTTTGGGTTGGTTTGTTGGTTTTTTGGGGGTTTTTTTTGCGGGTTTTTTTTTTTGGGTTGTTTTTTTGGTTGGGTTTTTGTGTTTTTTTTGTGTTTGTTTTTTTTTTCTTGGAAATGTGTTCGCGCTGGGGTTAAAGGAGAAGGTGATGGGAGGGATGTGAGCGAGCGAGCAGCTGGTGCTTCTCCTCCTCCCCGGCTTTCCTCTCTCTCTGGGATGGAGAATCAGCGGGATCAGGAATGGAGAAAATCTGCCTGGGGTGGCCCAGAGCGGTGTCACCGCCCTGCCTGGGGGGGCACGGCTGGGCTCTGGGCTGGCCCTGGGGTGGGGGGGACAGAGCAGAGATCATCGCTGTGGGGTGTGTGTGTGTGTGTGCCCGGTTTTTTTGCTTTTTAAACGGTTCTTTTAAAGCCTGGCCTTGTCCCGCGCTGGATGTTCAGGGGAGGGGACCGGGGACGGGGATGAGGATGGGGATGAGGATGGGGATGGGGATGAGGATGGGGACAGGGATGAGGATGAGGATGGGGATGAGGATGAGGATGAGGATGAGGATGGGGATGAGGATGAGGATGGGGATGGGGATGAGGATGAGGATGAGGATGGGGATGGGGACAGGGATGGGGATGGGGATGAGGATGGGGATGAGGATGAGGATGAGGATGAGGATGGGGATGAGGATGGGGATGAGGATGAGGATGGGGATGAGGATGGGGATGAGGATGAGGATGGGGACGGGGATGGGGATGAGGATGGGGACGGGGATGAGGATGAGGATGAGGATGAGGATGGGGATGAGGATGAGGATGAGGATGGGGATGAGGATGAGGATGAGGATGGGGATGGGGATGAGGATGGGGACGGGGATGAGGATGGGGATGAGGATGAGGATGGGGATGAGGATGAGGATGAGGATGGGGATGGGGATGGGGATGAGGATGGGGATGGGGATGAGGATGGGGATGAGGATGAGGATGAGGATGAGGATGGGGATGGGGATGAGGATGGGGATGGGGATGAGGATGAGGATGAGGATGGGGATGAGGATGAGGATGAGGACGGGGATGGGGACAGGGATGGGGATGGCTCCCACTCTCCAGGTGAGGGGAAAACCCGAATTTCCCTTCCCTGGAGGGGCGGAGGCAGAGCCCGGCCGTTCCCGGTGTCCGTGCCGGGTTTGGGGGGGTCCCTCTCCTGATCCCATCGTGGGGGGGGCACAGGGAACTCGCCCCCCTCCCCTCCCCTCCCCAAGGCTGCAGTTTTTCCCCTCCCAGCTGCCTCCAGCCCATCCCAGGGGTGGCCTCAGCCGTTGTGGCCGTGGCAGAGCTCCAGGATTCCCTGCCGGAGCCCCCCTGGCCGGGGATGAACCCACCCGGAGCCGCCTCAGCCATCCCCGGGCTTGTCCCTCCCACCAAGGACATCGCAGCCCGACCCCCCTCCCTTCCCACCACGTGGATTTTGGGGTGAATCCTCCCCCCTGAGACCCCCCCCTCTCACCACCCCATGAGGATTTGGGAAGTTGGGTGGGAATGTTTTGGTGTTTCCCCTTTTTTTTTTTGGGTTTTTTCTTTTTTGGGTTTTTTTTTTTGGCAGCTGCCATCCCCACCGTGGCAGCCCCCCCCAAAAAAATTAACTCCCAATTGGGCTGGGTAACCCCAAACCCCTCAAATCCTTTTTTCTTTCCTGTTTTCCAGCACAGGACAAAGGCACTGCCCTGCCTGGGTCCCCAAAAGGGGGGACACCCCAAGGTTTTTTGGAGGGCAGGGGGGGAAACACCCCAGTTTTGGGGGGGAAACATCCCAGATTTGAGGGAAACACCCCAGATTTGGGGGGGAACACCCCAGATTTGGGGGGAAACACCCCAGTTTTGGGAGGAACACCCCAGTTTTGGGAGGAACACCCCAGTTTTGGGGGGGAAACACCCCAGATTTGGGAGGAACTCCCCAGTTTTTGGGGGGAAACACCCCAGATTTGGGAGGAACACCCCAGATTTGGGGGCAAAACACCCCAGATTTGGGGGGAAACACCCCAGTTTTGGGAGGAACACCCCAGTTTTGGGGGGGAACACCCCAGATTTGGGAGGAACTCCCCAGTTTTTGGGGGGAAACACCCCAGATTTGGGAGGAACACCCCAGATTTGGGAGGAACACCCCAGTTTTGGGGGGGAACACCCCAGTTTTGGGGGGGAAACACCCCAGTTTTGGGAGGAACACCCCAGTTTTGGGGGGAACACCCCAGCTTTGGGGGGAACACCCCAGTTTTGGGGGGTCTGTGCTTGCTGGCTCAGCTGATGCCCAGCCAAGCCACCCTGGAGCCGCGGGGTGCTGGATGTGATGGATTTTTTCCTCTTATTTTCTGTGGGAAGCAGGGAAGGTTCCTCAAGTTTCGGGCCATTTTCCATCGGTTTTGCTGCTGGGTTTTAGAGGAGGAAGAGGAGGAGGAGGAGGAGCGTGGATGGAGCAGTTAGGTGGTGCAATTAAATAATTAAATTTTTTTTTTTTTTTTTAATTCGAGATTTTCATCATGGGTGGGGAGGGGAGGCAGGGGAAGGGGAGGGGAGGGTTGGAAATAAGAAATAAACGGCACTTTACATTTCCAGGCGGTTTTTTTGTGGTGGTGGTGGTGGCTCGGGTGGGTTTAACCCCTTTGGAGCCGGAATTCCAGGCGGGAGCGCTGGGATGTGCCGCTGGCTCTGCCCGGGCTGCGCTGCCTCCAGTGGAAGCGGGAGACACCGGGATTCTCCTGGCACCAGGCAGCTCCCGGACGTGGAAATTCAATTCCAAGGACCTAAAATCCAGTTCATTTCCAAATATTCCACTTGGAAATATTTTTTTTTGGGGTGGGGGAGCGAAAAATATTTAGGGGTGTTCTAAATTTGGGGTGAGCGGGAGCTGGGTAAAGCTTAAAAAAATCCCAAATCGGGCCCAAAACGGGGAAATATTTTGCAGTTTTTTTGTGAACGATGCAGGGGCTCCGGGGGTGACATCAGCGCGGTGCCGTCCCCAATTCCAGGCTCCTTTTGGGACATTTTGGGGGATCCCACGGTGCCATCCCCAATTTCAGGCTCTTTCTGGGACATTTTTTGGGGGGTCCCGCGGTGCCATCCCCAATTCCAGGCTCCTTTTGGGACATTTTGGGGGGTCCCATGGTGCCATCCCCAATCCCAGGCTCCTTTTAGAACATTTTTTTGGGGGTCCCATGGTGCCATCCCAAATTCCAGGCTCCTTTTGGGATATTTTTTGGGGGGTCCCATGGTGCCATCCCCAATCCCAGTCTCCTTTTGGGATATTTTTGGGGGGTCCCATGGTGCCATCCCCAATCCCAGGCTCCTTCTGGGATATTTTTGGGGGGTCCCTACTCCAGGCTCCCGCGGTGCTGCTTTGGGGGGGTCCTGGTTTGTTTTTTCCTGGTGTTTTGGGGTCCCCCCAGAACTCTGGGGTGCCCTGCAGAGCCCCCGGGGTGGGCTGGCTGCACCCCTGGCAGCTTTTTGGGGTCGCCAGGGTGGATTTGGGTGCCACAGGGGGATTTTGGGGGTGCAGGGGGGAAAAGGGGATCCCCACCCCTTGCTCAGCTTGTAGGGCACAATTGGGGGGGGGGGGGTTGGGGTCTTACCCCCCCACTCATGGGGTGGGGTGGGGTGGGGGTTTAGAGCTGATTTGGGGGGCGGGGGGAATTCTGGGGGGTTCACATTTTGGGGGGGGACGGGGGGGCACCCTGAGCGTGCTCCGGGCGCGCTGGGGGAAAACGAAAGCAGCCGGGAGCCGGGGCTGCTGGGGCAGGGCAGCCACGGGCCCCGGGGTGCAGCCTCCCCCACCCCAAACCCCACCCCAAACCCCACCCCAAACCCCACCCCAAAACCTCAACCCCGCCCCGCTCTGTCTGGGGGGGCTCAGGGACCCCCCCTCAATCCCCACCCCACAGCCGCCCTGCCTCAGTTTCCCCACCTGCTCGCTGGGGTTAATGACCCCAAACCTCCCTAAAACCGCCCCAAAACTCCCCAGGGAGGGGGGGAGGGTGAGGGGGGAGGGGGCGAGGAGCTGAGCCGGGGTTATTTAAGGAAAAATAAAAAAAAAAAAAAGGGGAAAAAGGGGAAATCCGAGGGAGCCGAGCGTGGAACGAGACCCCCGAGCTGTTGTGGGGTGGGGGGGGGAGCTGTTGATCAAAGCTTTGCTTTTCTCGCTTTCTCTTCCTTTAATTAATTCAACCCCCCCCCAAAAAAAGATCATTAATTCAAAATCCACCCGAAAAATCTCGCCGGGATCCCCCCCCCACCCCCGCCCGTGTCAGGAAAAGCAGGGACCGAGCTGAGGGGGGGGGGGGGGGCTGGGGGTGGCACAGCCCCGCCAGGGTGGGGACAGCGGTGTCCCCGTGTCCCCCGCGGTGTCCCCGTGTCCCCCCCCCGGGGCGGGCCCGCAGCCCGGGCTTGTCCCGTCCTTGCCGGGCTGGCTCGGAGCCCCACCGTGACCTTGGGCTCCGTGTCCCCTCCCCAGCCTGGGGGGGGGGGGGGGCGACACGAGGGGGGGGGGTGGGGGACACGTTGGGGACACCGAGGGTGGCACGTGGTGGTTTGGGGAGGTGACCTCAGGCAGCTTGGCGGGGTGACACGAGTGGGTCTGGGGGTGACACGGGGAGGTGGGACCCGAGTGGGGTTTGGGGGGACAGGGAGGTGTCCCCGTGGGGCTGGGGGTGACCCAGAGGAGCCCGAGGGGTGACACGAGTGGCTTTGGGGGGGGGAGGGGGGTGGGCAGGGAGTGAGGCTCCCCGAGGGTGACACCCCCCCCTGAGGTGACACCCGTGGGTTTGGGGGGCACGGGGGTGCCTCATGGGGTGACACGTGAGGGGGGTGACACGGGTGGGTTTGGGGGGTACAGAGGTGCCCCATGAGGTGACAGGTGGGTTGGGTGACCCGAATGGGCTTTAAGAGGCGCCTGGTGGGGACACGAGTGGGTTTGGGGCAGGTGAAGGTGCCCCGTGGGGATGACACGAGGGGGTTTGGGGGGCACCGGGGTGACCCCGTGGGGTGGCTGATAGGCAGGGTGACCCAGAAGGGACCTGGGGGTTGCCCCGTGGGGACACGAGTGGGTCTGGGGTCGTGTGACATGCGGCAGGAGGTGCCCCATGATGTGACACGTGTGGGTCTGTGTGACACTCCCGGCAGAGGGGAGGTGACACCGTGTGACACGCGTGGGTCTGGGGTCTGTGCGCGTGTGTCTGTGACACTCCCGGCAGGGGGGAGGTGACACGCGTGGGTCTGGGGTCTGTGCGCGTGTGTGTGTGACACTCCCGGCAGAGGGGAGGTGACACCGTGTGACACGCGTGGGTCTGGGGTCTGTGCGCGTGTGTCTGTGACACTCCCGGCAGGGGGGAGGTGACACGCGTGGGTCTGGGGTCTGTGCGCGTGTGTCTGTGACACTCCCGGCAGAGGGGAGGTGACACCGTGTGACACGCGTGGGTCTGGGGTCTGTGCGCGTGTGCCTGTGACACTCCCGGCAGAGGGGAGGTGACACCCTGTGACACGCGTGGGTGCGGCTCCCGCTGTCACGCGACGCGGAGGGGGGGGGCGCGGACCATCCCACTCCCCGCGCGGGCGGGGGGGGGTCTGCGGGGTCCCTTCTCGGGGCTCCCCCGGACGCTCCCCCCCCGAGCCCCCCTCTCCTCCCCCCCGCGGCCTCTCCCCGCTGCGCCCCCCCCCCGGCCGGAGGCGGCTGCGCCCCGCGGGGGGGGGGGGAGGGGGGGGCGCGGCGGGCGGGGGGGGGGGCGGCGCGCGGCCCCTTTAAGAGCGGGGCGGCCCCGGCCGGAGCAGGAAGGAGCCGCATACGGGCCTCGGCGAGCAGCTCCCGCGGGGCGGCCAGAGCCTGCTCCGCCCGCCCGCACGGCCCGGCCCGCCCGCCTCGGCACGGAGCGGCCCGCTCCGCTCGCCCGGACCGCTCGGCCCCCGCCCGGTACGGAACTGAGGGGAGCAGGGGGGGGGGGGCGGGGGGGGGTCGTGCATGGGGGGGGGGGGGGGGGGTGGATCAGTCCTGACCCTCCCCCCCCCCCCTCCTCCCAGGGGTGGTGGGGGGGGAGTGCGGGGGTGGGGAGGGGTCGGTTGGGTCCGTTGCGGGGGGGGGGTGGGGGCTGCCCCCCCCCACTCCGCCCCCCCCTCCGTATACGTTGTACTTGGCCGGGCCGTGCTGGGGGGGTCGCGGAGGGGGGGGGGGAAGGGTTCGGAGAGGGGAGGAGTGGGGGGGAGCGCGGCGCGGGGGTTGCTGGGAGCTGTAGTCCCTCGGCGGCGCCGCGCCGCAGGTGCCGGTGGGCGCGCGGACTGCGCTTCCCGGCGGCCCGTTCGCCGGCGGCGAGCGGGAGGCGTGTTGATGGGCAGCGGGCGGGGCCAATCGGGGCGCGCCCTCCGCCCCGTACGCCCGCCCCGCCCGCCGCCGCCCGGCCCAATGGCGGGCGCCGCGCGGGGTGGCCGGGGACGGGCGCGGCGGGGCCTGCGCGGCTCCCCCGCCCTCACCCGCGACCCCCGCCCGGGCCCGGCACCGCCGCGACCCCCGCCCGCCCCGCCGCCCACGCGGGGCCGCCAGCGACACCTTCCTCCCCCCCCACCACCTCCTCCCCCCGGCGCCCCCCCGCCCCCGCCTCCCCCCGGCCTCCATTGCGGCGCCCGCCCGGGGGAAGGGGTGGGGTCGTGGCGCCCGGCCAAGGCTCCCTGTGGGCCCCGCGGGGGGGGCGGCCCGGGCCGGCGGGGGGGGGGAGGCCGGTCATGGGTGGGGTCCCCCGGGGCCGCCCCGTGCGGGGGCGTCGGGCCGGGCCGTCCCCGCGCACCCCAAGGTCGTTGCCGGCCGGGGGGCGCCTGCCCGGCCCGCTCCGGCCCTGCGCGGCCGGGGTTGTTTTTAACCCCCCTTGGCCGTCCCTTATCTCCCCCCGGCCGGCTGCGGGCAGGGGAGGGGAGCGGGGGGGCCGCGGTGATAATCCCCCCGCGGGGCTGGGGCGCTGCTGCCCGGAGGAGCCCGGCGGGATAAGCCTCTCCCCCCCGGCGGGACTGCGCAGCAGCCAGGCCGGCTGAGCTTTGGCAGTGAGGGGCAGCATCCCTTGGTCCCCTTTGCCAAAACATTCCCTGCCTGCTCGGGGGACCCGGCATTGCCTCATCATCATCATCATCATCATCATCCCCCAGCGCGGGGCTCGGGTTTGGACGCGGTGGTGGCTCGGGTCAGGTGCCCAAAAGTGCCGTGCTGAGTCCCCCGTGACACAGCCAAAGGTCCCTGCCCTCTTCCCCTTGGAGCCGTGCTTGGGGAGGCTGGAGAGGGGACAAAGTCACGGGCACACGGCTGGCACCGGGGGCTGGGAGCTGGCCACTGCCAGGGAAAGGCTGCCTTGGCCGTGTCCTTCCCAGGAGTGTGGGAAAAGTTTGGTTTCTGGAGCTGTAATCAGGAGAGGCCGAGAGGTTGGATGTCAGGAAAAGGTTCTTTTTTCCAGAGCACGGTGGGGCGCTGGACAGGTCCCCCAGGGAACGGTCCCAGCCCCGAGGAGCACGTGGACAACGCTCCCAGGGGTGCACGGGCTGGGCTTCTCGGGGTGTCTGTGCTGGGCTGGGTGATCCCCCTGGGTCCCTTCCAGCTGAGGTTATTCCGTGGAAAGCCCTGGGACTCCAGGACGTGTAAATCCCGGCGTTCCTATGGTGAAAGCAACAGTTCCTGTTGTACAACCCCGGCCGACGTGACTGCCTGGCCCCTGCCTGGCTCTCCGTGTTCCCAGCTCCTGCAGAGACCCTTGGGCTGAGGTTTGGGGCAGCCAAAGTTTCTTTGGGCTCAAGGAACTCTCGGTAAGAGTTTGCTTGCTGGTCCCAGTTCAAGAGCAGCCGTGCTCCCCGGGGCTGTTAATTGTCCTGGCTATCGAAACCATAACTTATATAATAAAACTATTTTATGGACATGGGCAGAGAAAGGTTCTGCCTGGAAGAATTTACAACCTAATGAGGGCTGGGGTTGCGCTCGGCGTAGCAACGGGAGCTAAAAGGTCATCCTGGCACTTTCCAAAAGCGTTTGGGGTGGTTGCTGGTGGGATTTTTTTTTTTTTCGAGGAATTGTGTGATTTCTCAAAGATTCTGCCGGTCCTGGTTGGACATTGCAGCGTGTGGGCTCTTCTGGAGGCTGAGCAGGAAGAGCCAGGCTGGCTTTAATTCTGATGGTTTTGCTGGAGTTGTTGGATTTCAACTACTTAAAAAAAAAAAAAGAAAAAAAAAAAAGAAATAAAAGAGACGGAGAGAAACTGAGGAGTTTATTAGAGAGGAGCCTTTCTTGTTTAATATTCATTCTGGCCCCTGTTTAGGCTTGTTCTGGTGAAAGAGGGAGTGAGGAGGCGCAACCCAAACACGGGTGAGATGGTGGGATTTTTCCACCAAGCCTTAATTGCTTCAGTAACTCCAGGGACGGTTTTGCAAGGCAGGAGAGCTCTTAATAAACGTGGTGGTGAATGAAAGTAGTTCTTCACTTTGCTGCTCTGCAACTCTTCCTCTGCCTCTGCTTTTTTTTTTTTTTTTTTTTTTTTTTTTTTTTTTTTTTTTTTTAAATTATTAATCGTTTTTCACTCGTATTTCATCTCGTGGCCGTGGGTCTGGTGAAGATCTTGGGCTTGTGGCTTCATGAGGAGCTCTGCTCCGTGGAGGAGCCGGGTGGAATTAATTTGGCACGCTGAGGGCGCCGGGTTCCCTTCGCTCTTTGGTGACTTTTGGAAGCGGAATTAAAAATTCCAGTTGTTCTCCCGGCGTGGGAATTTGGATGTGGGCACGGGACGCAAATGAGGGGTGAAATTTATGCTGCCATCGAGGCTCTGTGGTGGTTTGGGGTGCTCCTGTCTCCCTTCAAAACTTGATTTTTGGGCTTGAGTGCTGGGGTTTAACTGCAGGACCGAGTCCCACCTAAAAACTCTGAAATCCCGGGTCTGCCTCTGAGACAGAGTCCAAATGCTGCCGAGCTGTGGTTTAATCCTGATTAAAACTGACACTTGAGGCTTTTCTCCCCGTCTCGGGATGCTGAGTTTTTTTGGAAGACGAGCCTGTGTGGCGAACAATTAGAACCCGGCTCGTTATCTCTCCTAGCCCAGGCAATAAACAGTTGCTTTAACTCTACTCTCAACCAGCCTTAACCTCCAATTCGAGCAGACCAGTCCCGGTCTGTAATTAAAAAAAAACCTTTTGAGGAGCAGAACTCAGGGAAGAAGGGAGGAAGATAGGGCAGCGTCTGGGATGGGGGGAAGCGTTTATTCCCCAATCCTGCGACTCTTTTGATCCCAAACTTCTGCTCTGTCCGTGCGGGTACCAGGGTATCCAGCCTTGCTGGGCGCTGGGCTGAGCTCAGGTGGACTCAGCTTAGCCTGAGGATTGAGGGAGGCCCGGGAGAGCTGCTGGAACAGAGTTTGGAGTAGGGATTGAGGGTCTTTGAGCAGCTCTCAGCAGTTTGAGGTTTGTTTTTGTCTCAGTGCAGTGAAATTCCCGTGAATTCCTGCCGGTGCTGTCGGGGACAACCCCAGCACACGGGGTTGGTGCGGTGGATTTGGGGGATGGAGGAGCTCCTCAGCCCAAAATAAACCCCTCACACACCGAGCTGGGGTGCAGAGGAGCTCTGGGCAGGACGTCAGCGAGAGTTAAACGAGGTCAGGCAAGAGCTGGGATCCTCTGCGAGTATCCAGGGCCGATTGTTCCTCGCCCAGCCCCCTGCCCGTATCGCCTTCCCTGCGCTCCGTTTCAGTTTTCCCCACCCGGCCGGCTCCGGTGGCAGAAACCCCGGGACGGCGATTTCCCTCCCGGCGTGTTAGGGAGCTCCTTCCCCAGCTTCCCCAGGGATTTAGGAACGTCCCGGGATTTTGGGAATCACCCCGAGCTCTGCAGGTGGTGGTTAAGGGAACTATAAAGGCTCGGCTTTAATGCGACGAGGTGCGAGAAATTGGAAACTGCTGCGAGCTGCCCCGGGGCCGCAGGTGGGAGCCAAGGGCACGGCGGTGGGATGAGCCGCAGATCCCTGGAAAAAATGTGCTTGGCTCGGCCAGGCTGGGACACTGCTCCCCCTCGGGATCGTGTTCTCCTCCCTGTGCTTCCCTGTGCCCACCTCAAGCCCTCTCCCCACCCTCGGTCGCTGTTTTCTCCCCGCAAGCAGAGGATGCTCTGCTCCCCCGGCATATCCCGGCGCTGGCTTTTAACTCCCTCGTCCCCACCCTTCACTTCGCTCCTGCTCCCATTTCCTTCCTGGTTCGTGCACCTCCTTATTTCCCACCGGCACACGCTGGGAACCAGCGAGTAAATGTCTTTTTTTTTTTTTTTTTCTCTTTTTTTCCCTCCCACTGTTTGCTGCAGCTGGGAAGGAGCCGGAGGTGGGCTTGTAGCTACAGGTTGGTGCTGTGCACGTTGCTGGGAGCCTCCTGTCCTGACAGGCAGAGAGCACAGGGATCAGCATTCCCTCCTTGCATCCCTGTGCTCCCGGCAGGAAGGAAGGAAGGAGCTCCTCCGTGGCAGGAGAGCGTTTCCAGGGACGAAACCCCGCTGGCTCCGGGGATTCGCGTTCGCTCGTCATCCACCCGGAGTCGGGAGTGGTGGGACGAGCTGTCTGTTAATCCACAAACTGGGAATTACATAAGGGGCTGCCCTGCCCTCTCACCAAACTCCAGTTTTAGTCTTTTATTTCTTTTTCCTTTTTTTTTTTTGTTTTTTTTTTTTTTTTTTTTTTTTTTTTTTTTTTGTTTTGTTTTTTTTTGTTTTTCTCTCCCTCCCCTCATTTCCCAGTGTGGAGAAAGCAGCCGCTCTCTGTGAGGTGTCATTTGAGGCAATTAATTGATGCCAGAGCCTCGGGCAGGACACGGGGCTGGCAGAGGGAATCCTGTGACAGGGGAGAGGGATTTTGGGGGCTGCTGGAATGGGGGGGATTTGGGGTTTGAGCAGTTCTTCAGGCTCTCTGTCGAGGAATCAGAGGGGTAACGTGGAGTGAAGGGGTAAATGCTGTCTGGGACCTGTGGGAATAGGGGAATTTGGGATTTGAGCAGTTTTTTATGGTTCTCTCAGTTCAGGAGACCACGAGAGCTGTGACAGGAGAAGGGGGAGTGTGGGGTGAAGGGGCAGATGGGCTTGGTTTTTCTCAAGGAAACACTGGAGTGACTTTGGGGAGATTTTGGCTGGCCTGGGGACAGGCTCTGGCCTCTGAAGGGGAGGGGGTGTCCGAGCATGACCTGCTCTGATTGTCCTCCTGGGGGTTAAAGCTTCGAGTCCTCAATTGCTCCCTTGGCAAAGGGGCCCCACGTTGCCTTTTTGGAATAGTAACTGCTTATTCCTGCCTGGATCCCGGTGCCTCCAGGCTCCTGGGGCTCCCAGGTTGGAAAAGAACCTTCCTGGGAGCGAGCTGCTCCTGCAGCCAGCACCGGAGCACACACAGCCCCGTGATTTGTGCCGTTTCCCCCTTTTCTCTAACTCCTGAGACTTTTTTAAAAGTATTTTGGAGAACTGTGGCTGGCTCAACCACGGCCTGGTGTTGTCCAAAATCTCCCAAAACCAGGGAGCTTTCCCACAGGAGCCCCGTGGGGCAGAACCTGTTGGAGAGCCAGGAGTTGCAGCAGTGTGGGCACACTTGGGTTTGGTGGGAAGGGTTTGTTTGAACAGCAAAGCTGGGAGTTGCCAGCAGTGCCAGGGTATCCGGCCTTCCTGGGCGCTGGGCTGAGCTCAGCTGGACTCAGCTTAGCCTGAGGGTTGAGGGAGGCCCAGGAGAGCTGCTGGAACAGAGTTTGGAGTAGGGATTGAGGGTCTTTGAGCAGCTCTCAGCAGTTTGGGGTTTGTTTTGTCTCAGTGCAGTGAAATTCCCGTGAATTCCTGCTGGGGACAACCCCAGCACACGGGGTTGGTGCCGTGGATTTTGGGGATGGAGGAGCTCCTCAGCCCAAAATAAACCCCTCACACACCGAGCTGGGGTGGGAGACTCCCCAGGCCCAAACCAAGGCACATTCCTGCCGGATTAAAGCCGGCTTCCGATGACAAAGGAGAAAATTGGCAAGGAGGGCTGGGTGGAGGAACCAGTTCAGGCTCACCTTGCAACATGAGAGGGGTTTGGTGCTGTCAGGGCTGAGGGTGGCAGCTCGGGGAGGCAGATTTGGGATCCTCAGTGTTTGGCCACGTCACTGTTGCCCATCAGCTCCACGTCCTGCCTTTGGCCAGCAGCTGGAAACTGAAGTTTCCCTGGAGCTGCAAGGAAATCCCATCCCAGTGACATCCCAGGGAGCTGTGGAATGTGGCTTTGGGTCATCCCTCATCTGCCTGGGCTGTGGAAGTGAATCCTTGGAGCGGGAGCCGTGGCTCTGGGAACACCGTCAGGTTTCCTGGGAGATGCAGAAGTCTTTCCCAGGCCTTTGGGATGAGCCTGGTCCTTGGGGACACTTGTCCTTCCACTGGAACAATCCCACAGCTGGCTTGTCCAGCCCCAGTCTGGGCCAGCATGTGGAAACCACTGGAATTCGGGCAATTTGGGGAAAACCAAGAGGAACAAGCCCCTTTCTTTCTTCCTGGTGGCTCCATAGCAGCATTCCCAACAATTCCCTGTCGGTGATGAGGAATCCCAGACCTCCAGGCCGACCTGGGTGGTCCCTTCTCCACTGTGGTTCCTCCTTTGGGGGATCTTTATTCCATTCAAGTTCTTGGGATGCTCGTGGAGGGTCTGAGGGATGCTCAGATCCAGTGCCCCATCCTGGCTTCAGTTGGGAGCAATTCCTCCTCCTGCCAGAGCTCCCTTGGCAGCAGCTGCAGGATGTGGGATTCTCCTGTCCCAGCTGAGCCTCTGTGCTGTCAAACCCTGGTGTGTCCTGGCTGCCCTGCAGGGCTTCAGGTGCTTCTGCCCTGGGCATAAAGGGCTCACAGGGAGCTTTGGCTCTTCCCTTCATGAGGGGGAAATGGCTTCAAAATGAGGGCAGGGATAGATGGGATATTGGGGAGGAATTCCTCCCTGGGAGGGTGGGGAGACCCCGAGATGGAATTCCCAGAGCAGCTGTGGCTGCCCCCGGATCCCTGGAAGTGCCCAAGGCCGGGTTGGAGCAGCTTGGGACAGTGGAAGGTGTCCCTGCCCATGGGATGGAACCAGGACGAGCTTCAAGGTTCCCTCCCAACCCACAGCAGCCCAGGACTGTGGGATTTTAGGGATGTATGGATCAGTGCACTGGGAATCTGCAGGGTTTGGGGCAGAGCTCCTTTCCCTTGGAGCAGCTGCTCGCTGTGGCAGGGCTGTCTGAGGGAGCTGCCTGTGCTGCCCAGGCACATCTCTGCAGAGCAGGGAGAGGAAAACCTCCCTGGCAGGTCGGACCTGGCCGGGGCAGCCCGGCTGTTTTGGTTACGTGGGCTGGGCTGAGGCGGGGGGAGGCTGCTGGAGCCCAGGGGCTGTCGGAACGATCTCGGATCTTCTTCCACTTCACCTTCAACTTGAGACTTTGACTCATCCCAGGATGGTTTGGGTTGGAAGGGACCTCAAAGCTCATCCAGTGCCACCCCCTGCCACGGGCAGGGACACCTCCCACTGTCCCAGGGCTGCTCCAAGTCCCGTCCGACCTGGCCTTGGACGCTTCCAGGGATGGAGCAGCCACAGCTTCTCTTGGAGTTTCGTTCCAGTCCTTCCCCACCCTCACAGGGAAGAATTCCTCCCCAACATCCCATCTAAACCTCCTCTCAGTTTGAATCCATTCCCCCTTGTCCTGTCACTCCATGGCCTTGTCCAAAGTCCCTCCCCATCTCTCTGGGAGCCCCTTGAGGCCCTGGAAGGTTTCCAGAGCCTTTGCAAGCAGCATCCCAGCATCCAAAGGAGAACTACAAGAAGTGGGATGCTCTGATCTTTTGGAAGGAGCAGAACAATCCAACCACTCCAGGGAATCCCTGGAGGGAGCAGGGTTTGATCAGGGCTGTGATCTTTGGGAGCCATCTGAGCCCTCCTTGTGTGGTTCAGTCTCATTCCTCATCCCTCACATCCCAAATCCAGAGCTGCGGTCGCTTTTCCCTGTTGGGAGCTGGGCAGGGGCTGGAGGGGATGGATGCTCAGAAAACAGAGCCAGATTGTCCAGAGCAGCCCGCAGATATTTGCAGGGCACTGCTTCTGCTCCCATCTCTTCACTTCAAGGGCTGCATGATCTTGGTCATGTTACCCTGGGTGGCTCAGGACAGAAGGCAGCTGGAATTCACTCTTCCCCACTTACGGCTCCATTGCCTTCTCCAGACCCAGGATTTCTTCCTGCTGCATCGTTGAAAATGTAGTTTTATTTAAAATAAAAGCATTCTGAAGGGCTTTTTTTTTTTAATCTTGGGTTTTTCCCACAGTGCAGTTCCTTCTGTTGATGTGCAGGGCCTTCCTCTCAGGAACATCCAGCTGTTCTCCAGGCCCAAATAATTGGGATGGCTCAGCCCTACAGCACTGGCAGCACATTCCTGGTTGGGAGCAGTTGGAATTGTGAGGCAGGCAAAACACCCCCTTTGTGGGAGTCCAGGGCATTCCTTTGGATCCCCTGGACAAACACAAACCTGTACAAGGGGGTTTAAAACCTGTAAAAGGGGGGTCTGGGATTTGTACAGGGGGGGTTGTAGACCCTGGCACAGACCTCAGACAGGCAAGAGCCTTGACTTTAGTCCATGGGAGAGGCTGCCAACATTAAAAGAGGAATTGCAAGCCTCCAAGGGTGGTAGAAGGTTGTATTATTTTCACATTTGAGGTTTTAGAATAGGGATGACCAGAGACAAGATGAAGGATTCTGGGTGGTGCCCTGGGATCTTCTCCTTCTTCTTCCCCCTGTACAGGTTTTAAACCTCCCTGTACAGGTATTAAACCCCCCTGTACAGGTATTAAACCCCTCTGTACATGTTTTAAACCCCTCTGTACAGGTTTCTGTTTGTCATGGGGATCCAAAGGAATGCCCTGGACTCTCACACTCCTCTTCCCCTTCCTGCTGCCTCCCCTGTGTGTGTCCCGAGGCCTCGGCAGAGTTTCGGGTGGATCCTGGGCAGAGGGAGACCTGCTGGGGCCTGTCCTGGGCTGGCTGGCAGCACAGGCACTGCCTCCTGCTCCCCGTGGCCACAGAGCTGCCTCATCCCACGGCAGCCAGGCTGCCAGAGGTGTCCCTGCTGCTGGGGGAAGGACGAGGGGGACAGGGGTGGTGCCTCCCGAAATGTAAAGAGGTGAGGATTTGTGGGGTGTGAGCTGCTCACGGGGAAAAATTCCCTCCAGCTGCTGGTGAGGGGATGCTGGGATGGTGTTTGGGCCTTGGGCAGCAACCACTGGGGTTTTTGTTTGTTTGGTTGGGGTTTTTTGGGGTTTTTTTGTTTAAAGCACCATCATTTTCATAGTTTTTTCCCTGCCTCAGTCGTGTGCGTCTGCTCCAAGAAATCCCAGAGCAGCCTGGGATCCTTGGGCAGGAGACTGGGTGTCCCAAATTCCGGAATGGTTTGGGTTTGGATGGACCTTTCAGGTTTCCAGAGCCCTTGCAAGCAGCATCCCAGCATCCAAAGGAGACCTACAAGAAGTGGGATGCTCTGATCTTTGGAAGGAGCAGAACAATCCAACCACTCTGGGGAATCCCTGGAGGGAGCAGGGTTTGATCAGGGCTGTGATCTTTGGGAACCAGCTGAGCCCTCCTTGTGTGGTTCAGTCTCACTCCTCATCCCTCACATCCCAAATCCAGAGCCCATGTCCCCATGGCAGGGACATCCTGCAGTGTCCCAGGCTGCTCCAGCCTGGCCTTGGGCACTTGCAGGGATCCAGGGGCAACTGCAGCTCTCTGGGAATTCCATCCCAGCCCTTCCCCACCCTGGCAGGGAGGAATTCCTTCCCAATCTCCCATCCAAGCCTGTCGATTTGAATCCATTCCCTCTCACCCTGTCACTCCATGCTCATGTCCAAAGCCCCTCTCCATCCTCCAGAGCTCAGCTATTCCCAGGGAATGTTGCTCTGTGGATGGCAGAATTCCCTGAAGCCTCCTGCTCCGTGGAGAGGGTGATGCTGATTCTCCCTTCCTGCCCCGAGCAGGTGCCAGGTGTTGCTCAAGTTCTCACCTGTGCTGCTGCAGTGGGTGGCACCCCTGCCTTTGGAAAGAATTTTGGGATCTTTTTCCGCATCAGAGCACGGAGAAAACATTGGCTGCTCCCAGTTCCCCAAGCTGAGCCAGCTCTTCCACCTGTGTATTCCTGAGCCCTCCCAAACTGCTCAGGTTCCTCTCAGTTTTAAGGTAAAGAAGTGAAGGGAAAAGGAGAAAAAAAAAAAACAAAAACCAACAAAACAAAACCCACTGAGGTTCTATGGAAAACTGGTAATTAAAGAGGTGTTTTGTCAGCTCTTTTGGTTGTGATCCCATCTTGATGTGGTCGTCTCATTTGAATGTAAATGTCAAATTCCAGAGCTCCTGGAGGAGAGGGATTGGGTGACACGGTGCTGAGGGAAGCACAAGCTCAGGGGTTTCAGTGAGCTCTGGGTGCTGCTCTTGGGCTGGGGGGGAGTGGTTCTGGGAGGAGAGAGGTGAGGAATTGAGTTTAAAAAAAATATATAAAAAGAGAATAATAAAGTGGCAGTGGTGAGGTCACAGCTTGGGTGCTGCGTCCTGGTCTGGCCCCTGACTGTGAGAAGGACACAGAGGGGCTGGAGCCAGCCCAGAGGAAGGAACGGAGCTGGGAAGAGCCTGGAAAAATGTCTGAGGGAGCTGGGGAGGCTCAGGAGTGACCTTCTGGCTCTGTACAGCTCCCTGACAGCACAGGAGGGGTCAGGTTCTGCTGCCAGGGGACAGCAGGACAAAGGGAAATGGCCCTGAGTTGTACCAGGGCAGGTTCAGGATGGATCTTGGGGAAACTCCTCAGTGGAGAGAACGATGAGATGTTGGCAGGGGCTGCCCAGGGAGGTTTGGAGTCCCCATCCCTGGAGGTGTCCAGGGGAGCTCTGGAAGTGGCACTGGGTGCTCTGGGCTGGGGTCAGGGTGGGTTTTGGGCACAGCTCGGACTCGATGCTCCTGGGGTGCTTTCCCAACCTCAGGGATTCGGTTTTGGCGTCGAGCAGCAACGATGGGGAATCAGCTGGGTGTGGAACATCAGCTCAGGGAGGTGGAGAACTTCCCTCACTGCCATTCACCACCCCAAAAATGACATTTGTCCTGCCTGGGGTTGGGCTGTGTGCGCTGGGCTGGCTCGTGGGGCTGGAATGGCCACAGCTCCGTTGTGTTGGGATTTGGGAAGAGCTGAGGGCAGGCGTTTTGGGGCTGCACAGGGTGTCCCACCAGGGCTGTCAATGTTATGTTCCTAAATCACTCGGAGGGCTCTGCTGTTGCTCCAACCCCTCTTTCCCACGGGCTGTATTTCACCTCGGAGGTTCCCCCTCAGGTGTCTGCCAGGGCCATCCCCAAACTTCTCCCCCACAGCCACTTTTGGGGTGAAATGTGGCACCTCTGGGCCCTGCAGAGCCACCCAGTCTGGGACAGGGACCTGGAGCACCCCAGGAGTGGCCAAGCAGGCAGGGAGAGAATGGAGCTGCTGGGAAATGTAGGTCAGTAGCTGAAGCTCCCCCTTGGTGGCCCATTCAGACCTTTCCTGACCTGGGAGGGGACGAGCCGTGGTTGTGCCGGAGGCTTTTGTCACTCCTCACCTGGCTTCAGGGCATTGCCAAGTGGATTTTGCCCATTCCATCGTGGCCCTTGAGCCCTTTTGGGGTGCTTGGAGCTTCTTCTGAGCCACCCACCTTACAAAGACTCAAGGAAGTTCCCAAAACCCCAAACCCATACTTTGGAACGCTGCCTTTCCCCCTTGGTGATTCCTGGGCTGTTCCCCCAAAGGGATCGGAGGGGTTTTAAGGACTCAATCTCTGGATGTGGCCAGAGCATCCAGGCCTTGAATCCATCCCTGGGAGGGGGGCTGGGGACAGCCCCTCTGCCCCCCGCTGTCCTGGGTGGCTGTGGGACACAAAGGCCGTGTTGTGCGCGGGGTGGCCGAGTTGGAGCAGGCTCCAGGCCGGCCCTGGGCAGTCTCATGACCCTGCAGCCATTCCCAGACTGTGGGGATGATGATCCCAGCCCCCGGGGTGCCTGGATGCTCTGGCTGCTCCCCGTGGTCCCCAGAGCCCGGGGTGTGTGCGGGGACAGACGGACACGGCTCCCTCGGGATCCCTGCCCGGAGCTTCCTGCCCTGCAGCTCACATTCACTGGGGTTTTGGGGTTTTTTTTTGGGGGGGAGAAAAAGCTTTGTAGAGCAGCTCTTGTGGAGAGGAAGGAGATGGGGGAAGCTCCAGAGGTGTTTTTGGGGTGGGCAGGGATTTGGGATCTGCTTTGCTGTGTGCGGTGGCCCCGATCAGGATCAGGAGGGTTTGGGGAGCTCTGGAGCTGCCCCGGTGGGAATGGGACAAGCTGAAGGCAGCAAAGCCTCCCTGGAATCCCAGATCAGGAGTTCCCTGGGGGTGCTGGGGTGGGGTGACCTTGCCCAAGGTCACACCTGGAGCTGGGCCAGGTGTGGAGCCACCAAGCAGCCCTTTCCTCCCTGATGTAAAAACCCCTGAAATCAGGGCTTAAAGGTCAAACCCTGGCGCTCAGGAGGTGGCTCTGGAGTCGATCCCGGGCGTCTCAGGAAGCCACCTGGCTTTGGTGCTTGGTCCTGGGGGGCAGGACTGGTGCCTGCCCCCATCTCCAGCTCCCCTGGATGCTCCCTCCTCCTCCTCACCCCCATCCCATTCCCGCTGCCATCCCCCTGCTGCTGATTATCCGGGAATTTGCTCCAGATGACTTTTCCCCAGCCTCAGACCTGCCTTCTCCTGCCTTTTCTCTGTCTAAAAACAGGAAGGTGCCAAAGTTAAACTCGCTTTCTGGGCTCGACAAAACTTCTCAAAAAGAAGTAAATATGGAAAACTACTGAGGAGGCCGGGGGTGGGTGGGGGAAGCCGGGAGTTGTGCAACCTGGGGCTCCTGCTCCGTGCTGGGACCCGGGGCTGGGAGTTGCTTCCTGGATAATTATTCCTGTTGTGGATCCATCCTGACTCATCCATCCCCCCGCCATGGCGTGTGGGGCAGGCCACGTCCCGCCGTGCCTCAGTTTCCCCATCTGGAAATCAGGAGCTTGGGATGCCTCAGGGTGCTTTGGGGGCCTGGTCTGTGTGTGGATTTCTTGGCTCCCAGTGCTTGGGATGGGGGGGAATGACATTGGAATGACAAAGGCATCGCTGCTTTGAGGAGCATGTGGGTTTGCTGCTTGAGATGGACAAGGAGGGAAGTGTTCAGCCTGATTTTTGGGATCAGAGGACTTGGATTGTGGGAGAATTAGGGGCTGTTCAGGCTCGCTGTCGAGCCCCAGCGCCCCTTTCCCAGCAGAGGGGATCCCTCTGGGTTTTTCCAGCCTTTTTGGGTCTGTCAGGAGTGACTTTATTTATTTATCTCGTCCCGAACAAACCCTTGGCGTGGGGAAGAGCTGCTCCTCCTGCTGGAACCTGTCCAAGATCCAGGTCTGGTGCTGGCACTCGGTGATCCCGGTGTCCTTCCCTCTCTCCTGCTCCCGGGAAGGAGCCAGGAGCTGCCTCGGGTTCCAGGGATCAGCTCTGCTCTGTCAAACACCTGCAGCAGCTGGTGGGGCAGCTGGGGCTCCCCTCTCCCTGCCCTTCCCAAAGGACATTCCCTGCCTGCATCTCTCCAGGTGTGCTGGCACCCAGGGATGAGCCATGGGAATGGTGTTCCCGGGGATGACATCATTGTCTTGGCTGCTCACAGCGAGCTGGGGACCTTCCCAAGTGGGAATGGGGATGGGAAATGCTCCCAGAGGTGGACTGGGATGCACTGGGGGTGGCTCAGGCCGCCGTAGCCCCACGCTGGGCACAGCTGTGCCCGCCCCAGGTGCTGCCTGGCTGGGCAATCCCAGCTCCTTGCCAAGGCTTGCTGCTCTGGCCCGGATCCGCGTTAATTCAGCTGTTTTCTCACTTGAGAGCACCTGGGCTCTGCTCCTCCTCCTCCTCCTCCTCCCCAGGTAAGCACAGGACGGGCAGGACGATGGGAGAGGCGCAGGGGGACACGCACATGGGTGCATCCCTCAGGAATTTGGGAATTCTCCCGATGCTTCCCAGCTCTTGACTCACGGCCTCCCTCCCTCCTTCCTTCCCCACAGCCTTTAGCCTGGAAGATGGCGGGTGGCGTGGACGGCCCCATAGGGATCCCCTTCCCGGATCACAGCAGCGACATCCTCAGCAGCCTGAATGAGCAGAGGAACAACGGGCTGCTGTGCGACGTGGTCATCCTGGTGGAAGGCCAGGAGTTCCCCACCCACCGCTCCGTCCTGGCGGCCTGCAGCCAGTACTTCAAGAAGCTCTTCACCTCAGGGTTAGTGGTGGACCAGCAGAACGTGTATGAGATAGACTTTGTGAGTGCGGACGCCCTGTCGGCGCTGCTGGAGTTCGCCTACACCGCGACCCTCACCGTCAGCACTTCCAACGTCAACGACATCCTCAACGCCGCCACGCTGCTGGAGATCCCGGCCGTCAGGGATGTCTGCACGGATCTCCTGGAGAGGAAGATTCTGGCCAAAAATGACCAGATGGATACAGTAGATCAAATTGATCAGAGGAACCATCTCAGAGCAAAAGAGTACCTGGAGTTCTTCCAGAGCAACCCCGTGAACGGCCACCAAGGCAGCTTTCCGTGGACCAACACAGAGTTGAGAGACCTTCAGAGACTGAACTTCCGAGGCCAAGAGGAGGAGGAGGAGTCGAACTGCAACGGCCTGGACTTCTACTCGCAAGCCACCCCAACCGAAAGACCAAAGGCAAGTGACTGTGACCCTGACAGCAACCCGGCCATGTGGCTGGACCGCGAGGACGAGGAGCCGGTCAGCGGCGGGATGTTCTCCCCTTCCCAGAACGGACATTACAGCAGCCGCGGCTTGGCCACCCCGGGAGAAGAGGAGGGCGGCACCCCCAGGGGCCCCCTGGACCCGCAGGAAGCCGGGGACTCGCCCAGCTTCATCCCCACGGGCACGGAGACCGAGGATGACGCCAGGGAGGTGGATGACCTGGCCGCCAGCGCCCTGCTCCAGCAGATGATCAACTCGGTGGGGCGGCAGCAGCTGGGCGACGACGACCGCAAGGACGAGGACGGGGTCATGGATTATTACTTGAAATATTTCGGCAGTTCCAGCGAGGGCGACGTCTACCCGTCCTGGTCGCAGAAGGTGGAGAAGAAGATCAGGGCGAAAGCATTCCAGAAGTGCCCCATCTGCGAGAAGGTGATCCAGGGCGCCGGGAAGCTGCCGCGCCACATCCGCACCCACACCGGGGAGAAGCCCTACGAGTGCAACATCTGCAACGTCCGATTCACCAGGTACTGCGGGCTGGGCACGGGGGCTGCACCGGGCACGGGGGCTGCAGCGGGCATGGGGGCTGTACCAAACCCAGGGGCTGCACCAAACCTGGGGCTGCACCAAACCTGGGGCTGCACCAAACCCAGGGGCTGCACCAAACCTGGGGGCTGCACACAGACCTGGGGCTGCACCCAGACCTGGGGCTGCACCAAACCCAGAGGTTTCACACAAACCCAGGGGTTGCACGTAAACCTGGGGCTGCACACAAACTCAGGAGTTGCACCAAACCCAGGGGTTTCACACAAACCCGGGGGTTTCACACAAACCTGGCTCTCCCCTCACCCCAGGACGGTCCTGGGTGATTTGATCTCTCTGCTCAACTCATTTCCATCCTAACAAATGAGTTGGGGCTGAAGGCCAAAGCTTTCCAGGGAGATGAGCAGTTTGGGGATGTGACACTTGAGCTCTATCTCAAGGGGCCTGGCTCGATGGGCCGGTGCCACCATCCCGCTGTCCCGACCTGCTGAGCTCTGCTGGAAACCCCACACCAGGGGGAAACAAAGCTGCAGCTCTTGGTCTGTGCAGTGTGGCCAAGGCAGGAGCCAGGGAATCGTTTGGGAACGGCTCCATGGCAGGGCTGAGGTGGTGGTGCTTGGGTTGGAAGGAGCTTGGAGCCAGGGAATCGTTTGGGAATGGCTCCATGGCAGGGCTGAGGTGGTGGTGCTTGGGTTGGAAGGAGCGTGGAGCCCACTCCTCGTGTCCTTGGCAGCCCCGGTGCAGCTCCCCGGGGGCGTTTGCCACGGCCCTGTTCCTAATCAGGGCTGCTCTGCCCCTCGCCTGGGCCACGGGAGCACCAAAGAAAGGGGACATTGTTTGGATCGCTCCGGTTCACTCCAGTCCGTGGCCGGGCGCCGCCTCCTCTCCTCTCCTCTCCTCTCCTCTCCTCTCCTCTCCTCTCCTCTCCTCTCCTCTCCTCTCCTCTCCTCTCCTCTCCTCTCCTCTCCTCTCCTCTCCTCTCCTCTCCTCTCCTCTCCTCTCCTCTCCTCTCCTCTCCTCTCCCCGGGCCCTGCGGCCGCCGGGGCTGTGCCGGGCGGGGGTCCCAGCCCTGGCCCTGCCCGGGGCAGCGTGGGCTGCAGGGCCTGGGGGCTGCTCCCTCCCCTTTCCCTGCTCCCTTTTCCCTTCCCCTGACTGTTCCCTGCCTGCTCCTTGCTGGGTCTGGGACTGCTCCCATCCCTTTCCCTGCTCCTTTCCCCTTCTCTTTCCCTTTTCCCTGCCTGCTTCCATCCCTTTCTCTGCCTGCTCCCTGCTGGGACTGGGTCCTGCTCCTTCCCTTTCCCTGCTCCCTTCCCCTCTTCCCTTTCCCTGCTTCCTTCCCTTTCCCTGCTGGGCCTGGGGCTGCTCCCTTCTCTTTCCTTCCTCCATTCTCTTGCGCTTTCCCTGTTCCCTGTTCCCTTTCCCTGTTCCCTTTCCCTTTCCCTGCCTGCCCAGATATTCCCACTGTGCCATTTCCCACACCCCATGCCAGCCCCTCGTGCTTTGGGGGCTCCATCCCGTGGGGCTGCTCCGTGCTGGATCCGTGCTGGATCCATGCTGGATCCGTGCTGGATCCGTGTGAGATCCGTGCTGGATCCGTGCTGGATCCATGCAAGATCCGTGCAGGATCCGTGTGAGATCCATGCTGGATCCGTGTGAGATCCGTGTGGGATCCGTGCAGGATCCGTGCGGGATCCGTGTGAGATCCGTGTGGGATCCGTGTGAGATCCGTGCTGGATCCGTGTGAGATCCGTGCTGGATCCATGCGGGATCTGTGCTGGATCCGTGCTGGATCCCCGCGGGATCCCGGGGCAGCCGGAGGGGCGGTGGGCAGCGGGCCGTGTCCTGCCCCTTGCCCCGGTGCCGGCCGCGCCCAGCCCACGTTGGAGAGCTGAGGAATGCAGATAATGGCAGGGGCAGGGTGCCAGCCCAGCCCTCCCTCCCTGCCTCCCTCCCCGCTCCCCCGGCCCTGCCACGCGGCACCTCCCTGCTCCGGGGGGCCGGGGGGCCCATCCCGAGCCACTCCATAGTGATCCCCCAGCCACCCCACAGTGACCCAACAGTGACCCCCCAGCCACCCCATAGTGACCCCACAGCCACCCCCCAGCGATCCCACAGTGACCCCACAGCCACCCCACAGCCACCCCACAGTGACCCCACAGTGACCCCACAGTGATCCCACAGTGATCCCACAGTGACCCCACAGCCACCCCACAGTGATCCCACAGTGATCCCACAGCGACCCCACAGCCACCCCACAGTGACCCCACAGCCACCCCCCAGCGACCCCACAGTGACCCCACAGTGATCCCACAGTGACCCCATAGTGACCCCACCCCGCTGGGCACCACCCAGGGCACGGGGAAATGCCGCAGGGCCCCCCGGCACTGCGAGAGGAGGGGAGGCACGGGGATTTTTGGGGAGGGGGAGTTGGTGGGGCAGTGCCACCTCTGCCTCTTTCCATCCTGCTCCCATTCCATGGGATGGGGACCCTGCTCCCGTTCTGTGGGATGAGGACCCTGCTCCTGTTGTGTGGGATGAGGACCCTGCTCCCATTCCATGGGATGAGGACCCTGTTCCCGTTCCATGGGATGGGGACCCTGCTCCCATTCTGTGGGATGGGGACCCTGCTCCTGTTCTGTGGGATGGGGACCCTGCTCCCATTCCATGGGATGAGGACCCTGCTCGCGTTCCATGGGATGGGGACCCTGCTCCCGTTCTGTGGGATGAGGACCCTGTTCCCATTCCATGGGATGAGGACCCTGCTCCCATTCTGTGGGATGGGGACCCTGCTCCTGTTCCATGGGATGAGGACCCTGCTCCCGTTCTGTGGGATGAGGACCCTGCTCCCATTCCATGGGATGAGGACCCTGCTCCCATTCCATGGGATGGGGACCCTGCTCCCATTCCGTGGGATGGGGACCCTGCTCCTGTTCTGTGGGATGGGGACCCTGCTCCCATTCCATGGGATGAGGACCCTGCTCCCGTTCTGTGGGATGAGGACCCTGCTCCCGTTCTGTGGGATGGGGACCCTGCTCCCTCTTGGCTCCCAGGAGAGCTTTGGCACCTGTAAAAAAAAACCAACAAAAACCCTGCTTTTCTAAACCGCCAAATTCCAGCCAAATTCCATCCTCCTGCTTCTCCCCCCAGCAGGGTTTGTGCCCGGAGAAGCCCGGACAGGGCCAGGGAGCTGTTCCCTACCCTGCCCCAAGCTCCATTCCCCCCCAATTTCATTATCCCTTCACTTTCCCTCCCCTTCCACATCCCAGGGGCTGGAAAAACTCAATCCCTTCCCCATTCCCGGACACGGGCAGCCGGCCCTGGGAGGGGGTTTGGGGCTGCTCCAGCCGCCTGCCGACCCAGCCCGGCCCTTCCCAGGGATTTTTTTCCTCCCCGCTGCTTCCCGGTTCCTCCGCGGTCGCGGGAGGAGGAGCAGCGGCGGCTCCGATAAGGAAGGAGAGGGTGGGTGGTTCTAAAACGACGAATTTTTCATTTCCCGAGCTCGTTTTTGGTTTTTTTCGGACGCGCCACCTCGGGGTTTCGATCCCCCCCTGGAGCTGTCGGGTTTTTGGGATGCTGTGGGGGGGCAAAGGGAGAAGGAGCTGAGTGTTCCAGGTGGGAAGGGGATGGATCCGCTCGGGAAGGGTCGGGCAGGTGCCGGGGAGGGCAGGAGGGGCTCCCGCTGCCCGGCCACCTGCGCGGGGCGGGGATTTTCCTCCGGGAAGTGGCGAGGGCTGCGGCCCCGCTGGCCCCAAAGGAGCCCTGTGGGACCCCACAGCTGTGCTCAGACCCCTATGGAGCAAACTGGGAGCCCACAGCTGTGCTCAGACCCCATACAGGGCAAACTGGGAGCCCACAGCTGTGCTCAGACCCCATACAGGGGCAAACTGGGACCCCACAGCTGTGCTCAGACCCCTATGGAGCAAACTGGGAGCCCACAGCTGTGCTCAGACCCCATACAGGGGCAAACTGGGACCCCACAGCTGTGCCCAGACCCCATACGGGGGCAAACTGGGACCCCACAGCTGTGCTCAGACCCCATATGGGGCAAACTGGGAGCCCACAGCTGTGCTCAGACCCCATACAAGGCAAACTGGGACCAGGCCAGGCCCTTATAATGCCCAGCTCCGCACCGGCAGTGCCCTGTGCCAGTGCTCAGCCCTATACCAGGTGTTCCCCAGCCCTATTCCAACGTCCAACCCCACACCAGCAGTGCCCTATAGCAGTGCTCAGCCCCACACCAGCTGTGCCCAGCCCTGTGCCAGTGCTCAGCAGGTGCTCAGCCCCTTTCCCAGGTGTTCCCCAGCCCTGTGCCAGCGCTCAGCAGGTGCTCAGCACCTTTCCCAGGTGTTCCCCAGCCCCATTCCAACGCCCAGCCCCACACCAGCAGTGCCCTATAGCAGTGCTCAGCCCCACACCAGGTGTTTCCCAGCCCTGTGCCAATGTCCAGCCCCACACCAGGTGTTCCCCAGCCCTATTCCAACACCCAGCCCCACACCAGGTGTGCCCAGCCCTGTGCTCAGCCCTGTGCCAGTGCTCAGCAGGTGCTCAGCACCTTTCCCAGGTGTTCCCCAGCCCTATTCCAACATCCAGCCCCACACCAGCAGTGCCCTATAGCAGTGCTCAGCCCCACACCAGGTGTTTCCCAGCCCTGTGCCAATGTCCAGCCCCACACCAGGTGTTCCCCAGCCCTGTGCCAGTGCTCAGCAGGTGCTCAGCCCCACACCAGGTGTTCCCCAGCCCTATTCCAACACCCAGCCCCACACCAGCTGTGCTCAGCCCCACACCAGGTGTTCCCCAGCCCTGTGCCAGTGCTCAGCACCTTTCCTAGGTATTTTCCAGCCCTGTGCCCATGCTCAGCAGGTGCTCAGCCCCTTTCCCAGGTGTTCCCCAACCCCATTCCAACACCCAGCCCCACACCAGGTGTTCCCCAGCCCTGTGCCAGTGCTCAGCCCCACACCAGGTGTTCCCCAGCCCCATTCCAACACCCAGCCCCACACCCACCCATCCCCAATCCCCACCCCTCTGCCCCCACACCCTCTCCCCGCACTGACGCCGCCCCGTGCGCTCTGCTCTGCTCTCTCCCCCCCGTCCCCCCCGGGGCAGGCAGGACAAGCTGAAGGTTCACATGCGGAAGCACACGGGCGAGAAGCCCTACCTGTGCCAGCAGTGCGGCGCCGCCTTCGCCCACAACTACGACTTGAAGAACCACATGCGGGTGCACACGGGGCTGCGGCCGTACCAATGCGACAGCTGCTGCAAGACTTTCGTCCGCTCCGACCATTTGCACCGACACCTGAAAAAGGATGGATGCAACGGGATCCCGTCGAGGAGGGGCCGCAAGCCGAGGGTGAGGGAAGCTGGTGGGGCAGCGGGGATGCCACCCACACCCACGGGCAGCGCCGAGGATGCGGCGGGAGCGGAGGGTCAGGAGTCGGAGGATGCGGCCACGCAGGGCAGCGAGCAGCAGCAGCAGCAGCAGCAGGAGGAGCAGCACTTTGAGGAGAATTCCAATAACGAAGCGCCGGGATTGAATGTAGCAGCAGCAGGAGGGTCGGATGAGGGGAAGGCGCAAGGACTCTCCTAAAAAAAAAAACGAAAAAACGACAAAACGAATCGGACAAAAAAAAAAACCAAAAAAAAAAAAATTATTATTATTATTATTATTATTATTATTATTCTTCTATCCAACCCCGACCGACGAAGCGAGCGACCACCCGAGGAAAACGACAACACAAAAACAACAACCGAGTCACAAAATCTAGTCAGTACTTGTTTTTGGGGGTTTTTTATTGTTTTTTTTCCCCTCCTCCGGTGTTGGTTTTTTTTTTTTTTTTTTCTCTTTTGGGGAAAAAAAAAAAAAAAGTGGTGTTTTTTCTCTCCCTTTTTTTTTTTTTTTTTTAAGGAGAAAAAAAAAAAAAAGAAAAAAGCGGCGGAAAAAAAAAAAAAAAAAAGAAGAGAGATATTATATATTAATGTGGTTTTTATTTTTTCCAATCTTCCCATTGTTAAGCGGGGCTCTCTCCCCCTTCCCCCCCCGAGGATCCCTCGTAGCCAAGGACCTTTTTTTTTTTTTTCTTGGAAAGGCAAGGACGCTTAGGGGAAGCACGAGGTGGGGATGGAAAAGTGGCTCTGCGGCATGGAAAAGAGCTTCCATGTAAAAATCCAAAGCTTTATTTTGTGTCCAAACACGCGTTTAAAAAAAAAAAAGAAAAAAAAAAAGAAAAAAAAAAAAAAAAGAAGAAAAGAAAAGAGAAAAAAAAAAAAAGATTATTTCAGAGAGAGAGAGATCTATTTAAGGAAAAAAAAAAAAGGAAAAAAAACAGAAAAAAAAAAAAAATAAAGGAGCGGTAGGAGTTGGAAGGGCTGTGGCAGGGCGGGGTTTGGGGATTTTGGGGGCCGGGGGCTCCTTTCCCAGGAGGTTTGGGGTCAGGGGTTTTTTGGGTGCATCCCCCCCAGCCCCGTGCGAGGCTCAGTCGGGGCAGCGAGGGCTCCGGGGTGGGGTGCGGCCAGGGGAAAAAAACAAAATTAAAAATTGCTGGAAATTGCCTAAAAAAATTTTTTTAAAAATATATAAATCATGTGAGAGAGAGAGAGAGAGAGAGGGCAGCAAGTTTGGGCAGGGTTTGTGTCGGGCACCCGGGGCTGGGGACCTTGGAGATGGGGACAGGGTGGGGCTGGGACACCTGGAGCTGGGCAGGGACATCGGGATGGGGACACGGGGTGGGGACACCAGGGGTGGCTCAGCCATCCAGTGCTGGTGTGTCCCCCCATCCCCATGTCCCTCCCCATGTCCATCCCCATGTCCCCACCATGTCCCTCCCCGTGTCCCTCCCTGTGTCCTGTGTCCCCCATGTTCATCCCTGTGTCCCTCCCTGTGTCCCCCTGTGTGTCACCCCCATGTCCCCCACCATGTCCCCCCCATGTCCCTCCCTGTGTCCCCCCCATGTTCGTCCCATGTCCCTACCTGTGTCCCCTCCATGTCCCCCCCATGTCCATCCCTGTGTCCCTCCCTGTGTCCTGTGTCACCCCCATTTCCCCTTCATGTCCCCCCCGTCCCCCCCATGTCCATCCCATGTCCCACTATGTCCCCCACATGTCCCTCCCTGTGTCCCTCCCCGTGTCCCCCCCATGTCCCCCCATCTCCACCCATGTCCCCCCGTGTCCCCTCCATCCCTCCCATGTCCCCCCCATATCCATCCCCATATCCATCCCCATGTCCCTCCCCATGTCCCCTCCATGTCCCCCCCCCAACCCCCCATGTCCTCCCCTGTGTCCCCTCATGTCCCCCTCATGTCCCCCCCATCTCCTCCCCATGTTCCCACCATGTCCCCCCCATATCCATCCCTGCGTCCCCCCCGTGTCCGTCCCATGTCCTCCAGTGTCCCCCCAGTGTCCCCTCCATGTCCATCCCCGTGTCCCCCCCATGTCCCTCCTGTGTCCCCCCTGTGTCCCCCCCATGTCCCCCCCGTGTCCCCCTGTGTCCCCCCTCATGTCCCCCCCTGTCCCCCACATGTCCCCCCCCATCTCCCCCCCATGTCCCCCCCATATCCATCCCCGTGTCTCCCCCATGTCCATCCCTGTGTCCTGTGTCCCCCCCATGTCCATCCCCATGTCCCCCCCATGTCCCCCCGTGTCCCCAAATCCGTCCCCACCCCGCGGTGCCCAGGAAGTGCCTGAGTCAGCCCAGCCCCCGCTGCCGGCAGAATTTGGGGCTGGGGGGTCCCAAATCCCCCTCCCAGGGAAATTTTTATTTTTCCTTCCCTCTCTCCTCCTCCTCCCCCCCACCTCACCCCACCCCCCAACCAGGGAAATTTTTTTTCCTCCCCCCACAAGGAAATTATTCAATTTGGGGTTTTTTATTCCCCTCCCACAGCTCCGCCCGGCACGGCCCCGAAAATTCCTCCCCAAAAATTTTATTTTTATTTTCTTTTTTTTGGGTTAAAAAAAAAAAAAAAAGGTTCTTTGGGGTCTCCCCCTAAAGGAACAGGAGGCCTTTGGGAAGGGGGAGGGGAGCAGCCCCCCCAAAACCCCGTTCCCAAAAAATGAGATTTATATAAATATATATATTATCTAGAGATGCTTTTATGGCTGGAGAGGCGGGTCCCGACCCTCGGGGGGGGTTTAAAACAAACAAACAAACAAAAAAAAAGATAAAAGGCACCTTTGAGTTGGTCACCTGTTTTTTCTAAATGCACATTTTTAAATGCTAACAGAAAAAAAAAAAGAAAAAAGAAAAAAAAAAAAAGAGTAAAAAGAGATTTTAAGCCCTTTTATTTTCAAAGCACTTTTTAGATTCTCTTCCTTTTATTTTCATTTTTTGATTTTTTTTTTTCGGGTTTTTTTTTTCTTTTTTTTTTTTTCTTTTTTTTCTTTCTTTTTTTTTGGTGTTTTTACTTTTAAAAAAAAAGCAAAGAGCAGGTTTTTTGGCCGAATGTATTTTTGGAGAGGGAGTGAGAGGGGGAGTGTGTGCTTGGGGAGGGTGGGGTGAGTGGTGGGGCTGGGGGGGAAGAGATGGATGTTTATTTAATGCAGAAAAAAAAAACAAAACACAAAACCAACAGCAACGACGACAAAAAAAAAAAAGCAATAAAAAAATTCCAAAAAAAAAAAAAAGCTTAAAAATAATAATTAAAAAAAAAAAAAAGAAAAAAGTCTTAGCACTTTTGCGATGGAACGGGTACTTTGAGCTCACTTTATCTTAATTTAAAAAAAAAATTTAAAAAAAAAAAATAAAAAAAAGCAAAATTCCAGATGTTTACAAGTCAGAGAAAAAAAAAATAAAACTTTAAAAAAAAAAAAATAACGACTTCTACGGAGAGAGAGAGAGAGAGAGAGAGAGAAAAAAATATTATTAAAAAAAAAAAGCCTAAATTTATTTTTGTAAGAAAAAAAAAATGTGTATATATATATATATATTTAACGAAAAGATATTAAAAAAAAAAAACAAAAAACCTAGAAAAAAAAAATTTACAAATATAGGCAGAATCCAAGTGAGATTTGGAGGAGGATGGGAGGAAGATGCTTAATTAGGTTCTGTGACGTGCCCTGACCCTCGGGAATTTTTAAATAGAGAAAAAAAAAAAAAAAAAAAAAAAAAGAAAAATAAATTAAAAAAAAACCACCCAAAACCATGGAAAGCTTGAATTGTAGGCAGGAATCCTGGGGTGTGGCTCGCTCAGTGCTCCCCACAGCCTCGAGGAGGTTTGGGGTTGCTTTGGGGTTTTTTTGGGATTTTTTTTGGGGGGGGGGGGGTTGGTAGAAATAATTTTATTTTTTGGATTTTTATTTTTTTCTTTTTAGCCAGTGCCAGCGCAGAGGTGTCGGGGTCCCTGTGGGTTGGGATCTCACCTGGGGCAGGGAAATTGGGATTGGGGCAGGGATTGGGATCCAGGCAGGAATTGGGATCTGGACAGGGAAATTGGGATCTGGGCAGGAAATTGGGATCTGGGCAGGGAATTCCCCCCAGGAAGGGGCTGGAGGGATCCAGGTTGGATTGAGAGGGGCTGGGATTTTTTTTCCCTGAGGATTTGCAGCTTTTCCTGGGCAGGAATGGGATCTGGATCCAGCCTGGGGTTGGGATTTGTGTCCCTCCAGCTCTGCCCTGGGCTGGGGAATTGGGATCTGGGCCGAGGAAATTGGGATCTGAGCTGGGAAATTGGGATCTGGGCAGGGAATCCCCACTGGGAGTGGCTGGAGAGACCCAGATCCCATTGGAATGGGGGATCTGAGGTGCTTTCCATGGATTTGGATCCCTCTGGCTCCCTTGGGCTGGGAAATCGGGATCTGGGCCAAGGAATTTGGGATCTGGGCCAAGGAATTTGGGATCTGGGCAGGGAAATGGGATCTGGGCAGAGAAATTGGGATCTGGGCAGGAATTGAATTGGGATCTGAGCTGGGAAATTGGGATCTGGGCTGGGAATTTGGGATCTGGGCAGGAAATTGAGATCTGGGCCAAGGAATTTGGGATCTGCGCAAGGAATTTGGGATCTGGGCCAGGGAATCCCCCTGGAAGGTGCTGGAGGGACCCAGATCCAGGCTGGAGCTGCTCCCATGGATTTGGATCCCCCTTGGGGCAGGAAAATCGGGATCCCAGATCCCTGTGGATCCTCAGCCCTGCCTGAGCAGGAAATTGGGGATTTGGGCAGCGAATCCCACCGGGAAGGAGCCAAATCCCAGCTGGAATTTTGGGGTCGGGGGCGCTCAGGGCAGCACTGGCTGAAATTTTTGGGTTTTTTTTTTTTGGGGTGGGAAATGCAAAGAAAAAATCCGTGTGGGTTTGTAAAGGGAGATTTGTGGAGGTTCCGTGGCTCCTCTGTCCTGGTTTTTTTGGGGGGTTTTTTGGGTTTTTTTTTCCCCTTTTGGGGTTTTTTTTCCTTCCCCCTTCCCCAGTCCTGAAGGAATTTTGGGGAAGCAGCAGCCGGTGGGATCTTTTCAGGTGTGGAGAGAAAAAGGGGGAAAAAAAAGGGGAAAAAGAGGTGGGGGAAGGGAAAAAAAAAAGGGGAATGATTAAAAAAAAAATTAAGGAAAAAAGGGGGGGGAAATGGAAATGGAGGGGAGAAATAAAAGAGGGAAAATCAGGAAAGAGAAGGGAAAATGAGAAATGAAAGAAGGAAAAAGAGTTGGGGGGGGGTTGAGAAAAGAAGGAATAAGTTTGAGGGGGGGGATGAGGGAGAAAATAAGGAAGGAAAGAAAGAAAAGAAGGAAAAAAAAAAATAAAAACAAAAGGAAAAAATTGCAAAGGAACAAGAGCACAAAGGAGGAAGAGGAGAGAGGAGCAGACTCAGGATTCCCCCAGAGATGTCCCCCCCCGTGTCCCCTCCCTGTCCTTTAGCCCAAGGTGAAGTTTGCACTAAAAAAAAAAAATAAAAATAAATCAAGAGAAAGCAAAAAAAAAATAAAATAAACTAAAGCTCCAAACCCCTCAAAATCCCCCAAATTTGCCCCTTTGCCTTAACCCCCCCCACCCCAAAATCCGCCCCCCTCGTAGCTCAGCATTGAGATTTTTAATTTTTATTTTTATTTTGTCTTTATTCTGATGGATTTTAATTTAATTTTAGGGGTTTTTTCTTTTTTTTTCGAATCCAGTTTGGGATGAAAGTGTTGCCAAAGAAAGTGCTGAGTTACAGTGGGAGGAGAGAGAGAGAGAGAGAGAGAAATTAATAATAAAAGTGATTGCTAATAATGAATAATAATAATAATAATAATAATAAATGGTTAAATAATAAAATCCGGATCGAAGCCAAGCAGGGACGAGGGGAAATAGGGAGGGAAAAAAAAAAAGGATTTTTTTATTTTGATTTTTTTTATTTAGAAGAGGAAAAAATTTGTTTGTTCCCCCCCCCCACCCCTTTCCCCTCCCCCCCCAATCCCACCTCCCCCAGTGTCCAAAGGGGGCTCAGCTCGGGTTTGAAGGGGTTAATCCGGGTTTGGGGTGCAGAGGCCAAGTTTGGGGGTCTCGGCCCAATTTTGGGGGATTAATCCAAGTTTTGGGGCTCTAAGCCCAATTTTGGGGCTCTCAGCTCAATTTTGGGGGGATTAATCTGGATTTTTGGGGGGATTAATCTGAATTTTGGGGGAATTAATCTGAATTTTGGGGGGCTCAGCCCAATTTTGGGGGGTTAATCCAAGTTTTGGGGCTCTAAGCCCAATTTTGGGGAATTAATCCGAGTTTTGGGGGTCTCAGCTCAATTTTGGGGAGATTAATGCAAGTTTTGGGGTTCTCTATCCAATTTTGGGAGATTAATCTGAGTTTTGGGGCTCTCAGCCCAATTTTGGGGAATTAATCCGAGTTTTAGGGGTCTCAACCCAATTTTAGGGTTCTCTATCCAATTTTGGGAGATTAATCTGAGTTTTGGGGCTCTCAACCCAATTTTGGGGAATTAATCCGAGTTTTAGGGGTCTCAACCCAATTTTAGGGGTCTCAGCCCAATTTTGGGGGATAAATCTGGATTTTGGGGCTCTAAGCCCAATTTTGGGGGATTAATCCAAATTTTGGGGGTCTCAACCCAATTTTGGGGGATTAATCTGGATTTTAGGGGTCTCTATCCAATTTTGGGGGATAAATCCGAGTTTTGGGGGTCTCATCTTTGGGGTCTGAGGGGCTTCACCCCCTGCTGGGCTGGGGGGGACAAATTTGGGGTTGTTTTTTTTTTCTCCCCCAAATCAGGAGTTTGGGTCCCAAAAGGAGCAGGAGGGGTTTCATTTCTCATTTTTTTTCCCCCCACAGGAAAGGGCTGATTCCCCCCCTTCCCCACCCCAAAATTCTCCTTCATCCCCCCCCAAAAACCCCAAACCCCAAACCCCAATCCCTTCCCCCCCCAGAAATTAAACAATTTAATAATTTACTAATAAACCCAGACCACAAAACAAAACAAAAAAACCAAAAACCCCCGAGAATTTCTCTCTCTAAATTTTCTAAATTTTGGTTTTTTTTTTTTTTTTTTTTTTTTGTGTTTCAATGGACAACAACCTAAAAACTAAAATCCAATTTCAATCGAGAGAAAGAAACAAATTAAAACAAAACAAAACAAAAAAACCAAAAAACCCCGAGAATTTCTCTCTCTAAATTTTCTAAATTTTCTAAATTTTCTTTTGGTTTTTTTTTTTTGTTTCAATGGATGACAACCTAAAAAACTAAAATCCAATTTCAATCGAGAGAAAGAAATAAATTAAAAAAAAAAAAAAAAAAAAAAAAAAAAACAAAAAACCAAAAGAGCAAAAAACGAGACGGAAAAAAAAAATTTTTTTGGGGGGGTGGGGAAGAGGTCAAAATGCTGCGTGAAATTGTGTTTTATATATAATAAAATGATCTATATATCTCTATCTATATATATATATATATATATATACACACACAGCAAGAGCTGAAATGTCCCCAGGGACGGGGGGGGGGGACACCGAGCTCGGCCCGGGGACCCCAAAGGACGCTCGAGGTGGGGCCACTTTATTATAAATATTAATTTTATTTTCGTTGGGGGTTTTTTTCCTTTTTTTTTTTCCCTTTTTTTCCCTTTTTTTTCCCTTTTTTTTTCCTTTTTTTTCCTTTTTTTTTCCCTTTTTTTTCCTTTTTTTCCCTTTTTTTTCCCTTTTTTTTCCTTTTTTTTCCCTTTTTTTTCCTTTTTTTTCCTTTTTTTTTCCCTTTTTTTCCCCTTTTGTTTTATTCTTTTTTTTGTTCCTGCGTCTTTCTATATAAATCTTATTAAAGAGATTCTTTATCTTCAAGCACTCGCAAAGGTTGCAGCGGTTTTTATGTGGTTTTCATTTTTATTTTTATTTTTTTTCCCCGATTTTATTTTATTTTATTTTATTTTATTTTATTTTATTTTATTTTATTTTATTTTATTTTATTTTATTTTTGTGGGGTTTTTTTTGCTGAGGGATTTTTTTGGCGGGGGGTTGGGGCGGGGAGGAAAAAAAGGAGCGAGGAAAGGAAAAAAAAGAGAGAGAGAGAGAGTTTTAAAAAAAAAAAAGAAAGAAAGAAATATAAAGAAATATAAAGAAATATATTAAAAAAAAATTTAAAATAAAGCACAGAAAAGACATTCCATAGATTGTAACTTTGATAGTTTTGTTTTTTTGGTTTTTTTTGGTTTTTTTTTCTTTATAAAGCGAAAAGATTTGGGGGGGGGAGGGGGGGGAAGACGATGAAGAGAAAAAAAAAAAAAGAAAAAAAAAATAAAAACGATGACGAAAAACGACCGAAAAAAAAAAAATTTAAAATAATAAAAAATTGCACTTTGGGGAGGGGGGGGAGCTTTAAAATAAGAAAAAAAAAAAAAGAAAAAAAAAAAAAAAAGAGAGAAATAAACTATATATTAAAAATAAACCCGGAACCCGCTGGATTTTCTTGGGGGAGGAGAGGATGGAGGCCACTGGCACAATTTGGGGGGGGCATCCCCCTAAAATTTTTTTTGGGGGGGGGGAAATTGGTGGGGTTTAAATGATTTTTGGGATTTGTTTTTGGTTGGTTTTAGGGCTGGGGAGTCCTGGGTGGGGGGAGCGGGGCAGGGGCTGGTGATTCCCTGGGGTTTGGGGGGGATTTGGGGGAATTTTGGGAGATTTTGGAGATTTGGGGGGAATTTGGGAGATTTTGGGAGGATTTTGGGGGGATCTTGGGAGATTTGGGGAGATTTTGGGAGGATTTTGGGGGAATTTTGGGAGATTTGGGGGGATTTGGGGAGATTTGGGGGGATTTGGGGGAATTTTCTGGATTTTAGGGAGTCCAGGGCTGCCCAGAGGATTTTTCGGGGGTTCCCCTGGGGTTCTCCCGGGCTCCCGCAGGTCACTGTCCCCACCCCATGGATTGGGGCTTTCCAGGGGTTTTTTTTTTTGGGGGGGGCGGATTTTGGGGCAGATTTCCCCAATTTCGGGCCTGTCCAGGCCTGTAGGGTTTGTTTTTTTTTTTGGGGGGGGGGGGGGGTGGGGGTGCTTCCCTTATTTTGGAGGGTCCAGAACCGCACAGGAGATTTTTTTTGGGAGGGGGAGTTTCCCCCCTATTTGGGGAGGGGTCTGCAGGACAGCACCAAGGGATTTTTTGGGATGTTCCCCCCCAGTTTTGGGGGTGCTGCGTTGGGGGGGGGCTCAGTCTCAACCTGTGGCCGTGCCTCAGTTTCCCCAAAGGGAACAAAACCTCCCCCGTCAGAGAATGAGTAAAGGGGGGGGGGGGGTCCCAGCGCCCCCAAACTGAGCAGGGGGTGCCCCCCCAGTCTGCCCAGTGCCCCCCCCCAGTCTGCCCAGTGCCCCCCCAGTCTGCCCAGTGCCCCCCCCAGTCTTCCCAGTGCCCCCCCAGTCTGCCCAGTGCCCCCCTCCCAGTCTGCCCAGTGCCCCCCCAATCTTCCCAGTGCCCTCCCAGTCTGCCCAGTGCCCCCCCAGTCTGCCCAGTGCCCCCCCAGTCTCCCCAGTGCCCCCCCCAGTCTGCCCAGTGCCCCCCCCAGTCTGCCCCAGTGCCCCCCCAGTCTCCCCAGTGCCCCCCCCAGTCTGCCCAGTGCCCCCCAATCTTCCCAGTACCCCCCCCAGTCTTCCCAGTACCCCCCTCCCAGTCTGCCCAGTGCCCCCCCAATCTGCCCAGTGCCCCCCCCAGTCCGCCCGCTGCCCCCGGCCCCATTAAGCCGCTTTTGGGGGGGAGGGGGTCGCGGGACCCTAATCGCGTTTGGGGCCAGATGGCCGCGCTTTAAGGAGCCTCCGGGGCCAGGTTTGGGGTGTCCCCCCCCCCAACCCCAGCCCACCCCCAGCCCACCCCCAAAAATCGGAGCAAGCGGGTGACCCCACACCCCAAAAATCCCCTAAAAATCCCCCACCCTAAAAAAAAAAAACCCCGTGGCTGCAGGAGCCAGCCCGGCCCCCCCCCCCAAAAAGGGCAGGGCCGGGGTGGGTGGGGGGGGGTTGGGGATTAATTAATTTGTGTCATAATCTGCCTTGCCCGGGGGCGCGTGCCGGGATTGGGGGGTTTATCCCGGGATTTAGTGGCCGAGCCGCCTTTCTTAGCGAGACGCCCTAATGCCACTTAACACCTGGGAGCCGCGATTTTCATTAGGGGCGTCAGGGACAATTAGTAAGGGAATAATTAGGGCAGGGGCAGGGTTTAAGGCCCCATATGTGCCTGAGTGGGTGGGGGGGATGGCGGTGGGGAGGGGGGGGGGGATTGGGGGGGCTCTGGGTTTGGGGGTGGTTCAGTCCCAAATTCGGGCCGTGCCTCAGTTTCCCTCGTTGGGAAACCCCTGCCAGGTGGCAAAGGCAGAGGGTGGGGGGCACCCTGGGGGGGTACAAGGGATGGGGACCCCCACCCTGGGGTGCTGCTGCCTTTGGGGGGCAGACAGAGCAGGTGCCCCCCAGGAGCAGGGCAGGGGGGGTCACAGGAAAGGAGCTCGGGGCAGGAGGGGCACAGAACCCCGGGGGGGCAGCGGGAGCCGCCCCCAACCCCAGCGTGGGGGGCACTGGGGGGGTCTGGGCAGGGCCAGGGGGGGCGCGGGGGGCGCCGGGGGGCAGCAGGGACAGCAGCAGCCCAGGCCGTACAGGGTGTAGGGGGGGAAGTAGCCGACGTTCACCCTGCCAGGGGAAACGGGGGTCAGCTGCGGGGCTGAGACCCCAAAGCCCTCCTCGGTGACCCCCCCACCCCCAGAGCCCCCCCGGAGCCCCCCGGAGCCCCGCCAGAGCCCCCAGAGCCCCCCCAGAGCACCTCAGAGCCCCCCTGGAGCCCCCAGAGCCCCCCCGGAGCCCACCGGATCCCTCAGAGCCCCTCCAGGACCCCTCCAGAGCCCCCAGAGCCCCCCGGATACCCTGGAGGCCCCCAGAGCCCCCCCCGAGCCCCACTGGAGCCCCCAGAGCCCCCCTGGAGCCCCCCAGAGCCCCCCCGGATCCCCCAGAGCCCCCCAGAGCCCCTCCAGAGCCCCCCGGATCCACCAGAGCCCCCCCAGAGCCCCACTGGAGCCCCCCTGGAGCCCCCAGAGCCCCCCCGGATCCCCCAGAGCCCCCCAGAGCCCCCCCAGAGCCCCTCTGGAGCCCCCCAGAGCCCCCCCAGAGCCCCCCGGAGCCCCCCGGATCCCCCAGAGCCCCTCCAGGACCCCTCCAGAGCCCCCAGAGCCCCCCTGGAGCCTCCCAGAGCCCCCCCGGAGCCCCGCCAGAGCCCCCAGAGCCCCCCAGAGCCCCCCCAGAGCCCCGCCAGAGCCCCCAGAGCCCCCCAGAGCCCCTCCAGAGCCCCCTGGAGCCCCCCGGAGCCCCCAGAGCCCCTCCAGAGCCCCCACGGATCCCTTGGAGCCCCCCAGAGCCCCCCCAGAGGCCCCCCAGAGCCCCCCGACCTGCGGACGCGGCGCCGGGCCCGCCGCCGGTGGTAATCGCCCTTGGCAAAGTCCTCCAGGTTGGCGGGGTGGATGGCCCAGAAGTGCCCTTTGCCGTTGTCGCTGCGGCCGGCCTTGACGAAGCACTCGTTAAGGGACAGGTTGTGGCGGACGCTGTTGCGCCAGCTCTTCTCCTGCGGCCAGAGGGGTCAGTCAGGCCTGAGGGGTCAGTCAGGTCTGAGGGGTCAGTCAGGGCTGAGGGGTCAGTCAGGCCCTGAGGGGTCAGTGAGGCCTGAGGGGTCAGTGAGGCCTGAGGGGTCAGTGAGGGCTGAGGGGTCAGTCAGGCCTGAGGGGGTCAGTCAGGCCCTGAGGGGTCAGTGAGGCCTGAGGGGTCAGTCAGGCCTGAGGGGTCAGTCAGGCCCAGAAGGGTCAGTCAGGCCCTGAGGGGTCAGTCAGGCCTGAGGGGGTCAGTCAGGCCCTGAGGGGTCAGTGAGGGCTGAGGGGTCAGTCAGGCCTGAGGGGTCAGTCAGGCCTGAGGGGGTCAGTCAGGCCTGAAGGGTCAGTCAGGCCCAGAAGGGTCAGTGAGGCCCTGAGGGGTCAGTGAGGCCTGAGGGGTCAGTCAGGCCTAGAGGGGTCAGTCAGGGCTGAGGGGTCAGTCAGGCCTGAGGGGTCAGTCAGGCCCTGAGGGGTCAGTCAGGCCGAGCCCTCCCGGCCCCACCTGCCCACCCCACTCCCTGGAGAAACCGGCCCCGGCGCTTTCCCGGTGGATCGGGATCAGCCAACAGCAGCAGGCTCCAAGGCGGGCCTGGAGACACCGACCCCACCAGCACCAAGGTCTGGACACCACAGACGGATTTTCCCCATGGATTCCCCCATGGATTCCCCATGGATTCCCCACGGATTCCCCATGGATTCCCCATGGATTTCCACATGGATTCCCCACGGATTCCCCATGGATTCCTCATGGATTTCCCACAGATTCTCCATGGATTTCCCCATGGATTTCCTCATGGATTCCCCATGGATTCCCCATGGATTTCCCCATGGATTCCCCATGGATTCCCCACGGATTCCCCACGGATTGGCCTCAGCAGAGCTCAGTGACATCCCCAGCCCAGTCCCCTCCCCACAGCAGCACCACGAGCCCCGCTCACCCCAACCCCTGAATCCCTGGATCTCAGGGGCAGATTCCCGGGAAATGCTCCCAGCCCGGCCCCGCGGGGAGCTGCCCCTCACCTTGTTCTTGAAGTAGGGGTAGTTGTCCATGATCCACTGGTAGATGTCGGAGAGCAGCAGCTTCTTCTCGGGGGACGAGAGGATGGCGGTGGAGATGAGGGCGATGTAGGACTGGGCCGGTTTGTCCCCGGGCTCCGGCGGGGGCCGGGGGGCGGCCGGGGGGCTGCGGCCGGGGGGCTCCGGGCTGGGGGCGGCCCCGTCCCCCCGCCCCGACAGCAGGTACTCGATGGTGAAGGAGGCTCCGGGTGGGCGGCGGGGCGCGGGTGCTGTGTCCCCGGTGTCCCCGGTGTCCCCGCTCCTCCTCCCGCTGTCCCCCGTGTCCCCCATGGTGCAGGTGCCGGCGGGCGAGTGCCGGCGCTCATGGCCCGGTAATTAGTGCAGATTACAGGGTTTGCTAATTGTGTTTTCACAAACGCGCTGCCCCCAAAGCGGGCTGTTTATCTGGCAAAGCCCCGGCTTTAACGGGATTTGGGCCCTTAAGCCTCATAAATAAAATGATTAATCCGCTGGAGGTGGAGGAATTCAAAGTGGCACCGAGGAGGTGCCCGTGGGGATGGGGGTGGGGGGGATCTGGGGGTCCGGGTGCCCCCCAAAACCCAGGGGGAGAACCTGGAGGGGGTTGGGGCTGCCCCAGAACCATCCAAGCTCCGTTTGGGGTGATCCTGGAGGTCCTGGGATGTCCAGGGAGAGCCTGGGATTGCCCCAGGAGGCTCCTGAGCCACATGGAAATGCCCCGGTCTCATTTTGGGGTGAGCTGGGGGTGATCCTGGGATCTGGAGACCTCGGGAGCCTGGGGGAGACCCTGGGAGAGCTCCTGGTGAGAACTCGAGGAGCTCAGGGAGATCTGGGGAAGGTCCTGGTGAGCCCAGGAAGGTTGGGGAGGCGCTGGGGGAAGGTTTTCCCTCCTAAAATCCCGGGAATGCTGAGTGAGATCCTTGGGACCCCCTGGGAGAAGATCCTGGAGACCCCCAGTGAGATCCTGGGGAAATGCTGAAGATCCCAAGGAGATCCTGGAGAGCCCAGGGTCAGAAATCCCAACGAGCCGACACAAAATTAAATGTAAATCTTTCATTTTTATTTAACAAACACTATAATTTGAAGAATGTGTACTGAGGGAAAGAAAAATAATTTTTTTTTGTTTTGTTTTGTTTTTTTCTTTTTTTCTCTTCTCTTTACAAAACAAAGAAGAAAAAAAAAACACCAGGATATAAGAAAAAAAAAAAAATAAAACCAACATATGTACAGGAAGAGCTGGCCAACTCCAACAGAAAGCACTAAAACAAGCATGGTGTTTCCAAACAGTTGCTTGGCCTGGAAAAATTTAAAAGCAATTAAATTAGAATAAAAATATTAGGAAAACAACTGGACTCTAAAGCTACTGTGCAGCCAGGGCCACAAGCACAGAACTTTGTACAGTAAAATTCAGTTGGGAGCTCTACCCGGGTTGTTTTTTATTTTTTTTTCAGTTGTTTTCATCCCCCTTTTCCCACCCCCACCCCCGTTTCAACCTGAAAACATATTGCTTACAGCCAGGAAAGAGAAGGAAAAGCAAAGCCTGGGGCCAACAAGTGCAGGTGTCCCTGTGGGAGCAGGAGCTGCTCCGGGTCCCCCCTGCCAGAGCTGGGGGAACAGGGGGGGGTTCATCCCCACACCCCCTTCACAAAACCCAGCCCGGCAGGGAGGGGAGGATCCCCCTCCCACAGGGGGGCTCAGGGACCCCCAACCCCATTTGGGAGAGGAGGAGGGGGGGGTTTAGGAGAGGAACCCCCCCCCAAGCTGGCAGGGGACCCCTCCTCAATGTGGAGAGGGGTCTTTGCTTTTGGGCAAGTGGCCAACGAGGATTTAGGGCAGCTCTGGCTGGACCTCGGGGGCTTTTCCCTCCAGGTGGGATTGGCCACGTGTGGAATTTTCTGGAGTGAGGAGGGAGGGGGGGAAGTGCTGGGAAAGGCACCAAGGCCCCTCCCTGTGCCCCCCTTGGCTGCTGGGGTGAGGGATGGAGGAGGATGGAGGGTTTGGGGTGCCCAGAGCAGGGGCTGAAGGAAAGAAGGAAGGTTTGGGGTACCCTGAGGGGAGGGAAAAAGGAAGGACAGAGGATTTGGGGGCACTCAGAGGGGAGGGATCAAGGCAAGGAGGGAAGGTTGGGGGTCTGGCAGTGCCCAGCAACACCAAGACCCTCGGGGGGGTCTCAGCCCAGCAGCGGGCACAGGGACAGCCCCCCAGGCTCCTCACCCAGCCCAGGGACAGGGCCAGCTCCCTCCCGAGGTGACCCTGAGCTCCAGGGGGGGGAAAAGCCAGCGAGGTCCAGAGCAAACCAGAGCCGGGAGGAGCCAGTGGGAACAGCAAAGGCCGGGACAGAAACTCTCCAAGACAAAGTCAAAAAGGTGACACTTTGCAAACTCAAAAAAGCAACAACGTTTTGCCACCGAAGAGCACAGGAGGAGCTTTGGCTCTGGGGCCAAAGGCTGGGACAGAGAAGTGGAGGGGCCGGGGCGGCGGCAGCGCCCGGGCCCTGCCCTCGCACCCGCCCGGGACGGGCTCGGGACTCAAAGAAACCTGAATTGGAGTTACCGAGGTAGTTGGCTAAAAACTGAGATTCCCCCACCCGGCATTTTCTGGAAGGACCCCCCTGCCCTGCTCCTGCTCATGTGCCAGGTGTGCCCAGGCCTGGGGGGGGCCTGCAGGTCACTGCCAGTGTCCCCAGGCCTGGGGGGGGCCTGCAGGTCACTGCCAGTGTCCCCAGGCCTGGGGGTGGCCTGCAGGTCACTGTCACTGTCCCCAAGCCTGGGGGTGGCCTGCAGGTCACTGTCAGTGTCCCCAGGCCTGGGGGTGGCCTGCAGGTCACTGTCCCCATCCCCAGGTGTGGGGTGACCTGCAGGTCACTGCCAGTGTCCCCAGGTATGGGGGTGGCCTGCAGGTCACTGCCAGTGTCCTCAAGCCTGGGGGTGGCCTGCAGGTCACTGCCAGTGTCCCCAAGCCTGGGGGGGGGGCTGCAGGTCACTGCCAGTGTCCCCAGGCCTGGGGGTGGCCTGCAGGTCACTGTCACTGTCCCCAGGCCAGGGGTGACCTGCAGGTCACTGCCAGTGTCCCCAGGTGTGGGGGTGGCCTGCAGGTCACTGTCAGTGTCCCCAGGCCAGGGGTGACCTGCAGGTCACTGCCAGTGTCCCCAAGCCTGGGGGGGGCCTGCAGGTCACTGTCACTGTCCCCAGGCCTGGGGGGGGGCCTGCAGGTCACTGCCAGTGTCCCCAAGCCTGGGGGTGACCTGCAGGTCACTGTCACTGTCCCCAGGCCTGGGGGTGGCCTGCAGGTCACTGTCACTGTCCCCAGGCCTGGGGGTGGCCTGCAGGTCACGGCTGCCGCCTCCAGAACCAACCTCAACGAAAAGGGAATGCGCAGCCCTTGTCAGTCTTCAAAAACACCAAAAAAGTTATTGCACTTCAAAAATACAACAGATCTGTGGTTCGAGCCCCCCGCTCCCACCCCCTCCCCACCCCCCCCACCCCCCCCCCCCATGGCTTCTGCTCAACTAAAACGAGTCACTACTGCACAAACCTCTACACTTCCCTTGGGATTAGGTTAAAATTCCAAACGTGTCTCTTTACATGAGGTGCAGAGCTGCTGGAGCTCCGAGCTAGAACAGTGCGCTTCCAACTGGACATCTCACCCCCAGCACCCCCCATGCCCCCCAGCCCCACCCCTCCAAACCCCCCCTCTATCCTCGCTGGGTTACAGAAACTCCCCCCCCAAAACAGAGCCCTCCCCGCTCCCCTCCCCGCCCACCACCACCCCGCCCCGGACTCACACGTCCAGCAAAACCTTTAGATTAATTAAGGAATGGTTAATTAACAAGAGGATCAAACTGCACACGGCTTTGGAGATGCAGGGGTGGGTGTCCTGGAGGTGTGCAGGGGAGCTCCCCCGATCCCGGGATCCAGGTGAGGGAGGATCCTGCCTGGCTTAAGACACTTTTCTTTACTTCAGGCTCCAGTTCAGGGTCAGGCTCTGAGTGGGGTCGTTTTCCAACCAAGAAGCAGCTCAATGGTTTTTTTTTTTTTTTTCGTTTGTGTCGTTTTTTGTGGGTTTTTTCTGGTTTTTTTTCATGTTTTTGCTTTTTTTTTCCTCTCTCTCGTTTTAATGAGTAACTTGGAATAGGAAAGTCACAGGATTTGAGGGAGGGATGGAGATGAGGTGGGAGAGGACGTTCTCCCCCTCCTCCAGTTTAATAAGCACCAGAGTATTCAAGTCTGTCCGTTGGGAATTCCGAGCCGTGGCTGCAGTCAGCAGGCAGAGACTAAACCTTTCTCGTAAGAGCAGCGTCGTTTGGGCTGGGGTCCCTCATCATCATCATCCTCCTCCTCATCCTCCTCCTCGTCCTCCTCCGAGGAGGAGCTGTCCAGTGTTAAATCCACAACGTCCGCCGGGGCTTTGCCGTTCTCGCCGGGGCCGGTGGGAGCGGCCAGGAGCCCGTTGACATCCGAGGAACCTGCCAGGGGGGGGAGCAGGAGCTGAAACCACTGCAAGCGCTCCTGTCCAGCTCAGGGAAAGGGTCCAACGCTCCTGGCTGCTCAGCCTGGACAAGGGAAGGCTCCAGGGAAGACTTCAGAGCCTAAAGGGGAGCTGGAGAGGGATTTGGGACGAGGGATGGAGGGACAGGACACAGGGAATGGTTTCTCGCTGCCAGAGGGAATATTGGGGAGAAATTTTTCCTTGTGAGGGTGGGCAGGCCCTGGCACAGGGTGCACAGAGCAGCTGTGGCTGCCCTTGGATCCCAAGGCCAGGCTGGAAGGGTTTGGAGCAGCCCTGGGACAGTGGAAGGTGTCCCTGCCCATGGCAGGGGGTGGGACTGGATGATTCTGTAGGTCCCTTCCAACCCAAGCCCTTCTGGAACTCTGTGATTTCCCCCAGGGGTTTGCAGACTCACCCAGAACCAGGATTGGACACTGAGGGCTGCAGCTCCGCTCCTTCTCGGCTCGGATGGGGCACCAGGAGCCGTCCACCAGGTACTCGATCTCATCTGCATCTTCACATTCTGTCAGGATCTTGGACAGGAGCCTGCAGAGGGGACAGGAGGAGCTGTCACAGCCCTGGCAGTCAGCAGGGTGTGTGCAGTGACCCCGGGTTCCAAAGGGACCTGCTGCTGGCTCCTGAGCTGACAGCCCTCGCAGTCACGGACTTTATTCCCCATAAAACCAGTGCAGGTTCTGAGAGTGCAAATCCATCCCAGCCCTTCCTGTCCGTGCACCCAAACCACCAACTACCTGCTTAATTAGCTGCAATTAAAAGACAGTTTTGCCTCTTCACCCAGTTTCCCAGGCAGTGCTGCCAGGCAGGCAGCTGCTGCCCCATCCCATGGGATGTTCCCAGGGATGTTTCCAGCCAGGCTCCAGCAAAAGGTGAGAGATCCTCTGGCATGAGGAACTCAGCAACCCAACAAGCAGCACTTCCCCTCCTTCCCTAGTTTTAGTTCCCAAATCTCCACAGTAGCCACCAGAACAACACTCCTGCAACAGGAACACTGTGAAACCATGGAAATACACCTGGAATGAGGGCCTGATCCCAAAACTGGGGACCTGCTTTATTCCCTGTGCCCCACCGTTTGCCTGGGGTGTTTATTTGGAAATGCTGCTCTGCCAGGCCTCACTCCCTCCTGGACCTGAGCATTTTCCTTCAGCAGGGAGGAGAACTCCTAGTGGAAAGACTTCCAAAGTCAGGAAAACTTTGTGGCAGCCCTGTGGGAGAGTTTCAGCTTTCCCCAGCTCCTGTAGGAATTGTTCCCACAGCCAATCCCATCACCAGCACAGCAACCACCAAGCTGCAGCTCCCAAAAAGCTGACAAGGCCCTGAGGATCCCAGACCTGACCAACCACCTCCCTCCCTGCTCGAGAGCCTCTGGCTCTTTCTTGACTCCCAGCACCCAGCTGAGTGCCAGCTTCCCTCTTTCACTTCCAGGGAATCTGGGAAGGACTTCAGCCAACAGAACTGGCATCAAACCCAGCCCTGAGCAGGGACAGAAGTCTGCTGAGCCTTCCCCAGGGACATCCAGCTTCTCCTTGTGCAGGGCACGGGCATGGCCAACCTGTGGGGGTTCCACAATCCAACCCCTCACAGGTTCCCCTTCATCTCTCCCCTGCCAGAGATCTCCAAGGAACTGGATTTTCCTGTCAGGGCTGGCCAGGGGACAAAGCAAACAGGTTATCTGTGCTGAGGCTGCTCCAGGCTGCCTGGAAAGCCACAGCTCCTGGATCTGCCCAGGGCCCACAAAGGCAGCGACGCTCCAGGAGCCCCAGGTGAGGCTGGGAACAGACTGGTCTGCTCACTTCCCTGTGCCAGGGGAGCTGGAGGCACCCCAAACATCACCCCAAACTCTCCCTGCTCTTGAAGGAACCTGCAGTGGAGGCCAATCACACAGCCAGGAGGGTGGAGATCATTTCCCAGCAGGCAGGAACCACGTGTGTTGCTCCACCAGTCCTTGGCCAGCACCACCAGGATCTCGGTGGTCCCAGCCCACACGAGGCTCCCAGCGTTTGGGGACAACAAAGCTGCTGCCAAACTCACCCCAAAAGTGCTGCACCACAAAGTCTGTTCCCTCCCAGCACCCTCCCACTTGCTCTAACACCCCAAAACCACTGCAACCAGAATATTATGCACCAGCAGAATGAACTTTCCATAGTTTCAAAGTGAGCTTCAACCAAGAGCTGGATGGGGGAAAGGGAAAGGACAGAGAGGTGCAGAACTCACCCATCAATGATGAGCTGGTCGTAGGGGGCAGGTTTGTCACACACAGGGCACATCCATGTGGGCTTTTTCTCATTCATCTGTAGGTAGAAGACGGCATCAAAGCACTGCAGGTGTGCACAGGTCTCGGCCCGGCACGGCACCGACAGGCGCATCTTCACCAGCTGTGGGACCAGAGAGAAGAGCATCAGCCAGGACACCTGGCAAGGAACCCCCAGATCCCCTCAGGAGGAAAAAAAACATTTCTCAGTTTGTAAAGCTGCCCTGGGAGCACAGTTTGGGTTTTTGATATAACCAGATGAAAACAGAGCTGGAGCTCCTTGGTTCTGGAGTAAACTGGGGGAGCTGGGGTTCCAGTGCCTAAAGGGGCTCCAGGAGAGCTGGAGAGGACACAGGGAATGGCTTCCCACTGCCAGAGGGAATATTGGGCAGGAATTGCTCCCTGTGAGGGTGAGGAGGCTCTGGCACAGCGAGCCCAGAGCAGCTGTGGCTGCCCCTGGATGCCTGGGACAGTGAAAAGTGTCCCTGCCCATGACAGGGGTGGCACTGGATGGGCTTTAAGGCCCTTCCAACCCAAACCATCCTGGGATTCCCTGACAGTTCCTTATCCTTGGGAAGAGTTTTCCAGGATCTGGTCAGTTCTAACGACCATCAGGATGACAAGGTCAGGTCTCCCACTGTCCAAGGCCAGGCTGGAGCAGCCTGGGACAGTGGAAGGTCCCAGGCAGGGGGTGGCACTGGATGGTTTTAAGTTCCCTTCCAAGCCCAGCTCCAGTTCCCTGCCAGCCCTGCAGGGACTCACCGGACAGATGAGGGACACCCGGACACCGGTGGTGGCGATTTCACTGTCGGGGTCCAGGCGTAGCTTCTCTTTCACTGCAGGGAGAGCAGAGCACACCACACTGAGCAAAACTCAGCCCCTGGGCACAGGGGAAGAGCAGCTCTCCCTGGCCAGCCCTGGGCTGTCAATGGATCATTTTCCCTGCCAAGGAGGGGAACCAGCACATGGATCCAGCTCCAGCCTGGGCACGGTGGGGTTTATTCCCTCCTGAGCTCTGTGGCAGCAGGATGGGGGGGGAAATGTCTCCCTCCTGGCATTTCCAGTCCCCCCACAAGTGAGCAAACAGACAAACTGAGAGGGAAAAACACATCCCATCCTTTTTTCCATCAGGTTATCAAGCCTCCTCTCAGCACTGCAGGGCTGCCATTCCTCGGCCTCTATGCTGGCCACCTCCTTTATTCCAGAACATTCCACAGGAACCACAAACAGGCCCAGAGGTACCCAGGCAGACAGCTCAGAGCAAGGCAGCAAAACCAGGCACAGCAGCCATCCAGCAGAGATCTGGGAAGAATCAGATGTTAGGAAAGGAGGAATCCTGCCCCTGCTGCTGCAGCCTGAAAGGAAAACCCAGAGGAGCAGCAGGGAAATCAAAGAAAGCAGCAGATGGGCAGGTCCCACGTGTGCAGGTCCCACACCAAGGTGCAAAAATCAACAGAACGAGCTTTGAACTGCTCCCCGAGTCCTGAGGAGGAGCTGCTGCTCCCACTGCTGTCTGCAACTGCCTCTGACACTTCCATCACCGTTTTTCTTTGGAGCAAGTCAACCATTTCTTTTGACCTTTTCAGATCATAACAAGATGTCTCCAGACAATGAGGCTACATGCAGCTCTGCAACACCCAGCTTTAATTAGAGAGTGACTTCTCAGATGTGAAATTCCCAGGAGATTACAAGATTTGGGCTTGTTTTCCTCACATTAGGAGTCTTTTCATCCAAGCTTAATTTTTTATGAAGTTCTTTGTAAGAGCCTTCTCTGTGCATCAATTACTGAGAGACAGGGGAAGGAGAATTTTCTAGGATCTCCTGATCAGGATTTTGGATCCAAAGCCATAATCTGTTCTCAGACAAGGTTCCAGCATGAACTTCTACAGAATTCTATGCAAAGGAAGATGAGTCAGCAGTGAGATGTGACTGAAGTCAAAGGGCAGCTTCAGTGACAGGGAATTATTTGCAGAGCAGACCAGAGCCAGAAAAGCAAAGTTTAGGAGCTCCTTAGGTTGCCCAGCTCTGGATATCCAAACAACTTTCAAGCACTAAAACACAAAGCAGCTGATGTAAGAACATTGCTATTTGATTTTATTTAAAGTCACCAAATACAACTGATCCCTGCCTAAAATCCAGGTGTCTGCAGGCTGGATACACCTGCAATCATCACCTTCCCTGGGAGCTACAATCCACCTCCAAGACTGACAGGCTGAGGAAGTTCAGCCTGGAGAAGAGAAGGTTCAGTGGAGACCTCCCAGCTGCATTCCAGTCCCTGGAGAGGCTCCAGGGATGCTGGAAAGGAGCTTCCTCATCAGGAACTGTAGTGACAGGATAAGGGGGAATGGCTTGAAGAGGGGAAACTGAGGTTAAGATCTGCAGGAGAAACCCTGGGAGGGCGCCCAGAGAAGCTGTGGCTGCCCCTGGATCCCTGGAAGTGTCCAAGGCCAGGCTGGATGAAGTTTGGAGCACCCTGGCACAGTGGAAAGTGTCCCTGTGCATGACAGGGGTGGCACTGGATGGGCTTTAAGATCCTTCCAACCCAAACCATCCTGGGATTCCCTGACAGTTCCTTATCCTTGGGAAGAGTTTTCCAGGATCTGGACAGCTCTAAAGACCATCAGGATCACAAGGTCAGTCCTCCCACGCAGAACTAAACAGGGAGAAGGTTTTGTCCAGCAACGTGAAAAATTGGGAATCTTCCACGCTCGTGAGCTCCAAGTCAGATTCCACCTTGGAAAGGTAATTTCCCCTCATTTCCAGTAATGTTTTACATGTGCTTCATACCAGGAGGATTTACCTGAGTGGTTTGGGATAAGCATCCCTGGGGACCATCTCTTCTCTGAAGCTCTCAAGGCATATCAAAGTGCTGCTGGTGACATCCCACTGCCACCCCAAGGACTCCCAGGGACTGGGGCAGCAGGACATTGTCACCAGGATCCCTTGCTCCAGAAATCTCCTTTGGCAATCCCGAGGCTCAGTGCTGCTCATACTGACCCAGGTGAAGGCATGAAGCCCTTTCCAGTCACAACGACACCGGCACGACACGACCTGGCACAAATCCTAAATCCACCTACAGAGCTGCTGCTTGCAGAGCCACCAGAACCACGGCTTTGGGCTGACCTCCCACGACTCACACACAGCTCAGCCAGTCTGTTCAGATAAAAAGTGGGGTTTATCCAAGCTGGAGGGAAGCAAGAGGTGTGAATGGTGGTGTTTATTCCCCAGCAGGCTGCAGACAGGCCCCGTCCTGAGCCACTCACCCAGTGCTTTGCAGAGCTCCGGGTGTTTGATGCCGATGGTTTTCAACCTCTGCAGCAGCTCTGCTGAGGTCATCTGCCGCACCAGGTACAGCCCCACCGAGTAGCTCTGGGGGAAGAGAGGGAGGAGAGGATGAGGAGGCTGCTCTGCAGGGCTGTCTGGGCACCTCTGGCTGCTCCCTGGGCAAGCTCTCACCTTGCCGTAGTTGCCCCAGGTGACCGTGATGCGGTTGGTGGCCGCCGACAGGTACATGAGGTGGGTGAGGTTGATGGGTCTGCAGGGCCTCTTGGGTTCCACCCCGGGTTTGTTGGAGGGGTAGTAGCCCTAGAGCAGCAAGATGAAACACAGATATTTATTTTTTACTCAGGGATGGGGGGGAAGGAGCTGGATACAGCTGGTGCACAAAGGAAACAGGATCCAGCCTTTATACAGACCAGTTCATTAACAACATGGCCAGTCCATTAAAAAAAAAATAGCTTCAAGCTAAGCAGTGCACTTCTATAGTCTGGCACCCATCAGGAAAGCTATTTCCTTCCAAATTCCCCAATTTTTCCCCCCAGATTCCCCAAATTTTCCTCCCTAACACCCCATCCTTACCGGCACGGAGCAGTAGCTGTGGTTCACCTTGACAGCGATGTTGGGAGGGTACTGATCCTCCTGAGGGGAACTGGTGTCTGTGTAGCAGATTCTGGGCAGAAAGAACACATCCCATAATATCCCAACACTCCCCACATCCCCCATCCCAATCCCCATCCCTGCTCCCTCAGCAGAGCCCAGCCAAGCAGGACTCTGCTGTTCCTGCTCGAGGTTCTGAAGTGGAGTTTAGGATGCTCCTGTGAGGCCCAGGAACAAAAATGTTCCCTGGAAATTCTCTCTGGAGCCATGAAATCCATGCTGGAACTTGCTGGGTTTTGCTGGAACATTCCCTCCTCCCCTGCTCTGCCCCTGATGTCTGATGAAGCCAGCCCAGACCTACCTGAGCACCACCTGAACCGATTTCACACCGGGTTGCAACTCCCTGGTAAGCGAAAGAACAGAAACTTCAAATTAATTATGTTAAAAACAATCCCTACCCTCAAAAAAAATCACCCAAACCAACTGCCAGACTCAAGTACTTCAGCTGTTCCTAATTTTTTTAATAGACTTTTAAAAAATTACCTCACAGAACTTTATTTAAATTGTACAATTCCCCCTGCAAATATCAGTGGTCCTGTAATTATTATTAATTTTTTTTTTTCCTGATGCACCAACCTACAGCTTTTTTTTTCTCTGGGTTTTTAAAAACTGCTCAGCTGCCTTCTGGTGATTTGTGAGACTTTTTGAAAACTGGGTTTTAAGGTCAGGTTTACCTGACTGTGTTCAAGATTCTCTGTGTTTAATTATTCAGCTGAAGCTGTTCATGCAAACCAAGGGACTGAATATTAAGGCCCCACTGTGAATATTGCAACCTCCATCAGGGCTATTCCTGCCAGCATTTTAACTGCAATCAGGAAAGCAATGGAAGACACAACAAGGGTATTTTCGCCAGGAGGCAAAAATAACCAAAAGATATTCTTTCCCCAGCTCTTTATTTTACGATAAAGAGAAATATTGAAAAGGTTTTATGTTGATTTTTTTTGGGAGGAATTCTTCTGCGTGAAAGGAGCAGGTCAGCCAAGAGGAAAGCTCCCTGCCTGCACTGCCACCTCTGAGGAGAGCCTTTGTTTGACTCCAAAGTTGCATCTGACAGAGGTCAGGCTAAATCCTAATCCGGGATGTTTCCTCAGGCAGTTCCTGCAGCCTCCTCCCCACCAAGGAAGTTTCCTTTCAGATGCAAAGAGCCTCACAACTCTGCCTTTTGAACCTGGCTGTGCAAAGGGAAGGCTGCAGACACTCACACCACCAGCTCAGCAGAGAATTTAGGTCATCGATGATTTCATCCCCCGCTTTTCCTGCCCCAATGCACCATTCCAGAGGGAGATTAGAGCAGCACAAGTGAAACTTAAGGACCTGAATGGGTGAATTTGCAGCTCCCACTCCCCCTCCCCAAAGCTCTTTTGCTTTACATGAGGAGCAGCCCCGATGTCCTCACACAAATCCTGTCTCTCCTTGCAGGGAACAAAAGCTCCCACAGGCAGGAATTGTGGAATGATGCAGCTTCGTTTGCTTTCAACTGTTAATACCCGGTGAGGAGTACCTGGAATTTCTGATCAGCTCCACCTGTCTTGGTGTTAATGCAAAAATGCACGGACTTTCCTGAAGCTTCTCATTATTCTGTGGAACTGAGGAGGGAAGAAAAGAGCGTCCATCAAACTGAGAGCAGCAGCTCCGAGCACGAGGTGATTGTTATGCTCTGTTTATCTCCAAGTCTTGTTTTCTCCCACAGCCCAGAATTCACAGTGTTCACCTGTTTTGGTAATTCTGCTTTGATTAGAGCTTTGCTCATTTATTGCTTACTGCTCAGTACGACCAACACAAGCTTTGGATTTGATTTTTCCTCTTTTTTTTTTTTTTTTCCCCCAATTATTTTTTCCTCCCCTCAAATAATTCAAGAGCCATCAGTTCAGCACACCAGTGGTGTCAGAGTGTGACCACATCCTCAAGAAGCCCGAGAGGAGACCTGAGCCTGACACAAAAGACCAAAAAACCAACCAGACCGAGCAGGCGGGTTCTGGAAAAGAAAGAAAAAACAACCCCAGCAACAAAAAAGATTAGCTCAGATAATAAAAAAGCAACATAAAAAGCAGCTGGAAGAGACAAAACAGGACTTCCAACCCCCTGACCTTGAGGGTGGGACAGCAGCTCACCCTCAGAGAGGCTTAACAAGAACCCAGCATTAACTGTGGCCTTTTGCACGCTGATAATTTTAAGATCAAGTGCATTTCATGTGGGGAAAACGAAGCCTGAGACGTGGGAAACTTTTGTAGCGAGCTTTGCTTCAATCCAAACATGTTTTATTTTCGGTTTTGTGTCTCTAAGCAAAGTTCAGACCCTGAGCTGCTGCAAGTCACGGGGGGGAGCATAAAGAGGAAGTGCTAAAACAGCTTTTTAAAGATGATTTAGCGAGAATTGGGTGTTTTGTTTTGCCTCACTCCCATTGCATGGTTGTTCAAAGCCAACGGGATTTCAGAAGTAGGGAAGTGAACTTTTGTATGAAACAGAGGAGATGAAGGAAGGATAAAACCACAGCAGCTCCTGGAAGATCTGGTGACAACTTGAGTCACTGCAGGTGCTTCCCTTTGGTCCCTTTTCTGCTTTAAAAATGCAAATGGAGCTCGCAAAAAATAGATTTTAAAAGTAAGAATTAAGGTATCTTTATGGAACTTTTGTTTAATTCCAGTTTCCATCCAAATACCTCCTGACAAAAACAACCACCAGAAAACAAAGCGTTTCACGAGGTATTTTTAGCAAGTGATGATTGGCAAGGACAATAACAAAAAGTAATTTTAATGTTTCTGATTAAAAAACTGCCCATAAACCCAGCCCTGCTGATTACTCAGCCACACAAAGACAAAGCAAACCCGATTAGGAAAAGCGAGAAGCTGCTCACGATTTATTTCGCATTTCTATCGGCTCACTCTTCCTTTCTACAAAAAAAAAATCAAATTACTGCTGGAAAAGAAGCCCAAAAACTGGGAGGTGCAAGCTCAGGGCACCTGAGCAGGTGTGAGACCTGAGCCCAGCTCCTCCTGGCTCCACAGAAACCTCCACCAGCAGCAGGAAAATCAGCCAGAAGCCCTGCAGGGAGCAGGCTGGCCCAGGGGAGGTGTCACCTACCACGGGGAGAGGCTGCATTTAATGAGCCCTCGCTTCTGAGCTGATGCAGGGGAGATTTAATGGCAACAAAATCTGGTAATCCCAGCGAGTGCATCCCTCTGGATGCTTCCACCTCTTGGAAATTTGTTTTTTCCTTCAAAATCCCATGTTGGAATTGCTGACTAGGACACATTTAACACTGAACAAACCGTTCCCCCCACGCAATTATAATGTTTGAGCTCGATTCTGTCACCACTCAGCTGTTTTGTTACAGCATTAATGCCTTCAAATGAAGAAGAAATGAAATAAAATCTGACTAATTAGTCCTTTTTCTTTTTGTTTCTGCACAATCAAATCTTCATCTATTTTTTTTTTTCCTCTCCAAGCCACGACAAATATCTTTTCAGCAAAGCCAGACCAGCTCAAGTTGTAGAATCATTTGGTGGAGAATTCTGACATTGCCACACGAATTTATGAGACACTCAGCAGAACACAACTTCTCTGGACACGCTGAATTAGCTACCAGAACATTCTATTGAACATCAGTTAACAATATTCTGTGTTTCTCCAAACTAAAGTAATGAAAAATCAGTCTCCACACCCCAAGGAAAACAGCTCTTCTTCCAGTTTTACTGGTTACCCCTCAAAACACACAGCACCACACATAAATAACTGTGACAAGCAGAAAAAAAATTAGTCAAAAATACAGTTTGAGGTGTTGCCACCCTCTTTTATCCATAAGATGCTTCAGGTCAGGGATTTCTCTGCTGAGAATTATGCATTAATGTAGAATATAGCTCCACAGGAACCAAACAAGGTGGGCTTCCCAGTTACATCCCACAGTGACCACAATCCAGGTTCTGGAAAACCCCAGGATTTGGACTGGGAGGGACCTGAAGGATCATCCCACAGGCAGGGACACCTTCCACTGTCCCAGGGTGTTCCAGTCTGGCCTTGGACACTTCCAGGGCAGCCACAGCTTCTCCTTCCCTGTGCCAGGGGCCTCCCCTCCCTCACAGGGAAGATTTGCTCCTCAATAACCCATCCAAATCTCTTCTCTTTTAGTTTAAAACCATTTAAAACCATTTAAAACCATTTCCCCCTTTCCCAGCACTCTCTCTCTCTGTGTAAAAAGCCACTCTCCCTCTTTTATCAGCTGCCTTTAAGCACTGGCAAGCCCAGAGATAAATATCCCTCTGTAAACTCTGAGCACGAGGGGAGAGAGGGCTGGGGGAGAGGAGGGGGTCTCACCACCACATCCATCAGCCTCCCCTCCCACGTGGCTTCAGAGAAAACACAATTTTTTTTTATCAACACAAATGCTGAAACCCTGCAAACTTGGATTTTAAAGCTTTAGACTACGGTAATATAGGTAGGGCAAGATAGAGGATTTAGGGTGTAGGCTAAATCCTTCTTCTTCATGGTTTTGGGTGGGTTTTTTTTTTTCTAATTAATTGGGTGAAAAGCTTCACGCTGCAGACTTTCGGTATTTGGCTCTTGGGCCAAGAGCCAAAATAACAAGTAAAATAAAGATTAAATAAATAAATAAATAAATAAATTTGAATGGGTTTTTTTTTCTAATTGGGTGAAAAGCTTCACACTGCAGACCTTCAGTATTTGGCTCTTGGGCCAAGAACCAAAATAACAAGTAAAATAAATGTTAAATAAATAATTTAAATAAATGAACAAAAATTTTAAATAAAATAAAAAACAATAAAATACAATAAAACACAATAAAATAAAATAAAATAAAACACAATAAAATAAAATAAAATAAAATAAAATAAAATAAAATAAAATAAAACAACAAGTAAAAATATAACATGGTTGTCATCTCTTTACTGGATAGTTTGTGCTTAAGAAGATCTTGAAAGGAGGTCACTCAAAAACACCTCCCAAACTCACCTAATCCCACCCAAACTCACTCCAGCCTCCCAAACTCACTCGAGCTTCCCAAAACCACCTAATCCCACCCAAACTCACTCGAGCCTCCCAAACTCACTCCAGCCACCCAAACTCACCTAATCCCACCCAAACTCACTCGAGTCCCTCCCAAACTCACTCAATCCCACCCAAACTCACTCAATCCCACCCAAACTCACTCAATCCCACCCAAACTCACTCCAGCCACTCAAACTCACTCAATCCCACCCAAACTCACTCGAGCCCACCCAAACTCACCTAATCCCACCCAAACTCACTCGAGCCCCTCCCAAACTCACCCAACTCTGTCGGCTTCAACAGCTCGTCCAGGGTGGTATAAAAGGGTAACTTCACCAAGCGAACCTCAGGCTTGGCCACTTTGGGGGGCAACCTGCCCAGTCCGTTCAGGTATTTGCCGTAGAGGGCAGGGTAGTCGATGTTGGTGGTGGGCAGAGTCCGGGGCACGGCGCTGCCGCGGTCGTAGGACGAGTGCAGGGGCAGAGCCTCCGCCCGGTGCGGCGCCGGCGCCGCAGCCACGTCCGAGCCCTTCTTGTTGTAACGAGTCTCGTAGAGCTCCTTGATCTTCTTGAACACCTCGGGGCTGCAGTCAAACTGGACCAGCTGCAAAGCTCGGGTCACTAGCTCGTGTTTTAGTCCGCTTTTACTCCTGCCAACAAAACCCAGCAACATCTGAAGATCTGAGACTCGGAAACTCATCACCATGTTCTGGGGGATAAAAAATTAAAAGATGTTCTCATAGTTATGAAAGGCAAAGGTGCAAGTTTCTCACTTTATAACTAATAAGGCAAGATGTTAAAAAAAATTCCCCCCTCAAAGAAAGACCCCCAAAGGTTGAGTTCTCACTTTGTAACTACGAGGCAAGATGTTAAAAATTCCCCCCTCGAAGAAAGACCCCCAAAGGTTCAGTTCTCACTTTGTAACTACGAGGCAAGATGTTAAAAAAATTCCCCCCTCAAAGAAAGACCCCCAAAGGTTCAGTTCTCACTTTGTAACTACGAGGCAAGATATTAAAAATTCCCCCCTCGAAGAAAGACCCCCAAAGGTTCAGTTCTCACTTTGTAACTACGAGGCAAGATGTTAAAAATTCCCCCCTCAAAGAAAGACCCCCAAAGGTTCAGTTCTCACTTGATAACTATGAGGCAAGATGTTAAAAATTCCCCCTTGAAGAAAGACCCCCAAAGGTTCAGTTCTCACTTTGTAACTACGAGGCAAGATGTTAAAAATTCCCCCTTGAAGAAAGACCCCCAAAGGTTCAGGTCTCACTTGATAACTATAAGGCAAGATGTTAAAATTCCCCCCTCGAAGACCCCCAAAGGTTCAGTTCTCACTTGATAACTACGAGGCAAGATGTTAAAAACTCCCCCCTCAAAGAAAGACCCCCAAAGGTTCAGTTCTCACTTTGTAACTACGAGGCAAGATGTTAAAAATTCCCCTCTCAAAGAAAGACCCCCCAAAACTGTCCAAACCCGCTGCTGTCGCCTGATTTTTGGTTCCCGTTTCTGGTTTTGCAGAGATCACCCCCTGAAATATCACCTGAACGACAGAACCACCAGCACAGTCAGCAAATGACTCAAAAATCACTTGGACACATGCTGAGCACCCTGAAGACAGCTCAGCTGGCAGCAGGAGCGACCTCAAAGATCTAAACCAAGAGGCCTCACTTATAAAAGAGCTCATGAGCTCCTCCACCAGCCTGAGGCATCCAAAATTCCCAGAGAAATGTGGAAAACTTCATCCCAAATGGTGTCAGTGCAAGGCACAGGAAGAAAATCACCACCAGCTGGGTGATGCTGAGGTGAACTGAGGCCACCAGTCCTGGATTTCTGGGTGGGAAAACCTCTCCAGAACCCTCCCTACATCCACAGGATCTTTAAAACACCCACATATTTTCGAGTATGGAAGGATATTGAGATTATTGAAGAGTGTGTTCCCTGGAGAGCATTTCCCTGTGATCCCAGCCAGGAGCTGTCACACCAGAATTATCTATTTCAGTGTCTGATAAGCAGCAAAGCCCAGCTCAGTCTTCCAAAATTCCCTCTCTGTGGCAATTCAGGCCTGCAACTCTCAGCAGAGTCAAAGGCCACGAGGCAACTTCCCACCAGAAATCAGGAATTCTTCCTGTTAAACCCACAGCTCCAGGTGGGCATTTCAGTTCCCTAAACACCAAACAGCCTTAAAATTGCAAAAAAAAAAAAACCACCAAACCCTCAGCTGATAAAGTACATGAGTTGGAAAATTCAGGTTGCCCTGGAAATAAACTCAGTAGATATCCACACATATTCACCCCACATCCTCCCTGGTTTGTGGGGAATATGGGAATTCAAGAAGAAACCCCACTAAAAAAAATATCCAGCAGCAAAGATCCAGCAGATCTTCCCCAACCTCTACCCCACTCTTGAATTAATAATTAAAAAGAAAGCATAAAATATAATCTAACAATCTTATCATTTCCTAGACTAAACCAGATATGGATTTTTTTTTTTTTTAATTAAGAATGTTACAACTGTTTCCAGAAACATTTCACAGCCACTTTTGGATGTGTGGGAATTAGATGTGAGAGAGAAAATGCCATTTGATTTTCTCTTTTTCCCTTACATATGTCATTTAATCTGAAAACCCAAAAGCTGTTATGTCACTGTCTGTAGTTAGAACTTCTGGGAGTCGTGATGAGTCCCAAAATATCCCTGATGAGGGGAAAAAAAGACTGATGACTAGAGAGGAGAGAAAAGATGTTGAATTGCCACAAAGTCAGGATTTCACAGCTCTGGATTCACGGTGCTGCTCCACCAGACATCACCTGTGAAACCCTGGAGAAATCAACTTTGTGCCTCAGTTTTCTCCAACTAAAAAAAAACAGAATCAGCATCATTAAGGTCGGAAAAGACCTCCAAGATCATCAAGCCTGATCAAATCCCACCAGGATCGTTAAGCTGCATTACGAAATGGAGAGAGTGTTGCTCTCCCCGCGGGATTTGAGGATAAAAGGTGTATTTACAAAGATAAATTCATCAAGACACAGCAGCAGGAGGCACCAGGGCATCCCAGGGGCACAGGAGACAGGAATTCCTCCTGTGGGAGTTGCTCTTAGAGCACCTCACCCAGGGCTCTTGGGGTGGAAAGTGGAGGTAGAGCCCGGAGTTTCCATTTGGAAGGAATTAAGGCCCAGCAGGATGATGAGATTTGAGCAGCAACACAACAACAAAACCCCAGACAAAGCAAAACTCGAGGGCTCGACCTGGCCGGTGGGAGAAGAGCACATGGACTGCCGAGATTCCCGACACTCCTGGGTGTTCCTCCTCTCAGGAACCCTCGTGTGGGACGGCTCAGACCCCACCAAAAACCTCCGGGGAAAGACCACGATGCCTGGGAAGCGCGTTCTCCCCTCTGGAATTGCGGGGGGAAGGCAGAGCCGCCCACAGAAAAGCCTCTCCCGCCGGGATTCCCGCGGCCATCCAGCCCCATCCCTGCCGAGGAGCCGCTCCTGAGGGCGAGGAACGCTTCCCAGGGATCACTTCCTTGGGAACACTTCCAGGGAACGCTCCCCCGGCCGCTGCCGTTGCTCCTTAACCGCCCTCAGCAGCGGCTGCCACCGGCCGCTCCCCGGCTCCCACAGAGGCACCGGGGATCCCGAGGGGAACGGGAAAACCTCCCGGTCCCGTCCCCCCCGGGCCTGAAGCCAGGCACAAACCGCCTTGGAAACACAACTCCCAAGCATGGATTTGCTTCAGCCCGTCCCAGAGGGGCCGTGCGGCCGCCCCTGCCCCCGGCAGTGCCCGTCCCAGCGGCTCCCCCGACCCCCGCCCGCCGGACAGCTCCGGCACCGAGCCGCCCCACCCCCGGACCGGGCAGCGGGACCCGGGCCGGGGGACGCGGGGGCAGCACCAGTGATCCTTAATCACGGGAATTAGCGGGGGAAGCCCGGCGCGGGGGCAGCCCCGAGGAGAGCGGGCGGTACCGGGGGCCGGTTCGGCCCCGGGAGGTCCGGCGGGGGCTGCGGCCCTAAGGCCGGGGCGGGGCAGTCTCTGAGGTAAAAATCTGAGAGGGCGGCCCCGGAGCGCCGCCCCCGCGGTTCGCAGCGCCGCCCCCCGCCGTCTCGTCGCGCCTGGAGCCGTCCGGTGCCGGCCGGGCCCCGCGGGCGGGGCGGCGGCGCCGCTTCCCTCACCTTCGCCTCCACCAGCTCCGCCGCCATCTTGGGCCTCCAGCGTCCACCGCGCCGGGCGCCGCCGCCGGGTCACGTGACGCCCTCGCGCCGGGGGAGGGCGGGACCGCGCCGCGAGCGCCGCCCAATCGGCGCGCGCGCTGCCCGCGCCCCGGCCACGCCCACGAGCCACGCCCCGCCAGGCCACGCCTCCCCGGGAGTCTTAAAGGGGCCGCGCTGCTCAAACCGGGGGCGCACCGGGAGGACAGCGGCCGCGGCGGGGATGGGAGCGGCGGGGGTGGGAATGGAGGCGGCCCCGCCAGCACTACGGGAGAGGGGGTGGGTGGGTGGGCAGGCGGTGGGTGCTGCCCCCAAGATGGCGGCAGGTGGGTGCCCCGGGGCAGGGCAGGGCCCGGTGGGCTCGGCCCGAGGCTCCGCCGCCGTCCCGGAGCCCTGCGGGCCCTCCCCGGTGAGGAGGGAAGCGCTGAGGGGCTTCCGGAGGAGGCTGTGCACTCTGGGAGAGGAGGGATGGGGATGGGGATGGGGATGGGTCCCGGTGCCCCCGTTCCCGGGGGAGGGAGGGCTGGGGAGGGGGAGCTCCTGACCAAAATCCGCTCAGAGACCCCCCAGCCCTCCTACCCCAGTCAGTGTTTGTGCCCCCTTCTGCAACTTTATACATCACTTATTAAAGCCACTTTTTAAATAATAATAATAATAATAATAATAATGATGATGATGATGGTGATGATGATGATGATGTAGTTTTCAGCTTTCTTTTGATAAGCAGCTGTGATCTCTGCTGAGGTTGCCTCCTCCTCTCCAGGGCTGGAGCTGTACCAGGGATTTGGGATGGAGATCAGGGAAAGGTTCTTCCTCCAAGGGTGATGGGCACAGCCCCGACCCTGCCAGAGCTCCGGGAGCCTTTGGACAGTGCTCTGGGACAGGCTGGGGTTGTTGGGGTGCCAGGAGATGCACTGGATGATCTTTGGGGTAACTCCAGTGTTTGGGGTGAAACGCTGCACTGGGAGAGGTTTTCCAGCACTTTCCTCCTCTTGCTATCAACCCCACATACTAATTAAACAACAAGGCAATTAACAGTTTCTCAGGAAGAGCGGGATGTTAATCAGGTTTCCCAGTTTTCCCTTCTAGGCTGGCAAAAACCGGGGTTGGTGCTAAAAAATCCACCAGATTGCTATGGAAACCCCAAAGGCCGATAATTCATCCTGTCACGGTGGGAGAGCCGGGCCCAAATCCCTCCTGGGTGCAGCTCCATCGCTGTCCTGCCTGGCCCTGCCTCACACGGGCAGGCTGGGGGAACGTGCTGGGAATTTGGGAGCTGCTGCTGAGGTGATGTCGGGATTAGGGCTGAGAGAATTGGGATTGTTCCGCCTGGAGAAGCTTTGGGGTGTCCTCATTGCGGCTGAAGGGATCCCACAAAAAACATGGAGAGAGACTTTGGATAAGGAATAGAGGGACAGGACACAGGGAATGGCTTCCCACTGGCAGAGGGCAGGGACAGATGGGATTTTGGGATGAAATTCCTGGCTGGGAGGGTGGAGAAGCCCTGGCACAGGGTGCCCAAAGCAGCTGTGGCTGTCCTTGGATCCCTGGAAGTGTCCAAGGCCAGGTTGGACAGGGTTTGGAGCAGCCTGGGACAGAGGAAGGTGTCCCTGCCATGGCAGGGGTGGCACTGGATGTTCCTCCCTGTCCCTCCCCACCCAAACCACTCCATGACTCCGTGATTTCTGTGAGTCTAACGCCGATGAGGGCGCACAGGGACGGCTCGGAGCCTGAGCTCTGCGGTTCCGTGACAGCCCGGGGACACCGTGCCCGGCTGGGGGGGGCGCCGCCGGTGCCGGTCCCGGTGCCCCCGCGCTCCTCCCCGCCAGCAGGGGGCGCTGCAGCCCCGCTCCCCCCGGGACATGCGCAGTGCGGGCACCCTGCGGGACCGGGGAGGGGCGGGCCGGACCCACCGGTGCCCGGAACCGCTGCCTGCTACCGGGCTCTCCCCTACCGCCTTCTCCTAGTGGCCGAGCCCCCGTGCTCGCCTGCCGCTCGGTGATACCGCTCCGAGGGCGGCCTCACCGACCCCGGTACCCCGGGCCGTTTCTCACACCGGCAGCGGGAGGGGCGGGCTTTCCTCCCGCTGCAGCGCGGGTGGGGCGGGGCTGTCGCTGCCGGTCGCTGTTCCCCCGGTGTCGCCTCGCTGTAGTCCCGGTGCGGCTGCCGTGACACCCACGTGGTGCCGGCGAGGCGGAACAGCCTCCTGACCATAGAGTCCGCGGGATAGAGCGGCGCGGCCGCGCAGGCGCTCGGCGCAGGCCCCGCCCCTCGGCGCCGCCGCCCTATAAGAGGGCTCCGGCTGACGTCAGCGCTCTCTTCCGCCCGCTCTGCGCTCGCCAGCGAGACAGGGCCGAGCCGCCGCCATTGCCGCGACCCCCCCGCCCCGCAGCATCCGCCGCCATCCGCCACCATGGTGAGCCCCCACCGCCCGCCACCGCTCCCGCCGGGATGAGCGGCCGTCGTGCTTCCCGTATCACCGGGGATGGCGATTCCGCCAACGCCGCTGGTCGCACGGCGGCGGCTGCGGCCTGTGCTGCCGGGCTGGGCCGCAGTTGCGGGGAGAGGGTGGGGCGGCGAGAGGGGGCCGGCCCGGGCGGCCCTGACACCCCTGGTGCCGGCAGCACCGGCCGGTATCGGTGCCGGGGCTGCCGTTGCCCCTGCGGGGCGCGGGAGCGGCCGCGCTGATGTGGCAGCGCGGTGGCGGCGCCGGGAACGGGGCGCTGCGGTGCCGGTCGCACCTTATGTAACGCTGCGGTCTGGGCTGTCACTGTCACCGGCACCGGCCCGGGCTCGGTTTTGAGGGAGTTCAGCGGTGACACCGCGGCTTGAAGGGGCACTGGGGCAGGGAGGGGTTGGTGCTGCATCCCCGCTGCGGTGCCCTTGCTGCGGGTTGTGTTGTCACCCAGGCAGAGTTGGTGTCGCGGCGATGATGGCAGGTATTTAGGGGAGGTTCGGATTCTTTGGAACTGCCAGAGCTCTTTTCCCTACGCGCTGAGTCCCCTTTCTCTCCTCTCCTCTCCTCTCTCTCAAGGTGAACTTCACAGTAGACCAGATACGGGCCATCATGGACAAAAAGGCCAACATCAGGAACATGTCCGTGATCGCCCACGTGGACCACGGCAAATCCACGCTGACGGATTCCCTGGTGTGCAAGGCCGGGATCATCGCCTCGGCCCGCGCCGGGGAGACCCGCTTCACCGACACCCGCAAGGACGAGCAGGAGCGGTGCATCACCATCAAATCCACGTGAGTGCCCTCCCTCCCCTCGGGCTCCTGCTGTTCCCTGTGCCCAGCTCCGGGGGGATTGCGCTCTTCCAGGAGGTGAAAGAAGATGCTTGTTGGCCTCTGGTTTAGTCCACAAGCTGATCTCGTGCTCCTGAGGGTCTTGAATGATGGAGGAAGTGTTGATTGGGTTCTGCTCGGTCATTGAGCAGTTCCTTGCTGCGCTGCTGGGGAAGCGGGAGCTTCATCCTCCCAGCTCAGCACCAGGATTGTTGGATGTCCCGTGGATGTGGTGTGGAGACTCTTGGGAGCATCTCTGGGGATGTACCTGGTGGCTGTGCCGCCACGGGGAGTGTGAGGCCTCTGGGGTGGAGAACGTGGTTTGGATTGGTAGGAAAAGCCTAAATCCGTGATTTGGGAATGGATCCCTTTATGGGTGCTGGAGAACTGCAGGGGTTTGGAGGAGGTTGGGATTCTGGAAGATGTTATGGTTTAGGAAGGGCTGACTGTAGCCAGTGCTCCTGTTCTCTCCCATGCTGGCCTCCCAGGAATACACTTCAGGAAATCTTGGATCCCAGCATTTAGGTTGGAAAAGATCTCCAAGGTCATCAACTCCAGCCTTGTCAACCAGAGCACTGGGTGCCACCTCCAGTGGTGGCAGCTGTTTGTCTGGAGCAAAATATTCCTCAGCTTTAGAGAGGAATAACACAGGTCATCATTTTAATGGCTTCTCCTTTCTTTCAGAGCCATTTCTCTGTTTTATGAGCTCTCTGAGAATGACTTGGCCTTCATCAAGCAGAGCAAGGATGGTTCTGGCTTCTTGATCAACCTCATTGACTCCCCTGGGCACGTGGACTTCTCCTCAGAGGTCACTGCAGCTCTGCGAGTCACTGATGGTGCCCTGGTCGTCGTGGACTGTGTCTCTGGTGAGGTTTTCTGCAGCTGGAGCGTATTTTGGGGGAATTTGGAGACGGGGAAGGGGGATAACTCATTCCTAAATCCCCTGTGTTTGGCAGGCGTGTGCGTGCAGACAGAGACCGTGCTGCGTCAGGCCATCGCCGAGAGGATCAAGCCCGTGCTGATGATGAACAAGATGGACAGAGCGCTGCTGGAGCTGCAGCTGGAGCCAGAGGAGCTGTACCAGACCTTCCAGCGCATCGTGGAGAACGTCAACGTCATCATCTCCACCTACGGAGAGGGAGAGAGCGGCCCCATGGGCAACATCATGGTGAGGGAGGGCAGGCTCTGAGGGCTGGGCTGGGACTCAGGCACTTTGGGGAGCAGGGAGCAGCTCCCTCCCCAGTGATCATTCCTTATGTCAAGTGGAGGACATCTTGAAGGTGCCTGGACTACCAGGCTTGGGTTGGCTTGGGGCTCTCGCTGGCTCCTCTCCCAAATCTGCAGTTCAAGGCCTGAGCAAATAAAAGCTGGGATTGTTGCCCAGAGAAGCTGTGGCTGTTTAGTCTCTGGAAATGTCCAAGGCCAGGCTGGACAGAGCTTGGAGCAACCTGGGATTGTGGGAGGTGTCCCTGCCCGTGGAAGGGGTGGTCTTTAAGGTCCCTTCCCACCTGCTCTGCTCCTGCTGGGTTCCTGGGAAGGGAGCAGGGCTGTGGGCCACAGGTTCTGAGGAGAAGCTTGTGCTGGACTCCTGCATGCTGGAGGTGTCCATGCCTTCCTGATCCTCCTGGGAAAGATGGGAATCCTACCTGCGTGTGAACCTGAGCCCACACCTGGTGGGAGTGGAGGGAAACAAACCCAGTCCTGTGGCACAAAGCTAAAATAGTGCCTGTCCCACACCTCAGGGGTGGTCACTGGGACAGAACTACTCACAACCTCAGTGTCCTGAAGCTCTGCTTTGTGCAGGAGTGTTTTTGGGATGGAGTGAGGGCTGCTGCCCTGACCCAGCTCTGCTCTCCCCTTTCAGATTGACCCGGTGCTCGGGACCGTGGGCTTTGGCTCGGGCCTGCACGGCTGGGCCTTCACCCTGAAGCAGTTTGCTGAGATGTACGTGGCAAAGTTTGCTGCCAAGGGAGATGCCCAGCTCAGCCCGGCCGAGCGTGCCAAGAAAGTCGAGGACATGATGAAGAAGCTGTGGGGAGACAGGTGAGGTGGTGACTGGAATTGCAGATCAGCTCTGCGTGGCTGCAGCTTAGCACTGCAGAGAATGGGTAAAGGGGGGGGGAAGGGTGTGGGTGTGGCTGATTTAACAGGAGTTAATTACATTTTGGTGAGTGTTGGAAAGCTGGGTGAGGGGGGAAAGCAGGAAATGGCTCTTCCTCAGCATCCCCTGAGCAGGCAGAACAGGCTGTGTGTCTGTAGCTGATCTGATTGTGGACATTGGATCTGATCCCCTTTTCTCTGCAGATACTTTGACCCTGCTACTGGCAAGTTCAGCAAATCTGCCACCAGCCCTGATGGAAAGAAACTGCCCAGGACCTTCTGCCAGCTCATCCTTGACCCCATCTTCAAGGTGAGTTCCTCAGGGTTCCTCCTCGGCCGGTGCCTCGTGCTCTGCTCCGTGCGTGATGATGGAAAATTTCTTCACTTTGACCTGACTTGTTTGATTGAAGAAATCCAGCTGTCTGACACACATCTGGCTGCTCTGGGGGCAGATGGGGCTGTGGCTCCTGGGGAGGGAGGCTGGGTGCTGAGGAGGAGCAGGAATTCTCTGCAGGTGCAGCGGTGCAGCTGCTCCAAACTGGGTCACGGCAGCGCTCCCAACGGCTGCTCCCGTTGCAGGTTTTCGATGCAATCATGAACTTCAAGAAGGAAGAGGCAGCTAAACTGATTGAGAAACTGGACATCAAGCTGGACAGTGAAGACAAGGACAAGGAAGGCAAGCCCCTGCTGAAGGTGAGGCTTGGCTCTGATTCCTCTGGGGAGCTGCTGAGCAGTCGTGTGCTGCTCCAGCTGTGTCAACATCAACCTGGCTTGGGAGGAGGTGGGGAGGTGAAGGAACCCTCTGACTGGGTCCTGCTGCTCTGCCCAGGCCGTGATGAGGCGGTGGCTGCCAGCTGGAGATGCCCTGCTGCAGATGATCACCATCCACCTGCCTTCCCCCGTCACAGCCCAGAAGTATCGCTGCGAGCTGCTCTACGAGGGCCCCCCCGACGATGAGGCTGCCATAGGTAGGAACAAACTGCTGCTGCTGCTTTGCTGCCAGGCCTCAGCTCCAACAGGCCTGCAACCAGTTGGTTCTCTGTGTGCACGGCTCAGGAGTGTCTGGAATTGAGTCTGTGGCTTTTCTGCCATGGGTCAAAGCAGTTGTAGTTTCTCAGAGCTTTGTTCTGGAGCGCTGAGTAACCTCAGAGGAGCCAGAGGATCCACCTGAGCCCGGATTTGTTAAAAATGTTTCTTGGTGATGTGATCTTCCATGGAATCACAGAATAGATTGGGTTGGAAGGGATCTTTTAAGTCATGCAGCCCCATCCCCTGCCATGGGCAGGGACACCTTCCACTGTCCCAAGCTGCTCCAAGCCCGGTCCAGCCTGGCCCTGGACACTTCCACAGATCCAGGAGCAGCCACAGCTTCTCTGGGCACCCTGTGCCAGGGCCTCACCCCCCTCCCAGGGAACAATCCCTTCCCAATATCCCATCTATCCCTGCCCTCTGGTAGTGGAAAGCCATCCTCCATTTCCTCCTGTCCATACAGAAGCCCTTAGGCTGGGACAGTGCTTTCAGGTCTTGAGTTTGGGTTTTGGGGTGGCTGCCAGATGCATCAATAACTCTAAGCTGGTCTCTCTCCCCTTCCCAGGCATTAAGAACTGTGACCCCAAAGGCCCCCTGATGATGTACATCTCCAAAATGGTGCCAACCTCTGACAAGGGACGTTTCTATGCTTTTGGCCGTGTCTTCTCTGGTCTCGTCTCAACTGGCTTGAAAGTCAGAATCATGGGACCAAACTACACACCTGGCAAGAAGGAGGATCTGTACCTGAAGCCAATTCAAAGGTTTGAATCCTGGCTGGGGTGTTGAGGGGTTCAGGTTTGGGGTTCTGGTGCTGTCTCAGGTCTCTTCTCGTGCCTGAGGCATGTCCAGGTGCTTGGCTGTGGGCTGGAGTGGCATCTCCTCCCCTTCCCAACCTCACTCATCCAACTTTCCCTTCAGGACCATTCTGATGATGGGCCGCTACGTGGAGCCCATCGAGGACGTGCCTTGTGGAAACATCGTGGGGCTGGTGGGCGTGGACCAGTTCCTGGTGAAGACTGGAACCATCACCACCTTCGAGCACGCCCACAACATGAGGGTGATGAAGTTCAGCGTCAGCCCCGTGGTGCGCGTGGCCGTGGAGGCCAAGAACCCGGCCGACCTGCCCAAGCTGGTGGAGGGGCTGAAACGCCTGGCCAAGTCTGACCCCATGGTGCAGGTGAGCGGCCAGAATGGACCCAGGGGTGCTGCCTCCAGTCCTGGGAAAGTCTCGAGTTCAGTGTTGGGTCCCTGGCTTGGTGCTGTGTCACCCTCAGGTCAGTGGGGAGAACATCTAGAAGTAGGTCTGTTGGTCAAACCCGTGGGGAGTTGCTGATGTTGGTGGCTGTGGCTCGTTCTGAAGCCTCACCTGTGTCACTGTGGGACACAATCAATGAGACACAGACTCGTGATTTTAGAAGGCTGATGTTCTGAAAACATTCTCAGAACCTATTTTTATACTTTTTACAATGTGCCCACCTAAGAGGTGGGATCTTTGGACTCATTGGCTACGTTAAGGGTCAAAAGTAAAGTCCCTCTGTAGGAGAGGGAAAAGTGAAAAACAAGAGAGTTTACAGAGAGTGACTTCGTTTACGGTCTCAAATCCCTGGGAAAGAATTTAAGAAAAATCCAAACACGGTAAACAGTGACTACACACCTGCTGTTCCTGGTGTTTGCAGTGCATCATTGAGGAGTCTGGGGAGCACATCATCGCTGGAGCTGGGGAGCTGCACCTGGAGATCTGCCTGAAGGACCTGGAGGAGGACCACGCCTGCATCCCCATTAAGGTAGAGAGGCTGAGCAGTGGCTGAGCTCAGGGGTTTGGCCGGGTTTTGGTGCCTCACACCTGTTGCCATGCTCGTGCCTGCAGGTTTTGGTTTTGGGAACTCTATTCCCAGGCACGGTCTTGATGCACAAAGTCATGTTCTGTAAACTACCGAAGCTCCCACATCTGTTCCCAGAGGAGGGGCTTCGGTGATGGTCTCTGGAAAACAACCAGTGGTTCCCAAGGGTCCCACCTCTGGGGTGGGCACATCTGTAAATGTTTTCGGTGTGGATGCTGAAGAGGAGCTAAGGAGAGACCCTGCTCCAGCTCAGCCACATCCCAGCCTGAGGGAGCAAGAGCGAGGCAACACAAATCCATGGATGTCCCATTCCCTGCCCTGGAGCTGCCCCACCCTCTCCGCACCAGCACAGTCAAAAAATAAAGACTACAAAAAGAGTCAGGAAAATAAAGGAGGGGTCTCTTGCTTGCAAGAGCTCCACGCAGCCTCTTTGATGCCCTCCCTGCCTCGTCCCTGTGCCTCCCCCACAGTTACACACCCCCTTCTCCGTCCCCGCAGAAATCCGACCCCGTGGTGTCCTACCGCGAGACGGTCAGCGAGGAGTCCAACGTGATGTGCCTTTCCAAGTCCCCCAACAAACACAACCGGCTGTACATGAAGGCCCGGCCCTTCCCCGACGGCCTGGCCGAGGACATCGACAAGGGCGAGGTGTCGGCCCGGCAGGAGCTGAAGCAGCGGGCGCGTTACCTGGCCGAGAAGTACGAGTGGGACGTCACCGAGGCCAGGAAGATCTGGTGCTTCGGGCCCGACGGCACCGGCCCCAACATCCTCACCGACATCACCAAGGGAGTGCAGTACCTCAACGAGATCAAGGACAGCGTGGTGGCCGGCTTCCAGTGGGCCACCAAGGAGGTGAGGGAGGATGGGGTCTTGGTCTGGGGGGTGGCGTCTGTGGCTTTTTCTCTCTACGCGTCCTTGTTTTGTTTGTGCTTCTCGTGGAGCAAAATGTAACGTGGTGAGCAGTCCAGGTGAATGACACAAGTGGCATCAGGTGCTCTGAGATGATTGACAGGGATCTGGCCTTATCTACCAATTATTTTCAGGATTAGGCAGGAGAGCACTGAGGGATGAGTTGACAGGCTGGGAACAGCAACAGGAAGGATTCATTTTCCTGTACACCACTTAGTTTCAGTCTGAAGGAGATTCCAAGCCAACAACTTCTGTGACAAAAACAAACAACCCACAACAAAAAAAAAAACATTTCCCTTGGCCAAACACTTGAGTTTCAGCACCATAAATGTGTGACAGCTCTTGGTGGCTTGAACCTCAGAGCTGATCCTGAGGATACTGCAGATGTGTGTCGCTGTTGGACATGAAAGAAAGATGCAGACTCATAATCAGAAGGTTGATGATTTCAATTCTGGGTTTATTCTTCAAGCACCTGTCTTTATACCTTTTTACAATGAGCCCAACTAAGAGATGGGATCCTTAGACCCATTGGTCACATAAAAGGGTCATCAAACAAAGTCCCTCCTTAAGAAAGGAACGTAGAAAACAGGATAGTTTATAACAACACCTTCTTGTTTACCACAAGATTCCCTGGGAAAAGAATTTCAGAAAACCAAAACATGACAGGCACTGACTTACAGACGTGGGAAGAACCCTTAGTTTGGGAAAGATCTCCAGGAGTTCCTTGCAGGTTTGAGGGTTCATCCCTCAGCAAGGACATCGAGTAGCTCCAAGGAGCTGCATCCACGGACCTCCTGTGAGCCAGGGGAGCGTGTGGTGACACCGAGTGCCCCGTGGTGACACTGATTGCCCCTTGGTAACACCGAGTGCCCCTTGGTGACATTTCCTGACCCCCGCTGTGCCCTGGCAGGGCGTGCTGTGCGAGGAGAACATGCGCGCCGTGCGTTTCGACGTGCACGACGTCACCCTGCACGCCGACGCCATCCACCGCGGCGGCGGCCAGATCATCCCCACCGCCCGGCGCTGCCTCTACGCCTGCGTGCTCACCGCCCAGCCACGCCTCATGGAGCCCATCTACCTGGTGGAGATCCAGGTGAGCAGCAAGTCCATTGGGGAAAGGGGGGGATGGACAGCAGGTGGGTGAGGTGCTGAGCTTGTTTTCTCTCTCTGCAGTGCCCAGAGCAGGTGGTTGGAGGCATCTACGGGGTGCTGAACAGGAAGCGTGGCCACGTCTTTGAGGAGACCCAGGTGGCCGGGACACCCATGTTCGTGGTCAAGGCCTATCTGCCTGTCAACGAGTCTTTTGGTGAGTCCTGGAAGCCATCCTGGCAGGGAAAGCCTTCAGGAGATCCTGGAGTTGAGCCGTGTCCCCAAGTGCTGCATCCGCACAGATTTGGGATCCCTCCAGGGATGGGGACACCAGCACTGCCCCCTGGGCGGCTGTGCCAGTGCTTGACCATCCTTCTGGAGAAGAAATTTCTGATCTCCAACCCTGCCCTAGCACAGCTTAGGGTGTTTCCTCTCATCCTTGTTGCCTGGGAGATCAAGGTTGCAGAACATTTTGGATTGGAAGGGACATCTTAAAGTCTTCCAGTGCCACCTCTGCCATGGGCAGGGACACCTTCCACTGTCCCAGGCTGCTCCAACCTGGCCTTGGACACTTGCAGGGATCCAGGGGCAGCCACAGCTGCTCTGGAATTCCATCCCAGCCCTTCCCCATCCTCCCAGCCAGGAATTCCTTCCCCATCTCCCATCTATCCCTGTTCTCTGGCAGCAGGAAGCCATTCCCTGTCTCCTGTCCTTCCATGTGCTTGTCCAAAGTCCCTCTCCAGTTTAAGGCACTGGAAAGGACTCTGAATCCTTCCTGGTTTGGTGTTGGTTGGGATCTCAGGAGGCTTTTGAGAGCTGCTCTGCCTTCCTCTGGTCAATCCACAGAAACGACATCGAGCTACGACCACCCCTGTCCCACCTCACACCTTTTCTCTCGTTCCTCACAGGTTTCACAGCAGATTTGAGATCCAACACGGGGGGCCAGGCCTTCCCCCAGTGCGTCTTTGACCACTGGCAGATCCTGCCCGGGGACCCCTTCGACAGCGCCAGCCGGCCGTGCCAGGTGGTGGCCGAGACCCGCAAACGCAAAGGGCTGAAGGAAGGAATCCCTGCCCTCGACAACTTCCTGGACAAACTCTAATTACAACTCACTGAACTCTGGGAGAACAGGAAAAAAAAAAGAAAAAAATTAATTAAATTAGCGTTATCACCCATGCCGCCAAGGGAGGGGGGGGGTAGACGCCTTGTGACCACCATCTTGTTAATTATCAATGGGTTTCATAGCGATTTTGAGAACTTCAAATGAGGAAAACAAAGAAAAAAAAGGAAAAAAAAAAAAAAAAAGCCTTATAGGTTTCTGTGTTGCACATGACTCATCTTTGCCATTGTAACTAAAACATTTCCACTAGGTCTGCCCAATTCTGTATTTATTTGACTCGAAAAAAAAGAAAATATACTGCTGCAGTACGGCCCGGAAAGGGGGTGGGGTGTGCTTAAATTGAAAAGGAGGGCAAGGAAAATGGGAGGAGAGATGGTGAGGGGGTGAGGATGCCTTATCTGCAGCGTGACTGTCCGTCGTGCCCATCGCCGCCTGTATTAGTGCCACTGGAATTAATAAAATTGGATAAATGGTGACGAAAAGTGAAGGTTTTTGGGGCTGTTTTTAGAGCCAGGGTGGCGCCCTCTGCTGGGAGGGAAGGCGTGGCGCCAGCAGCTCGCGCCCAGCCTTGGCTCCGCCCACCCCGCGGGAGTGGCCAAGGTGGGCGGGGCTTATGCAATCAGGGTGATGTGGGGTAGGCGGGGCTCAATGCGGAGCTGGGCGTGGTCTGCTGGGAGGGGGCGGGGCCTGCTGTGTTGGAATGTGGCGGCGGCGACGCGGGCGGCGGCGGCGGCCCAGGTTGGGAGGGGGGCACCGGTGCGAATGAGGAGCTCTGTGAGGAGCGGTGTGGGGCCGGGAGGGGAGGCGAGGGGCTGTGCGGGTGGGAGAGCGGTGATGGAGGGAGGATGGGTTGGGTAGGGAGGGAGGGATGGCGCGGGGAGAGGCGTGTGGGGGTTGAGGCCTGTGGGGTGTGGTGGGGTGGGGAAGGGAGGAATGGGGGGGGGCTTGTGCGTGTGGGGCCTGTGGGGCTGGGAGGTGCTGTGGGTCGGGAAAGGGGTGGGGAGGGGTTGTGAGGCCTGTGGGATAGGGAGGGGCAGTGGGGGATCGGGGCCGTGGGGCTGGAAAAGGTGGGGATTAGGGTGGGGGGGATGTGGAGAGGGGAAGGGGTCGGCAGGGCCTGGGGGGGCTGTGGCTGTGAGGGGATTGCAGTGCGGAGGGGCTGTGGGGCACTAAAGGGAGGTGCAGGCTGTGGGGATTGCGTGGGTGGGGGGCTGCGGGGCAGGGAGGGTCGGGAATGGAGGGGAACTGAGCCAGGAAAGGGATGAGGAGGATCGGGTGGGCAGCGGGTGTGGGGCCTGCGGAGCCGGGAAAGGCTGTGGCCCCCTCCCCTTCTCTCTCTCCCCTGGGTTTTGGGGTGCGGTGAGGAGCGGGGCGCATCCCCGGGACTGAGCCGTGCTTCGGCCGCAGCTGCCCCGCGGCACCGCCCGGCCCGGGGCTCTGCATCCCCCGGGGAGTCGGGGTGCCCGTGCTGGGTGTCGGTGTGAGCTCCTGGGACACAGCCCCCCTTTTTGGGACATAGCCCCCCCTTTTTGGGACACAGCCCCCTCTCTTTGGGACACAGCCCCCCTCTTTGGGACACAGCCCTCCTTTTTAGGACACAGCCCCTCTTTTTTTTGGGACACAGCCCTCTTATTTGGGACACAGCCCCCCTTTTTGGGACACAGCCCCCCTTTTTGGGACACAGCCCCCCTCTTTGGGACACAGCCCTCTTATTTGGGACACAGCCCCCCTCTTAGGGACACAGCCTCCCTCTTTGGGACACAGCCCCCCCTTTGGGACACAGCCCCCCCCTTATTTGGAGCCCCCCCCTTATTTGGGACACAGCCCCCCTTTTTTGGGACACAGCCCCCCTTTTTGGGACACAGCCCCCCTCTTTGGGACACACCCCCCCCCTTTTTGGGACACAGCCCTCCTTTTTGGGACACAGCCCCTCTCTTTGAGACACAGCCCCCCTCTTTGGGACACAGCCCCCCTTTTTTGGGTCACAGCCCCCCTCTTTGGGACACAGCCCCCCTCTTTGGGACACAGCCCCCTTTTTTGGGACACAGCCCCCCTTTTTAGGACACAGCCCCCCTTTTCTGGACACAGCCCCCCCTTTTTAGGACACAGCCCCTCTTTTTTTGGGACACAGCCCCTCTCTTTGGGACACAGCCCCCGTTTTTCCCCGGTGCCACAGGTGCTGATCCCCGGCTGCTCCCCGCTCCTGCCATCCAGCGCTGGCAGCACCGCGGCGGCTCCCGCTGCAGAGGCCCCGCAGCCATGTCCACCTTCCGCCAGGAGAGCGTGGAGGACTTCTATGAGATGGGGGAGGAGCTGGGCAGGTGAGGAACATCCCGCTGCCTCCTCGGGGTGGCTGCAGCCCCGGCGGGGAGCTCCACTGGATGCTGCTGCTGGATCCCCTGTGCCCTCTCTGTAGGCACAGCAGGGTCAGGGCTGTGCAGAGTCAGGCACCTCTGGCAGACAGAGATTTATTATTTTTTTTAAAAAAAAGCGTTAATTAACATTGCTCCCGGTGGAACTCCCGTCCGGCTTCCGGCCCTGCTCGGTGGCTGAGCCTGGCCCGGCGCCGGTGGGAGGGATCCAGGGTGACTCAGAGCCTGCGGATGGGATTGAATCAGCCGGGATGCAGAGGCGGCAGCGGGGGGAGCTGCCTCGGCCGCGCCTGCCCCGCGCCCTGGCTCCTCCTCCGGCATTTGGGCAGCAAAATGGTTTGGGGTCAGTTAAGTGGGTTTTTTGGGTTTTTTTTTCAAAGCAGAGGAACTTCCAGGAGTTGCTCCGGGTTCTCTTGCCCCTCTATGGTTGTTTGTGAGCCGTGGGGAGGGATGTGGTGCCCATGGGTGGACCCCACTCTGCCCCCCCGGCCGTGGTCCAGGGATGTACAAAGGAGTCTGGGGTCCAGGTGCTGTCGCTCTGATTTCAGGCATTTCCCCCTCCCCATCTGGGCTTTAGGGTCTCCTGGGACCGCTGAGCTCTGGGATTTGCTCCTGGGGGCTCCTGGCTGGTGGGCATCTCCCACCCTGGGTGGTCACAGAAGGGACATCTCAGAGTCTTCCAGTGCCACCTCTGCCACGGGCAGGGACACCTCCCACTGTCCCAGGCTGCTCCAACCTGGCCTTGGACGCTTCCAGGGGTCCAGGGGCAGCCACAGCTGCTCTGGGAATTCCATCCCAGCCCTGCCAGGGATTGGCAGCTGCCACATCCCTGGGGAGGAATTCCCTTCCTCCACCCTGCCCGGTGCCAGGGTGTGCAGAGCATCACCAGATCCCAGTTGGTGGCATTGCTGGGTGCTGCACACCACACAAAGAAATGACACTCACACATCGAGATGTCCAAGGCAGAAAAGAGCAGGTTTATCTACAGACTTTTAACATTTATGGAATTCCAGCAGTGACCGTGGATTGGAGGAAGAGAAATCTTCCTCTCCAACCACACTGGGCAACGCCACAGTCCAACAATCTCCTCCTTGTGAGAGGAATGTAAATGTTCTTACACACTGAGGTGTTTAAGGCAGAAAAAAGGCAGTTTAGTTACAAATTTTAACATTTAGAGCTGAGATGTCCAAGGTAGAAAAGAGGCAGTTTATTTACAAACTTCAACATTTGTGGAATTCCAGCAGTGACCATGGATTGGAGGAAGAAAGTCTTCTTCTTCAACCACGTTGGCCAACCCAACAGCCCATCAAGGATCTCCTCCTTGTGAAAAGAATGTAAATGTTCTTACATGCTGAGATGTCCAAGGTAGAAAAAAAGGCACTTTATTTACAAACTTCAGCATTTATAGAGTTTTAGCAGTGACCATGGATTGCAGGAAGGAAAATCTTCCTCTCCAACCACACTGAGCAACCCCACAGCCCATCAGCAGTCTCCTCCTTGTGAGAGGAATGTGAATGTTCTTACATGCTGAGATGTTTAAGGCAGAAAAGAGGCAGTTTATTTACGAATTTCAGCATTTATGGAATTCCAGCAGTGACCATTGGAGGAAGAAAATCTTCTTCTCCAACCATGTTGGCCAACCCAACAGCCCATCAAGGATCTCCTCCTTGTGAAAAGAATGTAAATGTTCTTACATGCTGAGGTGTTTAAGGCAGAAAAAAGGCAGTTTAGTTACAAATTTTAACCTTTAGAGCTGAGATGTTTAAAGCAGAAAAGAGGAGGATTTATTTACAAACTTCAGCATTTATAGAGTTTTAGCAGTGACCATGGATTGGAGGAAGGAAAATCTTCCTCTCCAACCACACTGAGCAACCCCACAGCCCATCAGCAGTCTCCTCCTTGTGAGAGGAATGTAAGTGTTCTTACTTGCTGAGATGTCCAAGGCAGAAAAAAGGCAGTTTATTTCCAAATTTTAACATTTAGAGCTGAGATGTTTAAGGCAGAAAAGAGGCAGTTTATTTACAAATTTCAGCATTTATGGAATTCCAGCAGGGACCATGGATTGGAGGAAGAAAATCTTCCTCTCCAACCACTCTGGGCAACCCCACAGCCCATCAGCAGTCTCCTCCCTGTGAGAGGAATGCAAACCTGGTTGGATGGTTACAATAACAAGAAAAGCTGTTGATGTAAAATCGTGTCTGACTCCAAAAGGCAAACACAGAAGGCCGAAATAGAACTTTAGGGAAAAACTCCTTAAAGAGACAGAGAGAAGAACAGCAAAGGGGGGAAGAACTGCCTCCTGCAGCTCCTCTCCTGCCCTCCTCCCCACCCCGCAGCGGCCAGTTCGCCATCGTCCGCAAGTGCCGGGAGAGGAAGACGGGCCTGGAGTACGCGGCCAAGTTCATCAAGAAGCGGCGCCTGTCCTCCAGCCGCAGGGGCGTCAGCCGCGAGGAGATCCAGCGCGAGGTGGACATCCTGCGCGAGATCCAGCACCCCAACATCATCACCCTGCACGACATCTTCGAGAACAAGACCGACGTGGTGCTCATCCTGGAGCTGGTGTCCGGAGGGGAGCTCTTCGATTTCCTGGCCGAGAAGGAATCGCTGACCGAGGAGGAGGCCACCCAGTTCCTCAAGCAGATCCTGGACGGGGTGCACTACCTGCACTCCAAGCGCATCGCCCACTTCGACCTGAAGGTGAGTTCAGGGAGCTGCAGGTACCCCGTGTTCAGCCCTGGGAGCCCCCAGGTGAGCTCTGGGAGCTGCAGGCACCCCGTGTTCAGCCCTGGGAGCTGCAGGCACCCCGTGTTCAGCACTGGGAGCCCCCAGGTGAGCTCTGGGAGATGCAGGCACCCCGTGTCCAGCACTGGGAGCTGCAGGCACCCCGTGTCCAGCACTGGGAGCAGGGATAAACTCTCAGGTGGAGTCTGGAAATCAGCACTGAGGAATGGGGGTCGCTGCACCCCTGCAGTGCAGCGGGGCTGGTCCTTGGGATCTCTCCCAGCTTGAGGCACATCCTCCCCTCTGGTGTTTGAGGTCTCTCCCAGCTTGAGGCACTCATCCTCTCCTCTGGAATGAGGAGCCCTGGGCAGCTCCCTCAGGCTGGTGTGCAGGGACAGAGGCAGCTCCTCTCCCCCCACAGCCTGAGAACATCATGCTGCTGGACAAGAACGTGCCAAACCCTCGCATCAAACTCATCGACTTCGGGATCGCCCACAAGATCGAGGCTGGCAACGAGTTCAAGAATATCTTTGGGACCCCAGAGTTTGTAGGTGAGCAGCATTCCTGGGGGCTGCTGAAAGCTTTGGACTAACCCTGGAGAAACACCCAGCACTCTGGTGCTGCTGCCAGGACGTGTCCATGGGGCCAGGCTTCCTTCCCCCATAAAAATCCCATTTTCTCCCCTTTCCCCCTAAAGCCCCAGAAATTGTGAACTACGAGCCCCTGGGGCTGGAGGCAGACATGTGGTGAGTGATTCCCCTCCCCGTGGCTCCAGCAGCCGATCTCCTGCTGCTGCTGCATCTCCCCTGGTGCCAAAAGCTCTGTGTGACTTCAGCCTCCCCTCCCACTCTCTTCCAGGAGCATCGGGGTCATCACCTACATCCTGTGAGTATAAGGCAGCTCTGGAGGGGACAGGGCTGCAGGGTGAGCCCCCCCACCTCAGGCTGGAGCCTTTTTGGGGTGTCCCAACCCTCTCTCTCCTCAGGCTGAGCGGAGCCTCCCCGTTCCTGGGGGAGACAAAGCAGGAGACCCTGACCAACATCTCTGCTGTCAACTACGACTTCGATGAGGAATATTTCAGCAACACCAGCGAGCTGGCCAAGGACTTCATCCGCCGCCTGCTCGTCAAGGACCCCAAGTGAGGGACAGGGGGCAGAGCTGGGGGTTCCTCTGGGAGAGGGGACAGTGCCCCCTGCCCAACCTGCTGTGTACAGGCAGCTCCCTCTCTCCTGTGTGCAGTGAATTTTGGGATCCCCCTGAGGGTGCAGTGGCTCCCTTGGGGTTTGAGAGGGTTTGAGCTGGGCCCCCCAGGGCTCACTCAGGGTTTGGGAGGGAGCAGTGAGGTTGGGAGGTTCCCATGGGATCCTCTGCCTGTGTTTCTCTTGGGAGGCAGCTTGAGGGGTTGGGGGCTGGATGCAGCTCCTGCCTGGGGGGGCCCTGAGTGCAGTGAGTTTGTCCAGACCCCAAAGGGTCGAAGCTGCTTTTCCAGGGCAAGAGGAGCAAAGCCTCTGCCCTGATCCCAGCCTTGCTGTGTCTGCAGGAAGCGAATGACCATCGCCCAGAGCCTGGAGCACCCCTGGATCAAGGTGAGAAGTTCAAGAATCGGCACTTTCTGGGTGTCTGAGCCCCCGAGGCCGGGGCTCTGCTGCTCCCCCAGCCCCGTGGGCGCTGCTTTGGTGTCCCTGCCCGTGGGTGGGTGCTGCAGCCACAACTGTCCCTGCCTCAGGTGATCAAGAGGAGGAACGTCCGCAACGAGGACAGCTGCAAGAAGCCCGAGCGGCGCCGGCTGAAGACCACGCGCCTGAAGGAGTACACCATCAAATCCCACTCCAGCATGCCCCCCAACAACACCTACATCAACTTCGAGCGCTTCTCCAAGGTCATGGAGGAGGTGGCTGCGGCCGAGGAGAGCCTCCGGGAGCTGGAGAGGAACAAGAAGTCCTTCCAGGAGGACATCGAGGCGCTGCTGTCCATCTACGAGGAGAAGGAGTCGTGGTACAAAGAGGAGAACGAGAGCATCAGCCAGGACCTGCGGCAGATCCGGCAGGAGCTGCAGAAGACGGAGGCGCTGAAGAAGCAGGCGCAGGAGGAGACCAAGAGCGTGGTGCAGGCGGCCAACGGGCTCAAGCGACGCTACCGCAAGCTGGAGAACCACTACGAGGCCCTGGCCAAGCAGGTGGCCTCGGAGATGAAGTTTGTGCAGGAGCTGGTGTGGTCCATCGAGCGGGAGAAGCTGCAGAGCAGCGAGGGCGACGGCAGCATCCGCTAACCCGGCCGGGCCCGGGGGGCTCCGGAGCTGCCCCCGAGGTGTGCAGGGGGTGCTTGTGCTTCCCTGGAGCCCCCACCTCGGGGGGCTGGGGCTGTGCCACCCCGGGGTTTGGCTCCTGCCTGGCTCGTGTCCCTGCGCTCCCTGGCACCGCTGCTGCGCTCTGGGATGTTTGTCCCCTCACCCCGCCCGGGGCTGCCCCGTGGGGGGGTTGGTGGGCAGAGCCCCCTCCACGCCTGGGCTGGGAGCAAGGACTGATCTCACACTCCGCAGCCCCCCTGTGCCCCCTGATCCCCCCAGGGTGCTGCACCCCTTTGTCCCCCTGTCCCGGCCCTGGCTCCTCCTTTTCCCAGAATAAAGATTTGTGTAACAGGGCAGCTGCCTCAGCTCCTGCCATGGCGGGACAAGGGTTGGGATGGGGAAAAGGATGTGACAACTGCCCCACTGCTCCCACCCCGGAGGGATTTCCTTAATTTGCAGGTGTGGGGGGAGATACTTTTTTTTCCTTATGAGACCCAGTGCTGGTGGATGAGCTGAACTCGCTGTGGGTGTGGAGGGAGCTCTAGGGATGGTTTGTGGGGTGTTCCCAGGCCGGGGGAGCCCCCAGACCCTCTTGCCTGAGATCCCTCACTCCACATTCCAGAGAAGAGCAGAGCAGGGAGCAGGTTTCCCCTGGGAGCACCGAGGGCTTTCCGACCGCCTGCGGCCCCGTGGAGCCCAGATCCGGCTGAATTTGATCCGGGGGAATCACCAGCCAAAATCCCAGTGCATGGCAGGCGTCCCCCTGGCTGCCTGGCTGGCTTCACCTCCAGCTCAGCTCCAAGCCCAGGGGATTTGCTCCATTTAAGATTTATTTGTCGCTCTGCTGTGACCCCTTTAGCTCCCAGGGGATCAGGGGGGCCGAGGGGCCATGCCCCATGTCCCTGTCCCTGCTGACGTTCCAGCAGGTGTAGGTTTCATCCCCATCCGTGGGACACGTGGTCCTGCTGATAATTTAATCTGCCCCGGTGTTCCCTGCCAGGGCACTTGGCTCGCAGGGGAGGTGGCGTGACCGGGGCTGTCCCCGTGTCCAGCACAGCCACGAGCTCTGGCCATGGGGAGGGGACAGCGGGGGCTTGGAGCCCTCAGCGTGCCCCAGCCAGGCTCTGTGGCCTGGGGAGGCTTTGGGGGTGCAGATTTGGATTTGGAGCCCCCGCTCCGTCGGCAGAGGCAGTGGGTGAAAGGATGTATGGAAATCCTATAGGCCCGGCTGTTCCCGAGCCGGGCAAAGTTCACATAGTGAGAAACCTTCCTGGATTCCCTTCGTGCCGAGGGTTTGGGTTTCACGCCCCCAAAAGGCTTTTGGAAGTCACAGGTCATTCACCCCGGCCTGGGAGCTGCACTGCCCCGGAGCAGCAGGGGATCTCAGCCACGTGGGTGCACGAAATGACACCAAAATAGCTCCAAAAAAGCAGAATTTGGGGTGTGATTCACGATTTCACGAGTCTGCTAACGCTGACGCCTGCGGGACCTGGTGTTGGGCAGGAACGGGATGTGCTGTGACGTTACTGGGATGTTCTGCTGCCGGCCCCTCTTTGCAGCTGGAGCTGCCCCCACCCCGTGACGTTTTCCTCCTCTGTGGGCAGAGACACTAAAATGCCTTTTTTAGGCTTCAAATTTCTGCTTCCCGGAGCTTGGCAGGAGGTTGGGAGCGAGGGCTTTTCCCTTATAAGTCTTCCCAAACCCCAAACGCTTTTGGCACAGCTTAAACTGACCCGTGAGGGCAGAGGGAAAGCCCATGGAAAGCCCATGGAAAGCTCATGGAAAGCCCATGGAAAGCCCATGGAAAGCCCATGGAAAGCCCATGGAAAGCTCATGGAAAGCCCCTGGAAACCCCATGGAAAGCTCATGGAAAGCTCATGGAAACCCCCTGGAAAGCTCATGGAAAGCTCATGGAAAGCCCATGGAAAGCTCATGGAAAGCCCATGGAAACCCCCTGGAAACCCCATGGAAAGCTCATGGAAACCCCCTGGAAAGCCCATGGAAAGCTCATGGAAAGCCCCTGGAAACCCCATGGAAAGCCCATGGAAAGCCCCTGGAAACCCCATGGAAAGCCCATGGAAAGCCCATGGAAAGCTCATGGAAAGCTCATGGAAAACCCATGGAAAACCCATGGAAAGCCCATGGAAAGCTCATGGAAAGCCCATGGAAAGCCCATGGAAAGCCCATGGAAAGCCCATGGAAAGCCCATGGAAAGCTCATGGAAAGCCCATGGAAACCCCCTGGAAAGCCCATGGAAAGCCCATGGAAAGCAGGGCTGCAGCCCCTGGGCTCCTGTTGCTGCCCAGGAGCTGAGCTGAGCTGAGCTGTGGGGAATGCTCCCTGCAGGCCCCAGGGTGACAGGTGACAGCAGGGTGTCCCTGCCCGGGCGGTGGCAGCAGAGTGGGGTGGGTGTCCCCAGGCACGCTGGCTGCTGCACACCAGGAAATTTCCCTTTTTAGAGCCTGAGCAGGAGCCAGAGCTCTGTCTGGCCGTGTCAGGACAACTGGAAAAATCAAGGACAAGGAGAGGGATCTGGCTCCACTCTGGGTTTTTGGGTGACTCCTCGTTAATCTGTGGCAGCTGCTTTTCCAGAGCACTGTTTCTAATTCAGGCCCCAAAATCTTGGGAAGGGACCCCCCCCGCCCCCCCCAGCCAAGATATTTCAGTGCCTGGGAGCTCCCAGTGCTCACCCCCAGGTTTTGTGTGGACAGGGATGGCACTGCTCTCTCTCAAGCTGAGATTTGGGGGGTGTTTCAGCTTTAATGCCTGAAATGGTTCCTAGGGAAGCAGAGTTTTCATTCCCCATTCCCTGAGAAATTCCCCCCAGTTCAGCTCATGGATTTAAATTCCCCAACTGAGCCATTCCCACCTGGCTGGGGCCTCTGGGAGCACCCAAACCCCACCAGTGATGTGTGGAAGGAGCTGGAATTTCAAACCCCCAGGAAAAAAGGGGCTGCTGTGTTTTGGAGGAGCTCTGTAGCCGTTTTTATTGCCATCGAGCTGAGTGAGGAATTAATTCAGGACCTCAGAAGGAGACTGAAGTGGATTTTTTACTGAATTGATGACGTTACAAACAAGCTTTGCACGAAACCTTCCTGTCTGCAGAAACATCCAAGCAGCAGCTCTCTCATTTTCCCAGCACAGCTCTACTCGCTCTGCTATAAAAATGCTGCTTCCAACTTCTCTGTAAGCCAGTGGAATATAAAATAATTACAAAAAAAATTCACAAAAAAAACCCCCCCAAAAAAACCCCCAAAACCCCACCGAGGCGATCTGTCCACGTGGTGGGAATAAGTTATCCTCAGTTTTCAATTATATACAGAAGGGACTTGCCAAAGGGCAGTGGGAGAGGAGTTCACACAAATAACTCCCCATTCCCACTTCCAAGGAATTATTTACATCGCCTGTACAAGAATCTTCCAGATCTTCCCAGACCCTGGAAAGCAGGAAAAGGAAAAAAAAAAAAAAAAAATAGATGAGATCCAGGCTGTTCCCAGCACGATCCCTCATGTTCCAGCCCTCTGGGTTTTAATTACCTATGAGCAATTTAGGAGCTTGTTGTGAATATCTTCAAAGACTTGGTTGTAGAGCTCATCCCTGGACTTCAGGCCGTCTAAATAAACTGGGAGGAAAAAGGGGGAGTCAGGCTCAGAACAAGATTTTGGGAGATTAGTTTAATATTTCCTATTTTACTGATCCAAAGGACAACTTGTTTGTCTCTAGGAAAAACAGAACCATCCTGAAAACACAATGGCCCGTGAAATCCTTATTCCATTATAAATTCCTTCTTTTTCCTTTTTTTTTTAATCCTCTCTTAAAAGCCCTTAAGGAGTACAAAGCAAAAGGAATAAACTCTCAGCTCCAAAACTGCCTGTTTATCCAAAGTAGGCCGGGATTACAACTTGGCAGTAAAAATAGCACCCTGCATCATCAGAGTGGAAAAGTTTCCTCCGAATGAAATCACCCAATTCCTTAAATTCCAACTGCAGGGCTGAAGGATTGGTGTTTTTGGGAAGGACCTACCCACATCCACTCCGCCGTCCTCCATCTCCTTCCTGTGCTTCAGGTACATGGGCCAGACGTGGCCGTCGAAGAGGCCCGGGGGGTCAGGGACGGTGTAATTCCGTGTGCTGGGAATGGCAGAGTGGGAAAGGGATGTCAGCAGGGCCCAGGGTTCAGGCGGGGTTAGGGAAAAAGAAAATTCATGGGAAGGATTGGTGCCCAGGGCTGTGGTGGAGTCTCCATCCCCGGGTTTGGAAATGATGGATGCGGGCAGCGGTGAAGGGCTGATGGATGGGCTCCATCTCAGAGGTCTTCTCACAGCCAAGCTGTGATTCCAAGTTCGTATCAAATCCCCTTCCTCCACTTCTATTAAATTTCCCACTCTAATCCAATTTGTGACACCAGAACATCCCAGGAACTGTGAATTTCCACCCCTGGGAGTGTCCGAGGCTGCTGGAGCAGCCTGGGGCAGTGGGAGGTCTCATCATCTGGGATGGTCCTTCCAACCCCAACCATTTTAAGGTCCTTCCAACCCCAACCATTCCATGATTCCATGACCAGGAGCAATGTAAAGGAGCAGAGGGAAGGGCTGGATGCACAGCAGGGGAGGTTCTCACCTCCTCCTCCTCTTGCACTCGTCGTAGGGCACCGCCAGGTAATAGCGAAGGTCAAACAGCTCCACCAGAGGTCTGGGGAGGGGACAAGGACACAGCGTGGAGATCTCACTTTTAGTGACAGGAAAAAGCAAGAAACCACCCCAGACAGCACAAAAACCTCTCTGCCTCTAAGGGATTTGTGTCTGTGGAAGGCAACCCAAGGGTAAGCGCTTCCCCTCACGGGCTTGTTAACTCAAAACCAGGAAAAATTTCTTTCTGAGGGTCAGAGTGGCCCAAGCAGGGACTTTTCCCACCCAAACACCTGCCACTGCTCCTGAGAGGAATCAGAGGGGATCCTGTGGAGGATCAGGCACTGGGCTGGGAACCCTGGCTCTTCCAAAATCAGTTTGCAGCAAAAATCTGGGAGAGGGCAACTGCTCAGCTCATGTTCATGGAAGTGTCCAAGGCCAGGCTGGACGGGGCTTGGAGCTGGATGGGCTTTCAGGCCCCTTCCAAACCATTCTGGGATCCCGTGTTCCTCTGCAAAAATCCAGGGAGCTGCCTCTGCCACGGCTTGCTCCTCTCACTAAGCTCAGTGTAGTCAGTGTTAAAGCAGCAGGGGAGAGAGAACTGCTCCTCAGCTCCAGGAGAGATTCCAGGCAGTGAATGGATCATTGCCCTGTCCTCACCAAGCTGGGAGGATGAGGGGAAGCAAAACTTCTGCTCTGAAACTCCCCTGGAGTTCAAGGCTGTGCCCTAAATCAGAACCTTAAATTTCACCTCGCTTCCACGTTTAGGAGTTCATTTTACATTTTACAGCAGAAAACCCTTCCGGGGTGAGAATTCAGAACAAGGCAGGAAGGGGAAATTAGGGAAAAGGGAATTTTTTTCGCTCTGGCACGAGGGACTTTAAGGATTTTTCCCTGGCAAAGCACGAAGAGTTCTCCAAACCTTACTTGTAATTATAAAGCAGGAAGCCTTCAATGACCAAGACATGGATATCTTGGGAGGTTGGCTCCCTAGAGCCGGGTGTGACATTCACCCCGTGCGAACGGGCAAACTTGACGGGGTTCTCAATCCAGGCCCGCACTGTGCTCACCATTGCCTCCATATCCAAGGAATCCAGCACTGGTCAGGAGAAAGGGAAGGGGTGGGGTGGGGACAAAGGGACACCATCAAAACACCATCCAAGCACCAGCGGGCTCGAAAGGACGAGAAACGGATGGAAAGCTCGGTAAAGTTAACGCGCTTACGGAAATTTTTACCGTTAAAAAGCTTTTTTTAAAAAGCAAAAAAAAAAAAAAAAAAAAAGAAATACTTAGGGAAGGAATATACATTACTGCATCATCCTCTAGGGAACACTGCTCTTACCATCCCATTGTTTAAAGCCGTCCTCCCCGACTTCTATTTGATCTTGTGGCTGAAATATAGTGAGCAATAAAACATTGCTGCAACCTCAGCGGGATCAGCTTCCCTCCGATGCCATCAGCACCTGGCCACTACTGCAACACACACAACCACCCCTGGGGCTGCAGGGACACTCACAATTCCCAGCTTTCCCCGACCCCAAGAGCTCTAGAAAGTTCCCTTGGCTCACTCAAACCAGCTTGGGTAAAGACTTTTCACTCTGGGTAAAGGATTTTCACGTTAATCACTCGATAGGTTGTTTGTTAGTTTGGCAAAACGCTGCCAACTTTTATAGAAGTGTTGTTTAGAAATCAACAGGTAGGAATTTTGAAGGGCAAATGCAGGTAAATTGGTGCCAGAATGTAAGGGTTTTTTTAAAAGGAATAGGTATATTTGAACTCTTCTAATATAAAAAAGCAGGTGGGCACGGCAGCACTTTGGTTGCTCAGTTAGCGCTTTCCTCGTGCTGCCATTCACTTAAAAGACAAGTTACAGATTTTTTGTGGGAAATCCAACAGAATTCCTCCCCCAAGGGCTCCTAAGTGCTCAAAGTGCAGGACAGACTGAGCACACGATGCTGGGCCTGGAGCACTTCATGTTTTGGGGATGACCCACAACTGCTCCAAGCCCATTCCTGCATCTCCTGGACTTCCACGTGTGTGGGGTCCAGGGATTTCATCATTCCCATGAAACGGGGCAGGGTTTAGGATCAGTCTGCACTCCCAGGCAGAAGGCACTGAAGGTCTTCTGCATTAATCTCTGCAATATTTTAATTGGGTTCTGACACAGATCTATCAAAGCTCCCCCATAAAACCCTCTTTCTGTATCTGAACCAGCACAGAGGTGCTTAAACCCTAAAAGCATCATTTAGCAGTCTCACTCTTAGTTTAATAAAATAACGTGGGAAATCCCAATATGGAGAAAATCATTCATGCAGAGCACAGTAAATAACCTCTGCCTGGAATCAGTACTAAATTTAAATGTTGTTAACACTTAAAGGTGGCTTTGCTGTGACCGCTTTGAGCTGGGTCATGCCAAGCTCCTGTGGCATTTGTAAAGGTCAGGAACACTCAACTTGTCCAGTCAGTTAAAAATTAAATATATATACAAAAAAAAAAAAAAAAAAAACCACCAAAAAAACCTCCCCACAAAACCAGAAAGCTTGTGGCTCCTAAGCTGTCAAAACTGACTTGCTCTGCATGTACAATTAACGCTGCAAGGAAGAGAGGACTCAACTTACCTTGAAGAAATCGTCCTGATGGACCACGCAGCAGTTGGGGAGCGCCTTGATGAGCCTGTTGGTCAAGGTGGTTTTGCCACCATTGGTGACCCTGCACGGAGCGGGGCGAGACAGAGGTGGAAGAATCGCATTAGAACCGGGTTTGGGAGCCACTGGGACCCCCGGCGGGAGAGACGGCGCTGAAAGAGCCGAGCCCTGAGGGATCCGAGCCCCGACCGGCGGCGGGAGCCCGTGAGGGGACGCGAGCCCCTGAGAGGGGAGCCGGGCACTGACCCTGAGGGACCCCCAACCCCGTTTGAATTTCCCGCCCCTCCAGCGCCGGCCGCCGATTGGCTGCGGCCACCCTCAGCCCCGCCCCATCCTCGGCTGCTGATTGGCTGTGACGGCCCCTGGCGGTCCCGCCCCTTCCAGCGCCGCGCGCCCGCGCCGTGTAACGGCCGCGCCGGTTCCCGCGCGCGCGGAGCGGCGGCGCTGAGGGGAGCGCGCGGGGCCGCCATGGCCGGTCCCTCACAGCCCCGGGTCCCTCACAGCCCCGGGTCCCTGAGGGGAGCGCGGGGCCGCCATGGCCGGTCCCTCACAGCCCCGGGTCCCTCACAGCCCCGGGTCCCTGAGGGGAGCGCGGGGCCGCCATGGCCGGTCCCTCACAGCCCCGGCTCCCTGAGGTGAGCGCAGGGCCGCCATGGCCGGTCCCTCACAGCCCCGGGTCTCTCACAGCCCCGGGTCCCTGAGGGGAGCGCGGGGCCGCCATGGCCGCTACGGCCGGTCCCTCACAGCCCCGGGCCCCTGAGGGGAGCACGGAGCCGCCATGGCCGGTCCCTCACAGCCCCGGGTCCCTCACAGCCCCGGGTCCCTCACAGCCGCGGGCCCCTGAGGGGAGCGCGGGGCCGCCATGGCCGGTCCCTCACAGCCCCGGGCCCCTGAGGGGAGCGCGGGGCCGCCATGGCCGGTCCCTCACAGCCCCGGCTCCCTCACAGCCGCGGCCTTGCTGCCCTCACTCCCTCATAAGCCCCCTAACCCCTTTAATGTAAAAGCCATGAATAACTTCCCTCTCGCTTGCCTTATTCCTCCTTTTGTATATTTATTTTTTTCATCCCGGGGCTGTATAAATCCCTCGGTCGCATATTATTAATATCATCCTAATAACCCACATTTACCCTTCACTGTTCCATTTCCGGAACCCTCCCGCCGCATTCTCACCCCGTCCCAGCACAAACACACTTTTAAATCCTGCTTTTAAAAATGAAAATCAATGCCCTTAATACACCACCACCCCATTTTATTAGAAACGGGGTTTTTCCCCCTCTTCGTCTTTCAGAGAAAATTTTAAAATAATTTTTTTGGTCTATCTGGCCACTAAATTTACTTGAGTGTTTTTGCCATCTCAGCATCCCTCCTGTTAACCCTATAAAAGGATATATAAAACTACGGCTAAAAGTATCCCTAAAAATATACATATAAATCTGCAAGTATAAATTTGTATATATAAATATGTATATAGCACAAATAAGAATATAAAATATAAACAAAGTGTGTCTAAAATACAGATAAGTCTGAAAGGACGTGCTGCCCTGCAAAACTCTGTTAAAGAACGATCCGTCCTTTTCATCCGATAAAAATGGATAAAAGGATAAAAGTACACCTAGAAGTACATATTAAGATATATATTAAAGGATATATAAAAGAGTATGTCACCCTGCGGAGCTCTCTGTATTTAAGCATCGCTAATTAAGTTGCATCATCTCTCCAACCCCGGATCCCGAATATTATTTCACAACCCAGGAAAAAAAAAATAAAATAAAAAAAACAAACAATCCCCATCTCCCGTACAAAAATTAAAACAGGGAAAACATAAACCCCCCCCCAGATTTTAGCAGGGACTTACCCTCCGATGCCTACAATATATTTCATTTTGCCTCTTGAGCCGGAATGTGGTGAAGGGGAGAGAAAAAAAAAAAAACCCTAAAAAAATTTAAAAATTTGGGGAAGCTGAAAAAACTTCCAGCGGAAGAAAAAACTTCTTTGTCCCTATTCCCTTTTCTCCCTGGTGCTGCTCTGCCTGCCCGGAGCTTTCATTGAGGAAAAAAGGCGCTTTTGGGGCGGATTTATAGGGCCGTGTCCCCGCCCCGGAGCAGCCCTGTGACCGTCATGAGCCGCCAGGTCACGTTTTGGGCAGCTCCGGCCAAAGCTCAATGTCACATTTTTTGGGGAGGGATTCAGCCAAACCCTCCCCTGGCACCCCCCCGCAATGGTGTGTTTTTAAATATCTTTATTATATATAATAAAGATTATATATATATATATATATATATATATATATATATATATATATAAAAAATATAATATATATATATATAAAATATATAATATATATAAATATATATATTTATATATATTATATATTATATATAATATATATAAATATATATATTTTTATATATTATATATTATATATAATATATAAATATATATGTTTTTATATATTATATATATATTTTATATATATTTATAATTATATTATAGATAAAGAAATTATCTATAATATAATTATATATAATAAAGATACCAATCTCTCTATTTATATATTGTAAATAGATATTTAAATCTCACTAGAAAGACGTAAATATGTATTATATATCATGTACAAATATATATTTATAAAATCTATAATAAAAATATGAAATATGAAATATGAAACATAAAATATAAAATACTAAATATATACATCATAATATATAATATATATAATACATAATATCTATTTAATAATGTATTATATATATTATATTATATACATTATAATATGTAATACATAAGACATAAGACATACATTATAATATATAATATATAATATATAATATATAATATATAATATATAATATATAATATATATTATATATTATATAATATATAATATATAATATATAATATATAATATATAATATATACATTATACATTTTACATTATACATTATACATTATACATTATACATTATAAAATATAATATATACATGATAATATACAATATATTCATTATAATGTATAATATGTAATATGTAATCTGTAATCTGTAATATGCAATATATAATATACAATATACAATATACAATATACAATATACAATATACAATATGCAATATACAATATATACATATATACATTACAATATATACATTATAATATATAATATATATTCATTTTCATATATTTATTATATATAACATCTCGCCTCGTTCTTCCTTTTTTTTTTTTACGAAACCACCCCGTGGCAGGATTAAAAGGTCACTTTAAAAAGGTTAAAAGTATTAAAGGTTCCTTGTCCTGCAAGTGGGTTGTAAAGTGATGGGTAAAGAAAAAATAAAAATAAAAATCAGTGACACCAAATTTGGGGTTTTGGGCTCCTGTTTGACGTTTTGCATTGGGGTCTTCAGCTTTTGCAGTGTAAAATCCAGTTGGGTTTAACCCCCAAAATGTTACATTTTAGAGGGGTTTAACCCCCAAAATGTTACATTTTGGGGGGTTCAGTCCCACAGTGTCACATTTTGGGCAGTTTCAACCTGAAAATTTCATATTTTAGGGGGGTTTAAACCCCCCAGTGTTACATTTTAGGGGAATTGAACCCTCCAAAGTCACAATTTTTTGGGAATTTAACCCTCCAAAATCCCATTTTAGGTGAATTTATCCCCTCCAAAGTCACATTTTTTTTGGAATTTAACCCCCCAAAAGTCCCATTTTTGGGGGGAATTCACCCCCACTTTGCCCCATTTTCAGGAAATTTCAGCCCAACCCCTCCAAAATCCCATTTTAGGTGAATTTAACCCCCCAAAATCCCATTTTTGGGGCTCATCCCAGCCCCTGTCACACTCTGGCCCTGCACCTGTCCCTCTCCCTCGCCGGCCCCGTGCGCTGCCGTCACCGCCGGGGCCAAAAATAACTTTAATTTTTTTTTTTTTTTTTTTTTTTTTTTTGGCCAGCTTTCCCTTTTCCTAAATTAGTCATGGGGCAGGTGGAAATGTCACCCCCTCCACCATCCCCCGGGGGAGCTGCAGAGGTGTGCAGGATATAATTAAGTCGGGATTTTTTATTTTTATTTTATTTTATTTTATTTTATTTTATTTTATTTTATTTTATTTTATTTTGTCTTGCTGTCTCCCCTCCTTTATTCCCCAATTGTTCTGAAATTCTCCTGAAACTCATCCAGGAGTTTCACTTTGTTTTTTTTCCTCTCTAAACTCCTGAAAAGAAAGAGAAATATAATTTTAATTTTAATTAATTTTTTCTTTTTTCCAGTCAAGCTATTCAGAGAAAAGAATGTGGAGTGAATCTTCCCGGAATGTCTCTCTACAAGGAATTTTATTTTATTTTTTTTTTGTAAATAGACACAAATTCCTAAACTATGAGCTCTCCTCCTCCTCCCCAGCTCACTCCCATAAAATAAAGCTTTTTAAGGTAAGTGAACTCTACACCTTGTGGAACTTGTGCTTTAATTTGAATTATTCCGGATATTTCTTGATTGGGGCTCTCTGAGCATTGTCAGGCTTTTCAACGCTGCTTTTAGAGGTTTATAATGGGCATTTTTCAATCATTTCTTGCCTTGTTCTTCCCTTTTATTTTCATTTTTTTAATCCACTTGGGCAGGATTAAAAGGTCTCTGTTCAAAGTAGTAAAGGTTCCTTGTGCTACAAGTGGGTTGTAAAGTGATGGTAAAACAAAAAAAAATAAAAATAAAAATCAGTGACACCAAATTTGGGGGTTTGGGCTCCTGTTTGACGTTTTGCCTTGGGGTCTTCACCTTTTACAGTGTTAAAATCCAAATATCCAGGATTCCAAGGGAAGTTTTTGAAGGAATATGCATATATATATATATATATATATAATATTTTCAGATATTTCCTAATTAATAAAATACATTAAATAAAAAGAAAATCAATAAAAAGAAATAAAATTAAAATTATTAAATTAAAAAAATAAAAATAAAATAAAATAAAATAAAACAAAATAAAATAAAAATAAAATAAAAATTAAAATAAAATAAAAAATTAAAATAAAATAAAATAAAATAAAATAAAATAAAACAAAAATAAAAATAAAATAAAAATTAAAATAAAACAAAAAATTAAAATAAAATAAAATAAAATAAAATAAAATAAAATAAAATAAAATAAAATAAAATAAAAATTAAAATGAAATATATAAATATATATATGAATAAAATATCCTCCAAACCATATTGGTTCTGGCATCTCCTTTGCCTCAGATCCCATGGCACCATCCCACTCCTTACTCGTATCCCCATTATTTTCAGGATGAGGAAAATATCATTATTATTTTAATAATGATCCATATTTTCCTTATATGGATCATTATTCCTCATCTAGATCATTACCATATAGATCATTATTCACATTTCCTCATAATATCGTTATTATTTTCCTCAAATTGGCTTTGGCATCATTCACTTTTATTCAGACCCTGAGCTGTGTTCAACTTGAATTTTTTTTTCTCTTTCAGGCCTGAGGAAGAGGTTTGTGACCTCGAACCTCTCTGGTCTCAGCCCAGCTGTGGCCGTTGAGCTGAAATAAAAATAAAAATTAAAAATAAGTTATTTTTTTCCTCTTCAAAGCCGTTTCTGCTCCTCGGCCACCAGGCTGAAATGAGCTGCTCATGAATAAACATGAATTGCAAATAAAGGGAATTTTAACCGTCAGAGATCAACTCTCTGGAGGTTTTGCAGGGAAGATACTGAGGACAAGAAAAGAAATCAGGTTTAATTTGGTGAATTTGTGGGGTGGGAATACAGCAAATGAGCTTTTCCAGCCTTCATTCCAGTGTTCCCACTGTTGTTAGTTTTTATTTTTATTTTTATTTTTATTTTTATTTTTATTTTTATTTTTATTTTTATTTTTATTTTTATTTTTATTTTTATTTTTATTTTTATTTTTATTTTTATTTTTATTTTACTTTTACTTTTACTTTTTTATTATTTTTTATTTTTATTTTTATTATTTTTGCTTTTATTTTTATTTTTACTTTTATTTTTATTTTATTTTTATTTTTACTTTTATTTTTACTTTTATTTTTATTTTTATTTTTACTTTTATTTTTATTTTTACTTTTTTTTTATTTTTATTTTTACTTTTTACTTTTTACTTTTTACTTTTTACTTTTTACTTTTTACTTTTATTTTTTTTATTTTTATTTTTATTTTTACTTTTACTTTTTTATTATTTTTTATTTTTATTTTTATTTTTATTTTTATTTTTATTTTTACTTTTATTTTTACTTTTACTTTTTTTTTTATTATTTTTGATTTTTTATTATGAAATATTAATAAATAACTCGATTGTCCCCAGAGAGGCACCACCTCCACTTTCCCCATCAACTCCAGGCTAAAATGACAACTCCAGAGAAACCCGGAGCCTGGATCCTGAATAAACTGAATTTCCAGCCCTGCTTGGCTGCCCCCACATCACCCCTCAGCTGACAGAGGCAAAAAAAATTAAAATAAATTGATAAATTATCTTTAAATTATCTCCTACTCTAAATTTTTAATCCTTTTATTCCTTTTCTCCCCCACCCCTGAGCTGGGAGGTTCTCTGGGGGAGGAAACCCAACCCCAGGGGTTGTTTGACCCCTCGGGGCTCACGTGAAGGGAAAGGAACCCAGAGGCTCCCAAGGGTGCCAAAGGTGCCGGGGACACCGGCCCCGCCACCTCTGCTCCAGTTCCCGTCACCCCCTGACCTGCTCAGACAAATGTTTTTAGAGAAATCCCAGCCCAGGGAGGGAAATTTGTGTTCTGCCTGGCTGGGGAGGACAGGTGGGGGTTTTACCCTTGGGAAAGGGTAAAAAAACCCAAAAAAACCCAAAAAACCCCAAAAAACCCCAAAAAACCACCAAAACCAAAACCAAACCAAACCAAACCAAACCAAACCAAACCAAACAAACAAAAACCCCCAAAAAACAAAACAAAACAAACCAACAAAAAAACACCTCAGTGTAAAAATTCCTTTCTCAGTGTAAAACTCATTTCTCCTCAGTGTAAAATTCCTTTCTCCTCAGTGTAAAAACTCACTTCTCCTCAGTGTAAAAACCCATTTCTCCTCGGTGTAAAAGCTCCTTTTCCTCAGCATAAAATCTCATTTTTAAACCTTTTTTTTTTTTTTTTTTTTTTTTTTCCCCAGCCCCTCAGTGCTCCTCTGCCTCCTCCTTTCCCCAATTTGCTTTTTCTGCTCCTCGGGGTGGCTTTTCCCTCCCTCCTCCATCCCTGCTCCTGCACCAACCAGGCTGGCAGCTGGAATTCACCCAGATAACTCAAATTCCCAGAGAGATCCCTGGCCATGGAATTCACCCAGATAACTCAAATTCCCAGAGAGATTCCTGGCCATGGAATTCACCCAGATAACTCGAATTCCCAGAGAGATCCCTGGCCATGGAATTCACCCAGATAACTCGAATTCCCAGAGAGATTCCTGGGAGCTGCTGCTCCTCTGGAGGTGCCTGCCTGGATTTGGAGATCCCCCTTCCAGCTGTCTCCTTTCCTCCTGTGAAAAACACCATTCACCTGTTATGTAAAATTTTCTAAGTTTAATAAAATAAAAAATATAAATAAAAAAATATATATTTTTATATTTTATATTATATATTATATATAATATAATATATATATATATATATAAATATAAATAAAATAAAAAAATAAAAGTCAAATAAAATAGACAATAAGGAGAAAAAAAACCCCAAAGCTCTTTTCGGCCGAGGTGCTGATACCAACAAGATCAGCGCCCCGTCTCTTTTCAGATCCTTTGTTTTAAGGACTTCTGTGTTACGTATTTAAATGAGCTAATGCATGATTCAAATATTCATTTTTGGTTTCGAGACTTCCCTCAATTATACAGTTTATCTACGGGGCCTTGCTAAGTCTACACAGAGGTAGTAAATCTTTCTTCTTCAACAAGGCTCAGTTGTTCTTTATCTTCAGGAATTCCAGATCCCCTTCCTGTCTTCTATCTCTTTGAGGAATTAAAAAAAAAACAACAACAATCCCATCTCTACTTTGTTACAACCTAAGAATATTTATCTATCACATTTTTTTTAATTCTATTAATAAAAAAAATTGCGATATAACCTTCCCATATTATACGTAAAGCGATCTGCTTGTTATCTGCCAAAAGCCAACTCCAAAATATGCATTTATAACACTCCCCAGCAAAAGGAAAGGAAGAACTTCAAAGCTGCCCAGCTCCAGCTTCACCCAAACCATAAAAAAAAAAACCAAAACCCCCACGAGTTATGCAAATACCAAATGCCCAGAAAGGCTTTTTTTAGCTCCTCACTTTGAGTAGCTCGCCTGAAAACTTCCTTTTTTTGGGTGGGCTTGTTTGTGGCAGAGACACCTTATCTGCCTGACACTTCTCTCGTACAAATGCCATTCACCGGGGAGCCTGAATCAATGTTCCCCCTGGAAAGGTTATTTTTAGAATACTCATGTTTACTCAAAGTTCACGTTCGTGTTCTTTGTTTGGCCTCAGTTAAATTTAGTTTCATCTCCCTGGAGCCACGCGGGGCACGATTCCCCCTGGGATTGTTCAGTTCCTGGGTGCCCGGTGACCTTGCTGCTGCAGGATGTGACTCATTTCTTCTTCTGCAGCTTTAATTCGGGGTTTTAATCCCCCCCCCCTCCTCATTTCTTCTTCTGCAGATTTAATTTAATTTCATTTAATCCCCCCCCTCCTTTAATCATAAGTTGTTGATGGGATGAGCAAGGTTATGCCAAGGTTGTGCCTGGAGAAGTCAGAGGCAAGAAATGGGAGTCGTTTTCACTTGGGAATGTTGAGATTTGGGGTTATTTATTTTATTTAATTTTTTTTAAATTATTATTATTATTATTAATTTGTTTTATGTAGTTATTTATTCTTTGCAGAACCCTGGGGTGGTTGGGTGGCTCAGAGTCCTTCTCCAAGCCTGAAGCCTCCGTGTTTGAAGGAGAACAAGGAACCAGAACCATCGAGAGAGGAGAATTTCCTGTGACCCTCAGCGGCTGCAGCAGCTCAAGGAAGAGGGGAAATGAGGGTGGTGGAAGAGCAGAGTTAATTAGAGTGAGGTTTAAGTGGCTGGCAGCTCCTCGGGGGTGGCTGCCAGCCAAGGAGCTGCCACCATCGGGGGTGACATTCCCTGCAGGTCCCCGGGGGAGAGGTCAGGTGGAGAGGGGAGCAGCTGTGCCCACGAGGAAATGACAGAGGAGAGAAAAATAAAAATAAAAAATAAAAAAATATAAATAAAATAAAAATTAAAAATAAAAAAAATAAAAATAAAAATAAAAATAAAAATAAAAATAAAAATAAAAATAAAAATAAAAATAAAAATAAAAATAAAAATAAAAATAAAAATAAAAATAAAAATAAAAATAAAAATAAAAATCACCCGGGGTGTCACTGCTGCTTTGGGAAGTGGGATCAGCCCTGGAAAAGTGTCCTGGAGAGGAGAAGGGACAGGGCAGGAGCTGTGCTGGGGGAATTTGGGGTGGAGAGCAGGGAAAGGTTCTTCCCTTGGAGGGTGCTGGGCTCTGAAACGCTCCCCAGGGAATGGGCACATCCCCAACCCTGCCAGAGCTCCAGGAGCCTTCGGAAAACACCCTGGGACAGGCTGGGATGGCTGGGGAGCTTTGGATCCTGGTGGATTGTTAAAACAGAAGGTGGAGTTCAACCAAAAAAAGCCTCAAACCTCCCCAGAGCTCAGCCCAAGGTGAGTGATGCAAGCGTGTGCTGGGAAAGGAGGTTCCAATGTAAAATTGTGCCCAAGGTCTGTATTCTATCCCCATGAGCCTTTGGAGCCAAGGTGGGGCGGTGTTTTCCTGATCTTCTGTTAATGAGCCCAACAATGCCTTCCCCGAGGAAGTTATCTCTGGTTAATGGGCCATCAAGGACCCACTGCATGACTCATAGGATGAGATCATCCCATTGTGAGATGCTCCGCCCAGGGGGAGGAGCCAAGCATTCCCACCTGGATAGAATCCAGGGTTTGAGACCTCACAAGCAGCTTTTTATCCACTGGACTCCCAGAGGAGACCAGAGCTACCAGACGGAATCACTGCTTGGACAAGAACATCTCACCTGGTTCCACTGGATTCCTGGAGGAAGACTGGATCCTTCTCACCATCCCTGGACCCTTCTCACCATCCCTGGACCCTTCTCACCACCCCTGGACCCTTCTCACCACCCCTGGACCCTTCTCACCACCTCTGAACCCTTCTCCCCATCCCTGGACCCTTCTCACCACCCCTGGACCCTTCTCTCTCAGGATCATCTCTGCTCCACCAGAACCACATCTGCCACTCCATGAGGACTCACTTTTGGACTGCTTCAAACACCTTGACCAACAGGGTGTCAGGTTGTATTGTTCCATTTATTTTATTTTCCCTTTTTTTTTTTTCCTCTCTTCTCCTATTAAATTGTATCTCTGACTGGGAGTCTCGCTGGTTTTGCTTTCAAACCAGCACAGGAGGGAACATTCCAGCCCTTTCCCTCTTCTCTTCTCCCATTTTGTTTTCCCTCCCCTGGGCCCTGATTCATTGACTGAATCCTAAAAGATGCGAGGGGTGGAAAAACTGGGTATTTACTGATTTCTGCCCCCCTCGCAGCCAGAGCAGCCAGGAGTGACTCAGCCCCAGGCAGGTGAAACCATCCCCCAAAATCATCTCCCTCATCCAGAAACCGATTGAATTCCTCGTTTTTAGAGGATTTCAATGGATTTTAGGTGGATAAAACGAGGCAGGACCCACCTCACCCCTCATCTGGGGGTCGGTATTTGGGGGAGAAATCCTCGTTATCCTCAGCTGCTTTGATTCGTGCCTGGGAGATCAGCCAGGCTGGGAAACCCCCGGGAATATTCCGGGCTCAGCTTTTCCTGGAGGTTTCTCCTCTCAGCAGCCGCGGTTCCTTGGCAGAGGCCGTGGGAGGAGAGATTCCCCCGCTGGGTGACAGCTCAGCTCCAGCTCGCTGTGACTGAGGAGATCCCAGCACTGAGGAGGTGGCAAAAAAGCTGATTTTTCACTCAGCTGCAGAACTTAGATTGAAGCTGGAAACGATTTTTTTTTTTCCTGGCTCAGAGGCAAACCCAAGCTTTTTTATTATTTAAAAATCAATTATTTTTAAAATATTATATTTAATTTTTTTAATTTTTATTTTTATTTTTATTTTTATTTTTATTTTTTTTTTATTTTTTATTTTTATTTTTTATTTATTATTTTTTATTTTATACTTTATATTTTATACTTTAAACTTTATATGTTATATGTTATATTTTATATTTGTTTGTATTTTTATATATTTTTATATATTTTTATATTTTTATATTTTTAATATATATGTATATTTTATATTGATTTTTATATTTTTATTCTATTATTTTATTCTATTTTATGATATTATTTTATTCTTTATTTATTATTAATTAAAAAAAAAACAAAAACAAAAACAACAAAACACCCCCCAAAACACCCCACTGGGATTGTGGTTTATTGTGGTGGTGAGTTCTCAACTCTGCTTCACCAAAGAAACTTTTTATTATTTAAAATTTTGATTTTTTATTTTTTTTTCATTCCACCCCGGGGGAAGAATTCCTTCCCAAAATCCCAACCTCTCCCTGCCCTCTGGGGAGTCACTCCCTGTGTCCCATCCCTCCAGCCCTTTATCCAAAATCCCTCTCCAGCTCTCCTGGAGCCCCCTCAGGCTCTGGAAAGCCACCATTCGCTCACTCCTGGTGGTCGATGCCATAAATCGAATATTCGAGCGACAAAATTGCAACCCCAAAAAGCTTTTCTGTAGAAATTAAAAAAAAAAAGAGCAGAGGATGAGCAAGGAAAAAAAAAAAAAAAGTTGTTGATCCTGATAGGATTTAATTTTGTTTTTTGGGGTTTTTTTTTTGGGAGAAAATAAAACCAGAGCGAAAAAAATAAAAATAAAATTGCTTCATGCAGACTGACAGCACAGGTGTAGCCTTAATTGAAAATTAATCTCAATTAATTCGTGTTTCCTGAAAGAAACTCCCAGCATTGCTTGTTAGACTCGTGTGTCTTCCTGTTTCCAATTCATGACGTTAATGATTTCTCTAAACCCACTCAAATCAGACATCTCACTGTAAACTTTAAAATATTAACTCATATTAATTATTATTAATATTAATATTAAAAAGGGCTTAGGGAGGGTTTGGTATTTTTTCCATTTAAGTGGCTTTGGGGTTTTTTTTGTGGGTGTTTTTATTTTTGTGTGTGTGTGTGTTTGGGTTTTTATATATAATAACATATTAAATATATATATAATTATTATAATTATAAAATTGGATTATAAAATAAATTATATCAATTTCCACAACTGGAAATTGAATTATATATAATATATATAATATATATAATTATAATAATAATAATCCAAAATTTTATATAAATAAAAATCCAAATAATAATCCATATAATAATAAAAATTCAAAATTTATAATTGGATTATAAAAATAGATGTAAAAAATAATATGAGATTCAACAACTTGGAGAGGAGCAGGGTTGAGAGAAACCCAGGGAAAGGAATTTTTTATTTTTTTTTCTCTTTCCTAAAGCTGAGGGGAAACTGAGAAAGAACCCTCCAGGAAAGGAGTTATTTGAGTAAAAACTCTTGGAATTTTTGCAGTGTCAGAATTTCCAGGGAGGCTTTTGAATGCCTTTCTTCAAGGGAATGACATCCAAGCAACAAAAGGAAAAAAAAAAGAAAAAAGAAAAAAAAATTCCTCATATTTTCCACATGAAGCCAAAGGAAAAAAAAAAAATTCCTCATATTTTCCACATGAAGCCAAAGAAAAGAAAAATTCCTCATATTTTCCACATGAAGGCAAAGAAAAGAAAAATTCCTCATATTTTCCACATGAAGCCAAATCCTAAATAAAATCTCCCCACAGAAGGAAGGCTGGGCTGAAGGATTAATCTCATTTTTAATTGAATATCCACAGATTTTTATGGAATAATACAAAGCAAAAACTCAGGGTACAGAGGAACAGTCCGCTAGCACAAACCACCTAAATTACAACCACTGCAGAAATAAAAAAAATGACATTTCACACGTTTTTGTACAGGTGGGGTTGGGCTGGAAAGGAACCAAAAAAAACCCCAAAAAACCCCCCTGGGATTGGGGTTTTTGCTTCACCAAAATCTGCTGCCAGGAAGGGAAAGAAGGAAATGGAAAAGAGGGAAATGTGCTTTTTTTGTGTGTTCAGAGCCAGTTTTTTGTCCCTTTCTCCTGCTCCAGCTCAGCACCACCAGCCTCTCCTCGACTCCTGGGTTTTTGAGATCCCCTAAAAAAAAAAAAAAGAGGATTTGTTGCTTTTAAAAGCTTTTTCTGCCAGGCTGTGAGAGGGGAAAAAAAACAAAAAAAAAACCCCAAAAAAACCAAACAAAAAAAACCAAGACAAAACAAAACAAACAAACAAAAAACCAAACCAAAACCAAAACAAATAAAAAAAACCCAAGACAAAAAAAACCCACAAAAAACCAAACCAACAAACAAAAAAACCCAAACAAACAAACAAAAAACCCCAAACCAAACAAAAAAAAAAAGAGAGATGGAATTAAAATGATTTAAAAAATTACCCCGAGGGAAGCTCTAAATATCCACTCAACATTTACACAGCACTGGACAGAAAAAAAAAAAAAGAAAATAAAAATAAAAATAAAAAATAAAAATAAAAATAAAAATAGAAATAAAGATAGAAATAAAGATAGAAATAAAGATAAAGATAAAGATAAAGATAAAAATAAAAATAAAAATAAAGATAGAAATAAAGATAGAAATAAAGATAAAAATAAAAATAAGAAAAAAATAAAAATAAAAATAAAAATAAAAATAAAAATAAAAATAAAAATAAAAATAAAAATAAAAATAGAAATAAAGATAGAAATAAAGATAGAAATAAAGATAAAAATAAAAATAAGAAAAAAATAAAAATAAAAATAAAAAGAAAAGAAAAAATAAAAATAAAAATAAAAATGGGATGGATTTCTCCAGTGGGATCTCCAGCCAGGTGTGGCTCCTGTGCCTTCCACAACAAAAATCACCGGATAATCCCGAATTTGGATGATTCCAGGTGGGAAAACCAGGAAAGTTGGAGCTGCCTGGAGCTGAGGAGGGCCTGGGATAAATCCTGGAAGAGAGAGGGGAAGGGAATTCCTGCTCTGGGACCCACGGCGGAGGAAAAGGTTGGATTTGAGGTCACTCCAAATCCCCCACCTGGCCTTCGGTGCCGTAAATCGAATATTCCAGCTGCAAAATTGCAACCCCCAAAAAAGTTTTTCTGTAGAAATGAAACGAAAAGAGCAGAGGATGAGGAGGGAAAAAAAACCTTGAACACGTGACGAGTAAAAAATATTGTTTTTGTGGGTTTTGGGGGGTTTTTTTGGGTGAATATGGGCGTAAAAAGAACTTTTTTTTCTCCTGCAGCTAAAACTTTGGACTTCCCACGGATTCAATGGGAAGGGAAAAAAAAAAAAAAATCTCAAAAAAAAAATAAATCTCAGGAGAAGTCAAGACCAGGAACTGCTCAGTGCAATCCGGGGAATAAATGGAATTCTTGATCCTTTTTTTTTTTGTTTGGTGAGGCAGGTGCAGCTTTGGGACCCCGGGCAGTCCAGCAGTATTGCTCAAGGGTTGGAAGTTTATTTCCTTTTACCCTTTAAAACATATTTATCTCTCTATATCTATATTTATACACCGCTCAGAGTTCCAAAGAAATCACTTTTTTAGCAGCAGATTTCTCCCCCATCCAGCTGAGATTTGTCACCCCCGCCTTTGGGGATTTTCCTTTTTTTTTTTAATTTATTTTTTATTATTTTTTTGCTTTTCTGCCCAAAGGATTTGCAGCTTTTTCGTTTTGCAGTCGACGCCTCAAATCACTGGTTGACATCAGTGAATGAGAATTAATATTTCCTTTTGCTGCCGTGAAATGCACTTTGGGGGCATTTCTGATTTCTCCTTGATGGGGCTGCAGGTTCTTCTCTGTGTTGAAAAGACATAAAATACATTATCCAGGTGTCCATCCATCTGTCCGTCCATCCATCCATCCATCCAGAAACATAAACTTTACACGCTGATAAAACTCTGTGAAAAATTAAAATTAAAATGAAAAAATTAAAATTAAGATTGAAACTAAAACCAAAATTAAAATTAAAGTCAAAATTAAAATCAAAATCAAAATCAAACTTAAAATAAATTAAAATTAAAATTAAAATTAAATCAAAATTAAAATTAAATTAAATTAAAATTAAAATTAAAATAAAAATAAATTAAAATTAAATCAAAATTAAAATTAAAATTAAAATTAAAATTAAAATTAAAATAAATTAAAATTAAAATAAATTAAAATTAAATCAAAATTAAAATTAAAATAAATTAAAATTAAAATAAATTAAAATTAAAATTAAAATTAAATCAAAATTAAAATTAAATTAAATTAAATTAAAATTAAAATTAAAATGAATTAAAATTAAAATTAATTAAAATTAAAATAAATTAAAATAAGAATTAAAAATCAAAATTAAAATTAAAATTAAAAATCTCTTGCGCATATATAAATCCATAAAAACAAAGGAAAAAAAAAAAAAAAAGAAAAAAAAAATGGAAAATCTACTCGAAGTGTTCTCAGTGAAGTCCCAGACTCTGGGCCCAGGAGGAGCTTTGTGATTGTTCACAATCAGTCAGAGTGGAATTGATTGAATTGATTTAATCAGCCAAGTCCTTCCTTCACCTCCGTGGGCTGTGCAGCCCCGATCCCAGCTCTGCCTCCGGGAAATCCGGGAATTCCTGGCTGCTGCTTCTGTCTCCAGAACATTCCAGAATTCCTGGGAGCTCAGGGTGTCCCCTGGAATAAACCTGAGCTCCACAAAGGCCTGCAGGGCTCCTCTTCCCTGGAAGCAGAGAATTCCTTGGAAAACTCCAGGCTGCTTTGGGTTGGAAAGGACCAGAAATCCCATCCAGAGCCACCCCAAGGACACCTTCCTTGACCCCAGCCTGCTCCAAGCCCCTTCCAACTTGGAATATTTTATCAATAATTGGTTGATAATCAGCTTGTTTGGTTGTTGTTTTTTTTTTTTTAGACAGAATGTGGAAATTTTTTTTCCATCCTCTGGGCTGGTGCCCTGGGTGCAGCGCTCTGCTCTCCGTGCAAAGGTGTGGGCAGGAAACCCACCCCTGGCTGGAGGGCGTGAGGAGAACGCCTCAGACGAGAATTAAGGTTAAAAAAAGAACTTTTGGTGCCTCCTTGGAGCGTCCAGGGGAAGAAGGATCTCACCCAGAGTGAGGTTTGTTCACTGAAAGGAAGAGAAAAGCAGCTTGGTGTGTCCTGGAGGAGCCATCCCCCACCTTGAGGGGAAAAAAAAAAAAAGAAAATTGCAAGAATTCTCCTTGAAGCGATGAAATGGGCAGGGAACTCCTCATCTGCAGGTGTTTGAGAGAGGGGTTTTGCCTGATCATGGAATCAGGGAGCTCTGGGATGGTTTGGAGGGATCTCAAAGCCCATCCAGTCCCACCCTGCCACGGGCAGGGACACTTCCCACCATCCCAGGCTGCTCCAAGCCCTTCCAGCCTGGCCTTGGGCACTGCCAGGGATCCAGCCCCAGGCCGTGCCAGCTGGCTGGGGCTCTGAAATCGGGAGTTTCCAAAGAATTTTGGCCAGACTGTTGCTCCTTTGTTCCTTTTCCCCTCTGCTGACAGAACCCTCACGGGCCCAAAACCCAAATCCCGGGAGGGAGCCGGGGTCAGGCCCAGAACCCAGCCCCGTGTCCTGCACTCTCCGTGGGGGATGCTCCAGGCAGGAATGCTGATGGGTCAGGCCACTCCTGAGGGAAACTTCCAACGCTTTCAGCAGCTCCTGGGAGGCATCAGCAGTGTGATTGTCCGGTGGGCTTGGAGAACCTCCCTGTCCCCAGGGCTCCTTCCCAGCCCAGACCCTTTGGGGTGTGTGTGCCTTCAGGAGAGGGCCCTGCGGGGCAGCCATCCTGTTGTTTGGGTTTTTTGCTGTTCTCCTCTGTCTCTTTAAGGAGTTTTTCCCTAAAGTTCTATTTCAGCCTTCTGTGTTTGCCTTTTGCAATGGAGTCAGACACGATTTTACATCAACAACTTTTCTTGTTATTGTAACCATCCAACCAGGTTTGCATTCCTCTCACAAGGAGGAGACTGCTGATGGGCTGTTGGGTTGGCCAACGTGGTTGGAGAGGAAGATTTTCTTCCTCCAATCCATGGTCACTGCTGGAATTCCATAAATGTTGAAGTTTGTAAATAAATCCTCCTCTTTTCTGCCATGGACATCTCAGCATGTAAGAATATTTACATTCTTCTCAGAAGGAGGAGACTGTTGGACTGTTGGGTTGCCCAGTATGGTTGGAGAGGAAGATTTTTCTTCCTCCAATCCATGGTCACTGCTGGAATTCCATAAATGCTGAAATTTGTAAATAAATCCTCCTCTTTTCTGCCTTAAACATCTCAGCATGTAAGAACATTCGCATTCTTCTCACAAGGAGGAGACCCTTGATGGGCTGTGGGGTTGCCCAGTGTGGTTGGAGAGGAAGATTTCTCTTCCTCCAATCCATGGTCACTGCTGGAGTTCAATAAATGTTGATTCTGTAAATGAATCCTCCTCTTTTCTGCCTTGGACATGGCAAGGTGTGGGTGTGAGTTCTTTATGTCATGAGCGACATTCTTCCTCCAAACCACGGTCACTGCTGGAATTCCATAAATGCTAAAATTTGTAAATAAACTGACTTTTTTCTGCCTTAAACATCTCAGCATGTAAGAACATTCACATTCTTCTCACAAGGAGGAGACCCTTGATGGGCTGTGGGGTTGCCCAGTGTGGTTGGAGAGGAAGATTTTTCTCCCTCCAATCCATGGTCACTGCTGAAATTCCATAAATGTTAAAATTTGTAAATAAACTGACTTTTTTTCTGCCTTGGACATCTCAGCCTGTGGGTGTCATTTCTTTGTGTGGGACACCACTCCTTGTGGGATCCCTCCAGAGCACCTCAAGCACCGGGATGGGACAAACCAGGAACAAAAAAAAACCCCAAAATCCCTGTGGGATTTCCTCACGGGAATGAGCGACGGAAGAGCCGGCGGTGCTGCCCAGGTACCTTCAGGGAGAACCTCAGACTGGCTGTGAAAAGGAGGGAAAAGCTCTTTTCCTTTGCCTGCAGTCGTTATTCCCAGGGCTGGCAGCTTTTGGGAAAGTCCTGGAAGAACCTGGGGGGGTTTTTCCTCAAAGCAAAAGGGCTCCACGCTGGCCAGCAGCGAGTGAAGGGAAGGGTTTATAATTTAAACCAAAAATAAATTCTCTTTCTGGGCTGGGGATTCGTGGGCTGGAGGATGCTCTTGACTTCCTACGAGGATACACAACGAGTATTTGCACTGTGGCAATGCTCTCTCCACAGACCATTCCTGAAACTTGAAAAGTGCTGTTCTCTTCTCGTTTTCTGGGTGGGGTTTGTTTGGTTTTTGTTCTTCTTCTTTTTTCTTTTTCTTTTTTTTTTTTTAAAAAAAAAAAAAAAAATGGAAAGCAATTCCCAAAAAGTTAAAGGACTTTGCATCTTGGAGGCAGAGGAGGCAGGCTCCAGGATTTACAGGACTTGCAAAGAAGGTGGTGGCAAGGTCTTGTCCCCAAAAGGTCGTTGAGGTGGGTGACTGCCAAGGCTGCTCCTTCTCCTACTCCATTCCCTCCGTGCTGCTCCCCGAGCTCAGGACATGCTGGGCAGAAAAAAAAAAAGAGAGACAGGAGGGATTTTTTTACAGGCAGCAAACTGAGGCAGGAAATGTTATTATTGCCACCACATCAACAACAAAAAAAACCACAAGTGGATTTGGGTGATGTGGGACACAGATGGTGCCAGTCGTGGCTTTGAGGGGCAGAGGGGACAATGCCTTGGGTGACACCAGGCTGGGGGATGTCCTGGGCCCAACCCAGGCTTGGCTTTCCTGGGGGTGGAGCACAAAAGCCACAAAATCACACAAACAGCTCAAACCTGGTTTCCTGATCCTCTGCGGGGGGCACGGGCCTGCTGCAAAAAAGAGGAGAAAATCAGGGAATCTCCAGCACAAACCAACCTCCCCCTCTGCCCTGAGCTCCTGGTTATTTCTTGGGATAATTCAGCCTCACCCAGTGGATCTTCCCCTGTTGCCCCTCGGGAATTAGAGTGAGAAGAGAGGCTGCAGCACTCTGACCAGGGCCAAAACCAGGCCACGTTATCCTGGTGAAGGGTTTTGTCTCCCAAACCCCTCCAGAGTTCCCCTTCCCTCCAGTTCCAGCCTTTCCCAGCTCCTGAACACTCTGGGAATGTCCTCTTGGATCCCAGGGGTGCTACCAAGCCATGGGGGTGTTCTCATCCCCAAAGACTGCTCAAGGGAAGGATAAATCCAGGAGCCCTTACCTTTCCCTCTCAGCCATGTCTTGTTTCTCCTCTGCCCTGTAAACACAAATCCCATTGGGAATCCACCCCCCAGGGGGAAGGAGGGAGACTCCAGTGCCTTCCTGGGGTGATGGATGGGCCTTGGAGAGGAGCCACTCTCCACCCCATCCCATCCCATCCCATCCCATCCCATCCCATCCCATCCCATCCCATCCCATCCCATCCCACCCCATCCCATCCCATCCCATCCCATCCCATCCCATGGATCCCATCCCATCCCATGGATCCTATCCCATCCCATCCCATCCCATCCCATGGATCCCATCCCATCCCATCCCATCCCATCCCATGGATCCCATCCCATCCCATCCCATGGATCCCATCCCATGGATCCCATCCCATCCCATCCCATCCCATGGATCCCATGGATCCCATGGATCCCATCCCAAATTCATCTTTTACCTTTCTTTTCTGGCCTTGATCCTCTCCTCCTCATACCTGCAAACGAAGATAAAACGTCGAACTGAACAAACCGAAGTCGATAAAACAAAGATTGAAATCCCTTAAACGCTGCTGTGCCCTTCCAGTCCCGTTTAGTGTTTGCTCTTGTTGGAACACACCATCAGCACAGGGTGATTCTCTGCAGGTGATTTTTGTTGAAGAGCTCTGGGAATCAGGGGTGCAGACCCAAATCCAACATTGGATTTGAGACGAACGCGTTTTATACCCTCCCTGTTATATAACTATATATTAGTTATATATTATTATTAATATAATATAATATAATATAATATAAATTATACTATAATATAATAGATTGTATATAATATAATATACTATTATATACTATTATATACTATTATATACTATTATATTATATTATATATTAATTAGTTAATATATATATTATATAACTGTATATTAATTATTAAACCCACATTGTTCTATTGTATGCATTGATCCTATCCAAGCCTGAATTCCTGTAGTTTCCATCAGGCCCCCCAAACATCCTTTCTCACCATTCTTGTTGCCATTACATCGTCTCTCACGATTCTTATTACGATTAATCAATAATCATATTCAATTACTAATAATTATTACATTTAACAATCATATCCTTTATCATATGACAATCATGCAGGTGCAGTTGTACCTGATCTGGTACAAACAGAGATAAACATTTGTTCCCTTTCCCAGGCCTCCCCGAGCCCAATCCTTCTTCCCAACCACCCCCTGAATCTATTCCCATGATTTTAGAAACATTTTGTCCCTGTGCTACTGAAATTTAACTTTACACCATCACCCTGAGGGTGACAGAAGGCACCTGAGGCAGCTGAGACCAGGTTTGACCCAGGCTCTGCCTTCCCAATCCATGGATTTGGGGTTCAACCCCAGGCTCTGCCTTCCCAATCCATGGATTTGGGGTTCAACTCCAGGCTCTGCCTTCCCAATCCATGGATTTGGGCTCAGCCCCAGGCTCTGCCTTCCCAATCCATGGATTTTGGGGTTCAACCCCAGGCTCTGCCTTCCCAATCCATGGATTTGGGGCTCAGCCCCAGGCTCTGCCTTCCCAATCCATGGATTTTGGGGCTCAGCCCCAGGCTCTCCCTTCCCAATCCATGGATTTGGGGCTCAGCCCCAGGCTCTCCCTTCCCAATCCATGGATTTTGGGGCTCAGCCCCGGGCAGGATTCCGTGCTCCCCAGAGCCCCAGGGTCCCTCTGGCACTCACTGGAGGACGCAGTCTGGGATCTGCACGTGCTCCATGGGGATGAGCTGCTCCAGCTCCTCCAGGCTGTGGACGTACTGGATCTTATTGATAAACTTCACACTGGCAGAGAGAGAGAGAGAGAGGCAGTGACACCCCAGTGGCTCCTAAAAAACACCTCTGGAGGCGTCCCTGGAAGTATCAGAGAGATGCAGGACAAACGGCAGCGTGGTCACCCCGGGCTAAGGGTGAGCTTAAAATCTGATTTGTCAGAAAAAACCCTGTAAGCTCTGGTTGGTGCCTGAGATGTTTTGGTTTTTCTGAAACTCTTTCCTAAAGAGTTTTCTGTCAACAAGAGACACGTTTTCCTGACTGTGACCTTTGTTTGCATTCCTTTCCCTAGGAGGGACTTCTCCTTGATGTCCCTCTGACTCGACCAATGTGATTGAAGAAGTTTGTCTTTCTTCCACCCCTTGGGTGGGTTCTTTGTAAAACGGCATAAAGGGAAAAAAATTCCCAAGTAATGAACACAGTCATTGTCAACCTCTTGAAGCTGGAGTCTGTGTTGTTGTCAAACTACACCATCAAACCCCTGGGAAGGGCTGGGGCTGTGCCTGGGGGCTGGGATGGAGCTCAGGGAAAAGTTCTTCCCCCCTGAGGGTGGTGGGCACTGCCCAGGGAATGGTCCCAGCCCCACAGATCTCCTGGAGCATTTGGAAAACACTCAGGGATCCTTGGGCTGTCTGTGCAGGGCCGGGGGCTGCCCTGGGTGATCCCAACCCGAGGATATTCCGCGTTCTGTGATCCCAGACTTCCAGCCCAGCGCCCTGGGGAGGCTGTGCTGACCTGATGAAGGGTCTGGAGATGGCCAGCACGGTCCGGATGAACCAGGAGGGGTGCACGATGATCAGCGCCTTGAGGTTCTTCCGCAGCCTGGGGGCACAAGGCGGGGAGGGGACAGTGTCACAGCCCCAGGGTGACACTGCCCCTTTGCTCTTCTCTTTTTTTTTTTTGCCAGGGTTGGGATTAAACGTTTCTTCTTGGGGCTCAGGTGTTTGTTAATTCTTGTCTCACAAGCTGTGGGTGCTACAGCACTTCCAGCTGGCAAAGGAAAAAGTGGCCCCATCTCTCTCTGTCTCTAAAAGGCCTTTTAATGATAAACTGTCCAATTATGCAATGACAGCTGAATTGTTTTTACTTTTAACTCAATAACCAACCACCCGTGGGCCAGCAATGTGGATTTTTCTACCCAGTTACAAAACACCACCCAGAGCCATGGAGAAGAAGGTGAAAAAGGAGGACTGGCCTATGCCCTAAATCCTCTATCTTGCTATATATAGATATATATATGTAAAAAAAAAAAAAAAATATATATATATGTATGTATGTATATATATAAAATATATAGATAAAAATAAATATGTATTATAAATATCTCATATATAAATATATATAATCTCATATATAAATATATGTATAATCTCATATATAAATATATATATTATAAATCTCATGTATAAAAATAAATATGTACCATAAATATCTCATATATAAAAATATATATCTTATAAATATCTCAAAAATATATATATAATAAATATCTCATATATAAAAATATATACAATAAATATATAAAAATACATAAATATATATATATATAAATATATATTAAATATATATATATTCTAAACCCTTAAACTCTAAGTTTTGCACCTGTGATGTCACACACTTCTATTCAAACCCCACACCCACAACCCCAGCGCTGTCACTCAATTTTGGGAGCTGTTCCACGGCCTCAGCTGGAATGCAGGGTTTTCCTGGGGGTCAGTGCCTGGCAGCACAGAAAGCCTGAACTCCTCAGTGCCCAGGGCTCCGACATCCAAGGACCTTTCCCAAACCTCCCTGTGCTCTGCTGGGCTCTGGCAGGTGCTGTGGTGCTGCCCACCCACATAAAAAACCCCTGGGGAAGCTCATCCCAGCCCAGCAGGACATGGCAGCGCTGCTCTGCTCTCTGGAAATGTCATCAGAAAGCAAAATATTCCCTGGACAGGGCTTGGAGCAGGCAGGGATGGTGGAAGGTGTCCCTGCCCTGTGGTTTGAGATGGTTTTTGGGGTCCATTCTGCCACCTGGCAGGTGTCAGGAGTGTGGGACTGGGTCAGACTCATTCCTGGGGAAGAGTATCCGGTTTTCCTTTGGGTTCTAGGATGGGAAGAGGCCTGGGAATGACACAGGGCTCGTGGTAAAGCTCAGGGCTACTTGTTCTTGCATAACTCCTTTGAGGTTGGGTTGGGTTGGCTGAACTTTACTTTTCATAAGTCATTTGATACTATGTAAAACAAAAAACAACCAAAAAAAACCACAAAAAAACCCAAAAAAAACCCCAAAACAACCACAAAAAAAAAAAAAAAAAGGAGGAACATAAAAATCATATTAGGCACACCAATAACAGACTGAGAAACAAGTTCTCATCATCAGGATTCTCACCTTCTGTCAATCATCTGGTAGCATTTCTTCAGCCAGCCCAGGCCTGGCATCCTCCTGCGGGGCGTGGCCCCGTTCAGGTACACGATCATGTAATCCTCAGCCACCAGCAGCTCCAGGCTGCTGATCACGTACCTGGCAGGGGGGTGACCAAAAGGGACCCAAATCAGACCCAGAAAACACCCCTGAGATGTCTCCATGTGCCACCCTGATGCAGCTCCAGAGCCTTCCCCTGCAGGTCTCGGAAGAGGTTTGGTCTCCAGGGTTTTTCCCTCAGGGATCAGCAGTTTGTGTGCCCTGATGGACACCCCAGCTCCATCCCCTGCCCAGCCAGCAGCATCTCCCAGCTGGGGAATGTCCCAGCCTGGCTCTGAGTCCATCCCAGGCATCATTAACTGGAACATTTCAATGCTTGGCCTTGTTGGACTCGGAGCTGGCGTCCCACCCGCTCCAGCCCGCAGCTGCCAACTGGGAGCGCTGGCCTTGGATCCAGACTGCTCCCAGCTGGGATTTCCAGGGCTGTGAACACAGGGAAAACTGCTGTGCTGCTTCCCTCAGCCTCCCAGAGCTCCCCAGGCACTCACAGGAAGAGGTTTTCCATGATATAGTGATAATCAGCCAGGTTGCTGTCCGGGAGGTAGCAGGCAGCGAAGACGATGATGGCGTTGAGACCTTCCCCGTAGTACCCTGGCAAGGAAACACAGCTGAGGCTCTCCAGGGGAAAGGTGGGAGAGCTGAGGGCAAAAACAGCTCTGGGATTTGGTCCTGGGGTGGTTTTGGTGTCTCTGCTCGGCTCCAGGCGAGCGTTTCCCTCCTCAGATCTCAGATTTCCTCCTGGTGTTGGCTGGAGTGTGGATTTGGGGCTCAGAGAAGGAATTTGGGGGGTTTAAAGCTTGGGTTGTTCCTTGGCTTTGCTTGGATTCTGGGAACAGATCTGACTGCACGTGTGTGGACCCTGGAGCACCTCAGGGACTGCTGGAGTCCCTCCTGACATTAATTCTACAACCACTAAATATTTTTAGCAGCACCTGAGCACTTTGGTGCTTTCCCACGCAGAGGTACCAAACAAACTCAGATTTCTTTTCCCCTAAACAGGGTCCAGCCAGCCTTGGTGTCCCCTCTGATGCCTCAGATTTTAACTTTCATATTTTCAGATTCTGTGCTGCCCAAGGATGCAGCTCTGAGCCTCACATTCAGTGTCAGTAAACTCCTCACAGAACAAGCAGACAAAACAAATCCTTTCCTGCTGAGGACCAAGGACAACTTTCAGCCCAAAAAGCACAAACAAGGGTGGGCTGAAGGGAGGAACAAGAAGGATGGGACCTCACAACCTGCAGCTGTAACTGGACAATTAAACCCCAACGTGCAAATGGACCAAAACTGATCAAAATGTAAAATCTCCTGATCAGGGAGCCATTGTGTGTGGCCATTCCCAACCCACCCCTGGGTGCAGCCTGGGTCAGGCTCCTGTAATGCCCAGGGTGGGGTCCTGGAAGCCTTTTAATAAATATCTACTTTGATAAATATCTACTTTAATAAATATCTACTTTTAATAAATATGTACTTTAATAAATATCTGCTTTAATAAATATCATCTTCTCTAATAAATATCTACTTTGATAAATATCTACTTTTAATAAATATCTACTTTAATAAATATCTACTTTTAATAAATATGTACTTTAATAAATATCTGCTTTAATAAATATCTTCTGTAATAAATATCTTCTCTAATAAATATCTTCTTCAATAAATATCTCCTTTATTCTCTAGCTCTGTCCAGCCTCTGTTTCAATGCTTTAGGAAGGCTGACCTGAGTTATTTTAAACTATTCTGTTTTTTTCTACATTCCTTTCCCAGAGGAGGGAATTTGCTTGATGGCCCCTTGAATGTGACCAATGGGCTCAAGGATCCCACCTCTTAGGTGGGCTCATTGTAGAAAGGTGTAAAGGCAGGTGCTTTGGGAATAAATTCAGGATTGGAGTCACCTCAGCCTTCTGAATGGTGAGTTTGTGTCCTTCTTTCGTGTCCTACAGCGACAGGCGCTCACCTCCGTGCGTCACCACCCTCATGTAGGGTTTGATCATCTGCAGGTCGATCCTGTGCTCCTGCTCGCCGATGATGACCGTCCTCCAGAGCCGGCCGTTGGTGGCACTGCCCTCCTCTGTCCCCCCGTCCCCAAAGAGGTCCGCGCTGTCCCCAGGCATGTTCTTGGCCGTGGCCACGGGGGTGTCATCTGGGGAATGGGACAGAGAGGTTCTGCCTTGGAGGGGACGTGGGGAGAGCTTTGGGTTGGTGCTCTGATCCTCTGAGTCCATCCCACCTTGATTTAGGAGGCTGACAATGACTTTGTCAATGACAAGGATGAGGACAAGGACAAGGACAAGGACAAGGACAAGGACAATGACTTTGTCAATGACAATGACAACGACAACTGACAACAACAATGACTTTGTCAATGACAATGATAATGACAATGACAATGACAATGGCTTTGTCAATGACTTTGTCAATGACAATGACAATGGCTTTGTCAATGACTTTGTCAATGACAATGATAATGACAATGACAATGGCTTTGTCAATGACAATGACAATGACAATGACAATGACTTTGTCAATGACTTTGTCAATGACAATGACAATGACCAAAGCTCTGGTCTGTCAGAGTTCATGGGTTTTAAACCTTGCTCTGTTGCCCAAATATTATAGAAATTACTTTAAAATCCCTCTCTGCTTGTCCGTGCTCAGCTGCTGGCGGTGAAAGGGACAGAGAGGTTCTGCCTTGAAGGGGATGTGGGCAGAGCTTTGGGTTGGTGCTCTGATCCTGTTTCACCTGGTCTGTCAGAGTTCATGGGTTTTAAACCTTGCTCTGTTGCCCAAATATTATGGAAATAATTTTAAAATCCCTCTCTGCCTGTCAGTGCTCAGCTGCTGGCCGTGAGTGGTGTCAAAAGTCTTTAAAACGAGGCTAAAAACCCACCCCAACCCCTGGAAATGAACCAGAACCTTTTGGCCCAGAACCAGAACCTTTTACCTTCCCATTCCAGTTCGTTCCCGTTGCCCAGGAACTCCAGGGAATCTGTCTCGTCAGGAGTCTCAATGTCATCCACGTTGATGTCCAGGTCGTCCGGCGTGTCCAGGAAGTCGTCAGAGAGGATGGAGCCCTCACTCTGGTCCAGGGAAATGTTGATCTCAGGTGCAACCAGAGTCTTCCGCTTCCGATGGGCCCCGTTAAAGTTCAGGGTGTTGGGGGGAGCTGGAGTTACAGAAAAAGGAAAAAAAGAACTGACAGGCTGTCCAGGCTGCCCCTGGATCCACCCAGCAGGACACCAACCACGGGTAATTCCAGGGTGGAACTTGCAGCTGGAGCCCTCAGGGTGGTGGGGGTGGAAGTGCCCACAGCCCTGAGATCCCAGCCTGCTCCCCCAGCTGCTCAGGAGTGCAGTCCTGGTTGGTGCCTGAGGTGTTTTGGTGTCTCTGAAACTCTTTTCCCAGAGAGTTTTCTGTCAACAAAAAACCACATTTTCCTAACTGTAACCTTTGTTTACATTCCTTTCCCTAAGAGGGGCTTCTTCTTGATGTCCCTCTGACTTGACCAATGTGATTGAAGAAATCTTTCTTTCATCCATTGGGTTGTTCTCTATAAAATAGTATTAAAAAAAAAAAAACAGCCAAACCCAAAATAAACCAAGTCACTGTCAGCCTTCTAAATCAAAGTCTGCGTCGTTGTGATCTTTAACAGCCTCATCAGGAGAGGTGAGCAGCTTCAAATCCCTGCTGGTTCCCTCTCCCACCTGAGAATTTTGTGGGTGGAGAATCCGAATTTTCCTCCCTGCCTGCCTGCTGCCCTTTGCCTGGGTTTCCCCTGGGCTCTGCAGGAGGTTGGTACTTACAGGACGTGGTCTCGTCCTCCGTGGGGCTCCCCAGGGACTCCATCCCCGTCTCCTCTGGGAGAGGCCTGCAGGGCAGGAGGGAAAAAAAATAACAAAACAAAACACAGCAGAGAGCAGGGGAGGTTTAGGAGAAAGTAATTTTTGAGAGGGAATGGAGGCAGCAGAGGGGAAATACAGCCCCACCCATGCTCTGCCCTTTCCCTTGTCCCAGCCAGCTCATCCTGGGGGATTCCCTCAGGGGATTTTTCCAGGGGGTCTGTGCTTCCCTCCTGCAGTGCTGTGCAAACCTCCAGAGTATCCCAGGGGATGAAAATCCCAGCCAGGGAACAAATCCTGACCCCAGATGAGCTTGTCAGCGTTCCCCTTCTCTGCGTTATCCTCGTTTTTTTGCTCTGTAGGAGCTCTGAGGGGCAGTGCCAGGCCCTGGGGCTGTTCCCCTGAGCCCTGGCAGCGCTCTGGGATGGCCACAACCCACAGGGGAGGGATGCTTTGATCCCAATCCATCTTTGGGATCAGCTTTATCCCAAGGCCTGCCACCACCACCACCTTTCTTGGGAAGCAGCTGCTCCTTGATGCTGGCCCTGCTTGGGACCCCAAATTGTCACCTCAGCCCGCACTGGGTGACTCCCAGCCCCTGCTGAGGTTTGGAATCGGGTTCATTCCACCCTAAAATCCAGGCACCAGCACTCCAACCCCTGTTTTGGAGCCGGAGGCCAACCCAGCACCCCTTTCCTGGGATTTGCAGCTTCTCCTGCTCAGCTCCTGCTTCAAATCACGGCCCCTCCAGGAGGCACCGATGGATTTGAAAGTTTTCCTTGCTAGAAATCAACCCACAGGGCGTGGCTGTCACCCTTTGCGAGCTGCTGGAGCTGCTCCTGACCCACCCTGGGGTGAGTGAGGTGGGAATCTGGATCCGGGCTGAGCCTCCACTGCCCACCCCGGGCATTCCCGGGTGCTTTTCCCTCTCAGCCGGAGCTGGGAGCTGTGCCTGTCCCCTGGGATTTTCCGCCTTTGACATTCCTTGAGCAAACCCCGCCAGCTCCACGAGTTCACGTCGTTAAATCTCTGCTTTAAAGACACCTCCTGCCTGTCAGGGAGCTGGGAAATCCTGCTGCCGGGCCAGCCCCGGCACGGAACGGCGAGAAAGCCAGGAATTTTCGGGACGAGTGAGTGAGGATGGGCAGAGGTCGCTGTCCAGCAGCAGCCTGATGGCCCCGCCACACAGGAAGGGAGGGAGGGAGGTGACAAACGGGGACAGGATCCAGCCCAGCTCCTCTTCCTGCTGCCATGACACCGAGGCCACCAGCCAAATTAAACCCTATAAATATGTAGATTTAAGGGATAATCCTCTGCTGCTGCTGCTGCTGCTGCTTGTATATTTATGAGAGCTGAGGGACCCGATCAAAAGCACGCCGGGGGCTGCCCGGACACTCCGCATCACCGGGAAAAAAAAAAATAATAAAAAAAAATATCCCTCTGTCCCCTCCAGCTCCTCCTGCTCCTGTCCCCATCCCGGCCCGGCGTTGTTTATCCGGGAGCTGGCGCCTGGCACGGATTTGGTGACACAGCACGGAAACGGGCAGGGGAGGAGGGGGGCAGCAGCTGCTGAGTACGTGCGGCAGCTCCGCATCCCGCGATCCGTCTGCGGACGGCACCCGGCAGCCAGAGGGGAGGGAAAAGCCAAAAAAGCCTTCCTTACCTTCCCCGAGGCTGCTGCGGTCACCGCCCGCCGCGGAAATCCTGCCGAGCAAATCCTCCCGAGCCAGCGCGCTCAGCCCGGGAGGCCGAACCCGGGGAGGGGGGCGGGCAGCGCTTTTCCTGAGGGGTCGGGGAGGGGGCTCCGTGCCTGTCCCCGCTGCTCTGTGCCAGCCCCTGCTGGCAGGGAGGGAGCGGGAACGGCGGGATGGACGGAGGGATGCAGGGCTGGATCAGGGATGGACCGGGGCTGGATCAGGGATGGATGCAGGGATGGGCCGGGGCTGGATCAGGGATGGACCGGGGCTGGATCAGGGATAGACCGGGGCTGGATCAGGGATAGACCGGGGCTGGATCAGGGATGGATGCAGGGCAGGATGCAGGACGAGATGCAGGGAGAGATGCAGGGATGGCTGCAGGGTGCAGGGCTGGATCAGGGATGGATGCAGGGCTAGATCAGGGATGTTTCAAGGCTGGATCAGGGCTGGAGGCACGGCAGGATGCAGGGCTGGATCAGGGATGAATGCAGGGATGGACCAGGGCTGGATCAGGAATGTTTCAAGGCTGGATGCAGGGCTGGATGCAGGGCTGGATCAGGGCTGGATCAGAGCTGGATGCAGGGCTGGATGCAATGATGATGGATGCAGCGAGGGATGCAGCGAGGGATGCAGGAGTGAGCATGCTCCCGCTCCGCGCCGCCCGCGCCTCGGTTACGGCATCCCCGCCCCGGGCCGGCCGAGCCGGGCCGGAGATCGAACCCCGGGGCAGCGGCAGCAGCGCGGATCCGCCCGCTCCGCTCCCCCGGCCCCTCCTCGGCCGGGCAGGAGCCGCTCCCGCCGTTCGGCTCCCCAGGAAACGCTGGGAATGTCGCCCTGCGTCCCCCAGGAGCGGCTGGGTTCTGTTTTTCCGGCCCAGATCTCTGTCAAGGATGTGGCTTTTCCTTTTTTTTTTTTTTTTTTTTTTTTTAATTTTTTTAATTTTTTTTTCCCCTGCTTTTCGGGGCAAGATTGGCTAATGGCAGGCAGGCAAAAATAGCTCTGCAGCAAATCAGCTGCTGGAGAGCTGCTGTCCCACATGCAGCAGCTCCTGCCCTATTATTCCAACGCTTCCAGCAGGGAAGCGGCTGCAAAAAGGACAATTTATTTATTTCTATTGCGAGTAGAACCCAGCTGGCCTTCCCTCGTTTGCCCGGGGGCTGTTTGGGCTCTGTCGCGCATCATTCCTGCTCGAATTCCTCCGGAGGAGGCTGGGGAGCTCGTCCCGAGGGCCCCGGCCCCACTCACGTCCCTTTCCCTCCTTCCAGATTTTACTCCCAAGGCGTTTTCCCGGGTTTGGTGGTGCCGGGGGCTTTCCAGGAGAAAATGCCCTGGAAGGCTGGGCCGTGGCTGGGCGGGGTGGGACAGAGCTCCCAGGTGATGCTTGGCTCGGTGCCGAAGCGTCCCGGAGCCACAGCGGCTTTATCCCGGATTTTGTGGGGAGCTCCGGGACAGCGTTTCCCTCTGCACACCCTGATCGCCTGTCTGTGTTCTCTGAGCAGCCTGCTCTGCTGGAAGGAGCCCCCCACCCTCGGAAAGGGGATGAGTTTCAAGGTTGCTTCCAACCCAAACCTCTCGGTGACTCCCATCCACTCGTCCCTTTCTTTTCCACACTCCTCCCTCCTTTTTTACTCCATTAAAACTCTGGGGGGGTTTCTTTTCCACACTCCTCTCTCCTTTTTTACTCCATTAAAATTCAGGGTGGGGGTTTCTTTTCCACACTTCTCTCTATTTTTTTTTACTCCATTAAAACTCGGGGGGCGGTTCTTTTCCACACTCCTCCCTCCTTTTTTTTTACTCGATTAAAATTCAGAGTGGGGGTTTCTTTTCCACACTTCTCTCTATTTTTTTTACTCCATTAAAACCCAGGGTGGGGGTTTCTTTTCCACACTCCTCTCTTTTTTTACTCCATTCAAACCCAGGGGGAGAGCCTGAGGCCGGCAGAGATCCAGAGGGAAATAAAACCCACCCTGGGAAGGCCGGGGCTGGCTGAGCCTCCCCCGCCCTGGGAAGGACAAACCCGGTCCTGTGGGCTGGAGCACAGAGGGGCTCACACAGGGCTGCAGCTGGGGCCGGGCTGAACAGAGCCAGGCTCATCCTGGGGGAACAGCAGCCCCTTTCTCCCTGCCTGGGAATGCTCTGGGCTGCAGCTGCAGCGGGGCTGGGGACAGGAGTGGGGACAAGGCTGGGAGGGGGGACAGGAGTGGGAACAGGAGTGGGGAACAGGAGTGGGGACAGGAGTGGGGACAGGAATGGGGACAGGAGTGGGGAGAGGAGTGGGGACAGGAATGGGGAACAGGAGTGGGGAACAGGAGTGGGAACAGGAATGGGGAACAGGAGTGGGGAACAGGAATGGGGACAAGGCTGGGGGTGGGGACAGGAGTGGGGACAGGAGTGGGGAACAGGAGTGGGGACAGGAATGGGGAACAGGAGTGGGGAACAGGAGTGGGGACAAGGCTGGGGGTGGGGACAGGAGTGGGGACAGGAGTGGGGAACAGGAGTGGGGAACAGGAGTGGGGACAGGAGTAGGGACAGGAATGGGGAACAGGAGTGGGGACAGGAGTGGGGACAGGAGTAGGGACAGGAATGGGGAACAGGAGTGGGGACAGGAGTGGGGACAGGAGTGGGGACAGGAGTGGGGACAAGGCTGGGAGTGGGGAACAAGGCTGGGAGGGGGAACAGGAGTGAGGAACTGGGACAAGGGGACAAGGCCGGGAGTGGGGACAGGAGTGGGGACAAGGCTGGGAGTGGGGACAGGAGTGGGGACAGGAGAGTGGAACAAGGCTGGGAGGGGGGACAAGGCTGGGAGTGGGGACAGGAGTGGGGACAGGAGAGTGGAACAAGGCTGGGAGGGGGGACAAGGGAGGATGAGCCAGGCTCATCCTGGGGGAACAGGAGCCCCTTTCTCCCTGCCTGGGAATGCTCTGGGCTGCAGCTGCAGCAGGGGCTGGGCCTGGCCCTGCTCCGGGTGCCCAGCGGGGATTCAGGGCCACGTTCCAGAACTGTCAGAATCCTGGGAAGGGAGGGAGCCCTGGAGGTGCCCCCAGTGCCAGCCCAGTGCCCAGGCAGGGTTAGATGGAGCAGGAGGGTTTGGGATGTGGGGAGGGAGGATCTGCAGCCGCCCTGGGCAGGCTGGGAGGGGAACAGGAGTGGGGACAAGGCTGGAAGTGGGGACAGGAGTGGGGACAAGGCTGGGAATGGGGACAGGAGTGGGGACAAGGCTGGGAGGGGGGACAGGAGTGGGAACAAGGCTGGGAGTGGGAACAAGGCTGGGAGGGGGGACAGGAGTGGGGACAGGAGTGGGGACAAGGCTGGGAGGGGGGACAAGGCTGGGAATGGGGACAGGAGTGGGGACAAGGCTGGGAGGGGGAACAAGGCTGGGAAGGGGTGCTGGGAGCCCAGAGCACACAGGGCTGGTTTTTGGCACCCCTGTGCAGCTGCTGAGCTGGATCTGAAGGTGGGAGGCGCTGCTTTGGCACCTCCTGTCCCCCCCTTTCCCGGGAGGCCGGCCCAGGTTGGGATTCCTGGCGCCCCAAAGGCCAAGTCCTGGCCCAGCAGCGGCGCTGCTGTTTGATCCCGAGCCTGGGCAGGAGCCCATCGAGCCCCAAACGCAGCCCCAGGTGCTCCCAGCCTCCCTCTGTGCATCCTCCATCCCCCTGGGCCCCACACCCAGCTCCTCTCCCTCCTTCCCCTGCCCACACGGGGCTGCCAAAATCAGCCCAAAATTTCCAGTGTGCTCACAGCAGCTCCGAAACTCTAAATTCCTGTTGGAGTTCGGGCTCCTGTTGCCTCTGAGGCCGTGGGAAGGACCCTCCCCCTCCACGCCTTGCTGGTTTCTCACAGGAAATAAAATGAAATAAAATGAAATAGAATGAAATGAAATGAAATAGAATGAAATGAAATGAAATAGAATGAAATATAAATAAAATAAAATCTAAAATAATATAAAATAAAGTAAAATAAAATATAAATAAAGAAAATCTAAAATAAAATATAAAATGAAATAAAATATTAATAAAATAAAGTATGAAATAATATAAAATCAATTATGAAATAAAATAAAATAATATAAAGTAAAAGAAAGTAAAATAAAATAAAATAAAATAAAGTAAAATAAAGTAAAATAAAATAAAATAAAGTAAAATAAAGTAAAATAAAGTAAACTAAAGTAAAGTAAAATAAAGTAAAATAAAATAAAATAAATAAAATATAAAATAAAATATAAAATGAAATAAAATATTAATAAAATAAAGTATAAAAAATATAATATAAATTATGAAATAAAATAAAACAATATAAAGTAATATAAAGTAAAATAAAGTAAAACAAAATAAAATAAAATAAAGCAAAATAAAATAAAATAAAATAAAATAAAGCAAAATAAAATAAAATAAAATAAAATAAAATAAAATAAAATAAAATAAAAATTAAATTAAATTAAATTCTCCTGGTTTTGTTTTTGTGGTTTTTTTGGGGGGTGAGGAACACACCTGGGAAAGTCCTCGTCCTGCCATTCTTCTTTCACGTCCACGTTTTCCATCCTCAGCGTGGCCTCCGTGGTGCCCATGGCTCTGAGGGAGGGGCTGGAGGCAGCAGATCCCCCCGGGAAGGGCTCGGGCTGCAGAGGGGAGCACAGGACAGAGGTTGGCACCGGGCAGCCCGGCCTGGGAGCGGCCCCACGGCCCCCGGGAGGGCAGAGCTGCTGCTGGGGGGGGAAAAAGCAGCAAAACTCGGGATTTGGGGGCTGCTGGGGGGGAAAAAGCAGCAAAACTCGGGATTTGGGGGCTGCTGGGGGAAAAAAAGCAGCAAAACTGGGGATTTGGGGGCTGCTGGGGGGGGAAAAAAGCAGCAAAACTGGGGATTTGGGGGCTGCTGGGGGGAAAAAAGCAGCAAAACTGGGGATTTGGGGGCTGCTGGGGGGGAAAAAAGCAGCAAAACTGGGGATTTGGGGGCTGCTGGGGGGAAAAAAGCAGCAAAACTTGGGATTTGGGGGCTGCTGGGGGGGAAAAAGCAGCAAAACTGGGGATTTGGGGGCTGCTGGGGGGGAAAAAAGCAGCAAAACTCGGGATTTGGGGGCTGCTGGGGGGGGAAAAAGCAGCAAAACTGGGGATTTGGGGGCTGCTGGGGGAAAAAAAGCAGCAAAACTGGGGATTTGGGGGCTGCTGGGGGGGGAAAAAAGCAGCAAAACTGGGGATTTGGGGGCTGCTGGGGGGAAAAAAGCAGCAAAACTGGGGATTTGGGGGCTGCTGGGGGGGAAAAAAGCAGCAAAACTCGGGATTTGGGAGCTGCTGGGGGGGAAAAAAGCAGCAAAACTCGGGATTTGGGGGCTGCTGGGGGGGGAAAAAGCAGCAAAACTGGGGATTTGGGGGCTGCTGGGGGGGGAAAAAGCAGCAAAACTGGGGATTTGGGGGCTGCTGGGGGGGAAAAAAGCAGCAAAACTGGGGATTTGGGGGCTGCTCGGCGCGTTTTGGGGCAGAGGGAGGAGGTGAGGTTGGCCCCGGCTCAGGGCTGTGGGGCTGTTTGGATCCCAGCTCGTCTCCCTGCAATGATATCTGTGATTTTTCCCTTCTTGCTTCTTTATATTTTATTTTATATTATTTTATTTTATTTATATATTATATATATTATATATATTATATATATTATATATATATTTATATATTATATATATTCATATATATTTTTATATATATTTTTACATATTTTTATTTATTTTATATATATATTATATATATTATATATATTTATATATTATATATTCATATATATTTTTATATATTTTTATATATTTTTATTTATTTTATTTATATTTATATATATTATATATATTTATATAATATATATTTATATATTATATATTTATATATTTTTATATATTTTTATTTATTTTATTTATATTTATTTATATTTATATATTTTATTTTATTTTATTTTATTTTATTTTATTTTATTTTATTTTATTTTATTTTATTTTATTTTATTTTATTTTATTTTATTTCCCTTCTTGCTTCTCCTCCTGGATCCCTCCCTGCTGAGGGCAGAGCGGGGAGCAGGGCCAGCCTGCCCTGGGACATTCCCAGCTCCCACACCCCTGGGTGGGATGGAAGCTCCCAGCCCTGGCTCTGCAGGGATTCCTGAGCCTGCAGCGTGTCCCAGCTCCAGGGGGGACGTGGAGGGGATGAGGAGGCCCCGCAGGGATGTCCTTGCTCCAGGAGATCCAAACCAGGCTCCAAAACCCTGCAGCAGCTCGGCTGGGCTGGTGTTCCCAGCCTGGCCTTTCTCCTGCGCTTTGGGAGCGAGTTCAGAGCCAGGAATCCTGGATTTCACCCCCCACTGAACCCCAGGAGCCCTTAGAACTGCATAAATAAATAAAAATTTTGGGTTTTTTCTTCATTGAAACGTTCCTGCTGCCAGACAGAGAAACTCAAACCTTTGTACCCAGCTCCTGAGGCCTGCAGCTCCCAGCAAAGCCCGGCTCAGGATTTAGGCTCAGCCCCGGTGGCTCAGGGAGAGCAGAAACCCCATTCCCAGCTGGATCCAGCCCGAAGGGGGTCAGAGCTGGATCTGCTCTGGGACATCCTCAGGTGGGGTCAGCTCCTGTGCTGGGCCCAGGGTTGGGGTGTTCCCCCCGAGCTCAGCCTCCACACCGGGGCTATTCCAGGCACTGGCTGGGTAGGATTTAGGATTTTCTTTTTAATTTTTAAATGGGACCATTTAGGATTTTTTTTTTAATTTTTAAATGGGACTATTTAGGATTTTTTTTTTTAAATTTGAAATGGGACCATTTAGGATTTTTTTTTTAAATTTGAAATGGGACCATTTAGGATTTTTTTTTTAAATTTTAAATGGGACCATTTAGGATTTTTTAAAAAATTTTAAATGGGACCATTTAGGATTTTTTTTTAAATTTTAAATGGGACCATTTAGGATTTTTTTTTTTATAATTTTTAAATGGCACCATTTAGGATTTTTTTTTTTAAATTTTTAAATGGGACCATTTAGGATTTTTTTTTTTCATTTTTAATTTTAAAAATTTAAATTTTTTTTTTTTTTTTTTTTTTTTTTTTTTTTTTTTTTTTTTTTTTTTAAGATGAGGGCTTAGGGCTGGCTCCTGGGCCTGCTCTGCCTGTCCCCCCAGCGCAGCAGCTCAGCTCCCAGCAGCCTGCCCGTGCCTCTGCAGCTCTTCCCAAAACCTCTTCCCAAAACCTCTTCCCAGAGCTTTTCCCTGCTGCCGGGCACCTCCCGGAGCAGACAAACCCGCCTGCCTTGGCTCGAAAAGGGACGAACCCGCGCGGAGGCCCGAGCGGCCCCGGCCTCCCTCAGCCCCCCGGGCGCTGCCCTCAGCAGGGCCGGCGCCTCAGGGCTCCCTCCCGCCTCAGGGCTCCGTCCCCCCTCAGGGCTCCGTCCCCCCTCAGGGCTCCGTCCCCCCTCAGGGCTCCGTCCCCCCTCAGGGCTCCCTCCCTCCCTCCCTCATTGCCATTCCCGGGGCTGTCTGTCTGTCTGTCTGTCTGTCATTCCCGGGATAATCCCAGCCCCACCTGAGCTCACCCTCTGCCTTCCCCACACCTCGAGGCTCTGGAAAAATCCGCCCTCCTCCTCCCCGCCTGTGGCAGCTGCTCCCCGCCAGCCCCGCGGGCACCGCGGAAGGGAGGAGGAGGAGGAGGAGGAGGAGGAGGAGGAGGAGAAGCCAAGCGAGCAAACCGCACTCACCGCCGCCGCTGCTCAGGGCCGAACAAAGGCGCTGCTGCCTCTCTGCCAGCCCGGCATTCCTCCTCCTCTTCCTCCTCTTCCTCCTCCTCCTGCTGCTGCCGGGCCCGGCTCAGCAGGTGCAGCCGCTGGATGGGGATGATGCGGGCGGAGCAGCCCGGGGATGCATCCGGCTCGGCCTCGCCCGCGGCAGCCGCTGCTCTGCGGGTTTTATTTTCTCTGCAGGATGGATGGATGGATGGATGGATGGATGGATGGATGGATGGATGGAGGGCGCTTATTTGTCCTCTTCCATGGCTGCTGCTGCTGCTGCTTCTTCCTCGGCCGCCTCCTTCCTGCCTTCCCCTCCAAGGTATTTATTTTTTTTTTTTTATTTATTTTTGAAATTTTTTTTAATTTTAATTTTAATTTTAATTTTAATTTTAATTTTAATTTTTATTTCTATTTTTTAATTTTAATTTTAATTTTATTTTTTAAAATTTTAATTTTAATTTTAATTTTTTTTATATATATATATATATAAATAAATAAAAATATATTTTTATTTTTATTTTCGGCCCTCAGCTGCGCTGCCCCTAAGTCAGCGAATTCCCTGCTTTTGTGCGAGAGGGCGGGGAGGGGGGGACTGGAGGAGGGGAAGGGAAGGGAAGGGAGGGGAGAGAGGAGCCCGGAGCATCCCCTCCCCGTGCCCCGTGCCGCTCCCATTGGCTGCCGGGCTCCAAATCTCTGCCCTCCCCGGGGCGGATGGAGCTGCCGGGGCTCCGGGGATGCTCGGCAGCGGCAGGAGCTGCTCCTGCGGGAGGGCTGGGGAAGGATTTGGGGTGCGTGGTTCCCTAAGAAAGTAAAAAAAAAAAAAAATAAAAATAAGGTGCCGCGGGGTGTGGGGGTTTGATGGGGCTGAGATCCCGGGAGCTGGGTGGGTTCTGGACAGACGGACAGACAGACAGACAGACAGACAGACACAGACAGAGCCTGCTCGTCCTCAAGGGAGGGAATCCCTGCTCCCAAACTGCACCCGCAGTGGGGCCTCTGCAGATCTGAAAGGGAAGGAATGGGCTGAGGTTTTCACTCGGAGCTGGGCAGGGTCGGGATTTGCTCCCAGGGCACCACGGCATCCCCTTGGGGAAAAAAAAAATAAAAAAATTGGGGATGGGATTTTGGGGGAAAAAAAAAATAAATAAATTTCTTTGCCAAAAGGTTGTGTTCGGTAATTGTCACAAAGAGAAGAGCCGGGCTGGGGGAGCTCAGCTGGAGAGGAGAAAGCTCCAGGGAGAGCTCCGAGCCCCTGGCAGGGCCTGAAGGGGCTCCAGGAGAGCTGGAGAAGGGGATGGAGGGACAGGAGCCAGGGAATGGCTCCCACTGCCAGAGAAATGGGATGGATGGGAGATTGGGAAAAAAAAATCCAGGGCCTGTGGCTGCCCCGGGACCCCTGGAATGTCCGAGGCCAGGTTGGAGCAGCCTGGGACAGGGGGAGGTGTCCCTGGTGGCACTGGGTGGGATTCAAGGTCCATCCAACCCAGCCCGGTCTGGGATTCTCTCTTGGAAGCTGCCAAGAGGATCCAGGGGACACCAGGAATTCTCTAACACTTGACGAGGGCTCCGAGGCCCGAATCGATCAAATCCACCACATCCCCTCCGGCTCTGGCGGCTGTTCCCGGGTCAAACGTTCCTCTCCTGTTGCCCGAGGCGATCGCAGCCCGGCGGAGGCTGTGCCAGCCTGTGGATGCCATCTGCCGGCTGCTCCCTGCCCGACCTCCCTGAGATATCGTAGGAATCTCACCCAGCGCGCTCCGCCTCAGCCCGGCTCCTTTTGCCGGGGGGGAAAAAAAAAAAAGAAAAAAAAATTATTTGCCCAAAGGTTTCCTTTTGCCGGGGAATATATATATATATAATTTTTTTTTTTTTTTTTTTTTTTTCCCGGCGCTGGTCGGGACTCTGCAGCCACCCCGAGCCCCCGAATTCCTTTTCTACCTCCGGAAACCTGGAGTGTCAGTGGCTCTTGGAGCAGCTCTGGAGCCGCGAGAGGGCGGTGGATCCATCCTGGCCATCCCTGTGATCCCTGGGTCCATCCCTGTGATCACTCCCTGCCATGGATCCATCCTTTCCCTGGATCGCTCCTTTCCCTGGATCCATCCTTTCCCTGGATCCATCCTTTCCCCTGGATCCATCCTTTCCCTGGATCCCTCCCTTTCCCTGGATCCATCCCTTTCCTGGATCCCTCCCTTTCCCTGGATCCATCCTTTCCCTGGATCCCTCCCTTTCCCTGGATCCCTCCTTTCCCTGGATCCCTCCCTTTCCCTGGATCCATCCCTTTCCTGGATCCCTCCCTTTCCCTGGATCCCTCCCTTTCCCTGGATCCCTCCTTTCCTGGATCCCTCCCTTTCCCTGGATCCATCCTTTCCCTGGATCCCTCCCTGCCGTGGATCTCTCCCGGCTGCGGGCGATGCGCGGCGCGGGCTGCAGAGGTCCCCGCGCACCAGGAGATCGATGCAGGGGAAAAAAAAAAATTAAAAAATAATAATAAAAAAAAAATTCCCGTGGGATTTCTCCAAGGGAAAAGCACGATTAGTGAATTTACCGCCAACCACCTAAGTCTGCTGCTCCTTAAAGACAGGCTCTGATGGTTTCTCCAACAGCCGATATTCCAGAATTCCAGAACTGGTTTGGGTCGGGAAGGACCTGAAACCCCACCCAGCGCCAGCCCTGCCCTGGCACGGACCCCTCCCGCCGGCCCGGGCGGCTCCAAACCCCATCCAGCCCGGCCTTGGGCACTTCCAGGGATCCAGGGGCTCCGGGAATTCCAGCCCAGCCCCTCCCCACCCTCCCAGCCAGGAATTCCTTCCCAATATCCCAGCCATCCCTGCCCTCTGGCAGTTTGGAGCCACTCCCTGTGTCCCGTCCCTCCATCCCTCATCCCAAATCCCTCTCCAGCTCTCCCGGAGCCCCTTCAGGCCCTGGAAGGTTCTCAGGACATTCCCACGGGCTCCTTTCTCCAGGTTCTCCAGGTCAGGAGTTGATTCTCTCCAAGGATGGAGACTCCACGACTGCCCTGCCCAATCTGCTCCAGCATTTGGCCACCTCCCCCAAAAAAACCAAAAAAACCCCCAAAAAAACACCAAAAACAAACCCCAAAAAACCTCCCCTCCCCAAAAAAAACCCCCAAAAAACTCTAAAATATGAAACCTCTCCTCTGTTTAAAGGGAATTTCTGGGTCTCCACTCGTGCCCTGGCCTCTTGTCCACTCGCTGGGCACCTCTGGGCAGGGTCTGGCTCCCATCACTGGGAGCTTGGTGGGCTGAAATCAAAATGAAACATTTGTTGTAAAGGGGGAAAAGAAAAGTTATTTTGGGGGTCCTTTGAAACCATTTACAACTTGAACCGAACCCAAGAAGGAGCGTTCCGAGGATGATGAAAAGCTGCAGCTTGGTTTGAGATCCGCTGGAAATTAAAGGCTTTGCCTTTTTTTTTTTATTGAGCTGTGGCATTTCCCCGGTTGAAATCTGCCTGCCTTTAATTAAAAAAAAAAAAAAAAAAAAAAAAAAAAAAAAAAAAAAGCAAAAAGCAAGCAGGGGATCGTGAGGGCTTTCAAAGATGTGTTTGCAAACCCAGAAAAGTTTTATTTTGGGGGAGAACAAGATGTTTCCATTGACTCCACTTCAGGAGGGAAAAACAAAAAAAAAACAACAAACCCCCCCCCAACCCCCCCCCCCCAAAAAAAAAACACACCAAAAAAACCACAAAAAACCCACCCAAAACAAACAAACAATCAAAAACTCAAAAACAAAAACAAAAAACCACAAAAACCCCCAAAACAAAACAAAACAAACAAACAAACAAAAAACTCCAAAAACAAAAAAAACCCAAACCAAAACAAAAAAACCCCACAACAAACAAAAAAACCCCACAACTCTTTTGCTGGCCACCCTTTTGGTGAAGATATTTTTCCTAATATCCAATCTAACGAAGAAATTTTTTTTTCTCTCCTCATACCCCACCTCCTTGAATTATCCCATCCTTTCTGCTCAGAAGCACCTGGTGAAAAATGGATCCCGTCCCTGCAGGAGATGCTCCAGCTCCTCCTGGATGCTGACAGCGCTTCTGCTCTTTGTGTTTTACGATTTGCTGATAAACATTTCTCCCTGCTGCTCTTCCCCAGGCCCAGGGTGATAAATCCTGCTGTTGGAAAGCACGGTGGCTGTGTCCGAGGAGAGGGATGATCTGAAGAGCAGGATACTCTTTGGGACACGAGGTTTATTGGTGGTGGGGAGGCAGCCTGACTGGGGGAGAGTCCAGGGATTCAGCAGCAAGCAAGCAGGAGTGCAAAAAGCCCAAGAGGGTCCAAGAGCAAGAGAGAGATTTTACCTCTTACATTCCATTTGAACCCTTTCTATCGTGAATATTCTAATGAGCATTGACCAATCACCTCAAGATACAAAACCTACAGAATCTACATACAGCCTGTGGGAACTACAACATTACAATGCTACTCTACAGACCAAAATCCTGAAAAACCACCTTATCCCTGATACCTGAGAAGGTCCAACCCTTTATTCATCCTTTTGTCTTGGCAGGGGTGTCAGTGACCCACCCAGCCCAGTCTTTTCAGCTATCTAATCACCTTCTTCCTGTCCAGCCTCTTACAGTTCAAATTTTGCTTTTAATTCCATTCCTCTTGTAGGTTTCCTACTTTTAGAATCTTTTACTAATAAATCATCTCTGCAGGGCCCAGCTACTTCATCCTCTCCAACATCCTGCTCCCATCCCCGAGCAGGGCAGGACATTCCTGGCTTCGGGATTCCTGGCAGGTGACACAGGCTGCCCTTGGCATTGATGTGGGAAGGGTTAATTAGGGCTCCCCTCGCTCCCTGATTAATTCCAGCCAGGTGTCCACTGGGTTCAGGTCTTAAAACAACAACAGCTCAAGGCTCTGGGAACACTTAGCCCGGCCTCAGGCTGCAATTCCAAGTATGGATAAATATTTGCACCTCCCTGGCTGCAGAGACACCTCGGAGATAGGAAGGCGATGCCTGGGGGAGTCCTTTTCCCAGGGAAAAGATGGATTTCCTGGGGAGCAGTGGGGCTCCAGCAGCAGGCAGGGCCCCCTGGGCTCCTCTTGCAGCTCTGCCTGGGTGGTCTCGGGGAGGATCCCGGGGTTTTTGGGGGGGCTGGAGAGGGGCACCTCCCTCCCCAGGGAACCCAAACGTGCTCCTGCTGATGTTTGGCTTCAGCTGCTGGGCCGTGGTTGCCCCCCCCCCCCCCCCCCCTCCAGTGAGGGATTTCCATGGGAGAATGAGGAGGAGAAATGCAGAATGCAGGGAATGTGCAAAGCCCCGTCCTTGGGATACCCTGAGGAAAGGCTCGGCCATCCCAGAACACCCATTTCCTCCTGTGAGATCCCCTTTTTCCTCCTGTGAGTTCCCCTTTTTCCTCCTGTGAATTCCCCTTTTTCCTCCTGTGAGTTCCCCTTTTTTCCTTCTGTGAGTTCCCCTTTTTCCTCCTGTGCGTTCCCTTTCTTTTTCCTCCTGTGAATTCCCCTTTTTCCTCCTGTGAGTTCCCCCTTTTTCCTTCTGTGAATTCCCCCTTTTTCCTCCTGTGAGTTCCCCTTCTTCTTCCTTCTGTGAGTTCCCCCTTTTTCCTCCTGTGACTTCCCCTTTTTCCTCCTGTGACTTCCCCTTTTTTCCTTCTGTGAATTCCCTTTTTTCCTCCTGTGAATTCCCCTTTTTCCTCCTGTGCGTTCCCTTTCTTTTTCCTCCTGTGAGTTCCCCTTTTTCCTCCTGTGAGTTCCCCTTCTTTTTCCTCCTGTGAATTCCCCTTTTTCCTCCTGTGAGTTCCCCTTTTTCCTCCTGTGAGTTCCCTTTCTTTTTCCTTCTGTGAGTTCCCCTTTTTCCTCCTGTGAGTTCCCCCTTTTTCCTCCTGTGAGTTCCCCTTTTTCCTCCTGTGAGTTCCCCTTTTTTCCTTCTGTGAATTCCCTTTTTTCCTCCTGTGAGTTCCCCTTTTTCCTTCTTTGAATTCCCCTTTTTCCTCCTGTGAATTCCCCTTTTTCCTTCTGTGAGTTCCCCTTTTTCCTTCTTTGAATTCCCCTTTTTCCTCCTGTGAATTCCCCTTTTTCCTTCTGTGAGTTCCCCTTTTTCCTTCTGTGAGTTCCCCTTTTTCCTTCTGTGAATTCCCCTTTTTCCTCCTGTGAATTCCCCTTTTTCCTTCTGTGAGTTCCCCTTTTTCCTTCTGTGAATTCCCCTTTTTCCTTCTGTGAATTCCCCTTTTTCCTTCTGTGAATTCCCTTTTTTCCTCCTGTGAGTTCCCCTTTCCCTCTCACTCTGGTTTCGGGGCCAGGTTCTCTCTTTCCCTAAAAACACCCCAGAGGCTTCCAGCTCTGCCTTTCACCCCTGTGAGTGAACTTCTGCCTTTCAGAAAATTGTGTTTGCTGTCAGGCCAGGGCAATCCAGGTTTTCCAGGCCTCCCTCACACCCGGGCAATCCAAGGGATTCAGTTGCCTGCTCTTCTACACCTTTTCTCATAGGGACAGGTTGGAAAAAAACCTCTCAGATCATCCAGTCCAACAATCCAATGGCCCTGCTGGTGCTCCCCAGGGGGATCCACAGGGATCCACGTGGCTCTTCACCTTCAGTGGGAGTGGGGACACTTGGTCACAGGCTGGATTGGATCTTGCAGCTCTTCCCCAACCCTCAGGATCCCGTGGTTCTGTGATCTTCAATCCTCACCGGGCTCTGGTTCCAAAAAACAGATTAAATTAGACAACAGGTTAAATTAGACAACAAGTTAAATTAGACAACAGATTAAATTAGACAACAGGTTAAATTAGACAACAGATTAAACATGAAAACAGATTAAACACGAGAACAGATGAAATATTTTTATATTTTTAAAATAAAAAGCTATTTTTTTTTTTTTCCCTCCCTCCTGTGTTTGGCTCTGCAAACCTCACTGGGACCTGCCAGACCTGACCCTCACCTGGCTCTGGGTTGTGATTGACTGGCTCCAGGGATGTCTGGGCTGCAGAATCCTGATTATTTGGGCAAAGAAAGAGCCTCAGGAGAGGGCTCTTCCCTCCAGAGTGTGATGGAGTGGTTCTGCCCCTCTGGGGAGTCTGTGCTGTATTAAAACCCTCGTAATAACTTCCCAGGCGTTTCCACGTTCAAGTGATCGTAATAACGCTCGTAAAGCACACTCCAGAGTGAAAGATTTATGGATTATTTGACTTAAAGTAGGGGGGGGGGGGGGAAATAAAAAAAAAAAATAAATAAATTAAAAAAATAAAATAAAGAAGAGAAGAGGAAGAAAAGACCTGGGCTGAATTAATAGCTCGGGGAGAACCATAAATTGAGCGGAATCATATTGCAGAGGGTGCAATAAAAGCAACGTTTATGGCTCCGCTGCCTAAATTTGCTTTGGATGTTTTTGAAGCCAAGAGCTTTGAAAAAAAAAAAAAAAAAAAGAGAAAAAAAAAAAAAAAAACCAAACCACAAAACCTTATAATTTTTTTTTTCTCCTTTCATTTTTATATTGCCTGGAAGAGAAACACCAGGCAGGGCTCTGTTTGGAATGAGGGACCAGGTGGGAGCGCCGGGAATTTGGCAGCGGGAGCTGAGGTTGTGGCCTGGAGCAGGTGAGGAGGGAGAGGAGGGAGAGCGGGAGGAAGCTCCGGGGAGATGCTCAGCCCCGGGCTGCCTCCCTCGGAGCCCTCCCCGGCCTTCGGTGGCCGCGTGGCTCCCATCCCCTCCCATCCAAATTGTCGGGATCCCAAAATCGCCGCTGAGGGAGGGATCGGCGAGGCCGGGGATGTTTCTGGGAGCTGTTCTCACCCTGCAGGAAGGCAGAGGGCTGGGAGGTTCCTCTCCCCTCCTTTCCCAACCCGAGGGGATGCTTTTTTTCCCGGGAGATGAAGGGCGGGGAGCTGGGATACCCGCGGCAGGCTGGGTTCCCTTCATCCCGGGATCAGAGAGAAGGAAAAGGATTGGAAAGAGACTCTGCCCTTTAGCAAAGCGGGGACAAAACCTCCACCACATCCCTAAAAACCTGTTCACAAGTGCCGGGAAAGAATTTCCCCCTCCCTGAGGGAGAGCGGAGCTGGTTTAGGATGCGGCTCTGAGGATGTCAGGGATGCTGCTGCACCTTCCCCGAGTCCCTGCAGCTGGGGAGGGCCTGGATCTGCCAGGAAACCGCTCTGATTCAGGCAGCAGGAATGCAGACACCATCCCTCCTTTGTTTTGGGGTTTTTTTGGGTTGTTTTTTTCCTCCTTTCCTACATACCAGCATCAGGCAGAGCGACCCGAAGCCGGTAAATCCTCGCCGCTGCCAGGACCCGCAGGGATTTCTCTCCCCTCTGTATCAAACCCATCAAATCCCTCCCGACGCGTTTTTAACTGGGGGGAACTGGAGGCTCGAAGGTTCCCCCGGGGACAGGGAGGCTCTGGCTCCCATCCCCGGCCCAGCAGCAGCCGGGATTCTCCCTCCTGGAAGCGCTCAGGGCTGGGGCGGGGGGCTGCGGGATTGTGGCACCCACACGGGGCGAGCAGGGAGCTGCCTGGGGCACCCTCGGGGTGGGGATGGGTGCTGGGGGTGTTGCCCCATTCCCCAGTGAAGGAAGCGCAGGGGGTGAGTCACGGAGCTGAGCAGGAGCCACGGGAATTCCCGGAAAACCACTGGAATCAATCGGGCGGGGGGGTGGGGGGGTGGAGGCACGTTCGTGTCTTTGCTTTGAAATTTTCGGGGCACGAATTTGGCACCCGAGGAGGCGATTTCCTCACGGGCTGCAGGATTCCCAGAAATGTCCCTGCTGGAGACAAGGACAAGAGCATCACCACCATCATCATCATCATCATCATCATCATCATCATCATCATCATGGAATCTCCTGAGCTGGAAGGGATCCAGAGGGATCCACAGGGATCCACCTTTAGTGGGAGTGGGGACACTCGGTCACAGGCTGGATTGGATCTTGCAGGTCTTCTCCAACCCTCAGGATCCCTTGGCTCTGTGATTTTTCAATCCTCACCGGGCTCTGGTTCTAGAGAACAGATTAAATTAGATAACAGGTTAAATTAGACAACAGATTAAATTAGACAACAGATTAAACATGAAAACAGATTAAATTAGAGAACAGATTAAACACGAGAACAGATGAAACCTCGCACTGAAGCTGTGAAGTTGGGATAACACAAAGCTGGACCCCCCTGGGCTGGGATCCTCCACGGCTTCATTCATCAGAGGAACCAAAAATTAACACCGGGGCGAGTTTGATTTCTCGTGGCTGCCGCTGGATGAAGTTCAGCTTTGGGGGACTTTTTAACCTTAAACCAGACATTTCCAGGTCTGGCTTAAATTACGCCCCCACAGGCTGTCATTAGAGAATAAAAGGAGCAGGTAATTTTAACATTTTTGAACAATTGCCCAGATTAAATTTTTGAAAGAAGGAACCTCTGTGAGCTTTGGTGGAGGCAGAGAGGAGCTCGGGGCTGGAATGCTTTGATTGATGAGCGGGGCTGGGGATGCCCGGGAAGGAGCAGGTCCTTGGACAGCGGCCACACCAGCCAGGGAGCCTTGAAAGCCCCGCCGAAGAAATCTTTTGTGGTCAGAGGCTTTCACTGCTTCTCTGATTCTCAAACAGAGCCCAAATTCCTTCCTGATGACATGGAGGAGGGAGAGCAGTTACCGGAGAAGCCAGCTGATGGATTCAGGGTGAGAGGGATATTGGCTGAGGGTTCTTCGGGTTTTTGTGTTTTTTTGGGTTTTTTTTTTTTTTGAGGGAGGAATTCCGTGCTGAGGTGACTCACGGAGGTTCCTGCAGCCTGCAGAGCTCAGGATGTTGTTTTATTCTCGCTGTAGACGTGGCCATTGAACCACAGAATCCCCCCTGAACGGCTCGGGAGGGATCTTAAATTTCATCTCATTCCACCTCCTGCCATGGACAGGGACACCTTCCACTACCCCAGCCTCCTCCAAGCTCCATCCAGCCTGGCCTTGAAGGCATTTTTAAGGGCTAAAACCACTTCCCTGTCCACGACACATTTTGCAGAGTAGCTGCATCCCCCCCAAACTGGAAGAGAAAAACCCCAAAGAGCAGCAGAATGTGAAGCCAGAGCTGCCTGGACCTCTCTCTCTCTCTCTCTTTCACATTTCCCAGGTGGGAATGAAGTGGGAAACGAGACACATCACCTGCTGAGCTCCCCAAACCTTGACAGACCGGGAAAAACCCGACCCTTGGAGAGGGCTGAGCCTGCCCAGCAGCAGCAGCAGAAGCAGCAGCAGGAGGAGAAACATCTTGACCCCATTTGGGGAGTGAGGAGCAGCAGGAGCAGTGCCGGGACCTCGCCAGGCTGACTCCAGGCGGGAGCTGGCGGGGGGCAGAGCTCCAGACACCCCTGGCTGGTGTGAATGAGGCTGGAGGAGGGTCCCGGGGGAGCAGGAGGGGGTTGTGAACCACCCCCAGCACATCTGCAGGGAGGTTGTGGCTGCGCTCTGAGCGAGTGCAGCTGAGCAGCCCGAAATACATTTCCCCCTCCTGGGGAGGAGTTTTTTGTTTCTCCGGGCTCTGCCTGGCTGCAGCCAGGGGAGGGTTCTGCTGCAGAGGGTCTGGTGTTGCTTTCTTCTGCTTTCGCTCCTGCCTGGCCAGCAGCTGCAGGAGAATTGGCACCAAGTCTCTCTGGGTCCTGGAAGGGAGGTGGTGATGATGATGATGATGCTGTTCAAGATCACAAACCCACGGACTCCGAGGTCAGGAGGCTGACAATGACTCCAATCAATTCTTTATCACCCGGGAATTTCCTCCCTTTTATGCTGTTTTACAAAGAACCACCCAAGGGGTGGAAGAAAGACAAACTTCTTCCATCACATTGGTCAAGTCAGGGGGACATCAAGAAGAAGCCCCTCCTAGGGAAAGGAATGCAAACACAGGTTACAGTCAGGAAAACAGAAAACTCTCTGGGCAAAGAGTTTCAGAGAAACCCAAACATCTCAGGCACCAACCAGAGCTACAACAACTGACACAGACTCTGACTTCAGCAGGCTGACAATGACTCTGTGTATTTCTGGGAATTTCCTCCCTTTTATGCTGTTCTGCAGAGAACAGCCCAATGGGTGGAGGAAAGACAAACTTCTTCCATCACATTGGTCAAGTCAGAGGGACATCAAGGAGAAGTCCCTCCTAGGGAAAGGAATGCAAACAAAGGTTACAGTCAGGAAAACGTGTCTCTGGTTGACAGAAAACTCTCTGGGAAAAGAGTTTCAGAAAAACCCAAACATCTCAGGCACCAACCAGGGTTACACTCTCCCTCTTTCCAAGGTTATTTAAGTGCTGAGCGCCCAATACTGAGATGACACTTTCATTATTTATCCTTTTGACCCAATAATTGACCACGGCAATGCAGACCCTTTCACCCCATTAGAAAAAAAAAAAAAAACCGAAACCATGAAGAGGAAGGTGAAGAAGAAGGATTTAGACAACACCTCAAATCCTCCATCTTACCCCATATCCATCGCTGTGTACTAAAACCTGAAACTCTAAGCGTCCAGGGTTTCAGCAGGAAGGGATTGACAGAGTCAGAATCATAAAATGGTGGCGTGGTTTGGGTTGAAAAAAGCTGATCCAGCCCCATGCCACCACAGGCAGGGACACCTTGCACCAGCCCAGGCTGCTCTCATTCCTGCTCAGTGCCTTTCCAAAGAGCCAGGCTGGGATCAGGAGCTTGGGCTCGTGCCAGCCCGCGCAAGGAGCTGCCCTGAATCAAATCTCCGGGCAGACAGCCTCTGGTGGGGCTTGTAAAACACTGAGCACCTTCTTGGCAGAGCTGTGGTAAATAAGAGTGAGTAAAAAAAAAAAATAAAAAATTTTTTTTTGGCCTGATCTCCTGGGAAAGGGGGGGAGCTGCTGGCCCGGCTGGTTCCCAGCCCTGCTGCAGCAGCGTTGTGGAAAAGGGCTTAGGGCTGAACTGAAGGGGAAAAAAATCCTCAGTGTGGTGAGGTTTGATTGGTGAAGTAAGGGAAAAATGGCTCAGAGAGGAGGGAGATGACCTGGACGTGTCACCAACACATCCCGTGGGCAGAAACACCTCCCACTGTCCCAGCCTGGCCTTGGGCACTGCCAGGGACCCAGGGGCAGCCACAGCACCTCTGGGCACCCTGTGCCAGGGCCTGCCCACCCTCCCAGCCAGGAATTCCTCCCCCAAATCCCACCTCTTCCCCGTGTCCTGTCCCTCCAGGCCTTGGTCCAACTGGCCAAGAGCTCGTGGTCCAGCCTGGGAGGTGCAGGATGCTCTCCTGGCAAAGCCCAGCCCAGGGCTGCCTTAGCCTGGCAAACCTCTGATGCCTCACAGAGGGGATGCTGGTGCATCCAGATGTTTCCACAGCTCAGACCCAACACAGGCACCAAAAATAAGATAAGACAAAAAAAAAAAAATTATAATTCCCAATAAATTCCCCTCCTGAAGGCAGTAAATAACCCAGAGCAGATGCTGGCTGCTCTCAATCCAATTATCCATCAGCAGGGCTGTGTGAAGGAAAACACACCAACCCCACTTGCTGGGAGCTGGGGGCTTCAGCCTCTGCCAGGTTTTGGTCTCCCAGGCTGCCCCAAGTCCAGGAGCTCCCCAGGAGCAGGACATCCCCAGGTGAGCTCTGCCCAGGGGCAGCCTCAGGGGATTTTGTTCTCCAACACCCAACCCAGAGTCCCTGGCTGCCACAGCAGGGCCTTCAGGAGCTCTGAGGTGTGGGAAGAGCCTCCTGCAGCAGCCCAGCAGGGACTCACAGGATGGTTTGGGTTGGAAGGGAGCTTTAGGATCACCCAGTGCCACCCCCTGCCATGGGGCAGCGACACCTCCCACTGTCCCAGGGCTGCTCCAAACCCTGTCCAGCCCAGCCTTGGGTACTGCCAGGGATCCAGGGGCAGCCACAGCTGTGCCAGGACATCAGCACCCTCACCCCAGGAGGATTCCAGAGCCTTTAGGGTACCCCAGAGCTTTGAGGGTACCTCAGAGCCTTTAGGGTACCCCAGAGTGTTTAGGGTACCCCAGAGCCTTGAGGGTACCCCAGAGCCTTTAGGGTACCCCAGAGTGTTTAGGGTACCCCAGAGCCTTTAGGATACCCCAGAGATTTAGGGTACCCCAGAGCCCTGAGGGTACCCCAGAGGCTTTAGGGTACCCCAGAGCATTTAGGATACCCCAGAGCCTTTAGGGTACCTCAGAGGCTTTAGGGTACCCCAGAGTGTTTAGGGTACCTCAGAGCGTTTAGGGTATCCCAGAGCCTTTAGGGTACCCCAGAGCATTTAGGGTACCCCAGAGCCTTTAGGGTACCCCAGAGTGTTTAGGGTACCCCAGAGCATTTAGGGTACCCCAGAGCCTTTAGGGTACCCCAGAGCATTTAGGATACCCCAGAGCCTTTTGGGTACCTCAGAGGCTTTAGGGTACCCCAGAGCCTTTAGGGTACCCCAGAGCCTTTAGGATACCCCAGAGATTTAGGGTACCCCAGAGCCCTGAGGGTACCCCAGAGCCTTTAGGGTACCCCAGAGTATTTAGGATACTCCAGAGCCTTTAGGGTACCCCAGAGCATTTAGGGTACCCCAGAGCATTTAGGATACCCCAGAGCCTTTTGGGTACCTCAGAGCCTTTAGGGTACCCCAGAGCCTTTAGGGTACCCCAGAGTATTTAGGATACTCCAGAGCCTTTAGGGTACCCCAGAGCATTTAGGATACCCCAGAGCCTTTTGGGTACCTCAGAGGCTTTAGGGTACCCCAGAGCATTTAGGATACCCCAGAGATTTAGGGTACCCCAGAGCCCTGAGGGTATCCCAGAGCCTTTAGGATACCCCAGAGCCTTTAGGGTACCCCAGGGCCAGCTGGACCCCCCGTGTGCAGGGAGGAGAAACCTGCGGGGAGGTGTCTGAGCAGGGCAGGCTCTGCTCCCCCCGCAGCTGCTTGGCCACCCACCGGGACACCCCGGCAGCCTCCCCCGGGAGGCAGTGGCCACTTTTGGAACTCTGCAGCCACGGCTGGAGGTGTCGGGGAGCTGCTCGGAAGGGGAGGGAGGGCGGGGGTTGCTCCGTGTGACAGCAGTAAAAGTGTTCCTGGAGGGGTGCCCTGGCCAGAGTAAATCGTTGGCAGCCACGCGCTGATTCCCTTCCCAAGAAACAAAGCCAGGCAGATAAAAGCAGCAGCAGCAGCAGCCTGGGCTGCCTCCTCCTCTCCCCTCCATCCCCAGAGCAGCCCCTGCACGCCCACCCCCCCCCCCCCATCTGGAGCTCATTGGGGGCAGCTGCTGGAAGGACGGGGCTGGGATCCAGCCCAGCCTTGGGGAGGGGGCTGCAAAAAGGGGGCCGGGGGTTGGGCTGGCAGCTGGGGTCACCCCCGTGGCAGCAGAGGGAATCCCAGCCTGGGGACAGCAGCTGGACTCCGGTGGTCCTTGAGGGGGGTTTCTTTCCAGCTCAGGGGGTTCCCTGGAGCAGAAAAGCCAGGTGGCCACCAGGGGATTTTAGGGCTGCTGGAGGGAATTTCTGCCCCAGCCACTCCTGGCTCCCAGCAGAGCTGAGCCTCAAACCCAAACCCAGCTGTGGTTTTACCTCCTGAATGTTCTCCAGCCCTTGGGCACTTTTTGGTTGTTTTTTTTTTTTTGGTTTGTTTGGTTTTTTTTTTGTTGTTGTTGTTTTTTTGTGTTTTTTTTGTTTGTTTTTGTTTGTTTTTTGTTTGTTTGGTTTTTGTTTGTTTGTTTTTTGGGGTTTTTTGGTTTTTTTTTTTGTTTTTTTGTGGGTTTTTTTGTGGGTTTTTTTGTGTTTTTTTTTTTTGTTTTGTTTGGTTGGTTGGTTGGTTTTTTTGGTTTTTTTGTTTGTTTTGTTTTGGGGTTTTTTGGTTTTTGTTTTTTTTTTTTTTTTTTTTTTTTTTTTTTTTTTGTTGGTTTTTTTTGTGGTGTTTTTTTTTTTTTTTTTTGTTTGTTTTTTGTTTTTTTTTTTTTAATTTTTTTTGGTGGAGACCCAGGGCAGACAACTGACAAATCACCCTTAATCCACCTGAGCTGTTAAACCTCCTGGTAAATCCCTCCCCAGAGCTGCTTCCCCTCCAACAGCCCCTCTCGGCTCCATCCATCAGTGTCCTCAGCTCCTGGGTGTCCACCTCTCCTCTGGAGAACCTGGGGACCTCCCACAGCTTCCCTGTGAACCCAGAGAGGGGTCAGTGCACCCTGGGGAGAGCAGGTCCTGGTATTTATGTGGAAACCCATTAGCTGGGGATGTTTTGTCTCCCTGCAGGCCGGGAGAGCGGGCTGGGGGCGATGGGGGGAGTTCTGGGCAGAGCTGGAGCTGCCTCTGAAGTGCCCTGGTTTGCCCCCCAGGCTCGTGGCTGGGTTATCCAGCACGTCCTCAATGCTGTGGAGTCAGAAAAATTGGTGCTGAAGCTGTCCAGAAGGGAAAAAAAAAAATATTAATAAAAAAAAAAGAGATCTGAGAGCCTTCCCTGCTGGATTTTAAAGCCAAAAAAAAAGCTCCCAAACCAAGCTGGCTCCCTCCTGGCTGGTCCCTCTGTGGGTGATGTCCTTCTCCAGGCCCAGGATGGGTTTTTTGGAGGTGTTGCTATTTTCAACCCAACCCTGACAGCATCACATGCCGATTACTAAATCCTGAGAAATGTGGGATCTTGGCTCTTGAGCTGGGAACTCGATGATTTCAAGGAATGGGCAGGACAGGGAGAGCCAGGGGGGAGCCGTGCTGGGCTGCTCTGGATCAGGGAAGGGAGGATCAGCTGTCGTAGGGAACAAGGCTTTTTGTTGAGTTTGCAGATGGGTTTGGGGACACTGGAGCCAGGCAGCCTCCCTGATTTCCCAAAAAAAATTATGGCGGGGGGAGCTCCATGAGGAGCTGAGATGCTGGGAAATGCACAGGATCTGGGATGTGACACAGCCAGAGCAAAGCTGTGGGGAAGGAAGGTGGGGATGAGGTCTGGGCCACTCCAGGAGCCCCAGGGGATGTGGATTTTGGGGGGGATTTTGGGGGATTCCTGCTGCTCAGGGCTGGTTGCCAACCCCAGGCTCCCATCCCTGCTGACATCAAAGGGCTGTGGATCAGGCATCATCGATAAATTCGTTCTTGATGGCTTCTCCTTTCTGATCTGCTGTTCACCAGCTGGGCCATCAGCCTGGAGGGCCAGGAGCTCATCTCTGGATGCCAGCCAGGGCTTGGGACCTGCTGGGGTTGTGGGGTGTTGCTGTGGGACACAATAATGGAGGCAGGGAGTGATTCAAGGAAGGCTGCGTGCTCTTGCAAACAAGGGACTAGGGTTTATTTTTCTGATTCCTTTTATACTTTTTCAGATGTGCCCACCTTAGAGGTGGGACTTTTGGGAACCATTGGTCCTTTCCAGAGACTACCACTAAAGTCCCTCCTCTGGGAACAGATGTGGGAACTCGAGGTAGTTTGCATTCCATGACCTTGGGTGCTAGTTTCATTCTCTGGGAAAAGAATTCCCTGAAAACTAAAACAGGCAGGCACGAAGCGTGGCAACAGTGGGGTTGGGCTCCTCCCTGATCCCTGATCCCTGATCCCTGATCCCTGATCCCTGATCCCTTTCCCAAACGCTGGGAACCCACAGGTGAAATGCAGCGGGGTGAGAATTTACACTTAATATTAACATTTAACATTTAACATTTAACACTTAACACTTAACATTTAACATTTAACACTTAACATTTAACATTTAACATTTAACATTTAACATTTAACATTTCCCATTTCACATTTCACATTTCACATTTCACATTTCACATTTCACACTTAACATTTAACATTTAACACTTAACATTTAACATTTCACATTTCACATTTAACATTTCCTATTGACATCTCTTTCCTGTCTGCAGGGAGGAAGGCTCAGGGTGATGAGGGGACACCCTGTTTGGACAAGCCCTACCCAGTCCTACCCACTGGAACTCTGTGAGCTCTGCACTTCCAGGACTCCCCCTGGATCCACTGCTGGAATTTGCCTATCAGCGATCATCTCCCAAAACATCTTTGTTCTTGGAAAGCCTCGAGCAAAACATTCTGAGCTGGGGACACCGCAGCTGTGAGCGTCCAGGCAGAGCTCCCTGCTGAGTCTTCACAAAGGAATTCTGCGTTTCTCCCACTGCTTCGCCCTCCCCAAAGCCACTGGAGCAGGGAAAAGGAGAATTATTCCCAATAGGAGCAGGGAAAAGGAGAATTATTCCCAACAGGAGCAGGGAAAAGGAGAATTATTCCCAACTGGAGCAGGGAAAAGGAGAATTATTCCCAAAAGGAGCAGGGAAAAGAAGAATTATTCCCAAAAGGAGCAGGGAAAAGGAGAATTATTCCCAACTGGAGCAGGGAAAAGGAGAATTATTCCCAATAGGAGCAGGGAAAAGGAGAATTATTCCCGTCTGGAGCAGGGAAAAGGAGAATTATTCCCAAAAGGAGCAGGGAAAAGGAGAATTATTCCCAATAGGAGAAGGGAAAAGAAGAATTATTCCCAACAGGAGCAGGGAAAAGAAGAATTATTCCCAATAGGAGCAGGGAAAAGGAGAATTATTCTCAAAAGGAGCAGGGAAAAGGAGAATTATTCCCAAAAGGAGCAGGGAAAAGAAGAATTATTCCCAAAAGGAGCAGGGAAAAGGAGAATTATTCCCAAAAGGAGCAGGGAAAAGGAGAATTATTCCCAACAAGAGCAGGGAAAAGGAGAATTATTCCCAACAGGAGCAGGGAAAAGGAGAATTATTCCCAACAGGAGCAGGGAAAAGAAGAATTATTCCCGACAGGAGCAGGGAAAAGGAGAATTATTCCCAACAGGAGCAGGGAAAAGGAGAATTATTCCCAACAGGAGCAGGGAAAAGGAGAATTATTCTCAAAAGGAGCAGGGAAAAGGAGAATTATTCCCGACTGGAGCAGGGAAAAGAAGAATTATTCCCAAAAGGAGCAGGGAAAAGGAGAATTATTCCCAAAAGGAGCAGGGAAAAGGAGAATTATTCCCGACAGGAGCAGGGAAAAGGAGAATTATTCCCAAAAGGAGCAGGGAAAAGGAGAATTATTCCCGTCTGGAGCAGGGAAAAGGAGAATTATTCCCAAAAGGAGCAGGGAAAAGGAGAATTATTCCCAACAGGAGCAGGGAAAAGAAGAATTATTCCCAAAAGGAGCAGGGAAAAGGAGAATTATTCCCAAAAGGAGCAGGGAAAAGAAGAATTATTCCCGACTGGAGCAGGGAAAAGGAGAATTATTCCCAACTGGAGCAGGGAAAAGGAGAATTATTCCCAGCTGGAGCAGGGAAAAGGAGAATTATTCCCAATAGGAGCAGGGAAAAGGAGAATTATTCCCGACTGGAGCAGGGAAAAGGAGAATTATTCCCGACAGGAGCAGGGAAAAGGAGAATTATTCCCAATAGGAGCAGGGAAAAGGAGAATTATTCCCGACAGGAGCAGGGAAAAGGAGAATTATTCCCAATAGGAGCAGGGAAAAGGAGAATTATTCCCAAAAGGAGCAGGGAAAAGGAGAATTATTCCCAATAGGAGCAGGGAAAAGGAGAATTATTCCCGACAGGAGCAGGGAAAAGAAGAATTATTCCCGACTGGAGCAGGGAAAAGGAGAATTATTCCCAGGCAGACTCTGCAGAAGCTTTGTAAAGGAGATGGAGGGATGGAGAGACCTTTTATTTTTTATTTTTTATTTTTTTTTCCCAGTTAAATTTAATGCAAACATTGAACTCCTCGATACCAGCAGAGATTCCTGAGGCCAGGAACCGTGTTCCCTGTTCCCTTGGAATCTCTCTTCTCCTGGGACAGGGTGACTCCTGATTCCAAGTGATCCCACCCTGGCACAGCCTGGGGAGGTTCCCTCTTCTCCTGTCCCTGCTGCCACTCCCAGGTGAGCCTTGCTCAGGGCAGATTAGGTTACAATGCACAAAGTGACGCTATAAAAGTTTAAATGCTGCTTTATTTTAGCTGCACGCTGCTTTTTTTATACGGTTTTTATAAACCTCGGAGGGAACTTTTAATTAGTTAGCGGCTTTCTTGTTAATTATTTTATTAGTTGGTAAAAGGCCTTTTACTTGTTGATTAAATCTGTCTGTTCTTAGATTGTTTATGTGGTTTTTTTTTACCGATTCTTGCAGGAGAAATCTCTTGTTATTACAAGTGCACTTCTTTTTTGTTGGGTTTACGGGTTCTTGTGGGACAAATCTCTTGTTATTACCGGTGCATTTATTTTTTGCTCTTAGAATAGATTATTATATTAAAAAAAACCAAAAAAACCCAAAAAAAAAACCCCCCAAAATAAAATTAAACAAACAAACAAACAAACAAAAACCCCAAAGAAACAAACAAAAAAAACCCCAAAAAAAAACCAAAAAAAACCCACACACAAAAAAAAAAAAACACCCCAACACCAAAAAAAAAAAAAAAAAAAACAAAAAAAAAAACCCAACAAATTCTCGTTCTCAAAACAGCTCCACATAAAAACTTACAGATTACTGATCAGGAAAAAAAAAAAAATGATAAGCTAGCTTTTTACCCCATTCCTATGAGAGAGCTCAGTCCTTGCTCCTCCCTGAGCTCACCTGGGCAAGAGAGCTCAGCATCCCAATCCAGGCAGGAACCAGGAAGCTCCTCTGAAACACAGCGTTATTTGTCCTCAGACGTGGGGATTAGTGAGAGCATTCATCAGGAAACAATAACTCTTCCTGTCAGCCCCGCCGGGTCCTGCCAAGCCCGTCACCACCCCCACGGCCTCCTTGTTCTCTCCCTGCTCCAGAGTCGCCCCTCAGGACTGAGCAGTCACGTCTGCCCTGGGAGCAATTCCCACTGCACAGCTCTGGGACAGCTTTCCCTGACTTCTTCTTCCCCCTCCCCGTGCGTGCTCATTTGTTTCGTTTGCGTTAATTAACCCCGCCGAGCTCCAGCTCCTCCTGGTCCTGCTTTTAGGGGTACAAAAGTGACTTGAGTTTTCTACCTGCCTGAGGCTTCTTCTGTGCTGCTCCAGGGTCCTTGAGGCTTCCCCCTGGGGCTGGGAACTCAAATCTTTAAGCCACTCGTAGTCTGTGCCATGGGGGAAGGACAGGAAGTTTCTCAGGTGTGGGGGTTTTGGGCAGGAAGGTTCCTTCTCATGGCCAGGAAGGTTCCTTCTCATGGCCAGGAAGGTTCCTTCTCATGGCCAGGAAGGTTCCTTCTCATGGCCGGGAACGTTCCTTCTCATGGCCGGGAATGTTCCTTCCTTCTCATGGCCAGGAAGGTTCCTTCTCATGGCTGGGAAGGTTCCTTCTCATGGCCAGGAACGTTCCTTCTCATGGCCAGGAACGTTCCTTCCTTCTCATGGCCAGGAAGGTTCCTTCTCATGGCTGGGAACGTTCCTTCCTTCTCATGGCCAGGAAGGTTCCTTCTCATGGCCAGGAAGGTTCCTTCTCATGGCTGGGAAGGTTCCTTCTCATGGCCAGGAACGTTCCTTCTCATGGCCAGGAACGTTCCTTCCTTCTCATGGCCAGGAAGGTTCCTTCTCATGGCCAGGAAGGTTCCTTCTCATGGCCGGGAAGGTTCCTTCTCATGGCTGGGAAGGTTCCTTCTCATGGCTGGGAACGTTCCTTCCTTCTCATGGCCAGGTGAGACCTCAGGACAGCCAGCTCAGCTCAGGGTGAGCAAACCATGAGTTCCAACCAATCCCTCTCCTCTCCCCCAGTTCCTCTCCTCTCCCAATCCCTCTCCTCTCTCCCAGTTCCTCTCCTCTCCCAGTCCCTCTCCTCTCTCCCAGTTCCTCTCCTCTCCCAATCCCTCTCCTCTCCCAATCCCTCTCCTCTCTCCCAATCCCTCTCCTCTCCCAGTCCCTCTCCTCTCCCAGTCCCTCTCCTCTCCCAGTCCCTCTCCTCTCCCAGTCCCTCTCCTCTCCCAATCCCTCTCCTCTCCCAATCCCTCTCCTCTCTCCCAATCCCTCTCCTCTCCCAGTCCCTCTCCTCTCCCAGTCCCTCTCCTCTCCCAGTCCCTCTCCTCTCCCAATCCCTCTCCTCTCTCCCAATCCCTCTCCTCCCCCAGTCCCTCTCCTCTCCCAGTCCCTCTCCTCTCCCAGTCCCTCTCCTCTCCCAATCCCTCTCCTCTCCCAATCCCTCTCCTCTCCCAGTCCCTCTCCTCTCCCAGTCCCTCTCCTCTCCCAATCCCTCTCCTCTCCCAGTCCCTCTCCTCTCCCAGTCCCTCTCCTCTCCCAGTCCCTCTCCTCTCCCAATCCCTCTCCTCTCCCAATCCCTCTCCTCTCCCAGTCCCTCTCCTCTCCCAGTCCCTCTCCTCTCCCAGTCCCTCTCCTCTCCCAATCCCTCTCCTCTCCCAGTCCCTCTCCTCTCCCAGTCCCTCTCCTCTCCCCCAGTCCCTCTCCTCTCCCAATCCCTCTCCTCTCCCAGTCCCTCTCCTCTCCCAGTCCCTCTCCTCTCCCAATCCCTCTCCTCTCCCAATCCCTCTCCTCTCCCAATCCCTCTCCTCTCCCAGTCCCTCTCCTCTCCCAGTCCCTCTCCTCTCCCAGTTCCTCTCCTCTCCCAATCCCTCTCCTCTCCCAATCCCTCTCCTCTCCCAATCCCTCTCCTCTCCCAGTCCCTCTCCTCTCTCCCAGTCCTGCAGCCCCACCGTGTCCTTGCTGTCCCCTGGGCTCTCCCTGGCCACCCCTCAGGACGTTCTCCCCGTCCCCACCGATTCCCCTGGACTCTCCCCAGCTGCTGATCCCTGACTCCTTCAAAGGTCTCTCCTGACCCCGGGGGTTTTCCATGAGGGAAATCAGCTCCCAGCCCAGCAGTGAGCACAGGGATGCAATTGTTTGCTCCACCAGCAGCGTTTCACCAGCATTTCCAAACTGCTCTTCCTCCTGCAGTCCTTCCCTAGGATCAACCATGGAAAATCCCTTTGTATTCATCACCAGCCTTTGCCTCCTTCATTTTCCCTCTGCTTTGGTAGAGCAGTGGATCAGCACGAGCCAAACAGATTTTTTCCTCACTGGGAGTAAATTTTGAAAATCCCCGAGTGATTTTTCTCACTGAGAAATAATTTTGGGAAGATCCAAGTGATTCTTCTCACTGGGAAATAATTTTGGGAAGCTCCAAGTGATTCTTCTCACTGGGAAATAATTTTGGGAAGATCCAAGTGATTCTTCTCACTGGGAAATAATTTTGGGAAGCTCCAAGTGATTTTTCTCACTGAGAAATAATTTTGGGAAGCTCCAAGTGATTTTTCTCACTGGCAAATAATTTTGGGAAGCTCCAAGTGATTTTCCTCACTGAGAAATAATTTTGGGAAGCTCCAAGTGATTCTTCTCACTGGGAAATAATTTTGAGAAGCTCCAAGTGATTCTTCTCACTGAGAAATAATTTTGGGAAGCTCCTAGTGATTCTTCTCACTGGCAAATAATTTTGAGAAGCTCCAAGTGATTCTTCTCACTGGGAAATAATTTTGGGAAGCTCCAAGTGATTTTTCTCACTGAGAAATAATTTTGGGAAGCTCCAAGTGATTCTTCTCACTGGCAAATAATTTTGGGAAGCTCCAAGTGATTTTTCTCACTGGCAAATAATTTTGGGAAGCTCCAACACCACAGTTCAACTCCGAGCATCCCATTTCCTGCCTCGTTCCTTTTTCCATTGCAAAATGACCAAAGGGACGCTGAACGTCATCTGGGAGCTGGGAATTCTAAACCAGGGGGGCTTAAATGAAGCTGCTTTACTTCAAGCAACAAAAATTTACCACTTACACCGTGGCAGTCGACAAGCACACACCTCATCTCCAAGGAATCACACCCCAAACTTTCCCTGATCCCAAAACTTCCCGACTTCCCCGCCACCGCTGTTGTCATCCTAAATTTTATGTCTTTTTTCTTTTTTTTTTCTTTTTTTTTTTTTTGTGCTCTTGGAGGAGTCAGATTTTCCAAGCAGCCCTCTCCCGTTGGATCATTAAACTTTAATTTCTCCAGGTTTTTTTTTATAATTATTTATTTCGTTCCGGACGGGGATTCGGGTTTCCCTCGGTTTCTCCGGAGCGCGCGCACACGCCGTGCACGCGCCCGGGGCGGGAGATTTATGGCTCTCCAAAGATTTCTTCCTAAAATATTTACAAAGTGGAGCTCGGAGCAGGAATGTTTGAACTCGGCCGTGGCTGTCAGGCCTCTGGGTGGCACGAGGAGGGGAATATAAACAGATCTTTTTTTCCATTACCCACCCCCCCAAAAAAAAAAAATCCTATAAACCTTTTATCCTTTTTTTTTTCTTTCTTTCTTCCCCCCTCTCTCTTCCCCCTCCCATTGTTCTCCATTTTCCGGTGCCAGTTTGAACCTATTTTGGAGTGAAAATGCAAATAAATTCTGTTTATGTGGATAGACTGGGACTGGTGCTGTTAAAGGACAGAGATTATTCCCTTCCCCTTCCCCTTCCCCTTCCCCTTCCCCTTCCCCTTTCCCTTTCTCTTCCCATTCCCGTTTCCGTTCCCATTCCCATTTCCATTCCCCTTCCCCTTCCCCTTCCCCTTCCCCTTCCCCTTCCCCTTCCCATTCCCATTCCCATTCCCATTCCCATTTCACCTGATTTCCTCAGAATTTTCACATTTTTTGGGCAAACCCCGTTGGAAGCTCCTTTCCCTGAAGGGGGCCAAAGCTGATTCTTTCCGGATCCTTCCCCTCCAAAAAACCCAAATTCCCCTTTTCCTGGGCCATCCCCACTCCCACGGCGAGGACTGACCCTCACCCAATCACGACAGAGGGAAAAAAATCCCTAAAATCCTTTTTTTTATCCCCACGAGGATGGAACAGATCACAAAAAAAAAAAAAAAAACAACAAAAAAAATTATATATCAAACAGCACTTTATTTCATTTTCTCTCATTTTATTTCCCACCCACACCCCCACCCCCCCTCAAGGTTGAGGATTAAATGGTACAAATGTAATAAATGTAAACTGCGCTTGGCACCGTCAGGGGCAATAAATAACATCCAAAAGGGAGCGAGCGCGGGAGGCGGCGGGGAGGCGGCGCGTCGGGGACCTGAATAAATAACATAAGTTACTTCCAATAAATAGCAGTATCCAAAATACAGATGCATTGCATCCACTTCTGCAGCCGGGCACGGGCCCGGCGATTCCGGAGGGGGAGCGGGAAAATCCGGATTTTCGGATGGCGCAGGCGGTGCTGGGACCTTCTCCCCTTTTCTACCTTTTTTTTTTTTTTTTTTTTCCCTTTTTTCCTTTTTCTCCTTTTTTTTCTTCTTCCCCTTTTGTCTTTTTTTTTCCCTTTTTTCCTCTTCTCCTTTTTTTCCCCCGTTTTTCCCTTTTCCCCCCGTTTTTCCCTTTTTCCCCTATTTTCCTTTTTCCTTTTATTTCCTTTTTTCTCTTTTCATTTGTTCTCCTCTTCCCCCTTTTTCTATTTTTTTCTGTTTTTCCATTTTTTCTTTTTCCCATTTTCTTTTCCCCCCTTTTCCTTTTATTTCCTTTTTCCTCTTTTCATTTGTTCGCCTCTTCCCCCTTTTTCTTCTTTTTTTTCCATTTCCCCCCTTTTTTCTTTTTCCCATTTTCTTTTCCCCCTTTTCCTTTTATTTCCTTTTTCCTCTTTTCATTTTTTCCTCCTCTTCCCCCTTTTTTCCCCTTTCCCTTTTCCCCCTCTTCCCTCTTTTCCCTTCTTTTCTTTTTATTTCCTTTTTGCCCTTTCCCCCTTTCCCCCTTTATTATTTTTCCTTTTTGCCCTTTTTCTCTTTTCCCCTCTTTCCCTTTTTACCTGCTCTTCTTTCCCCCATTTCCACATTTTCATTTTAATTCCTTTTTTTCCCTTCCCCCCCGCTTTTTTTTTTACCTTTTTCCCCTTTTTCCTCCTTTATCTTTTCCCCCTTATTTCATTTTTCTCCCCCCCCCCCACCACTTTTTCCTTTCTCCTTTTTTTCCTTTTTTTCTTTTTATCCTCCCCCCTTTTTGCTCCTTTTCCCTTTATTTCCTTTTTTTTTTTTTTCCCCCTTTTTTTCTCCCCCCTCCTCTCGGGGCCTCCCCTTTGTTTAGCCCAGAAGGAAAACACGTGGCAGCCCCGTTCCCAATTTACCACGGGCAGAAATCCCAGGCTCTGGATCCCACCAAGATATCATTGATCTTGATAAATTGGGAAAATCCTTTTCCCCCAGCAGGGTCCTGGAGCTGTTCAAACCCAGAACGAGCGGAAACGGCGCCGTTCTTGGATCGTTCTTGGATCCCATTCCAAAGGATCCCAAACTGGGAGCCAGACCCTGGCAGCAAACGGGATCCCAGGAGGTTGGTGGGATGTGTGGGGTTTGGGATGTGTGGATCTGATTCCCCAGCTGGAGCCAAATCCTTCCCCAAGCACAGGGAAAACCCTCTGGAAATCCCAAAGCTGGGGGAACACAACCCCCCGGGGGGGGGTTTTGAGCCATCACAACCATTTTAAATCATTTTAAAACATCATTTTAAAAACATCTCCTCGTGTTTCCAAACCTCCTGCTCTTCCAAAGCCTCCTCTCCCAGGAGGAGCTGCTGCAGCCCCAGACGAGCAAAAAAACCCAAGCCCAAAATCCCCTCGGCAGCTGTTGCACCCTGGTTGTTGTTGTTATTGTTGCTATTATTATTATTATTAATAATACTATTATTAATATTAATATTATTACTAATATTAATAATACTATTATTAATATTAATATTATTACTAATAATATTAATAATACTATTATGAATATTAATATTAGTATTAATAATATTAATAATATTAATAATATTAATAATATTAATAATATTAATAATATTAATAATATTAATAATATTAATATTAATATTAATATTAATACTAATATTAATATTAATATTAGTATTAATATTAATATTAACCAGCACGTGGGACGCACACAAGGAGCCAGATGAGATTCTGCTGTGGCTTTGAGGAGGGAATTTTCCACTTTTTTTTTTTTTTTTTTTTTTTTTTTTTTTTTTTTTTTTTTTTTTTTTTTTTTAAATGCATTGTAGACATTCTTCCGGACAGCTCCAGCTCCTATTACAGCAGAGAGAGAGCCGGAGAAATGGAAAGCATTAAGGAAAAGCTCAGCCTTTCTATTGGAACCACATTTCCAGGGCCGGGTGGCAGCGGGATGGCACCGGGAGAGCTGGAGGAGCTCCATGAGGAGGAGGAGGAGGAGCCCTGAAAAAAACAAGACACGGAAGAGGAATCCAAGCCTTTTTGGCCACGCCACGATGATGCCCCAGCTCAGCCCATCGGGGAGTTTTTGTGGCTGCAAAATCCCAGCTGTTCCCAAAGAAAAACCCAGCAGGAGCGGTGCGAGGCAGATGGGGAACATCCCCTCCGCACAGGCGGGCCGGAGCTCCGCTGCCAGCAGGGGGAAATTAAAATAAAAATAATAATAATAAAAAAATAATAATAAAAAGGCCAAAAATGATGGATTGGAGCTATTCCTGCTGGTTTTAACACACCATTGCGTTGTGAGTCAGGTTTTCCTCCCGGGTTTGGGGGGCTCCAAGCTGGATTTGCACTGGGAATGGGGGGGTTTGGCAGCTGGGACATGTCCCTTGTCCCCTCATCTCCCTGGTGAGAGGAGGGTCCCTTGGGCCGGGTGCCCACCATCAAGGCACCCTAAATCCCTGGGTTCTGCCAAAAAAACACCCCAAAGCAGAGCTCAAACACTCCAGCAGCTCCTGCTCCAAGTTCTCCTGCTCGGCACCAGGTCCTGCTCCGCTTCCACAGCTCCTTCCCTGCCTTCCCTGCTCTGCTTCCATTCCTTTCTTTTTTTCTTTCTTTCTTTCTTTTTACTGCAACAAAACTAATTTTAGTTTTATAGCAGCGAGACCTGGAAAGCACCCAAGCCCTTGAGAGCACAGTTGTTATTGTGATTGTTATTATTATTATTATTAGATTTGGGTGCTTTTTTTTTATTTTTTTTTTCCTTTTTAAACTCGAGTGAGCCGCTTATCCATGGTGAGCCCGCTGCCCATCTGCCGTTCCCATCCTCCAGCTGATTATTTTGGGCCACTTTTCCCCCTTTTCCAGGGAAAACTCACACCTGGCACCTGCAGCGGGGAGCTCACCCGCTCTCAGCTCCCGTTTCCTGAGGCTGATTCCTGCTTTTCCCCAAAATCCAGGGAAAACTCGGTGTTACAGAGTCCAGGCTGCCTTTCCCGGGCTGCCAGCCCCGCTGAAGGATGGTGTTTATATCCCTCCACTACAGCCCTGGCTCCGCTCAGCCAAGAGCTGCGTTTGGATAAAAAGGAAGGGGAAGAAAAAAAAAAAAACACCAAAAAAACCACCCCCCCCAAAAAAAACCAAAACACAAAAAACCAAACCAAAACAAAATAAAACAAAAAAACAGAAAAAAAAACCCCAAAACAAACAAACAAAAACCACAAAAAAACCCCAAAAACCAAAAAACACAAAAAACAAAAAACCAAAAACCCCCCAAAAAAAACCAAACCCAAAAGAAAACCAAAAAATACCACACAAAAAAGAACCAACCAAAAAAAAAAAAAAAAAAAAAGAAATGAAATGAAATGAAAAATAAAAATAAAAATAAAAATAAAAATAAAAATAAAAATAAAAAATAAAATAAAATAAAATAAAATAAAATAAAATAAAATAAAATAAAATAAAATATAATATCCCCAACCAGCCCGGCCCTGTGTGGAGGTTGGGAATGTGGCTGGAGATGCTGTCCCCCAGCCCATCCCATCCCATCCCATCCCATCCCATCCCGAGGGATGCCATCCTGCTCCCCCAAATCCTGGGGAGTCACCACCAGCAGCCCTCCTCCTCCTCCTCCTCCTCGGGATGAAGGCACAGGGGATTTATTATTTTTTTTTTCCCCCCACCCCATTTTACCGGGGGTGGGGGTGGCACACGGAGTATTTTCCCTCCCGTTGGTTAATGCCCAGGACATGACACCAATATTCTCCTTCTGTTTATGATTTGCCTTTTTTTTTTTTTTTTTTTTTTTTTTTCTGGGAAGGGAGCCAAGGGGAGAAAACCCATCAATAATCCCCGGCAACAAATCGAGCCTGCCCGGGGAATGTGAAAGTCTGCGGGCTCATTTATTTCCCCGCAGAGTAAACAGCGCTGACACCGCTGTAAATGCGAGAGGAGCCAAGCCCGGCACTGAATCCCTTCTCCCGCAGGATTCCAGCCCTGCCCAGGGGATGCGAGATAACTCCCGGGAGAGCCCGGGGGGATTTTGGGGAGACGCCAAACCGGGGATGTCCCTGCCCACGCCGCCGAGTGCTGGTGGCCCTGGGGAGGTTCTGTCACCTCTGTCACCTCCCCGGGCTCCGGCCCAGCTGCCCGTGGCAGGGGCACGGGAGGTTAATCCAGTTATTTCAGATTATCCCGAGTTGTAAGAAGGACAGCCCCGGGGCTGCAGGAACGAGACGATGGAAAAAGAAAAAAATAAAAAATAATAATAAAAAAAAAGGGGCACAAGGCAGAGGGAGTCAGAGCCAGGCACAAAACCGCTGCCGGTGTTTCTGTGTCCCCCAAACACCGGGGGGGCTGGGGTGGCTGAACCTCCCCCAGCAGCACGGGGTGGGGTCACAGAACCCCGGAGCTACCGAGAGAAGGACTCAGCTCCCACCCCGGGCCAGCACAGGGCACCTGACACGCCCTGAACATGTAATGCACCCCAAAACACACTCTGGGTGTGCAGCACAGCCCGAAACACACTCTGGGTGTGCAGCACAGCCCAAAACACACCCCGGGTGTGCAGCACAGCCCAAAACACACCCCAGATGTACAGCTCACACCAAAACACACTCTGGGTGTGCAGCACAGCCCAAAACACACCCTGGGTGTGCAGCACACCCCGAAACATATCCCAGGTGTGCAGCACACCCCAAAACACACCCCGGGTGTGCAGCACACCCCAAAACACATCCCAGGTGTGCAGCACACCCCAAAACACATCCCAGGTGTGCAGCACACCCCGAAACACACTCTGGGTGTGCAGCACAGCCCAAAACACACCCTGGGTGTGCAGCACAGCCCAAAACACACCCCGGGTGTGCAGCACAGCCCAAAACACATCCCAGGTGTGCAGCACACCCCAAAACACATCCCAGGTGTGCAGCACAGCCCAAAACACACCCTGGGTGTGCAGCACATCCCAAAACACACCCTGGGTGTGCAGCACAGCCCAAAACACACTCTGGGTGTGCAGCACACCTCAAAACACATCCCGGGTGTGCAGCACAGCCCAAAACACACTTTGGGTGTGCAGCACACCCCGAAACACATCCCAGGTGTGCAGCACATCCCAAAACACACTTTGGGTGTGTAGCACACCCCGAAACACATCCCAGGTGTGCAGCACATCCCAAAACACACTTTGGGTGTGCAGCACATCCCAAAACACATCCCAGGTGTGCAGCACACCTCAAAACACATCCCAGGTGTGCAGCACAGCCCAAAACACACTCTGGGTGTGCATCACACCCCAAAACACATCCTGGGTGTGCAGCACACCCCAAAACACACTCTGGGTATGCAGCACACCTCAAAACACATCCCAGGTGTGCAGCACAGCCCAAAACACACTCTGGGTGTGCATCACACCCCAAAACACATCCCAGGTGTGCAGCACACCCCAAAACACACCCTGGGTGTGCAGCACATCCCAAAACACATCCCAGGTGTGCAGCACACCCCAAAACACATCCCAGGTGTGCAGCACAGCCCAAAACACACTCTGGGTGTGCAGCACAGCCCAAAACATATCCCAGGTGTGCAGCACACCCCAAAACACATCCCAGGTGTGCAGCACAGCCCAAAACATACCCTGGGTGTGCAGCACATCCCAAAACACACCCTGGGTGTGCAGCACAGCCCAAAACACATTCTGGGTGTGCAGCACATCCCAAAACATACCCTGGGTGTGCAGCACATCCCAAAACACACCCCGGGTGTGCAGCACATCCCAAAACACACCCCGGGTGTGCAGCACACCCTGAAACACATCCCAGGTGTGCAGCACACCCTGTCCAGTACCAGCACTACTCACAGCACCCCCTGCGTGTGCCACACCCCCGTGCCACACCCATGTGCCACACCCATGTGCCACACCCATGTGCCACACCCATGTGTCACACCCCCGTGCCACACCCCCGTGCCACACCCTGACACAGAACCCCTGGCACGTGCGGGGTCCCCCTCCGTGTCACCGACGCCTGCACTGCACCACCCCCCGTGCGGGTGACGTGGCCCGTGACACCCGTGACACCCGTGACACCCGTGACACGTGTGTGACACCCAGCACACCCTGCGTCACACACCCGCCGTCACCTCAGCGGGGGCCACCCGCAGGAGGGGACAACAGCCTCCAGCAGCCGCCACCACCGCCCCGGTGACACGGCTGAGACCGTCACGTCTCTTAGTCCAGCCGGGACGGTGACACGCCAGCGGCTCAGTCTCTCCTCCTCCGGCCGCTCCAGCCTCCATCCCGCGCCCCTGGGCCCTGGGTCAGACGCAGCCGCACTCCTTGGCCGACAGCTCGTTGACGGTGTAGTAGCGGTTGTAGGCGTCCAGGAAGGAGACGTCGTCGTCGTAGGCCAGCGGCCGGCAGCAGGGCCGCGCCCGCACCTTCTCCTTCCGGATCTTTCTGCGGCTCCTCATGCTCTTGAGGGAGAGGTCGTAGCTGCGCACGGCGGCCTCGCAGGTGCCGCTGCAGTAGCGGAAGAGAACCGTCTCGTCCGACTCGTAGCCCAGGCCCAGCTCGCTGACGCTGACCTCCAGCTGGCGCAGCTCGCAGGGTTTGTGGCGGGCGCGGGCGCGTTTCCTGCGGCTGCCGGCGCGGGGGAAGAGCGGCAGTTGGTGCCCGCCCGAGTTCATGGCCTGGCGGTAGCGCTCCACCAGCGCCGAGATCAGCTGCCGCAGCTCGCCCTCCGTGTAGCTCTCCAGCAAGGCGCTGTCTGCAAGAGGAGGGGGTGTGGGGGTTAAGTGGGGGTCCCCCCCACAATGAGGGGTGAGGGGTGGGTGGAGGTGGCCTGAGGTGGGAGATGCTCTGTGGGTGAGGATCTTGGGGTGCTCTGGGATGGAGATTCTCTGGGGTGGGTGGGTAACCTCAGGATGGAGATCTCCTGGGGTGGGTGGAGATCCCTCAGGATGGAGATCTCTTGGGGTGAGAGGACACCCCCATGTTGGAGATCTCTTGGGATGAGTGGACACCCCCATGTTGGAGATCTCCTGGTTGAGTGGACATCCCCCAGGATGGAGATCTCCTGGGGTGGGTGGACACCCCCATGATGGAGATCTCCTGGGGTGAGTGGACATCCCCGAGGATGGAGATCTCCTGGGGTGGGTGGACATCCCCATGATGGAGATCTCCTGGGGTGAGTGGACATCCCCATGATGGAGATCTCCTGGGGTGGGTGGACATCCCTCAGGATAGAGATCTCCTGGTTGAGTGGGCATCCCCCAGGATGGAGATCTCCTGGGGTGGGTGGACATCCCCCAGGATGGAGATCTCCTGGGGTGGGTGGACATCCCCCAGGATGGAGATCTCCTGGGGTGAGTGGAGATCCCCCAGGATGAAGATCTCTTGGGATGAGTGGACATCCCCATGTTGGAGATCTCCTGGGGTGGGTGGACATCCCCATGTTGGAGATCTCTTGGGATGAGTGGACATCCCCATGATGGAGATCTCTTGGGATGAGTGGACACCCCCATGTTGGAGATCTCCTGGGGTGAGTGGACATCCCTCAGGGTGGAGATCTCCTGGGGTGGGTGGACATCCCCATGATGGAGATCTCCTGGGGTGAGTGGACATCCCCATGATGGAGATCTCCTGGGATGGGTGGACATCCCCATGATGGAGATCTCCTGGGGTGAGTGGACATCCCCCAGGATGGAGATCTCCTGGGGTGGGTGGACACCCCCATGTTGGAGATCTCCTGGGGTGGGTGGACATCCCCCAGGATGGAGATCTCCTGGGTGAGTGGACATCCCTCAGGATGGAGATTCCCTGGGGTGGGTTAACATCCCCCAGGAGGAAGGTTCCTTGGCGTGCATGATTCCCAGGATGGAGATTCCCGGGAGTGAGTTGACATCCACCCGGATGGAGGTCACCTGAGATGGGAGATCCTCCATGGCTGAGGATCTCAGGATCCTCCAGGATGGAGTTGCCTTAAAGGTGGATGGATGATCCCCAGGATGGAAATTCCCTGAGGAGGGAGGACATCCCTCAGAATGAAAATTCCCTGGAGTGGGTGGACGTCCCCTGGGGCAGGTGGATTTGGGGAGAAGCACCAATAAATTTCGTATTTGCTCTGTTTCACCGTGGCCTGGGAGCCCCTGAGACCCCAGGGCCAGCAGCCAGCACACAAACTGTGCCCAGCCACTGCTGGCAACACCCACATCCTCTGATCCCAACCCTAAATCCGGGGTTATTCCAGCTCAGCTCCGCAGGAGGCACAGGAAAGACAGAGGAAAGCCTGATTTGACAGCTTGTCATCGAATTCCAAATTTCCACCCCCCAAAAAAAAAAAAGCAGTTCCTCTGGTTTGGAATCAAAACAAACACGTGGGGATTTCCAGCCCTCAGGGAGCTGCCGTGCCCCTCGTCTTCAGCTCCTGTTTGACATTTTCCATTTGTAAAAAATAGCATGGAACTCAAAAATAATTACCAAAAAAGAGCCATTTGGAGGAAGGGGGGTGGAAAACAAAGCAGCTTCTTCACGGGAAATGAGCTCTTTGAGCCTCCCTCTGCGGAGAGCTGCTGTGTTCACACCAAAGTTTGGTGCCCATTTTGCCCCGAGTTCGTGTTTCAAACCCTCCTGAAGGGGATGTTTGGATGCAGGAGAGGGCAGGGAATGACCCCACAGGGATTTGGGGGGGATCTGTGGGGTCGGGAGGGGGATGATGAGCCCGGGATGGAGGAGCAGGAGCTTACACTGGGCCAGCAGAGAGCCGTGGCGTTGCAGGGCCCGTGGGGATCTCCGAGGAGCCGCCGGCAGCCAGGAGGAGGAGGAGGAGGAGGAGGAGGAGGAAGAAGAGGAGGAGGAGGAGGAATCCCGCGAGGAGGACGGCGAGGAAGGCAAGGGGCTGAGTTCCCGGCTTCCGCTGAACATGTCTCTACAAACTAAAATGGATAAGATGGAGCTGAGGAGCATCGATGCGATGGCTGCGAACTTCCATACCTTCATCTTAGAGCAAGTCAGAACATTGAGACTCTGCAAAACAGGCAAAACAGAAATCCTTTAATGGGCGCTGCCCCCCGAGCCCCCCGAGCCCCCCGAGCCCCCCAAGCCCCCCGAGCCCCTTCCTTCCCTCCCTCCTCGCCGCTCGGGATGCAGGGGGATGATTCCCGTGGGATCCCCTCGGCTCCAGCTCCTCCCTTCCCTGAGGTGGGGAAACTGAGGCATGAGGGGCGGCCCAGGGATGTGCTGGAGTGGGAGACTGGCGGTGGAAAAGGTGGCTCGGGGCTGGTGGTGGCAGTGGGGACAAGGTGGCACCAATGGGGATGAGGTGGCACCAATGGGGACAAGGTGACACCAGTGGGGACGAGGTGACAGCAATGGGGACAAGGTGACACCAATGGGGACAAGGTGGCACCAGTGAGGACAAGGTGACACCAGTGGGGACGAGGTGGCACCAATGGTAACAAGGTGACACCAGTAGGGATGAGGTGACACCAATGGGGACGAGGTGACACCAATGGGGACAAGGTGACATCAATGGGGATGAGGTGACACCAGTGGGGACAAGGTGACACCAATGGGGACAAAGTGACACCAGTGGGGACGAGGTGGCACCAATGGTAACAAGGTGGCACCAGTGAGGACAAGGTGACACCAGTAGGGATGAGGTGACACCAGTGGGGACAAGGTGACACCAATGGGGATGAGGTGACACCAGTAGGGGTGATGTGACACCAGTAGGGATGAGGTGACACCAATGGAGACGAGGTGGCACCAATGGGGATGAGGTGACACCAGTAGGGATGAGGTGACACCAGTGGGGACAGGCTGGTGGCCCCATCCCACCCCTTCCCAACAAACACAGCTGCCCTGGCAGGTGGATTCCCACCTCCCCTCCCTCCATCCGGGTCTCCTGGCGGTGGCAGAGGACAGGGACACTCCTGTCACCCCAGCCTGTGACAGCTCCTCCCTGGCACCTTCCCTCGGGCAGGGGAGAGCAGCAGGAGGAGCCCTCGGCTCTGATGGGTTTGATGTCCCTGTCCTTCCACTCTCCTACGTTTTATTCCAGCTCCTTACAAACTCCAAATATTTTTTCCTTTTTTAAATAAATTTTCCAGGGAGGGACTAAAAAAAAAAAAAAAAAAGGAGAAAAAGAAAAAAAAACCCAATCCCAGATTTACAATATTTACCAGATAGAATTTACTGGGGAGAAAAAAAAAAAACGTTTAAATTGTAATTTGACAGGTTGGCTTTTATTTTTGTATCGTGGAAAAAACACCACACAGGGCTGTGAGCTCCCCCTCGTCCCCACATCCCTGGGTTTTATGGGATGCAGATGATGCCCTGCTCACCAGCAGGAACCTGATACCCTGTAGGTTACAGGATCCTTGTAGGGCCCAGCCAGAGTCTAAATATTCTCAACGGGGCTGTAAACAGTGCCAAGGGAGAAAAAGAATCGTTTGGCCTTATAAGGAGGGGAGGGGATGGAATCCCAGCCAGCCTGGACACCGGGGATGGGATGGGAGCTGGGAGAGGCTGCTGGGAGCACTGGGAGCACTGGGAGCACTGGGGGCACTGGGAGAACTGGGAGAACTGGGAGCACTGGGAGCACTGGGAGCACTGGGGGCACTGGGGGCACTGGGAGCACTGGGAGCACTGGGAGAACTGGGAGAACTGGGAGAACTGGGAGCACTGGGAGCACTGGGAGAACTGGGGGCACTGGGAGAACTGGGAGAACTGGGAGCACTGGAGGGGGGTGGTGCCAGCCCTGTCTGCTGCCAGGTCTCATCCCGTCAAGGCAAGGGATCCCACAGGAGGGTGATGGAGGAGGATGGAGCAGGATGAAGGAGGGTGGAGAAGGATGGAGAAGGATGGAGGAGGATGGAGGGTGGAGGATGGAGGATGGATGATGAAGGATGGAGGATGGAGGAGGATGGAGAAGGATGGAGGAGGATGAAGGAGGATGGAGGAGGATGGAGGAGGATGGAGGATGGAGGATGGAGGAGGATGAAGGAGGATGGAGGAGGATAAAGGATGGAGGAGGATGAAGGAGGATGGAGGAGGATGGAGGAGGATGGAGGAGGATGGAGGAGGATGGAGGAGGATGAAGGAGGATGAAGGAGGGTGGAGGATGGAGGAGGATGGAGGAGGATGAAGGAGGATGAAGGAGGGTGGAGGATGGAGGAGGATGGAGGAGGATGGAGGAGGGTGGAGGATGGAGGATTCCAGGTGTGTTCACACCCCTGTTCACCATCCCGACAGGACACAGTGGGAGTGGTGATGGGACAAGGGGGGGGAATGGCTTCCCACTGCCAGAGGGCATGGGATGCCCAGATGGGATACTGGGATGGAATTCCCGGCTGGGAGGGTGGAATGAATTTCCCAGAGAAGCTGTGGCTGCCCCTGGACTCCTGGGAGTGTCCAAGGCCAGGCTGGACGGGGCTTGGAGCACCCTGGGATTGTGGAAGGTGCCCCTGCTATGGCAGGGGGTGGGGCTGGATTTTTAAAATTCCCATTCTGGAATTCCACATTAATCAGGTGCCTTCAGTTCAGATTTCGCCCTGGAAATAAGAACAGGAGGAGGGAACAGGCACTGAAGGTTCCCTGGCATCCAAACCCTTCCCAGCAAGGCAGCAGGATCGCTGCTCAGCCGTGCAGGACCAAGAAAATCCCAATTTGCTCCTGGACAAAATCAGTGGAAACGAAAGATTTGTGAAGGACCAGGGGAGGGTTTGGGATGGGGAGGGGAGGAGAGGACACTTTGTTCTGCTCTCCAAGAGGACAAACAGCTTTTAGCAGCTGATGTCGGGTATTTTGGGAGAGGAACAATCAGCAGTGGGATCACACAAACCCCCTGAGCTGAATCTCCATCACCCAGAGGGGCTCAGCCCCCCTTTTTGTCCTCAGCTCCGAGGAGGACAAGGCTGGGCTGCGTGACACTCGATCCCACCACCTGAGAAAGGGCCTCTGGCTTCTTTGCAGGGCCCATAAAATTTTTAGGAGAGCGGTTCCAGCCTCGCCGCACGTCCCATAAAAATAATAAAAAAAATAAAAATAAAAATCCTCCCATTCCGGCAGCCAGAAATCCTGGCCCCCACCCACTCGCCTGTGACCTTTCAAAAAGGCTCAAATCCCGGCTTCCAACGTGCAAAACAATCACAACAAAGTTATTCCAGCCTTCGCTCTTGGTTCCTCTCGCTCTAAAAAAAAAAAAAAAGCCCCAGAGCAGCCTGGTCCAACCTGGCCTTGGGCGCTCCCAGGGATGTCGATGTTTCCACTCGGTTTTTCCTGATAAACCAAAGCCCGGCAGCTCCAGCCCCACAGACGTCTTTCACCCACCAAAAAAAAATAAAAAAAATAAAAATGTGGAGAGTTTGGGGTCCTTTGGTGTCCCTCGCTTTCCATTCTCTGGCTCTTCCCCGTTGCTTTTGGTTTTTTCCAACCCCACTCCCAGTTTTTCCAGCAGACTCTGGGGATTTGTTTCTCCACATCCGCCGACTCCTAAAGCTCCCAGAGTCATGAGATGAGGGAGAAAAGCAAATTTATTTTTTTTTTTCCCTCCTAAATCCTCCTTTGCCGAAGGGTTTGGAAGAAGGAGATGCCAAAAACTTTCAGCGCCGATGCTTCAAAGCAGAAGGACCCAAAAGACATTATATTCTAAGTGTGCCATAAATTTTCCGTCGATTCATGTTTCCGGGCATTGATTCATGATTTTCCAGAGCCCGGCCTCAAGAATGGATGAAGCCACGGTGTGGCCGAGGGATTTTTTTTTTTTTTTTCTTTTTTTTTTTTTTTTTTGGCAGCACAAAACGCTTGGAGAGGCTGGAGGCCTTGAGGGGGACATCAGAGAGAGCTTCCACCTGCCACACGCTGTTTATTTGAGTGCCTTACATGGGAGCCAAGCTGCTTTGAAATCCCGGCTCCTCATGACTCATCCCGCAGGAATTAAACAATTTCCATGGGCAGCGGCTCCTCCGGAGGCTGCTCCTCCAGCAGCAGCAGCAGCAGCAGCAGCGGCTCAAAGCCTGGTCCTGCTCACAGGATGGGGCTGGGTTGTCCTGGAGAGGATGGGGGTGGTGGGGAGAGACAGAGCGTTGGCAAAACTGTCGCAGACCGGACCCAAAAGTTCCTCAGATTTTCCCCAAAAATCCCTCAGACAGAAAAATTCCTGCAGGTTTTCCCCAAAGACTTCTTTCTTCAAGCTGTCCTCAAAACTCCTGCAGATTTTTCCCAAAACTTCTTCCGACCTCCCCAAAATTGCCTCAGACCTTCCCCAAAACTTATCCCAAAACACTTTCTGGAGGATTGAGGGTTGGACCTTCCCAAAAAGCATCGGTGTGTCCAACCCTCCTGACCAGGGCAGGTGCTGCACTGGAGCCTGCACTGGATCAAACCGGTCTCAAAACGCCAAACCTGGTCTCAAAATGCCAAACCTGGTCTCAAAATGCCAAACCTGGTCTCAAAACGCCAAACCTGGTCTCAAAACGCCAAACCTGGCCCCAGAACGGGGAGTGCTGAAAGGAAAAAAAAAATTTAAAAAGGCAAAAAAAAAGCCCCAAACCGCTGATCTGGGTGGATCTGTTGGATTTTCCTGCTCTTTTGACAGCAAGCAGGTGCACCAAGGAGGGGGGAATGTCCCTGTGCCCATCTCCAGCTCTGCTCTGGGGACAGGGAGTGCCACCACCTGTCTGGCTTGGGGACAGGGGACACCTCACTGGCACAGCCTCCAGCTCTGGCCACGGCGCATCCACAGCTCGTCCCTCCTCCTCCTCCTCCTCCCCCTCCGGCTCTCCCCGCTCCCCCGGCGGCAGCAGCAGCGGAGCGGGGCGGGGGACACATGGTTCTGCTTTGCCTGGGTGAAACCCAGCCCCAGAGCCCTTCCCCTGAGCCCCCCAAAGCAGGCACAGCCTCACCCCTGGGCTGCAGCCCCTGCTCCTCTGGGGGAGAAAGGTTTGGGGGTGAAGTGGTGACCCCGGGAAGGGAACCGGAGCTGGGCCCAGAGCCACGGGATGGAGGAGAGGGAGATGGGGGAGAGGGAGATGGGGGAGAGGGAAATGGGGGAGAGGGAGATGGGGCAGAGGAGAAGCAGATGGGATGGAGGAGATGGGATGGAGGAGAGGGAGAAGGAGATGGTGGAGAAGGAGGTGATATGGTGGAGAGGGAGATGGGGTGGAGGACAAGGAGATGGGGTGGAGGAGAAGGAGCTGGGGTGGAGGAGAAGGAAATGGGATGGAGGAGAAGGAGACGGGATGGAGGAGAAGGAGATGGGATGGAGGAGAAGGAGAGGGAGATGGAGGAGAAGGAGACGGGATGGAGGAGAAGGAAATGGGATGGAGGAGAAGGAGACGGGATGGAGGAGAGGGAAATGGGATGGAGGAGAAGGAGATGGGATGGAGGAGAAGGAGATGGGATGTTCTGGGGCAGGAGGAGCTCCAGCACCCCCGGAGCACACTCCAGCTGAACGCTCCCACGCTGCCATGACATTTACGTTTGGGCTGAATTACGGCTGGTGTGGTTTGCATCTCTCCACACAGCTGGAGAGCAAAAAAACCCGCCCCAACCCCCTCGTCAGGGTGGAAATAATAAGGGAAAGCCTCCCCACCAAGCCTGTGGGATGCGGATGGAGCAGCCAAGGGCACCCCGCGGTGCCAGGGGCGGTGGCCAAGTGGTGCTTGGAGAACAGAGCCTGGGGAGTTCCCAGCCAGCAGAGCAGCTCCTGCTGCTCCATTCCGTGTTCCCACCACTCCAGGGAATCTCAGAAGCCCAGGCTGGTTTGGGTTGCAAGGGACCATGGAGCCCATCACAGGCAGGGACCCCTTCCACACCTTCCACCAGCCCAGGCCGTTCCAAGCCCTGCCCAACCCGGCCGAAATCCTCCCTCGTTTTGGATTTGGCAGAGCCGAGGCAGCTCAAAGGGCTGAGCACTGGAGGAGGCAGCAGGACAAGGCAGGAATTTCGGGACATTGACCCATCCACCCGCTCCATGTCCTCATCCCGGACACTGAAGGGCATCATCTTTGGGAATGAGCAGGCACAGGAACCCCCGAGCCCCCCCACCTCTGGGAATGAGCAGGCACAGGAACCCCCCGAGCCCCCCATCTCTGGGAATGAGCAGGCACAGGAACCCCCGAGCCCCCCATCTCTGGGAATGAGCAGGACCCCCCAAGACCCCCCATCTCTGGGAATGAACAGGCACGGGACCCCCCCGAGCCCCCCCATCTCTGGGAATAAGCAGGACCCCCCAAGACCCCCCATCTCTGGGAATGAACAGGCACGGGAACCCCCCGAGCCCCCCCATCTCTGGGAATGAGCAGAACCCCCCGAGCCCCCCCATCTCTGGGAGTGAGCAGGCACGGGAACCCCCCCAAGCCCCCCATCTCTGGGAATGAGCAGGCACAGGACCCCCCCGAGCCCCCCATCTCTGGGAATGAGCAGAACCCCCCCGACCCACCCCCAGCACAGCCAGGGCCCGCCCTGAGGAGGAGATGCCCCGTCCCGTATCCCTGAGCTGAGAAAGGCGGCGGTGCCAACAGGAGCGGAGCAAACCCCGCCGGGGAGGGCTCCACCAGCTCTTCCAGCAGGGGAAAGAGCACAGGGGAAGAAGAAAATACCGAGAAAAAAAACCCGATTTGTGCCAGGGCCAAGGGGCACCTTGAGCCATCCCTGTGCCCGCTTGGCACGGGCAGAAACCAAATCCCCCGGCATGGAAATCCCGGCACCGGAGCAGCTCCGGTGGTCCCAACCCAGAGACCCCGCGGCCGCCACCCTCCTGTCTCTCCCCACCCCCAGCAGCTCCACCCAGAGCCGTTCTGGGGCTGGATTTCCTCGCGGAGCCCTGGGGACAGGCACCGGGGCGGTGCTGACCCTGCCTCTCACCCTGATCCCCCTTCCCTCCATCCGGCACGGCGCGGGGATGCGGGGAAGCTGCGGGCTTCCGCAGGGATAAATCCATGCCCTGGGGAAGCTGCGGCGGAGCCTTTGATTCCTTCCCCGGAGGTCTCGCGTGGGCTTTCATGTCATTAATTAACGGGATCCGCAGCGGGCGCCCGGCGGGGAGGAGGAGGAATCCCGCGGGATGCGGGGATTTCCGCCGCCGCGTCTCCCCTGCTGGGACCAGTCTGGGACCAGTTCAGTCCCAGTTCAGTCCCGGCTGGGCTCAGCTCAGCCCTGCAAAGGCAAAGAACGATGCCGCTCGCCCTCCAGCCTCGGCTTCCCTCGGTTCTCCCCCCATCGCCGGGACACGCCGGAGGCTGGGGGAATGCAGCTGCAATATCAATCAGCGGGGAAATAAAAGCGCGGTTTGATGCAGCGCAGCTCCCTGCAGTGTCACCCAGCCCGCCTCGGGGACACCCGGGGGGCTGTCTGTGCACAGCCCGGGGACACCTGGCCCAGATCTGCCCCCGTCCCCAGCTCTGAAAAACATCATTAAACCTAAAACATCATTAAACCTAAAACATCATTGAACCTAAAACATCATTAAACCTAAAACATCATTAAACCTTGCACGCTTCGGGGGGATGGTTATTCCCTTTCCAGCTAAAAAAAATAATAATAATTTAAAAAAAGCAGCATTTGAAAAGCATTTAAAAGTCGCTGCGGGGATGGGAGATGGGCGCTGTGCTCCCAGTTCGTGCTCCCAGTTCGTGCTCCCAGTTTGTGCTCCCAGTTTGTCCTCCCAGTTTGTGCTCCCAGTTTGTCCTCCCAGTTTATGCTCCCAGTTCGTGCTCCCAGTTTGTGCTCCCAGTTTGTGCTCCCAGTTCGTGCTCCCAGTTTGTGCTCCCAGTTTCTGCTCCCAGTTCGTGCTCCCAGTTTGTGCTCCCAGTTTGTGCTCCCAGTTTGTCCTCCCAGTTTCTGCTCCCAGTTTGCGCTCCCAGTTTGCGCTCCCAGCCCAGTGTCCCCACCGACCCCGGCCGGGTGTGGCAGCCCCGCCAAGGTCACCGCGGCTGCAGCAACTCAGAAACCTCCCTAAGCCGATTCCATCAGGTCTAAGCGGCAGCCAGAGCCACCCTTCACGGGAAGAGGTGAGTAATTAGGAGATTAATTGCAGATTAAAAAAAAAAAATAATAATCAAGGTATCCTTGCCAGGCGCCGCCGCAGCGGGAGCGGAGCGCGCGGCTCCAGGTGAGCCGGGGAACGGGGAGGGGATGTCCGCAGGGAAACTCCCTGCAGACGGATCCCCCTTTGCCGAAGGGCAGAGAAAAATCGAATTGCAGCGCTGGAAATCCCACCAAAACCGGCACGGTTTGTGCGGCCGCGGAGGAAATCGGGGATAACGCCAGCCCGGGACCCCCCAGCCGCTGCTGGGCACCTTTGGGTGCTGCTGTGCCAACCCCCTGCACGCCCGACGCTGCTTTTCCAGCCCGAATTTTCCCCTCTCGTGCCAAAACCTGGACTCTGAATGTCAATTATTTTTGGATCCTGAGCGAGGCTCCCACCCCCCACCCCCCCCCCCCCCCCCGGAATTAATGAACCTCCCGATGCCAAAAAGGGGCGGTTTTGTCAGAGGAAACTAATTACTGTGGCTTGTTTGAACAATCCCAGCGCCTCGGGAAAGAGGGTTAAAAGCTTAAATTTTGGCAGTGAGACGGAGCCCAGACCCCAGATGTGCTTTGCTCTGGGCCCGTTTCGACACCGCTGGTATCTGAGAGCTGCCACGGCTGCGCTGGGGGGCAAAAATCTCCTTTTTCCCAAGAAAGGAAAAGCCCTCGGTGGGATCAAGGAGGGAGAACTACGCCAGAGGCAGCAGGGCTGCCGCGACAGCGTCACCTCCCGCAGCACAGCTTGGCCACTTCCCCCTTCCCTGCTTTGTGGATTCCCCAAATCCCCTGGGTGGGCACCGTGCCTCAGTTTCCCCGTTGGAAAAAAACCACCCTCCTGGGAGCACCTCGAAGGACTCCAGGTATTAATTCCTGACCTTTCCAGGGTTCCATCTCTGCCTTTCCCACCTGTCTCAGGTGCGCTGGCCCCGTCCCCTCAGCTCCCACCTGGATAATTCCCCTTCTCATCCCGAGGGAAGGAGATCCTGCCCTGCCCCAGCACTGCTGCGGGATGCAGGGAGGAGCGGGGGGACGGGGGAGCCACATCCCTGTGGGACGAGCATCCGGCCACAGCCCGCAGCAGCAGCATCCCCAGCAGGCAGCACAGGCAGAGTCGGGAATTCCCCCGTTCTTCCCTCTCCTCTCCCCACATCCCAGATCCCCGTTCTTCCCTCTCTTCTCCCCACAGATCCTGGATCCCTGTTTTTCCCTCTCTTCTCCCCACAGATCCTGGATTCCCATTCTTCCCTCTCTTCTCCCCACAGATCCCGGATTCCCATTCTTCCCTCTCTTCTCCCCACAGATCCTGGATCCCTGTTTTTCCCTCTCTTCTCCCCACAGACCCCAGATCCCTGTTTTTCCCTCTCTTCTCCCCACAGACCCCAGATTCCCATTCTTTCCTCTCTTCTCCCCACAGATCCTGGATCCCCGTTCTTCCCTCTCTTCTCCCCACAGATCCCGGATTCCCGGCTGCACAGAAGGAGCCGGCTCATCCCGGGATTCGGGCGCTCCAAGACCGGAGCGAGGTTTGCAAATCCAATTTGCACCGAGGGTTTTGGCCGGAGCAGGGAGTGGGATCCCATCAGGATTTACTGCCCGACTCCAGCGGGAGCTGCCAACACCTTGAACCACTTAGTGCTGCTGCGAGCAAAGAGGAATTCCAGCCGGGACAGCAACAGCAGCGCGCTGGGAACGGGGATTTGAGCCAGGGGCATTTCAGAGCCGGGAGATGCTCGGGGGGAAATGGGGCTGGAGGTGATGGGAAGGGCAGGAGGGTCTCCAGAGGGCAGCAGGTCAGGTCAGCTGGGCCTGTGCAGGTGGAGATGGTGACACCATGGAGATGGTGACACCATGGAGATGGTGACACCATGGAGATGGACACGTCCCTGAGCTCTGCTGCCACTGCAGGGAAAACCTGCTGGGATCCCTCAGGGATGAGAGGTTTTCCCACTGGGAAGAGCCACACAAGGTTTCCAAAAATGCAAAGTTGTCCCTCTGCTCCCAGCCAGGACATGGGTGTGAGGGGAGAGCTGGGGCCGCTCTGCCCTTCCCGCCCCTCTGGCCTCTCCCGTGGCTCAGGCCCAGCTGAGCTGTGGGTAGAAGATTAGGATCGTTTGTCCTGCTGCCATAAAATTACACTGATTACAGGTGGAACGCAGCCACACCCCTGCAGAGGAGCTGCCACCAGCAGGGGACACAGGCAGGGACAACCTGCACCTTGGAGTGCCCGTTCTCCACCTTTCCCAGGCTCAGAGCAAGAAGAAATTCCGGAGAAGCGCTGTTGGAAGGTGATGGCACGGCCAAAGAGAAAAAAAACATGGATTGGGGGCATTCCTGTGTCACTGCCCGTGGAAATGGGGTCGGCAGGGGGTCCTGCTGCAGCTCCTGTGCTGGTGGTCAGGGATGGAAAAACATCAGCCATCCTCAGTGCCCAGAGCAGCTCTGGAAGTGCCCAAGGCTTGGAGCCAAGCTGGGGTAGTGGGAGGTGTCCCTGCCCAAGGTCCTTTCCAACCCATTCCATGACTCCATGACCTGCTGCTGGACACAGGTGGGGGCCAGACCCCCCTCTCCTCCCCACCCCTCCTGTCAGAGGGATCCCACCACCAGCGATGCTTTGCCAGCCCAACCATCCCCGCTCTGTCCATGCTCGGAGGGTTCCCACCACCCAAATCCTGCCTGGATCCTTCCAACCTCTCCTTTTCCCTCCCTAAACTCCTCCTGGAGACCAAGCAGGTGGGATTTCCCCCCAGTTCAGTGCCCAGCCTGGCTCAGAGGAGCTCTGCTGCCTCCCCCAGCGCTGGCACCGTCTAAGCTGGCTGCTAAGCCTCAAAATGTGCTTTTAATAAACCAACAGCACTTAATGAAGACAGCAGCTGCCTTGTTATTCCAGAGGCAGGGATGGGGTGTTCCTGGCTGGGACCCTCAGTGGTGCTTTGGTGTCCCACCCGAGGTTTGGGCTGGCTTTGGTGTCCCCCCTGTGTCTCATGAGGTTGGGAAGGCAGCAGAGAGGGGGAAAAAAAAAACCCAGGGAAAAGCAAAAAAAAAAAGCCACTCCAGCACCTGGCTGGGAGAATTCCCTGCCTGTTCCTCCCAGCACAGCTGCAGCTTGGGGAACACAACCGCTGGGATGGACCCTGCAAAGGATTGGGGGTTTTGGTTTTCAGACCCTGCTCTGCTCCGGGGCAGCAGGACTGGGGGCTGTGCCCTGTGTCACCGTGTCACAGATGCCACCAGCCCTGGTGGGTGTGACAGCAGCAGCAGCAATAAATACACCCTGGGCTCCCAGGCAGTTCCTTCAGCCAAAACCAACATTATTGAAGGGAAAAAGGCCCCCAGGAGCCACGGGGCCTGGTCAGCTCTGCATCCCTGTCATCACCAGCACGACCCAGCCTCAGCAACCGTGGAGCAAAGTCGGTTTTCCCACTGGGAAGGAGCAGGGCTGGGTTTACAACCACCCCCTAAACCAGGCCAGGATTTAATTGAGGGACTCCTTAAAGCCTGGAGCCACAAAAAGCAGGAGCCTGCTCCTGAATGATGAGCTCCGTTCTCAGAGCCCAGGAAGGCTCCGGGGTGGGATCCATCCCCCTGCCCAAGCACCACAGGTCCCTGTGCTGGGAAAAAAAAAAAAAAAAAAAAAAAAAGATAAAAACCTTGAGAGAAAAACTCTGAGAGAAAAACCCTGAGAGAAAAACTCTGAGAGAAAAACTTGACTCCTGCTTTGGATGATTGCAGCCTGGGAGCGATGCTGCAGGAGGAACTTCCCCTCCTTGGGACATCTCCTGCTGCTGACCCCTCTCGACTGCCCTGCCTCCCACCAGCCCTCCCCTCCGACACCGGGCTTGGAGCCGGTTCAAAGGGAGCCTTTGCTGCGGGAAAACAGATGAATTGTGGTTCCATCCAAATGCAAACAGCCCAGGAAGCCGGCGCTGAGGAGAGTGGCACCGCCTGCCAGGGGCTGAGGCGGCCTCTGAAGGAGGAAACGCTTTTTGGAGAAGAACACGGTGGCAGAGGGATTGTTTTCAGCTCAGCTCCGGGGTAGCTGAGCTACAGAGGTGAGCCCGTTGTGGTTTTTGTGATGGGAGAAGTGATGGGAGTAGAGCTGCTGGTGGTGTTTCCCTTCCCAGGGCGGCCGCAGAGGGGCAGCTCTGCTTGGGATGCTCCGTCACACCACAGCCAGGAGGGAGCTCCTCTTCCTCCTCTCCGAGTGTCACAAGGGAATTCTACCCCAAAAAATAATCTGAGTTGGGTGGGATTGCTCCAGTCCAACCCATTCCTGGCTTGCCTTGACCAGGGGGCTGGATCGGCCTGTGGCTGCACTCTCGGGATGCCAAATGATCCCAGGCAAAGAAACCCTCACCAGTAAAACCCTCACCAGTTAAACAAACCCTCACCAGTAAAACAAATCCTCACCAGTAAAAGAAATCCTCACCAGTTAAACAAAACCTCACCAGTAAAACCCTCACCAGTTAAACAAAACCTCACCAGTAAAACCCTCACCAGTAAAACCAATCCACACCAGTAAAACCCTCACCAGTAAAACCCACACCAGTAAAACCCACACCAGTAAAACCCACACCAGTAAAACCCTCACCAGTTAAACAAACCCTCACCAGTAAAACCAATCCTCACCAGTAAAACCAATCCTCACCAGTAAAACAAACCCTCACCCCCTCACCAGTTAAACAAACCCACACCAGTTAAACCCACACCAGTAAAACAAACCCTCACCAGTAAAACCCTCACCAGTTAAACAAACCCTCACCAGTAAAGCCCTCACCAGTAAAGCCCTCACCAGTAAAGCCCTCACCAGTTAAACAAACCATTACCAGTAAACCCCTCACCAGTTAAACCCTCACCAGTCCTGCACTCCCTAAACTCCCCACGGGAACCCACCCGGGGCCTCCTCCCCTCACATCTCCCTCCCTTCCAGCTGAGGCTCAGCCCTGCCGGGCACCACCGGCGCTGCTCCGTGGGCAGGGGGGACACGGAGCTGCCACCTCTTTGTGCCCCCAAAGCCACCCCCGGGAGGGCAGGACCCGGCTCAGCACCACGGGATGGGGAGAGCACAGGGCTCCCAGTGCCACCCCCGCAGCGCTGGGGACAGCTGAGGTGACACCAGCTCTGGCCACAGCATCGGCTGGGCTGTGCTCAGGGCTCACCAGAGGTGGCCTGAGCTCAAAACGGGGATTTTGCGATTCTTACATCCCTCCCTGAGCATCCTGGAGCCCCCCACGGCCCGGGGGGCTCCCGGGGGGAGGTGGCCGAGGGCGATGTGAGTGGTGGCAGTGCCGTGGGAGGGCACCCGGGGCCACCACAGGCGGGCTCAGAGCCCCCCGCCCTCGGCACGGGCACCCCGGGGTGCCCAACCCCCTGTGCCAGCGTGTCCCACCCCCCCGGGCTGTGCCACAGCAAACCGGAGCAGCTCCTTTTATTTCCGACCGCGGGGCCTGGGAGGTGCTGGGCTCTGCCTTTGAAAATAAAAATAAAAATAAAAATAAAAATAAAAATATAAATAAAAATATAAATAAAAATAAAAATATAAATATAAATATAAATATAAAATAAAAATAAAAATATAAAATAAAAATATAAATAAAAATAAAAAATAAAAAATAAATAATAAAATATAAAATATAAAATATAAAATATAAAATATAAAATATAAAATATAAAATATAAAATATAAAATAAAAATAAAAATAAAAATAAAAATAAAATAAAAAGAAAGAAAAAAGATAAAATAAAAATAAAAATAAAAAATAATAAAAAAATAAAAATAAAAATAAAATAAAATAAAATAAAATAAAAATATAAAATAAAAAAATAAAATAAAATAAAATAAAATAAAATAAAATAAAATAAAATAAAATAAAATAAAATAAAATAAAATAAAATAAAATAAAATAAAATAAAAGGCCCGGAGGAGCCTGGCCCTGGTGCCGCATCCTGCTGCGAGGTGGCCGCGGGCAGAGCGCGAGGGCCGGCTCGGCGTTCCCGGGATGCGCCACACCTCCGCTGCTCCTTCCTCCGGGCAGCACCGAGCTGGGCCGGGGCTGAGCCGGCCCTCCGACACCCAGCGCTGCGGAAAAACTTGGGATGGAGGAAGAACAAAGTCTGATCCTTCCCCCCCCGCCCCCCAACGTCCCAGCCCCGGAGCCGCCGGGGATGGAGGCGCAGGACGAGCCCGGAGCCCGGCGGCCACACCGGGGCCGTTCACAGCGGGGCACTGCCGAGGTGCGGCATCTGCAGCCGCCGCAGCGGGCAGGTTTGGGTCGGAACCGAAGGGTAAAAGGCAAAGCCGAGCGCTCGCACCTCCTGGAATCCGCCGCCCCTTCCCCTGCTGGGTTCCTCCGCCCTGCGCTCGGCGGCTGCTGCCACTAAACCCGGGAGCACCCACGGGCGCCAGAGGATGGGTTTGGGATCCCCTGGGAGATCCTGCCTTTAGATCTGGGATCTCAGCACACATCCAGGACTCATCACGGCGCTTCCAACAGGCACCAGCCCCTTCTCCCGCTGGGACAGAGCGTGCCCTTCAGCCAGCGCCGGGCTGCAGGAGCGGCTCCCGGAGCGAGGATGGGATTTAAATCAGTGCTGGCTGCAAGCTACCATATATGTGCAATAAAGACACCCGAGGTCTGCCCTGTTTTGTTAAAGCCTTGGTAGGGACCGCAGCGAGAGGGGGAAATTCCCTCCCTCGAGGATGCGGGGGGGAAATTTCACCCCCCAGCCGCAGCTGAGCTCTGCTCGTGGTCAGCACCGCGGCGCGGCCGGAGCCGGGAGAAGGTGACGGGGCTGGAGATGCCGGCTGGAGATCCTTCCGTTCCTTAAACTAATATTTAGACAGGACCCATCTCCTCCTCCTCCTCCCCCTGCGAGCCGTCCCGCGCCGTGTTTGTGTTCCTGCGTGGCGGGACGGGCTCCAAGTATGAAGCAAAGCCCTGCGGCGGCCGCACAGGCCGCCCCGACCCCGGCACGGCGCTGGGTGCCCCCGCTCCGCTCCCCCCATCCCCGGCGGAGCCCCAAGGCTCCGGTTCTGCCCCGTTCAGCCGCGGCAGCATCCGACTCTCCGGGTGGGGAACAAACAGCGGGAGCTGAGACCGGGCCCCGGGGTAAAGAGGCTTCACCGAGACCCCCCGAGCAGCCCCCCCGGTGCCGCAGCGCCGGAGCGGGGCGGGAGCGTCCCGGGCAGGGCAGGTGCCCGGGGCCGGAGCTGCCGAGCCGGGGCCGCCCGCAGCGCTTACCTGGACGCCGGTGCCGGTGCGCAGCGCTCAGCGGCGGCTCCGTGCCGGGGCCGGGGCACGCGTGGGGCCGAGGGTCGCCATGGGCGAGCGGCGCGGGGCTGGCTGGGCTGGAGCGCGGCGGGGGGGGCTCGGCCACCGCCTCCTCCCGCGGTCGGGGGGCGGGTTTGGAGCCGGCCGGTTCCCCCGCCCCGCCCGTTCCCCGCGCCGGGCTGCGCTCCGGTGTCGCTGCCGGTGCCCGTTTGGCCTCGGTACCTCCCGCTGCCGGTGCCGCTGCCGCCCGCGCCCCGCAGCCAGGCGAGTCCGCGGCTCCCCCGGAGGAGGCACCGGCTGCTTCTCGCAGCGGAGCCGACGGGGCCGCCCGGCCCCGCCCCGGTCCCTCCCGGTGCCGCCCCGGGTCCCTCCCGGTGCCGGTCCCGCCCCGCTCGGGCTCAGCCAGACGCGCCGACACCGCCCCGATGCCACCAAGCCCGAGCTCCGGTTCTGCCCACGGCATCGCCCCGTTTCCCCGGTTTGCCACCCTCGGCGCTGCCCCCGGAGCCGGTGCCCGCCGGTGCCCGGTGCCCGGATCTCCCCCGGCACCGGTACCCAACGCCCCCGGCCGCGGGCGCATCCCTTCCGTGCCCACTGCGGGCATTTTTAAGCCGCTCTGGGCAGGGCACGCAGAGTCACCTCCGGGCTCCCACCGGGGCTTGCCCCGCACGGGTTTCACGGCAGGAGCGCGGCTCGGCACGGGACGGGCCGGACGGAGATCGGTGCCAGCCGGGACAGGCTGATGAGTGCCTGGAAGGGTCGGCTGGGGATGAGCAGTGACTTTGTGCTTTGTGTGTAAGAACCGAACCGCTTGGCCGGATCCATGAAATCCATTTCAGTTGGAGAAGCCCTCTCAGACCATCAGGCTCAGCCACTCCTCCTCCCGTGTCCCCAAGGGCGTCTCCTGCACGTCCTTCACATCCCTCCCTGGTGACTCCACCGCTGGCCCGGGCTGGACAACCCTTCCAGTGAAGAAATGGCCTTTGAGGCCCTTCCAACCCGGCCTTCCAAGTCCAACCATTCCAGGATTCCATGAGAGGCGCTGAGGAGAGGCAGGAGAGCGGGAGGTTGATGGAGCTGCTGACCCTGCAGCATCCTGCCCTGGCCACGCCACCTCTCCCGGGGTTTGGCCTCCTCTCCTCACTCTCCCATCCCAGCAGAGCTTCACCCTCTGGGAGATCAGGATGTTGCTTTGCAGAGTGAGTGCTGGAGGTGCTGAAGAGACCTCCCCAAAAAAAAAAAAGGAAACCCAGCTTTGAGGGGGTGCAGGAAGGAAGCCAGGCTGGGACAGACCTGCTCAGCGGGGACATTTCCAGGGGCTGCTCCTGCCACGGGGGATGCTCGGGGAGCCCACGGCTGTGGGAAACAGAGGGATCAGAGCTTAGAGAGCAGAGACTTAGCGCTCCCTACACGGCTGGCTCCTTCCCTTCTCCCATCTCCCTGCTGTTTGTTTTTGCAAGTATTAATATGCTGGGACTGTTTCCTTTAGCACACGGCGGGGCTGGAGGGGTTCACCGGGGGCTCTGGGAATCCGGGTGACCTTGGCCCATCAGGACACCTTCCCAGGAGTGCTCCAGGGAGCTGCTCCAGCTCCCCACAGCCCCAAGCAGCAGCCCAAGAGCCCCGGCCTGAGCTCCAGGGGGCTGCTGGTGGGGTGGGCAGTGGCGCTGGGTGCTGTGGCTCCTCTCTCTGACATGAGGAGGGTTCACCTGGACCTGTCCGGCTGCTCCGGGGCAGCGCTGCGGGGCCCCCTCCCGCTCCACAACCCTGGGGAGGCAGCAGCTGTCCTGCCAAAAACCCCAGTAGCTGCTAAACAAACAAGATAATGCAAAGCAGCCTCGGTGGAGAAGGAGCCGAACGTGCCCAAGGAAGCGTCGAAGCCATTACAGGAGCCGCACAGCCTGGTACAATTTGCATCTTTTGTTTTAATTAACGTTTTGCTAATGACGTGTGTGTGTGTGTGTGACACGGCTGGTGATAGGCGGCTCGCGGAGCCCAAAATGTCAGCTTGCCGGGTTGTCACGGTGGGGTTGTTTATTATTATTATTATTATTATTATTATTATTATTATTATTATTATTATTATTATTTTGATTGCTGGCGTTGTCCTGGCTCCTGCGGGAGCCGGGGGATATTCCCTGACCCCCACACCTCACCCTGCTGTCTCTCTATCCGGGTTGGTACCAGCACAGAAACCACCAAACCCAGAGTGGGGCTGTGTAGTCACTGCCTGTCAGGTTTGGATTTTCTGAAGTTCTTTCCCAGGGACCTAAACTGGTGAACAAGGTCACACTTTTAAAACTCTCTCGTTTTTCACATTTCTCTCCTAAGGAGGGACTTTGCTTGTTGACCCTTGGTGTGACCAATGGTTCAAAGGATCCCACCTCTTAGGTGGGCACATTGTTAAAAAGGGATAAAAATAGGTTCAGAGAATAAACCAGCCCCTTTTTTTGGAGCATCAGCCTTCTGAAATCACGAGTCTGTGTCTTTCCTTTCGTGTCCAACAGCGACAGGACCGGGAGCCTCTGGCTGGCAGGGGAGGTTTGGGAGCCGCTCCTGCCTCTCCTCGGCCAAGCCAAGCCACCCTTGATCCGCTGGGGTTGAAAGCCTCTCCAAGCTGGATGTTTGCTCCAGGCTGATCCTGGAGATTCCCCTTGGCTCTCCCCGGGGTTTTCTGCTCTCAGCCCGGGCACCAGGGGCTGCGCTGTCGCATCTCGGACACTTTCCTTGTGCAGCATCCCGAAAAAAGCCCCAAAGAGGATTCCTGCGGTCCTGGCACGGGGAGGGATGTGCTGCAGGCTGGTGGGGATCCAGTGTGAGGGGGGATCCAGAGGGGAGGGTTGTGAACCGCTGGGATGGAGGGAGAAACCAGAGCCAGGCGGGAAATCCGTGGTACATGGAATATCACCGGCAAAACCCACGAGGAACAAGTGTCCATAAACGCCCAGGGGGGGAAGAAAATCTCAGCAATTAAGTCATCTGAAATGTCAAATGGCCCGTGGACCCCACATTCGGACGTGACAGATGAACCGAAAACACAGACATTAAAAAAAAAAAAAAATTCCTGAAAAACTAACAAAAGGATCGGTGATTAATTTCCCTCCGTTCCAGGGCAATCGCGTTATGTACACACAAAGGAGTCATAAAAATTCCAGGATGACGGAACAAAATCCTTCCAGAGCTCCACAGAGAAAATACAAGCGTGCTGGAGGGATGGTCCAGGGGAAGGAGCACGGCCTGGGGGTGGCTCCCGTGGAGGAAAGAGCTTTTCCCCAAGGATGCAGCTCCCAGGTGACACCTGCTGAAGGTGCTGAGGTGGGACAGAGCCTTCCTTTGGGTCCCTCGAGGTCCCTGCCCAGAGCCACAGGGTGGGGTGAGCCAGGCTTTGGGAAACCCCCAGGAATTTGGGGTGCAGCAGCAGCGGCACCAACGAGGATGGTGCAAGAACAGGGGCAGGGAGGAGCCAGGGAAAGGGGAAAGGGAAAGGGAAAGGGAAAAGGGGAAAAGGGAAAAGGGGAAAAGGGAAAGGGAAAAGGGAAAGGGAAAGGGAAAGGGAAAAGGGGAAAAGGGAAAGGGAAAGGGGAAAGGGGAAAGGGGAAAGGGGAAAAGGGAAGGGGAAAGGGGAAAACGGAAAGGGAAAGGGGAAAGGGGAAAGGGGAAAAGGGAAAAGGGAAAGGGGAAAGGGGAAAGGGGAAAGGGGAAAGGGAAAAGGGGAAAAGGGAAAGGGAAAGGGAAAGGGAAAGGAAAGGGAAAAGGGAAAAGGGAAAGGGAAAAGGGAAAAGGGAAAGGGGAAAGGGGAAAGGGAAAGGGGAAAGGGGAAAGGGGAAAGGGAAAGGGGAAAGGGAAAAGGGAAAAGGGAAAGGGAAAAGGGAAAAGGGAAGGGAAAGAGGAAAAGGGGAAAGGGGAAAAGGGGAAAGGGGAAAGGGGAAAGAGGAAAGGGAAAGAGGAAGGGGAAGGGGAAGGGGGAAAGGGAAAAGGAAAAGGGAAAGGGAAAAGGGAAGGGAAAGGGGAAAAGGGGAAAGGGGAAAGGGGAAAGGGGAAAGGGGAAAGGGAAAAGGGAAAGGGAAAGGAGAAGGGGAAAGGGGAAAAGGGGAAAGGGAAAGGGGGAAAGGGGGAAAGGGAAAGGGAAAGGAGAAGGGGAAAGGGGAAAAGGGGAAAGGGAAAGGGGGAAAGGGAAGGGAAGGGAAGGGAAGGGAAGGGAAGGGAAGGGAAGGGAAGGGAAGGGAAGGGAAGGGAAGGGAAGGGAAGGGAAGGGAAGGGAAGGGAAGGGAAGGGAAGGGAAGGGAAGGGAAGGGAAGGGAAGGGAAGGGAAGGGAAGGGAAGGGAAGGGAAGGGAAGGGAAGGGAAGGGAAGGGAAGGGAAGGGAAGGGAAGGAAAGGAAAGGAAAGGAAAGGAAAGGAAAGGAAAGGAAAGGAAAGGAAAGGAAAGGAAAGGAAAGGAAAGGAAAGGAAAGGAAAGGAAAGGAAAGGAAAGGAAAGGAAAGGAAAGGAAAGGAAAGGAAAGGAAAGGAAAGGAAAGGGGTCAAGACCCTGCAGCGCCACGGCCAATTTCAAACTCCTGGTTGGGTCCCAAGTGCCGGAACTGAGGGTTTAGGAGCGAGGGGAAAGCGAAGGGATGAAGTCAAACCATGGCAGCCCGAGAGGCAGGCGGCTCCCTTCGGTTCAGAGGAAGATATTCCAAACCAAAACCACAAAGAAAATATCATTAGAGGAGGCCGCAGCGCTGCTCGGTGACTTGTTCATTGGCTTTTTGTGGGATGTTTTTCATCAATCCCGGCTGTGGAGTCTGCAGAATTAATTAAGGAGGGGGCTGAGCGGTGCCAGGGGCTGGTTTGGAGGAGAAAAATCCCCCGAGAGCAGCAAAAGCTCTGCAGGGAGAGGCAGCGAGCAGGGATCCCAGCAGCTCCAGGAATTCTGCATCCCGAGCAATCCCATCCTGGCTGGGAGCTGCAGCCCGGCCTGAGGCTGCTCCTAATTCACTCCCCGCGGTGACCCGGCCACGGGGAGCGGGGTCATTCCCGCCTCCTAATGGGCCGTGAAAACCACCCCGAGCCCGGCCTGGGAAAAGCTGGAGAACAAAATAATATTAATAATAAAAAAATTAAAAAAAATTTAAAAAAAGAAAAAGAAAAAGAAAAAGAAAAAGAAAAAGAAAAAGAAAAAGAAAAAGAAAAAGAAAAAGAAAAAGAAAAAGAAAAAGAAAAAGAAGAAAAAGAAAAGAAAAAGAAAAAGAAAAAGAAAAAGAAAAAGAAAAAGAAGAAAAAGGAAAAGAAAAAGGAAAAGGAAAAGGAAAAGAAAAAGAAAAAGAAAAAAGAAAAAGAAAAAATAAATGAGTGTGTGGGGATTGTGGCAAAAAAAAAAAAAAAAAAAAAAAAAAAAAAAAAAAAAAGTTGCGAAGTGCCAAAAAAAAGAAAAAAAAAAAAGAGGAAAGAGAGGGGTGGGACAGGGGTGGCAGCGGCGCTGCCGGGTGTCCCCCGCGCTGTCCCCGTGTCCCCGCCTGGCCCCGGCAGGTGACGGCAGCAGCGCGGCCTCGCTCTTTCCCCATCCCAAATCCCGATTTTCCAGGCAGGAGAGGTGTGCCGGTGGAGAGCCATGGCAACTCCTGACACAGAGCGTCAACAAAAAAAAAAAAAAAATCAGCTCAATAATGAAATGATGACTTTCTCCTCGAAACCCCCCGGGGATGGGGGAGGCTCTGCCGGCCGTAAAAAAAAAAAAAAAAAAAAAAAAAAAAAAAAGGTTTTAAATTTGTTTTCGGTGGATGCTGAAGAGGAGCTAAGGGGAGACCCTGCTCCAGCTCAGCCACATCCCAGCCTGAGGGAGCAGGAGCGAGGCGCGGATATCCGGGACAACACAAATCCATGGATGTCCCATTCCCTGCCCTTGAGCTGCCCCACCCCCTCCGCACCAGCTAAAAACAGCTGGAGCTTGGAACGCGGCCCGGATAGGTGGGAGAGGGACACCTTGGAATAATCCTTTTTTTTTTTTTTTTTGTTCGGCATGCATCTTGGAAAAAAAATTATTTTCAACCCAAATCCAGCGGTTTAAAAAAAAAAACCCAACCTTTTTTATTTTTCTCTTTTTTCTTTTTTTTTCTTTTTCTTTTTTTCTTTTTCTTTTTATTTTTATTTCTTTTTCTCTTTTTCTTTTTCTTTTTCTTTTTCTTTTTCTTCTTCTTTTTCTTTTTCTTTTTCTTTTTCTTTGTCTTTTTCTTTTTTTTCTTTTTCTTTTTCTTTTTCTTTTTCTTTTTCTTTTTCTTTTTCTTTTTCTTTTTCTTTTTCTTTTTCTTTTTCTATTTTCTTTTTCTTTTTTCTTTTTTTTTTTTTTTTTCTTTTATTTTTTTCCCCCTTTGATAATGGAAAAATTCAGCTCGGAGGCAGCTTTCTGAGCTGGATGGGAAATTCTCCTGTGAGGGGAGGGGAACAATCCTCCACTTTCCTCCCAGCAAAGACAAACCCTCCCGCCTCGCCGCTCAGCAGGGACTCAATTACACAGATGAGGCTGACCCAGCTAAAAAGAAGAGTTTGACACAAAATTGGGAACCCGCCAAAAAGAGAAAAAAAAATTAAAATATTCCTGATTGAAAGTGGTTCCTGCCCGCGGGGGTCTGCGCCCGACCACCCCTCCCCTGTCACCGTGAGTTACGAGCGCTCCCCGGCTGGGATCGAGGCAATCTCATCCTTTTTTTTTTTTTTTTTTTTCTGATTTCCTTTTCCTCCTGCCTGGGCTGAGCTCCGGGATGCAGGAGAGAGGTGGCTCTTTTTTTTTTTTTTCTTCTTTTTTAAATTTCCTTTTTTTTCCTTTTTTTTTTCCTTTTTTTAATCTTTTCTTCTTTTTTTTCTTTTCCTTTTCTTTTTTTTTCTTTTTTCTTTTTTTTTTATTTTCTTTTCTTTTTTCTTTTCTTTTTTCTTTTCTTTTTTCTTTTTTTTTCTTTTCTTCTTTTTTCTTTTTTCCTTTTTTTTATTTTCTTCTCTTTTTTTCTTTTCTTTTTTCTTTTTTTCTTTTCTTCTTTTTTCTTTTTTTTTCTTTTCTTCTTTTTTTTCCCTTTTCTTCTTTTTTTTCTTTTTTTTTCTTTTCTTCTTTTTTTCTTTTTTTTTCTTTTTTTTCTTTTCTTCTTTTTTTTTTTTTTTTTTTTTTTTTTTTTTTTTTTTTTTTTACCCCAGATCCATCCCCATCTCTTTCCTCGGAGCCACGCAGCGCATCACAGCCAGACTCCGAGTTCAAGCTCTGATAACCCCGAGTCCCCAAAAGCAAAGTGGAACAGATGGGATTTCCAGAACCGCTCGTCCTGTGCCTTCCCCCCGTGTCCTCCAGCCCGTGGGATCTTTGGGAGGGATGGCGAGACACAGATTTTGGGGGGACAAGAGCCGGGGGGCGCTGAGAGAAGTGAGGCAAGAGCAGAAATGCTGCCCCACACACACACCTGCATTTCCCTCCCTTCCACCTGAGCCTGGCTGTTGCCGTGCTCGTCCCTGCCTCTTTTAGTTTTGGGGAATTTCTATTTCCCAGGCACGGTTTTCCTACGCAAAGACAGAAAATGTAAACTGCTGTGTGTTTTCCACATCTGTTCCCAGAGGAGGGGCTTTTGTGATGGTCTCTGGGTCTGACCAATGGTTCCCAAAGGTCCCCACCTCTGAGGTGGGCACATCTCAGAAAGTATAACAGGAATCAGAAAAATAAACCGGGGTGTTGCCATGCTCGTGCCTGCAGGTTTTGGTTTTGGGAATTCCATTCCCAAGCACGGTCTTGATACACAAGGACATGCAATGTAAACTGCTGTGTGTTTTCCACATCTGTTCCCAGAGGAGGGATTTTTGTGATGGTCTCTGGGTCTGACCAATGGTTCCCAAAGGTCCCCACCTCTGAGGTGGGCACATCTGAGAAAGTATAACAGGAATCAGAAAAGTAAAACCGGGGTGTTGCCATGCTCGTGCCTGCAGGTTTTGGTTTTGGGAATTCCATTCCCAGGCACGGTGTTGATGCACAAGGTCATGTTCTGTAAACTACCGAAGCTCCCACATCTGTTCCCAGAGGAGGGGCTTTGGTGATGGTCTCTGGAAAACGACCAGTGGCCCCAGAGCCTCCTCAAGGGAGGAAGGGAACGTCGGTGTTTGATTTTAAAATCAGCCTGGGCTGGCTCTTTCAGGGGTGAAATCCCCGTCTGGTGGGCTGTGCTCAGCGCTTTGCAGGCCGTGGTTTCGGCCACGGGTGGGCACAGATGAGACCTCCCTGGGCTGGGCTGCCTCCAAATCCCATTTTTGCCAGGCAGGAGGAGCAAGGGAAATGTTGCCATGCTCGTGCCTGCGTGTTTTGGTTTTTGGGAATTCTATTCCCAGGCACGGTGTTGATGCACAAGGTCATGTTCTGTAAACTACCGAAGCTCCCACATCTGTTCCCAGAGGAGGGGCTTCGGTGATGGTCTCTGGAAAACGACCAGTGGTTCCCAAGGGTCCCACCTCTGGGGTGGGCACATCTGTAAATGTTTTCGGTGTGGATGCTGAAGAGGAGCTAAGGGGAGACCCTGCTCCAGCTCAGCCACATCCCAGCCTGAGGGAGCAAGAGCGAGGCGCGGATATCCGGGACAACACAAATCCATGGATGTCCCATTCCCTGCCCTGGAGCTGCCCCACCCCCTCCGCACCAGCCGAGTCAAAAAATAAAGAGACTACAAAAAGAGTCAGGAAAATAAAGGAGGGGTCTCTTGCTTGCAAGAGCTCCACGCAGCCTCTTTGATGCACTCCCTGCCTCGTTCCTGTGTGTCCCACACAGCCACACCTGGCCATGGGGCAGCCCCCAAAATCCCGGGGGCTTCGCCTGGGGCTGCTCTCCGGAGCTGCCGCAGCCACCCTCCGGCATCGGGGTCGTTTCACACCTCCTCGGGCGCTGAGGTCACGCACCAGATGTTCCCCATCAGCAGCAGATCCAAGGACATTTTACACATTTGGGTTTCGGCCGCCAAATCGCCTCGGCGCTCGCAGAGGCCAGCGGGGACTCGTTCTTGGAGCGGTGTCGGGGAAAGGGATGAACGCCGAGGCACAAGGAGCAGGATCTGCGGGCTCCAGAGCACGGCCTGCCTTGCCAAGGAATAACTGCTGGCTCCAGGAAGAGCACTGAGCCCCAGGATGCTGTGCTGACCCCCAGGTGCCTCAACTCCCCTCCTGGCGGGGCAGGGATGCTCAGAGGCTCACCTGAGCTCTCCTGATTCCACCAGCTGAACGTGGGCTCCTTTTGGGGAGGCTCCCAGCAGGAGCAACCCTTCTTCTGCCACCCCCAGCCACGGGGACCCTGGTCCACCAGGGCCAGCCAGGGGGCCAGGATGGATCTGTGACCCACAGGAACATCCAGGGGAGAAGAATTTCGGGTGATACCCTGGGGAATTGATGTCACTCCTGCTGGCAGAGCAGGACAGGAGGACTCACCTGGCCCAGGAGTTCTGCTCACCCCTCCCTCTCCACCACATTCCAGGCAGGTAAAATCCATCCAAAATCTGGGCTCTGAGCGGGGCCATCCCACTCTGGAGCCACCCTGAGTGACTCCAGCCACAGGTTTGCAGCTGGAGGCTCCCAGTAGGAGCAACCCTTCTTCTGCCACCCCCAACCATGGGGACCCTGGTCCACCAGGGCCAGCCAGGGGGCCAGGACGGATCTGTGACCCACAGGAACATCCAGGGGAGAAGAATTTCGGGTGATACCCTGGGGAATTGATGTCACTCCTGCTGGCAGAGGAGGACGGGAGGACTCACCTGGCCCAGGAGCTCTGCTCATCCCTCCCTCTCCATCACATTCCAGGCAGGTAAAATCCATCCAAAATCTGGGCTCTGAGCGGGGCCATCCCACTCTGGAGCCACCCTGAGTGACTCCAGCTGCAGGTTTGCAGCTGGAGCTGCCGGCGCACTCCGGCTCCCGATGCCGGGGCTGCACTTCAAAGCTTTTCTAAAAACCTCTGCCACGGAAATGGGGGATGCCTGGGAACTTCCAGATGCCTGGCCAGGGCTGCAGATAATACATTGGGATCGTTTGGCTGGCTGGGGGTGTGAGGGGAGCAGGGATATGACGGCAACAGATGGAAGCATCAGGCCCCGAGCAGAGCCTTGCACTGGGGCGGGTTTGGCACCTGAGGGGTTGGGAGAGGAGCACCTGGAGCATCAGGATGGAGGAATCAGCGTCCTGGGTTGTTCCAAGCCCCATCCAGCCTGGCTTTGGACACTTCCAGGGATCCAGGGCCTGCTGTGCAAAGCTTCTTCCTCAAGCCAATCCCTTTGGGATCCTGGCTGCCCTCGGAGCCGCAGGAAGGGGCTGCTCCCACATCCAAGAGGAACGCAGAACACAATGGGTTCCCTGAAATCCCGCACAGGAGCGGAGCCAAAGCCACCTGCCCGCGGGCCGGGCGCAGCAGGAGCTGCTCTCTCCCTGCTGAATGTGCCTCTGTTCCCGGCGCTGCCTCCCCCGGCGCCCGGCAGCCCCGCACGGCCAAAGCTTCCCGGGGCTGGCACCGGGAGCCGCCCCGCTCCTGCCCCCGGGGCTTGGGGATGGGCAGGGGAGAACTGGGAGTACTGGGAATGCTGGTGTTGGACACTGGGAGCGCTGGGCTGGGCACTGGGAGCGCTGGGAATGCTGGTGCTGGGCACTGGGAGCACTGGGAGTGCTGGGCTGGGCACTGGGAGCACTGGGAATGCTGGTGCTGGGCACTGGGAGCACTGGGAATGCTGGCTGGGTACTGGGAGCACTGGGAATGCTGGTGCTGGGCACTGGGAGTGCTGGTGCTGGGCACTGGGAGCACTGGTGCTGGGTACTGGGAGCACTGGTGCTGGGTACTGGGAGCACTGGGAATGCTGGTGCTGGGCACTGGGAGCGCTGGGAGTGCTGGGCTGGGCACTGGGAGCACTGGGAATGCTGGCTGGGTACTGGGAATGCTGGTGCTGGGCACTGGGAGCACTGGGAATGCTGGTGTTGGACACTGGGGGCACTGGGAGTGCTGGTGCTGAGCACTGGGAATGCTGGTGCTGGGCACTGGGAACACTGGGAATGCTGGCTGGGTACTGGGAATGCTGGTGCTGGGCACTGGGAATGCTGGTGCTGGGCACTGGGAGCACTGGGAATGCTGGTGCTGGGCACTGGGAGCACTGGGAATGCTGGTGTTGGACACTGGGAATGCTGGTGCTGGGTACTGGGAGCACTGGTGTAGCACACTGGGAGCACTGGTGCTGGGCACTGGGAGCCCCAAAAATAAAAATAAAAATAAAAATAAAAATAAAAATAAAAATAAAAATAAAAATAAAGGAGGGGTGGGATTTTAGATCCAGCCTTTTCTCTCTCACTGGCATCCACCTCCCTCTCCCGCCAGGCAACCCTGCACACCATCTCCCCAGCCAATAAATCCTCTTCCTCATTAAACATTGCGAGTCTCGATTAATTAAATGAGCACAACAACCCCAGTCCCTTCAGCAATTAGAGAAGTGGCTGAGTAATTAGATGGAATGTTAATTCAATTTCGGGGCGGGGTGGGGGGAGCAGAGAAGAAAAAGAAAGGAAAAGGGAAAGGAGCAAAAAACAAGACCACGTTTGATGAGAGGGAAATCAAAAGTCATTTAATCCCGGGGCAATTAAAGTTCCCCAAATTCTGCAGCTGGAGAAGAAACCCCGGCAGGAAAGGAGCACCGGGGGCGTGCTGGGAATGAACCCCACGCAGGTAAAATCCCTGTCTGGGTGGGTTTGTGCAGCACCAGCCCGGCCTGGCCCGGCCTTTTCCCTTCCAGAGAAGGATTTTGCTTTTCCTGCCCTCGGCTGCAGATAATCCCGGCTCTTATCAACCTCCCTCAGAGGGCAGAGCAGAGGAGCAGAGAGGGGAGCAGCTCCTGCAGCCTGGGGGGAGCAGGGGGATTTGGGGTCACTCAGCAGCAGGGCCAGCAGCACGTCCCGGGGGTTGGCTCCTCTCTGAGGGGTTGGTTTGGTTTGATTTGGGTTTTTTAAAATAGTTTTTTGGGGTTTGAGGTTTTTTTGTTTGGTTTTTTTTTAATGGTTTTTTGGGTTTTGGGGTTTTTTGGTTTTGTTGGTTTTGTTTTTTTTTTGGGGGGGGGGGTGGTGGTGGTTGGGGCGTGATGTGGTTTTTTGGGGATTTTTTGGGGTTTTTTTGGTTCGGTTTTGTGGTTTTTTTTATTTTTGTTCTGGGGTTTTTTGTAGTGGTTTGTTTTGTTTGGTTGGTTTTGGTTTGTTGGTTGGCTGGTTGGTTGGTTGGTTGGCTGGGTTCTTTTGGTTGGTTGGTTTGTTTTTTGTTTGTTGGTTTGGTTTTGGTTGGTTGGTTGGTTTTTTGGTTTGGTTGGTTTTTTGGTTTTTTTGTTTGTTTGGTTGTGTTTTTTTGGTTGGTTGGTTTTTTGTTTGGTTGGTTTTGGTTGGTTGGTTAGTTTTTTGGTTTTTTGGTTTTTTGGTTGGTTGGTTGGTTGGTTTTTTGCTTGGTTGGTTTTTTTGTTTTTTGTTTGTTTGGTTTTGATTTTTTGGTTTTTTGGTTGGTTGGTTGGTTTTGGCTGGTTGGTTGGTTTTTTGCTTGGTTGGTTTTGGTTTTTTGTTTGTTTGTTTGGTTGGGTTTTTTTTGGCTGGTTGGTTTTTTGGTTGGTTGGTTTTTTGTTTGGTTGGTTGGTTTTTTGGTTGGTTGGTTGGTTTTTTGATTGGTCGGTTTTTTTGGTTTTTGTTTGTTTGGTTTTGATTTTTTGGTTTTTTGCTTGGTTGGTTTTGGTTTTTTGTTTGTTTGGTCGGTTGGGGTTTTTTTTTTTTTGGCTGGTTGGTTTTTTGTTTGTCTGGGTTTTGGGTGTTTTGTTTTGGTTTTTTTTGTTTTTTCCACATCCCTTTCTGGTTCAAATGTGGCTTTCCAGGTGCCTGCAGCACCCACAGCCGCTCCAGCTCTCAGCCAGGACCCTCCCATGAACGAGACCCCCAGAGACCACCCAAGTCTTTGCTCCTCAGCCCACAGAAAATTCCCATTCCCAAATCTTTCCCTGAACGCTCCTTAATTACAAAATGATAATTTGTCTGGAGGGTGAGAGGTTTGGATTCCCCATTCCAAGGGAAACCTCCAGCTTGCTTTCCCTGGCAGAATTCCCTGCCTTTCCAAACCAGGACAGACCCACCTCCCCAAACCCCTGCCGGCTGCGCTGAACTCGGCTCCCGCCTGATCCCGGCCCCGCCGCAGGCTCGGGGAGATAAAGGTTGGTTTTGTTGGGATTAATTAGCGCCGCCTGCCAAGGGCTGACAGGCGGCTTAATTAATCCGCTGTCACTCGGAGACGGCTCCGGCAGGGGAGGAAACCCTGGAGAGGAGCAGGGAGCGGGGAAAAGCCGGCGGGGAGAGGGGATGGAGGGAGATGTTTGCTCCCCGATGATGATGTTTTTTTTTATTTTTCCCCCCTTCTTTTCCCTGGCATCAAACTGTAGTCACTGCCTGTCATATTTGGGTTTTCTGGAGTTCTTTCCCCAGGATTTAAACTGGTGAGCAAGGTCACACTTTTTAAACTCTGTTGTTTTTCACATTTCTCTCCTAATCTTTTCTCATTGACCCTTGGTGTGACCAATGGTTCAAAGGATCCCCACCTCTTAGGTGGGCACGTTGTAAAAAGGGATAAAAATAAGTTCTGAGAATAAACCAGCCCCCTTTTTTGGAGCATCAGCCTGCTGAATTCACGAGTCTGTGTCTTCCTTTCGTGTCCAACAGCGACAGGGGGCCTGATTTAAGGCTTCAAACTTGAATTTGAGGGGTTGAGTAACCCCCAGCTGCTGCTTGCTCTCTCCAGAGTCGATTTTCAGCCCCAAAACGTCATCCCTGGTGCAGAAACTCAAGGAGAGCTCCTGCAGGAGGTGGCCAGGGCTCTCCTCCTCCACAGCAACATCAAACCTCCTCCTGTCGATCTTTAAACGGGAGGGATTCCTCGGGCTCGGGAGCCTGCAGGAGCCGACCCTTCCAGCAAGAAAAAACCAAAAAAAACACAAAAAAACCCAAAACAAAACAAAACAAAACAAAACAAACAAAACAAAAAAAAAACCAAAAAAACCCCCACCAAACAAACAAACAAAAAAAACCAAAAAAAAAACCAAAAAAAAAAACCCAAAAAAAAACCAACCAAAAAAACCCAAACAAAACCCTTTGGGACCATGGGAGGGGTTTTTGGGAGGGTGAAACGGGGAGTCAATGCCCCCGCAGCAGCTTTGCCAGCAGCACAAACCAGATTTTATTCCAGCCAAAGGCGTGCGAAGCAAAGCAGAGCAGGAGAGCCTGGTGCGAGTAAAAAAAAAAAAAAAATTAAAAAAAAATTAAAAACCAAAAAAAACCCCAACGAATCACACTCCCCACGACTCGCCGGCTTTTAATTAGGACGAGCTGCCTTCGCAGCAATCCAGGAGGTGAGGGGAGGAAATAAAAACCCATCCTGATTTCCCACCAAACAGCTGGGTGGGAATGTCCCGAGGCTGGCAGCAGGGGCAGAGCGGAGGTGGCAGGAGCTCGGGGACACTGAGGCATTCCCAGATGTTCCCAGGTGTTCCCAGGTGTTCCCAGCTGTTCCCAGGTGTTCCCAGCTGTTCCCAGATGTTCCCAGCTGGGGCAGGGCTGGCAGCTCCCGGTGCCAGCTGGGCCAGGTGTGCAGGAAGGATCGTTGGCTGTGACAGGTCCGGGCTCGCTCGGGGAGAGAAGAGCGCCGGGGCTGAGCCTCGGGGAAAGAAAGGGAAACTGGGATGGATGGAGGCAGAGAAAACGGGAATTCAACGGAGAACACGCTGGGCTTTTAGCCTGGAAGCCAGCAAGGAGGTGGATGGAGCCCTTCCCATCCCTTCTGTGGCTCCACAAACCCTTCCCTGCACATCCCAGCCTGGGGACAGCCACAGCCTGTCCCTCTGTCCCTCCAGGCCTCCTGTCCCCCACGCCCACGTGTGGTCACTGTTTGCCATGCTCGTGCCTGCAGGTTTTGGTTTTGGGAATTCCATTCCCAGGCACGGTGTTGATGCACAAGGTCATGTTCTGTAAACTACCGAAGCTCCCACATCTGTTCTCAGAGGAGGGGCTTTGGTGATGGTCTCTGGAAAACAACCAGTGGTTCCCAAGGGTCCCACCTCTAGGGTGGGCACATCTGTAAATGTAGAAAAAGAGTCAGGAAAATAAAGGAGGAGTCTCTTGCTTGCAAGAGCTCCACGCAGCCTCTTTGATGCACTCCCTGCCTCGTCCCTGTGCGTCCCCCACAGCGATAGTCACTGTTTGCCATGTTTGAGTTTTTCTTAAGTTCTTTCCCAGGGATCTAAAACAGTAAACAAGGTCACTCTCTGTAAACTCGCTTGTTTTTCACTTTTCTCTCTCCTAAGGAGGGGACTTTGCTTGTTGGCCCTTGGTGTGACCAATGGTTCAAAAGATCCCACCTCTTAGGTGGGCACGTTGTAAAAAGGGATAAAAATGGGTTCTAAGAATAAACCAGCCCCTTTTTTGGAGCATCAGCCTTCTGAAATCACGAGTCCGTGTCTCATTCATTGTGTCCCACAGCGACACCCACGTCCAAAAAATCCCACCTGGAGTCGGTGGATTGTGCCAAGAAAGCTGAGGGAGGAGGGAGCTGCAGTCACTCCCTGTCCTAGGTTCCAATGTCAAATTGTGCCCAGGGTCTGTATTCCATCCCCATGAGCCTTTGGAGCCAAGGTGGGGCGGTGTTCTCCTTATCTTCTGTTAATGAGCCCAACAATGCCTTCCCAGAGGGAGTTATCTCTGGTTAATGGGCCATCAAGGACCCACTGCATGACTCATAGGATGAGATCATCCCATTGTGAGATGCTCCGCCCAGGGGGAGGAGCCAAGCATTCCCACCTGGATATAATCCAGGGTTTGAGACCTCACGAGGAGCTTCTATCCACTGAACTCTCAGAGGAGACAAGAGCTACCAGACAGAATCACTGCTTGGACAAGAACATCTCATCTGGATTCCTGGAGGAAGACTGGACCCTTCTCATCATCACCGGACCCTTCTCTCTCAGGATCATCTCTGCTCCAGCGGAACCACATCTGCCGCTCCAGGAGGATTTCCAGACTGCTTCAAACACCTTGACCAACAGGGTGTTAGGTTGTATCATTCCATTTATTTCACCTTTTTTTCCTCTCTTCTTCTATTAAATTGTATCTCTGACTGGGAGTCTCACTGGTTTTGTTTCAAACCAGCACACTCCCAGAAGCTTGGCTGGGCTGGGCGCTGCCCAAACCAACCTGGGGGTGAAGCTCGCAGGCCGAGGTCACCTCGGGGGTTTGGTGGATGAATTAAAACCAAATGAACCAAGCTGTGGATCTCCTAAGTGAGGCTCAGGTGGCCTCCAGGCTGGGCTCTTCCTGCCTGGGCAGAGGGGAGAGGCCACCAGGCCCTGGCCTGGATCACCCCCAGGAACCCGGTGGGGAAGAGGAGCAGGAGAACCTCGGCTTGGCTTGGTGGGACTGAGGGGCTCAGCATCCCTGGGAGCCTCCAAGGCCACCTTGGAGCCACCTGGGACACGGTGGGAGCTGTCCCTGGAGCCACCTGGGACACGGTGGGAGCTGTCCCTGTCCATGGAGCCACCTGGGACACGCTGGGAGCTGTCCCTGGAGCCACCTGGGACACGCTGGGAGCTGTCCCTGGAGCCACCTGGGACACGCTGGGAGCTGTCCCTGGAGCCACCTGGGACATGGTGGGAGCTGTCCCTGCCCCTGGAGCCACCTGGGACACGGTGGGAGTTGTCCCTGCAAGGGTGGCACTGGATGTTCCTCAAGGTCCCTTCCCACCCCAAACCTTCTCCATGGTTCCACAAAATTCGCTCAGGGACCCTTCCAGCAGATCCACGTGGATCCAAACACCCCAAAAAGGAAGCAAAAAGGATTTATTTCTTCTTTTTTTTTTTTTTTTTTTCCCGTCCCCCTGGTTGTGCAGAACGCCCACAGAGATCCTGCTCCCGTGCCCCAGGGCAGGACAGAGTAAAATTCACTATTTTTTAAAAAAATTCACTTTTTTTAATTCACTTTTTTTTTTAATTCACTATTTTTTAAAATTCACTTTTTTTTTAAATTTGCTATTTTTTTAATTCATTATTTTTTAAAATTCACTTTTTTTTTTAAATTCACTATTTTTTTGGAATTCACAATTTTTTTTAATTCACTATTTTTTTTTAAATTCACTATTTTTTTAAAAAGTCACTATTTTTTTAAAAAGTCACTATTTTTTTAAAATTCACTATTTTTTAAAATTCACTAATTTTTTTTTAAATTCACTATTTTTTTAAATTCACTTTTTTTAAAAAAATCACTATTTTTTTAAAATTCACTATTTTTTAAAATTCACTATTTTTTTAAATTCACTATTTTTTAAAAAATTCACTATTTTTTTTTAAATTCACTTTTTAAAAATTCACTATTTTTTTAAGAAATTCACTATTTTTTTAAATTCACTATTTTTTTTTTCCAAGAGTTTTCTCCCATCCTCCGGGAGCCCCGCGGTGAGGGGGATGCTCTCCCGGGGAGGTTTTTTCTGCAGAGGTCGCACAAATCCCTGCGCGGCCCCGGGGCTGCTGCTGCCCTTGGCTGTTTGTTTGCTTAGCAGTAATTAGAGCAGCGTAATTACCAATCAGCGCCGGTATTTACATAAGGAATGGCCGCGTTTGGCTTCTGGGCGCCCCTGCTCCGGCAGCCACGCGCCAAGAAAAACCTCGGGAAGGGAAGGGAAACCTCGGGAGCGCAAAAAAATAATTAAAAAAAAAAAAACAATAAAAAAAATCCCGAAACTCAAAAAAACGCAACCCAAAAAAACCCACAAAAAACCCACAAAAAAAAACCCCAAAAAACCAACCCAAAACTCAAAAAAACCCAACCCCAAAAAAAAAACCCAACCCAAAAAAAAAACCCAAAAAACCAACCCAAAACTCAAAAAAACCCAACCCCAAAAAAAAACCAACCCAAAAAAAAAACCCCAAAAAACCAACCCAAAACTCAAAAAAACCCAACCCAAAAAACCCCAAAAAACCCACAAAAAAACCCACGATTAAAAAAAAAACAACAACTAATAAACCCCCAAACTAAAACAAAATAAACACCCCCCAAAAAAAAAACCAAAACAAAAAATCCCCAAAAACAAAAAAAACCCCAAACACAAAAAGCCACACACACCAAAAAAAAAAAAACCAAAAAAAACCACAAAAAAACCCAACGAAAACCAAAACCAAAAAAAACCCAAAACAAAAAAAAACCCACAAAAAAACCCCAAAAAACCCCAAAAAAACCAAAACAAAACAAATAAAACACCAAGAAAACCCAAAAACCCCAACACTTTTCATCCACAAAAGAGCTGGGATGAAAATATTTACATTTTTCTTCCTCAGTGTTTTCAAGGCTCGGTTAGGAATAATAATAATAAAAAAAATAATAATAAAAAAAGTTTTTCATTTGGGAAAGCAGCTTCTCTGCAATTTTAGGGGGGAGAAAAACCCCAAAACCAAAAAGTCAATTGACCTTTTCCAAAATTCGCTGGGTGAAGTGAGGCCAGGAACTAATCATTTATTTTTTTTTTCTCTCTTGTTTTTAAAGTCAGGTGCTTTGAGAAGCACTTGGGGAGCAAAGCAGCTGTACTTGGAATATTTTCACTGCACACCCTCATCCCAGTCACTTCTTGCCCTTCAGATCAAAAATTCATCTATTTTCTATTTTTTGACAGATCTGTGAAAGTCAGAAGATTGTGGACTAATTATTACCTGGGATTTATTATTATTATTATTATTATTATTGTTATTGTTATTATTATTATTATTATTATTTCAATGTTATAATTAATTTAAATTATATATTTGTTTTTATATATTATCTTATATATTAAATTAAATTAATTATAATAATATAATTAATTATATATATAATATATATTATATATATTATATATATTATTATAATATAAATAATTATATAATATAATTAATTATAATAATAAAAATCATCAAATTAATAACAATAATGGTTAACGGTGATAAGGATGATCCTGTCCTGCCCAAACAACCTAAAAGAGAATTTTGGAGAGAATCAAAAGAGATTCAAATCTGCAGGGATGAAGGCAAATAAAAATAAAAATAAAAATAAAAATAAAAATAAAAATAAAAATAAAAATAGAAATAGAAATAAAAATAAAAATAAAAATAGAAATAAAAATAGAAATAGAAATAAAAATAAAAATAAAAATAAAAATAAAAATAAAAATAAAAATAAAAATAAAATAAAAATAAAATAAAAATAAAAATAAAAATAAAAAATAAAGATAAAAATAAAAACAAAAATTATTTCATGCCCTGCACGTTTGGTGGGTTCCAGAACAAATTTGGGGGGAAAAGCAAACAAAATCCTTCCCCAGGGCCGGCAGCCAGGAGCTCATCTCCGGAGGATACAGTTTTAAACAGTTTACAGAATCCGCCTTCCTGCTTTTAAAAAAAAAAAAAAAATAAAAAAGCTCTGGGCTTCTTTTGTTTCCCATCACCTGGGAGGGAGGGAGGGAGGGAGGGAGGTGTGAGGGGAGTTGGTGTCCCCGGGTGACTCTGGCTGGGGGGGGGATCCATCCACGGGCAGGCAAATCCGTGATTTTGGAAGGAGACAGGAGCCAAACGCCCCGGGGGCACCTGTCTTGGTTTGGACAGACCTGGATCAGCCAGGGAAAGCTGGAGTTTCCCTCGGAATGGGGAATGTAATCCCTCACCCCCTGCCAAATTATCATTTTGCAATTATATTTGCTTTCAGGCAAAGATTTGGGAACAGGAATAACAGTTCTTTACTGGGAATATTGACAATACAAATGGAGTAGGAAACAAAACCACCCAACCAAGCCAGCAAACAAACAAACAGCAATCCTGGAGAACCCTGACAGAGTCAGAGCTCCAACCTGACACCCTGTGGGTCACGGGGTTGGGAGCAGCCCCACAGTGAGTCCTGCTGGGGTGGCAGAGGTGGTTCTGGTGGGGCAGAGATGATCCTGAGAGAACAAGGGACCAGGGATGGGGAGGAGGGTCCAGGGATGGGGAGGAGGGTCCAGAGATGGTGAGAAGGGTCCAGGGATGGTGAGGAGGGTCCAGGGGTGGTGAGGAAGGTCCAGGGATGGTGAGGAAATTCCAGGGATGGTGAGGAGGGTCCAAGGATGGTGAGGAGGGTCCAGGGGTGGTGAGAAGGGTCCAGGGGTGGTGAGAAGGGTCCAGAGATGGTGAGAAGGGTCCAGGGGTGGTGAGAAGGGTCCAGGGGTGGTGAGAAGGGCCCAGGGATGGTGAGAAAGGTCCAGGGGTGGTGAGGAGGGTCCAGGGGTGGTGAGAAGGGCCCAGGGATGGTGAGAAGGGTCCAGGGGTGGTGAGAAGGGTTCAGTGGTGGTGAGAAGGGCCCAGGGATGGTGAGAAGGGTCCAGGGATGGTGAGAAGGGTTCAGTGGTGGTGAGAAGGGCCCAGGGATGGTGAGAAGAGTCCAGGGGTGGTGAGAAGGGTTCAGGGGTGGTGAGGAGGGTTTGATGATGGTGAGGAGGGTCCAGTGGTGGTGAGAAAGGCCCAGGGGTGGTGAGAAGGGATCCAGGGATGGCGAGAAGGGGTCCAGTGATGGTGAGGAGGGTCCAGGGATGGTGAGAAGGGTCCAGGGATGGTGAGGAGGGTCCAGGGATGGTGAGGAGGGCCCAGGGATGGTGAGAAGGGTCCAGGGGTGGTGAGAAGGGGTCCAGTCTTCCTCCAGGCATCAGGAGAAGCTGGATCCTTTCTGTGTTCCCGTGTCTCAGTTTTACCCAGATCACACACTTCCATTCCAACCCCACGCCCACAATCCCAGGGCTGTCACTCCGTTTTGGAATCCTCTTCAGGTGGAATGCAGGGGTTTGTTTGGGTTTTTTTGGGGGGAGGGGGTGGGTCAGTGCCTGTCAGCACAGAAACCCTGAACCCCTCAGTGCTGCCCAGGGCTCCAACAGCCCAAGGAGCAGCCCTGGCTGCATCCCAGCCCTTTGTTCTGCAGGGGGAGCGTGCAGGGAGGGAGTTGGGTGCCAGCCACCAGAGCTGTGCCCCATCCCTCCCTCCCCTGGCAGGCCGGGCGCCTCTGGCCGATCCTGGCCGGAGCAAACAGCCCCAGGAAGGAAGAGAAACCAGGCTGAGCAGCAGGGGAGGCTGCACAGCTGCCAGCCAGCCCGGTGCTGGGAGGCAGGGAATGCTGACAGGGCTCCCTGGCTTACAGGGGGGGCAGCATCCCCTTGAGGTGCCTCAAACCTCTAGGAGAGTTTGGGGTTAAAGAGGTTTTTCAGGCTGGTAAAAGGGATTCAGTGGTGGGGAAAGGCTCAGTCTGAGAGTCAGGGAATGCTGACAGGGCTCCCTGGCTTACAGGGGGGGCAGCATCCCCCTGAGGTGCCTCAAACCTCTGGGAGAGTTTGGGGTTAAAGAGGTTTTTGAGCCTGGCAAAGGGATTCAGTGGTGGGGAAAGGCTCAGTCTGAGAGTCAGGGAATGCTGACAGGGCTCCCTGGCTCAGGTGGGGGGCAGCATCCCCCTGAGGTGCCTCAAACCTCTGGGAGAGTTTGGGGTTAAAGAGGTTTTTCAGCCTGGTAAAAGGGATTCAGTGGTGGGGAAAGGCTCAGCCTGACTGATCCTGGAGGATGCTGAGGGGAGATCTCATTGCAATCTGCGAGTTCCTCACGGTGGGAAGGGGAGGTGAAACGTTCCCCCCTTCCCTCTGCCCCCCGAGGCTGGCAGCTAGCTCAGAATTTAGGGAGGTTGGGGTGAGGGGATCTTCAGGATAGGGAAGTAAATCCAAAAGAGGCTCTTCCCCTGAGATGTGTTCCAAGGTTTATTCCATGAAGGGATCTCAAGGCCAAAGAGGGAGAACTCGGAGTTCTATCGGGGTTTTATCTATTTATCTATTTATCTATTTATCTATTTATCTATTTATCTATTTATCTATTTATCTATTTATCTATTTTAGGGTAGAGGGCAGAGGTCAGAGCCAAGGGACAGGTCAGGTTTCACGGGGCAGCTCTGGGGACAGCGCCCAGGGAAGGGCTGGAGCTGGGCCTGGGAGGGCCAGGCTGGATCTCAGGGAAGGTTCTTCCCCCAGAGGGTGCTGGGGCACCCAGCAGGTTCCCCAGGGAACGGGCACATTCCTGCCAGAGCTGCTGGACAATGCTCTGGGGCAGGCTGGGGATTGTTGGGGTGTCTGTGCAGGGCTGGGATCCCTGATCCTTGGATCTCCTCCAACTCGGGATCTTCCGTGACCCTGTGCCCTCCTGGATCTCACCCTGGCAGTGATGCTGCTGCTTCCCAGCCATGCAGAGCTCCAGTTCTGCCCCAGCCCCGGGCTCTGTGCCTGAGCTGCAGCTCCCGAGGGATACAAGAGGTTAAAAACAAACCCCCCCAGCCCAGCCCTGAGCCCTGCTAATGCCTCTGCAGAAAGGAGCAGCCCTGCCAAGAGCTTATCTGAGGCTCTTTGTGAACAAAGTGAGCCCTGGAAGGTGCCGAGGCTCAGTGACAGGGAGCAGGGATGCCAGCCAAGCTCCCTGCCTCTGGCCAGAGGAGAAATTTCCATCTCAGAGAGGAGCCACCCACCCTCCACTGTGATAACCCTGCTGCTCCCACCGCTGGGAAGGGCCTTGGTGGGCCAGGGATCTTCTCCCCTGGGAGCTGCTGGTGGCATCTCTGGCTGCACAGATGGAAACCTTGGCTAAAAGCACCCCGAGGCAGGTGTCCATCCTCCCAGCTCTGCCTTTCTGCTGGCTCCTGCACCTTTTCTAAACTGGGACAGAAATAAAAATTTAAAAAAAAAAAAAAAAAAAAAAAAAAAAAAAAAAAAAAAATCCCTTTTCCCCAGTGTTTAACCCTGCAGGGACACGGCGTCTGGCTCAGGCAGAAAGCAGGAATCACCAGACAGACACGAGGAGCTTTGCAGCCCTTAAAACCTCTGAAAACAAAACAAAACAAAACAAAACAAAACAAAAAACCCCATTCCAGTGAGCTGTAGGTCTAATGAAAATGTGGGAAAATCTCTGAGCAGCCAGAATTTCACAGAGGCCTCGGCTCGAACTTTCTGCTTCCCAAATCCTCCCGAGGTTGGGAATCCAGAGTGACTCCAGCCCAAGCCACTCTTTCCATCCCAAGGCCCAGCCAGGGCCGATAAAAATCAGCTGGGGCTGAGCAGGGCCCATCTTACAGCTCCTCCGTGTTTATTTTTTTAATAGGGTGGCTCAAAACTGAGTTTGGGCCCCAGCAGTTCCTGGAAATTTAATCCCCAGATCCCTTCTCCGGAGCTACCGTGCAGCAGCTCCCTGAGCCCTCCCCGTGCAGCCGGGACACGGCCTGGGGCTGGAAAAGCTGCAAAACCCCAGGGGGAAAAAACCCTCTGCCCTGGGCAGGGAAAGGCAGGGAAAGCCCCGCTGACAGGGGAGAGACGCTGGGAGGGGATCACTGGGATGGGCTGGAGAGGTGAGAGCTGCATCCCGCAGCTCCAGGTGAGGGCACGGCCCCTCTGTGAGCTCCAGGTGAGGGCACAGCCCCTCTGTGAGCTCCAGGTGAGGGCACAGCCCTTCTTGTGAGCTCCAGGTGAGGGCACAGCCCCTCTGTGAGCTCCAGGTGAGGGCACGGCCCCTCTGTGAGCTCCAGGTGAGGGCACAGCCCCTCTGTGAGCTCCAGGTGAGCTCCAGGTGAGGACAGGACCCCTCTGTGAGCTCCAGGTGAGGACAGACCCCCTCTGTGAGCTCCAGGTGAGGACAGGACCCCTCTGTGAGCTCCAGGTGAGGGCATAGTCCCTGTGTGAGCTCCAGATGAGGACAGGGCCCCTCTGTGAGCTCCAGGTGAGGGCACGGCCCTTCTTGTGAGCTCCAGGTGAGGACAGGGCCCCTCTGTGAGCTCCAGGTGAGGACAGGGCCCCTCTGTGAGCTCCAGGTGAGGGCACAGCCCCTCTGTGAGCTCCAGGTGAGGGCACAGCCCTTCTTGTGAGCTCCAGGTGAGGACACAGTCCCTGTGTGAGCTCCAGGTGAGGACACAGCCCCTCTGTGAGCTCCAGGTGAGGGCACAGCCCCTCTGTGAGCTCCAGGTGAGGGCACGGCCCCTCTGTGAGCTCCAGGTGAGGACACAGCCCCTCTGTGAGCTCCAGGTGAGGACACGGCCCCTCTTGTGAGGTCCAGGTGAGGGCACAGCCCCTCTGTGAGCTCCAGGTGAGGGCACAGCCCCTCTGTGAGCTCCAGGTGAGGGCACAGCCCCTCTGTGAGCTCCAGGTGAGGACAGGGCCCCTCTGTGAGCTCCAGGTGAGGGCACAGCCCCTCTGTGAGCTCCAGGTGAGGACAGAGCCCCTCTGTGAGCTCCAGGTGAGAGCACAGCCCTTCTTGTGAGCTCCAGGTGAGGACAGGGCCCTTCTTGTGAGCTCCAGGTGAGGGCACAGACCCTCTGTGAGCTCCAGGTGAGGACACAGCCCCTCTGTGAGCTCCAGGTGAGAGCACGGCCCCTCTGTGAGCTCCAGGTGAGGACACAGCCCCTCTGTGAGCTCCAGGTGAGGGCACGGCCCTTCTTGTGAGGTCCAGGTGAGGGCACGGCCCCTCTGTGAGGTCCAGGTGAGGGCACGGCCCCTCTGTGAGCTCCAGGTGAGGGCACGGCCCCTCTGTGAGCTCCAGGTGAGGGCAGGGCCCCTCTGTGAGCTCCAGGTGAGGACAGAGCCCCTCTGTGAGGCCCAGGTGAGGGCACAGCCCCTCTTGTGAGCTCCAGGTGAGGACAGGGCCTGCAAAGCGCCCAGCACAGCCCACCAGACGGGGATTTCACCCCTCCAAAAGCCAGCCCAGGCTGATTTTAAAATCAAAACACCGACGTTCCCTTCCTCCTCCTTGAGGAGGCTCTGGGGCCACGTCTCCAGGACAGATTTGACACAGCTTTTTTTTTTTTTCCCCCCCCCCTCATCCTCTTGGACTTGGACCCAGCTGAGACCATCTGGTGTGGGAGAGGCGGCTGCTGCGCCGGGGTTCCCGTTCCTGCTGAAACCAGATCCGAGCTCTGCTCAGCCCCCACCAAGCACCGAGGCTGCAGCACATTAAACATTAAACAACACACCCAGGGCAGGGTCAGGCTGCTCTGCGAGCCCCTGAGAGGTGTTTTTTTTTTTTTAATCCACCAGGTCCTGGTGCTGCTGGTGGGGAGCAGAAGTTTGAGGGCTGGGTTTTGTCTCACCCTGCTGAGATCAGGGGCTGCTTCCTGGAATCCCAGACCGGTTTGGGTCGGGAGGGACCAACTTTCCAACCCAAAAGTTCACCCAGTCCCACCTCAGCTATGGGCAGGGATGGCTTCTCCTCTCTCTTTGGAGCAGCTCATGCCAGATACGAGGCTCTGACTTATATAGTTTGAATTTAAAAAAAAATAAAAGGAGAAAAATTTAATTAAATTGGTGTTGGTGAGCTGCTGCCTGTGCAGAGCCCTCTGCTTCCCTTCCTGCCTTCCCTTCGTTGCCTTTTTCCTGAGAATCCGGCACAATTCCTCCATCTCACTCCAGGCACGAGGTCTCAGCACGTGAGATTTGAGGAAAGATTCCTCCTGGCTGGTGGGCAAAAGTGGGAAAAGCATTGACCTGGCCCTGGGCGCTGCCAGGGATCCAGGGGCAGCCACAGATGCTCTGGGAATTCCATCCCAGCCCCTCCCAGGGAGGAATTCCCTCTCAATGTCCCATCTCTCCCTGCCCCGTGGCAGCCTGAGGCCGTTTCCTCTTTGTCCAAAGCCCCTTTCCTTCCCTCTGCATTCCCCACCCAGCTCCTCTGCCCTTCTCCAGAAGCCACTCCAACATCTCAGCGGGTTCCTGGAGCAAGCAGCAGCAGCCCAGCTGTTACCTGAGCAGCCAGGTGAGCTGGGGGCCCAGACCTTCCTGCAGGCAGAACTCTGATTTCCCAGCAGGGCCAGGACCAGGAATTCATTCCCCAGGAGTGGAGGAGATCTGCCTTGAATTTAAAGGCAATAATCTCAGCCCAAGCCCACAAACCGCAATTGGAACTTTGCAGTGAAAGCCAGCCTGCTTTGAATAATGAATCCCTGAAGGTTTTTCCCCAGTCCAGAACATTCCCAAGCCAATGCAGAAGGCAGAGGGATCCATGAGAGGGAAGCACTGGGGCTGTTTCTGATTTAGAGCCAGGCTGGAATCCCTGCAGAGCAGGGCTGGAAGGGGCTCCATCAGTTTTCATCCTTTCCCAGGACAACAGCTGAGATCCTCAGCAGGTGGAGCCCAGTTGGAATCACGGAATCATTCAGGCTGGAAGAGCCCTGTGAGATCACCAAGTCCAACCATTAACCCAAGGCCACCATTAACCCACTCCCCAAGTGCCAAATTCTCACTTTTTTTTTTTTTTTTTTAACACTCCCAGGGATGGTGACTCCAAAGCCTTTCCCTGAAGGAATTTTCCTAATATCCAATCTGTTTTCCTAATATCCAAATATCCAATCTCTTTTCTGAATATCCAGTCTGTTTTCTGAACATCCAATCTGTTTTCTGAACATCCAATCTCTTTTCTGAATATCCAGTCTGTTTTCTGAATATCCAATCTCTTTTCTGAATATCCAGTCTGTTTTCTGAACATCCAATCTGTTTTCTGAATATCCAATCTCTTTTCTGAATATCCAGTCTGTTTTCTGAACATCCAATCTCTTTTCTGAACATCCAATCTGTTTTCCTAATATCCAATCTCTTTTCTGAATATCCAGTCTGTTTTCTGAATATCCAGTCTGTTTTCTGAATATCCAATCTCTTTTCTGAGTATCCAATCTCTTTTCTGAGTATCCAGCCTGCTTTCCTACTATCCAACCCAGGAGAATCCTCGTTGATTCCAGCCATTCCTCACCTGTCCCCCAGGTCAATGCTTTTCCCACTTTTGCCCACCAGCCAGGAGGAATCTTTCCTCAAATCTCACGCCCTGAGACCTCGTGCCTGGAGTGAGATGGAGGAATTGCGCCGGATTCTCAGGAAAAAGGCAACGAAGGGAAGGCAGGAAGGGAAGCAGAGGGCTCTGCACAGGCAGCAGCTCACCAACACCAATTTAATTAAATTTTTCTCTTTTTTTTTTTTTTTTTTTTTTTTTTTTTTTTTTAAATTCAAACTATATAAGTCAGAGCCTCGTATCTGGCATGAGCTGCTCCAAAGAGAGAATGTGCAGATCCCAGCCCTGAGCGATGGAAGAGGAGTTAATTTCCTTTTGGTCTCCACGCACGTGTTCACGTGTCCATAAAATGTAAATACACAGATGTGGTCACACGGATTCTTAAGCACAGAGAGCACGAGAGCTGCCACAAACCTGCCACGAAAGGTTTATGTGTATTTAATTTATTATTGTTTGTGCATTTATAAATGCACAAGAGGTTTATATGTATTTAATTTATTATTAATATAATATAATACAATACAATACAATATAATACAATACAATATAATATAATACAATACAATACAATATAATACAATACAATATAATATAATACAATACAATATAATATAATACAATACAATATAATATAATACAATACTATACAATAAATATAATATAATATAATATAATATAATATAATATAATATATATTATATTATATTATATTATATTATATTATATTATATTATACAATAATTATAATATTATATATAATTTTATATATTTATTTATAAATATATATTTATAAATGTATAAAAGGCTTATACCTATTTAATTTACTATTGTTATATATTTATAAATGTATAAAAGGCTTATATGTGTTTAATTTCTTATGTATAAAAGGCTTATATGTATTTAATTTATTATTATTTATGTATTTATAAATGTGTAAAAGACATGTATACCTTTTATACATTTATAAATATATAAATAATAACAAAAAAAACCACGCTTCTCTCCACCCAGAGCACGCTCTGCCCCTCAGCTCATTAAGCACATGACATTTCTGGCTGAAAAAGAAAAATAATAATAATAATAAAAAAAAAATTAAAAATAAGAATTCAAGGCTTGTTCCTAACCCTGGGTGGCTTCACTTTCTGCTTTTGCCATTCTCCTCTTAACGACTCCCAGAGCTGGGATGGCAGGAGAAGGATTGATATCCAGGTTCCTTCAGGGATATTGGGCTGATTTTTTTATTATTATTTTTTTTTTTTTTTAATTGGAGCCAGGAGTAAAAGATTTCTATTTTTCCAAGACTAGGGGAAGCATGTTCAGGCTGATAAATACCTGTCAGCAAAAGCCATTAGCTGATGGAGTCAACTAGAAGGGGGAAATAAAAGACAACAAAGCCCTGCCATTCCCAGCGGAGCAGCTCAAAGGCCTTTTCTTCCAGGCAGGATTTTTTTAATGGATTTCTTGGAGTGTTTGCTGCACGTGGCCTGTTCAATTATGGGCCATCAGAACTTCACCAGAATGAGTCTCATCCTTAGGAATCCAAATTAAGGAGCTTCCCAGCAGCAGCAGCAACTTCTCCTTTTGGATCTTCCCAGCACCAGGATTGGGATCTGGGGCAGTGCAGGGAGATCTTGAATCCCAGAAACTCCAGACTGGACCCTTCTCACCACCCCTGGACCCTCCTCACCATCCCTGGGCCCTTCTCACCATCCCTGGACCCTCCTCACCATCCCTGGACCCTCCTCACCATCCCTGGACCCTTCTCACCATCCCTGGACCCTCCTCACCATCCCTGGACCCTGGTTCTCCAGGATCATCTCTGCCCCACCAGAACCACCTCTGCCACCCCAGCAGGACTCACTGTGGGCTGCTCCCAACCCCCGTGACCCACAGGGTGTCAGGTTGGAGCTCTGACTCTGTCAGGGTTCTCCAGGATTGCTGTTTGTTTGTTTGCTGCTTTGGTTGGGTGGTTTTGTTTCTCTACTCCATTTGTATTGTTAATATTCCCAGTACAGAACTGTTATTCCTGTTCCCAAATCTTTGCCTGAAAGCAAATATAATTGCACAATGATAATTTGGCAGGGGGTGAGGGATTACATTCCCCATTCCAAGGGAAACTCCAGCTTTCCCTGGCAGAGACCTGTCTGTCCAAACCAAGACAGAAATCCTCACTTCCAGCTGTAAGGAGCACACTCTGTGCCTCAGCTTCCTCCTCTGTGAGATAAAAACCGTGACAGCTCTGCCCCAAGCATCACCTGAGGGATGGAAAGTCTCTTCAGCTGCTCCCGTGGATTTCAGGGCCAATCTCAAAACCTCCAAACTCCAAAGCCACCGAAAACCTTGGAAACATCACCCCAGAACGCCAAGAACTTGGGAAACGACCCAGTGGGGAAGGCTGTTTGCTATTTCCTCTTTAAGCCAGTTGGTTTTCCAGGCAGTTTTATGGCAGGCCAGGGACAGCTGGTGGTTTATCACCCCGAAATAATTGGGGTCAGCAGCGCTGCCACGGGAAACGCCGGCTCCGCCGCCTCTCCTCCCTGCCTGGCTGGCAGCAGTGGAAAAAAAAAATAAAAAAATAAATAAAAAAAAAAAAAAGTGATTTACTGCAGCAGCAGAGGTTTATATCTAATCCTTTCTGTAATCCCTCACTTCAGGAAACTTCAGGATAGGGCGGCTGGGCGGCTGGCTCGACCTGAACCTCGGGAATTTGCTCGAGAGCAAGAGGTTCCAGCAGGATGGATCCTCCAGGGGTGTGGGTCAAGCTCCTGCAGGGTCTCACCTGGGTCTGGATCCTCCAGGGATGTGGGTCAAGCTCCTACAAGGTCTCACCTGGGCTTGGAGCCTCCAGGGATGTGAGTCAAGCTCCTGCAGGGTCTCACCTGGTCTTCGATCCTCCAGAGGTGTGGGTCAAGCTCCTGCAGGGTCTCACCTGGGTCTGGATCCTCCAGGGGTTTGGGTCAAGCTCCTGCAGGGTCTCACCTGGGTCTGGATCCTCCAGGGGTTTGGGTCAAGCTCCTGCAGGGTCTCACCTGGGCCTGGATCCTCCAGGGGTGTGGGTCAAGCTCCTGCAGGGTCTCACCTGGGTCTGGATCCTCCAGGGGTGTGAGTCAAGCTCCTGCAGGGTCTCACCTGGGTCTGGATGCTCCAGGGGTTTGGGTCAAGCTCCTGCAGGGTCTCACCTGGGTCTGGATCCTCCAGGGGTTTGGGTCAAGCTCCTACAAGGTCTCACCTGGGTCTGGATCCTCCAGGGGTTTGGGTCAAGCTCCTGCAGGGTCTCACCTGGGTCTGGATCCTCCAGGGGTGTGGGTCAAGCTCCTGCAGGGTCTCACCTGGGTCTGGATGCTCCAGGGGTGTGAGTCAAGCTCCTGCAGGGTCTCACCTGGGTCTGGATCCTCCAGGGGTGTGAGTCAAGCGCCTGCAGGGTCTCACCTGGTCTTGGATGCTCCAGGGGTGTGGGTCAAGCTCCTGCAGGGTCTCACCTGGGCTTGGAGCCTCCAGGGGTGTGGGTCAAGCTCCTGCAGGGTCTCACCTGGGTCTGGATCCTCCAGGGGTGTGGGTCAAGCTCCTGTAGGGTCTCACCTGGGCCTGGATGCTCCGCAGGCAGCAGGAGGAGGAAGGATGGATGCAAAACTTGACTCCTGCTCCCCTCCCTCCTTCCCAGAGGCGGCTGGAGAACCGGCAGAGCCCGGCCAGCCGTGCCACGTTCCACGAGGAGGAGAGCCAGGATGTCATAAAACCGAGAGCTAATTGCCCCCAGATGGCTCATTAAGGCCACGAGAAAATTCTTCCAGGGTCAGGCAAGCACTTGTGGAAAGCAGCGGGGAGGTCAGGGCTGCCAAGGCTGCCCCGGGGCCGCAGCTCGGTGACACCTGAGCAGGGAAGGGAGGGATGGGTGAATTCACTGTTGGGAGCAGCCTGGAAGCAGCAGCAGGAAGCAGCGAGCTCTGTTTGCTTCCTAGCAGGAATCCCATCGATTCCCACAGAAAAATCCCAGGTCTCACTGATGGCCTGGCACAACCCTGCTGGCTTTCTCCCTGCTGGGAAGCAGGGCAGGCATGGCAGAGGTCCAAAAAACCCCCCCAGGCATCTTCCCCAACAGGGGCTTCAAATCCCTGCTAATCCTGCTGTCACCAAACCCCAGCCTCTCAATATCCCACCCTCCAGCCCCCCCAGCCCATGATATTAGGCAGGTTTCACTCCCCCCCTCTCCACCTCCCCAAAATATTCCTGCTGCTGGAAGCAGGGCAGGCATGGCAGAGGTCCAAAAAACCCCCCAGGCATCTTCCCCAACAGCTTCAAATCCCTGCTAATCCTGCTGTCACCAAACCCCAACCTCTCAATATCCCACCCTCCAGCCCCTGACATTAGGCAGGTTTCACTCCCCTCCCTCCACCTCCCCAAAATATTCCAAAATATTCCAAAATATTCCAAAATCATCTCCCTGCTGCTGTAACCCCAGGGTGAGCGATGGATGTCCCACGGGACAACAGCCCCGGGTCACAGGAAAAAACCTTGGAGCTGCTCCTGGAGGCTGCTCCATCTGCAGCTCCTCCTGTGCCAGAACAGCAGCGGGGAGATGATAAGGAGTCTCAAAGGTCTGGTGGAAAACTCTTGACAAGCGAGTTATTTTCAGCTCCTGCCCCGGGGATGCTTCCCTGCTCCTCTGTGGATGAGTTGGGCTGTGGGAATTGCCAGGCCCAGAAAAAGTTTTGAAATCTTGTTCTGTGCAGCCCAAAATATATTAAAAAAAAAAAAAAAAGAATACAAGGTTCAACCTGAGACCTTGGGAAAGGTCTCAGGTTTTGGAAGTAAAGTGAAAAATGCGAGTGAAATAAGTAAAAATGCGAGTTTGTAGTTTAGGTGGAAAGCGTATTAAGCTAAGCAGGGGAAAGTTTTAAAGTTTCAGGCATAGAAGTGGCTATAAATGTAATAAGAAGTTTTGGAGTTTAAAGTTTTGGGCATTAGAAGTGGTTGTAATGGTAATAAGAAGTTTTGGGGTTTAAAGTTTCGGACACAGGAGTGGTTATAAAGGTAATAAGAAGTTTTAAGGTGAAGTGCTGTAAGTTTGTGTGCCATTAAATGATTGGTCAAGGGAGTCTGCACTGTGGCAGAGATGCGGAGGACAAATTAATTAGGGATTGGTGTGAAAGTTACAAACACTCTTTGTGGCAGTAATTTATTGTCTAATTAACCTTTAAGAGACCTTGTACTCTGTGATCTGGGCACCACTGACCATGGACTTCTGGCGTTCTCAGCCTTCAGTTGAGGTTGCAGCAATAAATAACCCTTGAAAACGGCCTGAAGTGATCCAGCCCCTCTCTCTTACAGTCCTGACACTGGACTCTGGTGTCTCTGGAGGACAGAAGAAGGGACAGAGCTGTCCCCTTCCAGGGGAGGGCAGTGGGGGCAGCTCTGGGAATGTTTCCAACCTGGGAAAGCTGAGCTGGTGAGCACCACAGGCCAGGTGCAGCTCCAGGTTCCCTCTGCAGTGACCAGCAGGAAAGACTTGGAGTGATGCAGCGTCCTGGGCTCCATCTGCAGAATTATTTCAGTTCAGATCGCTTTGCCTGGGGAAGGGAAGGAGGAGGAGGAGGAGGAGGACTCGGCCACGGGCAGGAAAAGTGCAGCAGCGAGGAAAAAATTTCAGCTCAGGAAAAACGAAACTCTGGGCGTTGCTCTCCGGAGGGTCTGAGCTCACCCTGCCCACGCTGGGCTCAGGGGCAGAGCTGTTCCCACCCAGAGCTGTCCCCACAGCACCAGGGGGACACGGTTGGCTCAGCCCAAAGCTTCCCACAGCCTCATCCCCTTGTTTTTTTCTGCTCCTTGCTCTCCAGCTTTTCCAGCCCCCACCGGCCTCACGGACATCGGCGTCGCTTCTCTTGTTGGGGGCATAAAACGCAGCTTGAAAGTTCAGTCCAGTAAAAAAAAAAAAAATAAAACAAAAAAACCCCAACCAAAAAGAAAATGATATCCAAAGCCCCACCCTGGTCCAGCAGCTCCTGGAGGGGAACAGAGCTGGGATGCAGCCAGCTCTTTGCTCCTCACCACACCCCTGGCGAGATGGGAATCGGGGCATTTGTGCTTCAGACCTATTTTGGGAAGAGCCCAAGAAGGGAAACCAGGAGCGAGGCTGATATGGAGAAGTGGAGCTGATGGCATTTGCCTGGCGCCAGGGAGATAAGCCCAGGAGGTGCCAGCCAAGCACCTCCACGGCTCCCAGAGCAGGTGGGAATGCCCACAGCAGGAATATCCTGGGAGTTGTGCAGGTGAACAGGGACCTTCCCCCCCTCAGGGCTGCACCAGGATCTTCCCCCTGGGAGCTTGGGAGGCTGGGGAGAGAGGCTGACTCCAGGGAAAGGAATTTGGAAGGGTTGAGAAAGAGAAGGGTTTGGGAGTGAGGCACTGCAGTGTCTGGGAACAGGATTCCTGGGATATGGGAACTATGCAGGCAGACAGCTGGGGACAGGGACTGTGATTCATCCTGGATCCTCTGGAAGCAGGGAAAGGGCACCGGGAGCCAAGGAAGTTAAGTAGGGATGTAAGAAGGAGAATAAGCAATGGGCCCAAGGCTTTATGAACTGTAAACACTGCGATGGAGGAGCTTTGTATTCAAAATAAGCAAAGGCAAATTAAAGCAGGGAGTTAGGGGAAGGGAAAGACAGAAGCGAGGAGAGAGAGAGAGAGAGAATGAGCAGAGATCCGTGCCCCAGTGCCAGGTGGAGGGAAAGTTCTTCCCAGGTTTTCACTGGGAAGGAGAAGCCCGAGAAAAGTGTGTGGAGAAATGAGTGAAGAGGGGGTGTCAGAAAAGGGGGGTCCCCAGGAGGGGTCTGGGTGCTCTTCAGAGCTTCCAGGCAGAAGGGGGAGAACTGGATTAAAGGGACCAAGGAGCCAACTTGGGAACTGGATTAAAGGAAAATGGGGACCAAGGAGCCAACTTGAGAACTGGATTAAAGGAAAACTGGGACCAAGGAGCCAATTTAAGAAGCTGCATCTTCACTCCTGGCTGGAGAGTGCCACGTGAAATTGTTCAGTGCCCACGTGCACCAGAGCCCTCACCACGCTGATCCCAGCAGGCTGGGAGGATGGAAATGCCCTTCCCATGGCTGGCAGCCTCAGGAATCCAGGAAAAGCGAGACAGGGAGCAGCCCTGCAAGGGAAGGACCCTGCCCAGGCCTCTCCTGCTCCGGAGGATGAGCCCATTTTTGTGTCAGTGCCTGTGCCGTGCCTGGGCTGCTGCAAGAAAATTCTCAAAACCACACCAGGTGTCTGTCAGTGGCTGGTTATCACTGTGGGGGACACAGGAACGAGGCAGGGAGGGCATCAAAGAGGCTGCGTGGAGCTCTTGCAAGCAAGAGACCTCTCCTTTATTTTTCTGACTCTTTTTGTACATTTACAGATGTGCCCACCCCAGAGGTGGGACCCTTGGGAACCACTGGTTGTTTTCCAGAGACCATCACCGAAGCCCCTCCTCTGGGAACAGATGTGGGAGCTTCGGTAGTTTACAGAACATGACTTTGTGCATTAAAACCGTGCTTGGGGATGGAATTCCCAAAACCAAATCATGCAGGCACGAGCATGGCAACACCCCGGTTTTATTTTTCTGATTCCTGTTATACTTTCTCAGATGTGCCCACCTCAGAGGTGGGGACCTTTGGGAACCATTGGTCAGACCCAGAGACCATCACCGAAGCCCCTCCTCTGGGAACAGATGTGGGAGCTTCGGTAGTTTACAGAACATGATTTTGTGCATTAAAACCGTGCTTGGGAATGGAATTCCCCAAAACCAAAACCTGCAGGCACGAGCATGGCAACAGGTGGTTCTGTGCCCAGCAGGGTCACTTGCTCCTTTGCCCCCAGGAAGACAACAAGGCTGCCCCTAAGCACATCCTCCCCTCCTGCCTACGAGGATCAGAGGAAAAGGAGGATGCACCAGGAGCTGGCAGCGCTCAGGGAAAAGGTCACTGCCCTGGGATTGCTCCAGGGGCAGAAGAACCTGCTCCCACAAGAACTGCTCTCCACTCCCTTGGGAACCTCAGCGTTACAGGAGAAACTTCCAGACTTTGCATCCTGCTTCCCAAGCCAAACACCAGCAGCTCGTTCCCCTCTCCCCTCCAGCCCCATCCTGAGCCCTCAAGGCAGTGACCAACACCTTCCCAGCCCCTTCCAGGGAAAGGGAGAGCATCTCTTTTGGGTTCAGGAGGCAGCCCAGCTCTTGGGGAAGCCTGGGAAAGTTCCATCCAGCCCAGATACTCATCGGCACGGCGGCGAGGAGCTGAGTCAGGGCAAACCTGCGTCAGGGCAAGCGTCAGATGTGCAGGAAGCCAAGTGGTGCCAGCTGCCTCCCGTGTGCTCCACATCGGCCCAACAGGTTCCAGGACACGTTCCTGTGTCCCTGAGCTCCCTGTGCCAGGGCAGCCTCCCTCCCCCCAGGCCCCGGGGTCCATCCAATCCCTCGTCCCTGCAAGCTCTCCCTGATGGATCCCTATGGATCCACCCAGCCCACGGCTCCTGGGTTTCCAGCTCCCTTCACCCTTAATCCCATCTCAGCCCTCCCCAAAGTAATGAGATAAGAGGCAGGCTGGAAAGGCTGATAAAATGGAACTGAACAAATCCATTAATGCTGTTTCTGTGCCAGGAATTACAAATCCCAGCCCCCTTGGTAATTAGGGGTTCTGCCAGCCAGAGTCCCAGCGCAGCAAAGCCAAGGAGGAGAAGTCAGGCTGGCTAAAATGTATCCTGAGAAGAAAAAACAAAAAACAAAAAAAAACACAAAAAACCAAACAAACAAAAAACCACAAACAAACAAACAAAAACCCCAAAAACAAAACAAACAAACAAACAAAAAACCAAAAACAAAAACCAAAAAAAACCACAAACCAAACCAAACCAAACCAAAAAAACAAAAACAAAAAAACCAAAAAAAACCCACAAAGAAACAAACAAACAAACAAACAAACAGCAATACCTGGAGCACCAGGACATTCTGGATCATTTGCCAGGTGTGGCATTGAGGGGCTCTTTGGGGACAGAGAGGGGACAAAGTGCTCAAATCAATGCAAGCCCAGCCTAAACCAGCGTGACCAGTGGCAGCCCTCTGGCACTGGGAGCCATTCCCTGGGTCCTGTCCCTCCATGCCTTGTCCCCAGTCCCTCTCCAGCTCTCCTGGAGCCCTTTCAGGTCCTGGCAGGGGCTCTGAGCTCTCCCTGGAGCTTCTCCTCTCCAGGTGAGCACCCCCAGCTCTCCCAGCCTGGCTCCAGAGGGGCTCCAGCCCCTCCTCTGGGCTCTCTCCAGCAGCTCCAGGTCCTTCTGCTGTTGGAGCAGAGCTGGAGGCAGCTCTGCAGGTGGGGTCTCACCTGAGTGGGCAGAATCCCCCCCTTTCCCCGCTGCCCACGCTGTGGGATCAGCCCAGGTCACCCCTGGCTTCCCCAGATCTCTCAGGCAAAAACCCCAAACCAAGCCAGGAAACCCCAAATCACAGGAGAAGTTTGAACCCAGGGCCTTTTGTCCAGGTACCAAAATCAGAGAGCCAGGAGCAACCGGCCAGGATAACTGGGACACGTTTTGATTGTGACCTCTGGAAAAAACTTCCCTTCTATAAACGGAGATTAATGGACATTTCAAAAGACAGTTGCTTTAGCTTAACCCCTCCCCTCCGTGTTTTCCTTGGGATGGGACCTGAGGGATGCATCCACCATGTAAAAACTAACAAATGCTCAATAAAATAAATAAATCGAGACGCTCATCCAACCAACACCCTCCCTGGAACGGATTCAGACTCTATTTCAATTGACATCTTCTAAAAAACAAAGCCTTCCTCAGGAAAAATAAACCACGGCCACTTCAGAGGAAAAAAACCACGGGAAGAGCTGCCCAGGATCCCCCAGTTTGTGGGAGGCAGAGGCAGGAAAACAGGTCAGGAGCAGAGCACTGAGCAAATTGTCAGTGAGCACCTGGTTTCCCCTAAATTTGGGGATTTTTTTCTGCTCTTCAAGCAGATTTTTTGGGGCTCCTGGTATTTGTCGGGAGTTTCCAGCCCACCCTGGAGCCAGCCCCAGCCCTGGCAGGAGGCTCTGGGTCCTTCTCCCTCCTGGAAGCGATGACAAGGTGCTCGGTCTTCCTTGAGCTGCCCAAAGGCTGGTTAGGAAATGGCCCTAATTAAGTTTGATGGATGGGGACTGGGGATTATTCCTAATCTCCCTGCAGCAGCCAGAGCAGAAAGGATATTTCACACGAGAGTTCAAACTGCAAACACTGCAACTGCACAGACCCAGAACCTGTCCCCCCCAAGGTTGTTTTTCTTTCTCCCCCCCCACCAAAATCCTGAGGAAAAAGCCCCAAAATGAGGAGAGCTGGATTTGGATCCCATGGGGAGTCCCACCCTGGAGTCAGCCTTGCTCTAAGGTGGTTTGTTTGATTAAAAAAAAAAAAAATAATTGGGTTTATACATAACAGGTCTCAACTCACAAAACTGAGTTCAAAATTTAAAAGTGCAGGATTTTCCCCCTCAAAAAAAAAAAAAAAAATAAAAGAAGAAGTTTTGTTTTTCTGTATTTCCTTCCCTCCTTCTCTGATGTGGGAGGGAATATTCCACACAGGAGGAAATCTGAACATCCAAGCCCTTCCTTGAGCATTTTAGTCTTTGTACATGGGCTGCGAAATAATGGAAGAAATCAACAGGGAAAACACATAAACCAGAAAAAAAAAAAAAATCCTCCAGGCCTCTCCATTCCCAGTCCGAGTTCAAGCTGAAATCAAATTCATTTTGATTCATTTCCCCAAGTTTTCTGTGCAGGGATCTGCCTTGATGACCTGGAGATCACCCAGCAGGAGAAATCCGGGCTTTTGATGTCCCAGCAAAGCACAAGAGGATAGCTGGGCTCGCTCAGACCCCAGCGCACAACGTGCTCAAGCAACACCTGGGGGAAAAAAAAAATAAAAAATGTTCCTGACCTGGGAAAGGGGAGTTGGGGGGGGGGGATAAAAAACAGATTTAGGATGAGCCAGATCAGCTCCTCAAACCGGTTTTCCGCAATCACCATCACAAACGGTTGCATCAGTGCAGAAGGGAGAGTGAGACGGGGCAGTGGGGGCAGCTCAGGGGGAAAACACCAAGGAGGGACGGATCCAAGGGAAACGATGCTTTTAAACAAGGAAAACGATGTTTTTAACCGAGGAAAACGATGTTTTTAAGCAAGGGGAACGATGTTTTTAACCGAGGAAAACGATGTTTTTAAGCAAGGAAAATAATGTTTTTAAGCAAGGAAAACGATGTTTTTAACCAAGGAAAACGATGTTTTTAAGCAAGGAAAATAATGTTTTTAAGCAAGGAAAACGATGTTTTTAACCGAGGAAAACGATGTTTTTAACCAAGGGAAACAACGTTTTTAAGCAAGGAAAATAATGTTTTTAAGCAAGGGGAACGATGTTTTTAACCGAGGAAAACGATGTTTTTAACCAAGGGAAACAATGTTTTTAAGCAAGGAAAATGATGTTTTTAAGCAAGGAAAACGACGTTTTTAACCAAGGAAAACGGCGTTTTTAACCAAGGAAAACGATGTTTTTAACCGAGGAAAACGATGTTTTTAACCGAGGAAAACGATGTTTTTAACCAAGGAAAACGACGTTTTTAACCAAGGGGAACGATGCTTTCAAGCAGCCCAGGGAGCAGCGGGGCTGTGCACAGCGTTCCCTGCCCAGGCTGCAGCCAGGACAATCCCTCCTGCTTTAGCTCTCCCACTCATCGGGGAGCAAACCCTCCGCGGGGCTCAGCTCCTCCCCTCGCCCAGGTAGAGCTGGCACCGATCACACCTGAGCCACCTGAGCCCCTGGTGGGGCAGCCCGAGCCAGCCCAGCGCCCAGCGCCTGCCCTCCGCGGGCTCATACCCCCCTCTCGTGGCAAGCGCTCGGCTCCCTGACCCCACTCGGGGAAAAAAAGGCTTTTTTCCCAGAGCTGGATCTGCTTTCCCGGAGCTCTTTTTCCAAGAGGCTCTGCTGATGAAGCACCATGAATATTGATGATCCGCAGAGATGTAGAGGGGGAAAAGCAGCTGCGGGGAGAGGCTCTCCCGAGCTCTGCCTGGTGCAGAAACATCTGGGGCAGAGGCTCTTTGAGTTCTACCTGGTGGAGAAACATCTGGGGCAGGGGCTCTCCGAGCTCTGCCTGGTGCAGGAACATCTGGGGCAGGGGCTCTCCAAGCTCTGCCTGGTGCAGAAACATCTGGGGCAGGGGCTCTCCAAGCTCTGCCTGGTGCAGAAACATCTGGGGCAGGGGCTCTCCCGAGTTCTGCCTGGTGCAGGAACATCTGGGGCAGGGGCTCTTTGAGTTCTGCCTGGTGGAGAAACATCTGGGGCAGGGGCTCTCCGGGCTCTGCCTGGTGCAGGAACATCTGGGGCAGGGGCTCTCCGGGCTCTGCCTGGTGCAGGAACATCTGGGGCAGGGGCTCTTTGAGTTCTACCTGGTGCAGGAACATCTGGGGCAGGGGCTCTCCGAGCTCTGCCTGGTGCAGAAACATCTGGGGCAGAGGCTCTCCGGGCTCTACCTGGTGCAGAAACATCTGGGGCAGAGGCTCTTTGAGTTCTACCTGGTACAGAAACATCTGGGGCAGGGGCTCTTTGAGTTCTGCTTGGTGGAGAAACATCTGGGGCAGGGGCTCTTTGAGTTCTGCCTGGTACAGAAACATCTGGGGCAGGGGCTCTTTGAGTTCTGCCTGGTGCAGGAACATCTGGGGCAGGGGGAAAGAGAGGGAACAGGGAGATTTTTGTGGGGGAAAACAGGTTCAGTCACGCTCAGACCACCAGGATCCTCCTGCGTTTAAGCAGGAAAGGGCAGCCCAGCCCTCAAAGGAAAGCTCTGGGAAAGCTGTCACCTCTTCTTAGAAGCCAAAGGTTCCGTGGAGCAGCAGCTGTACAGCCCTGCGTGGATCCACCACGGAATATCCTGAGGGGGAAAGGATCCACAGGGATCAGAGCCCAGCTCCTGGCCCTGCACAGACCCCAGCAACCCCCACCCTGTGCCTGGGAGCGCTGTCCAAAGGCTCCTGGAGCTCTGGCGGGGCTGCCTTGCCATCCTTGGAGATGAAAACGAGCACAGACGGCTCTGGCTGCCCTTCCCTGACCCAGTTCAGGGTGTTTTTTGGGGACACGGACTTGCTGGAGCAAGTCCAGAAGAGGATTAGAGGGATGGAGCACCTCTCCTGCAAGGAAAGGCTGGGAGAGTTGGGATTGCTCAGCCTGGAGAAGCTCTGGGGTGACCTCGTTGTGGCACCTGAAGGGAACGACAAAAAAAAAACCCAAAAAACCATGGAAATGGAGACTGGACAAGGGCCTGGAGTGGCAGGACAGTTTGGGGTGTGGAATCTGTCCCCTGCACTGCTGGGATGGTGAGATAGAGCTCCCACTTCCTCACACACCACCCATCACAGCTCCTTCCCCAAGAACCCCCTCAGCAGGGACACAAATCCAGGCCCTCAATCAAACCAGCACCCCCGCGGATTTTTGAGGAATTCAGTGGGTTTGAGACATTTCCCCTCTGCCAAAGGCTGCTGGGCTGAGCTGGGATTCAGCAGGGGGGAGGGAGCTGGTGCACCCACACACAGAGATGTAATCTCAGGTCAGAATTAAGCCAGCCTAGAGAGCAAGTGCATTAGGCCCTGCTGAGAAGGGATCTGGGGACACAGGGGGAGAAAGGGCTGGGGAGGGACTTTTCCAGCTCAGGAAGGGGAGTGACGGGATCACTCACTGCCCTCCAGGACACAGAGTCCTGCTGGAGCCACTCGCATCCAGGCTGCAGCCAAAACCTCTTTGCTTTCCCTGTATTTCCCACATCCCAGCTCTGCCTGGAGAAAGCTGCTCCTCCGCCCTCCCAGAGCCCCAGCAGAGCTGCCAGAGCCCTGTGAGCAGAGGCAGAGGCAGAGGGGATGGTTGCTTTGTTGATTTTTGCCTTTCCTGGCCCAGCCTGGTGCTCAGCTTGGGCCCCCAGCTGCTCTGATACGCTCCAGCAGTACCTGTCGGTGAGGTCTTGGCTCTGCAGGCAGATCAACTCACATTGTCATGGCTGTGGTAGAAAAAGGGGACTCTCCAAGGCTTCCAGAAAGCAGAGGTTTTATTCAGGGCGTCAGGGGATCCACCAGCCTCAGTCTGGTGCCTCTCAGAGAGACCCCGGACCTTGGGCTGCAGGGTCGTTCAAGGGGTGGGTACAAAGTGTACAAACCGATAAAACAATCCAAACAATACATGCCAGCTAAATTACTTAAACACTAAACAAATCCAAAATAAGTTTGGGAGTGGTCTCAAGGGATTCCTACCAACCAGTTGCCGAAACTCTAGGACCTTGAAGGTAAGAATTCCGTGATGGACAGAGGGAAAAAGTCATACATAAAACAGGGATGGACCAGGGAAAAGATCCAATAGGAAGGAATCTCCAAGCAGAGGCTCAGGTTGTCTTAGAAACTCTTATCAAACTATGATAAGAATACATCCTAGGGCAAGAAGCCCTTTCAAGGTATCTACTATACTAAAATTACAATAAAAAACCCACTATACTATGTTCCTAACTAAAGCTTATAAAACATTTCTTGCCAACCCACAGGGGATGGTTTGTCCTGCGTTCACAGCCTCAAGACCCCACAGGATCTTTGTCAGGGCTGCCAAAGCTGAGCTGGGTCGCTCCCTCCCTCCCTCGTGCCAAAGCGACACCTTCCCATCCCCACAGCAGCAGGAATTTTCCAGGGACAGCACCACCTGCTTCCTGGCCTCTCTTCCCACGGTGATCCGCACGGAACCGTGTCCACAGGAGAGGGGCAGCTGCCTTTTTTGTCACCAGAGGGGCTGAAGTGACAGGTCCTGGCCGAGGATCTGCCCTGCAGTGCTGCTGAATGCAGGTCACTGCACAGGAAAATCCCCTGAGGCACCAGGAGCAGCCTGGAGTGGCACAGCAGCGACACGGGACACAAATTGAACCACCTGGACACGAATCCCTAAGGAAAAGGGGGCACTTCCCCCCTCCACCAGCAGCAAGGTCACAGCCCCAGGAGTGTCCCTCACTCCAGGCAGGGAAGGGCAAACCCTCAAGATCTATTTTGAAGGCAAGGGTGAGTCTTCCAGAACAAAGACAGGAGGGGAAACTGGCCCAGCCTCATCCAGGGAAAAAAAAAACAAAAAAACAAAAAAAACCCAAAAAAGTGGGGATGGTTCTGGTGCTGCAAAGCCTCCTCAGCTGCTGCAGCAGGGGCTGCTCCAAGTTTAGATGACATTGCATCAGTCCTCTCCACCTCTCAGTCAAGAGGAGGAAGGGAAAAGCCATCTACCCTTAGTCTGCAAAAATCCGGTGTCAGGGAGAGCTCTGGATAAAAATAGCACTGAGGTTTTGTTTTATTTTATTTTATTTTTTTTTTTTTCCAGAGCTAAACTAAAATGTGGGGAGGTTTATTTCTTGTGATTCTGCTCAGGTGAGAGCTCACCTGCAGAGCTGCCCCAGCCCTGGGGCCCAGCACAGGGAGGACATGAGGAGGCACCAGGATGGAGGGATAGAGCAGTTCTGCTGTGGGGAAAAGCTGGGAAAATTGGGATTGTCCAGCCTGGAAAAGCTCCAAGGTGACCTTTCCAGCGCCTGAAGGAGCCACAGGGATCGTGGAGAGAGAGTTTGGACAAAGGGATGGAGTGCCAGGACAAAGGGAACAGCTTCCCACTGCAGAGGGCAGGGTTGGATGGGACTTGGGGAAGGAATTCCTCCTTTTAGGGGCTGGGATGGAATTCCCAGAGCAGCTGTGGCTGCCCCTGGATCCCTGGAAGTGCCCAAAGCCAGGCTGGAGCCACCTGGGATGGTGGAAATTGTCCCTGCCTGTGGCACCAAGGCTCCAGCCACCTGTAAGACACCCCAAAAAACACCTGGAAGGATCAGGAATGCAGGGCAGGGACCAAACTTATCCATCAACAACAGGAAAAGTGCCCAAAATAGCGTTTTTTTGGAAGGTTCCAAAGCTACTTGAGAAGCCAGGCCAGATTTGACAAACAGCTCCAGCCAAAAATGGAGAAAATAATTAGAAAAACATTGAAACGTGTCATTTTTAGTCGTTGCTCTTATTTTTATTTTATTTTTTTTTATTATTATTATTAAAACCCGAAACGTTTTGCTTCGGAAACGATGAAACATTTTAGTCCCAGCAGGATCTTGGAGCCTTTGTCCCAGCGAGAGGGGAATGTTGATTCTGTTTTGTCACTGCCTGACCGAGTTAAATGTCAGGAGGAAACCTCAGCGCCGCTTCCTCGGGCAGAAAAAAAAATAAAAATTAAAAACGCACGCGGGGTTTTTATCTGGTGGCACACAGGGCGTCAGAAGAGGCCAGATAAAGGCTTGAAGGCAAGCACCTTTCCTGTCCAGATCCTCAACTCCCCTAATTCCCAGCAGGCTGAGCCACCAGGGATTAGGCAACCTGCACGGAAAGGGGACGGGGTGACCTCAGGTGACAGCAGAGGCCAGAAGAGAAGGTTCCTTTTGGGGAGCCTCCCATGGAGCTGCCCCAAAACAGCCCTGGGAACAGCAGGGTTGAGGGTGATGAAGGCTGAGAGGGACAAAGGCTGGTGAGAGATGCCCCCCCCCCCCAGAGCCAGCAGAATGGAGAACTGGGAACTTCCCCCCTGCTCCCATGCCCAGGGCACTGGGAAAAGCCACATCCTGCCTCATCCATCAGCACGGCAGCCTCTGCCAAGGAATCCGCCTCTCCCAGGGCTGGGGCCTTGGCTTGCCTCTAATTTTAGGGTCTGATGAAAAGGCTTGGGGTCTCCTCCAAGCTTTCCCAACAAAGGGCTGAGGGCCACAGCCAAGAGCCCCGGGATCCCAGAGCGCTCCCAGCACTCCCACGTGAGCCCAGATGTTCCGTGCCTGTTCCATGGCTTTCCTGTGCCTTTCCCTTCTCTGTACCTTTCGCTGCCCTGTGCCTTTCCCTGTTGTGCCTTTCCCTGTTGTGCCTTTCCCTGCCCTGTGCTATTCCCTGTCCTGTGCCCTTCCCTGCCTTGTGCCATTCCCTGCTCTGCCTTTCCCTGCTGTGCCTTTCCCTGCCCTGTGCCTTTCCCTGTTCTGTGCCTTTCCCTTTTGACCCTTTCCCTGTTGTGCCTTTCCCTTCTCTGTGCTATTCCCTGCCCTGTGCCTTTCCCTGTTGTCCCTTTCCCTGTTGTGCCATTCCCTGCTCTGCCTTTCCCTGTTGTCCCTTTCCCAGCCCTGTCCCTTTCCCTGTTTTCCCTTTCCCTGTTGTCCCTTTCCCTGTTGTCCCTTTCCCTGTTGTCCCTTTCCCTGTTTTCCCTTTCCCTGTTGTCCCTTTCCCTGTTGTCCCTTTCCCAGCCCTGTCCCTTTCCCTGTTTTCCCTTTCCCTGTTGACCCTTTCCCTGTTGTCCCTTTCCCTGTTGTGCCATTCCCTGCTCTGTCTTTCCCTGTTGTGCCATTCCCTGCTCTGCCTTTCCCTGTTGTGCCTTTCCCAGCCCTGTCCCTTTCCCTGTTGTCCCTTTCCCTGTTGTCCCTTTCCCTGTTTTCCCTTTCCCTGTTGTCCCTTTCCCTGTTGTCCCTTTCCCTGTTGTCCCTTTCCCTGCCCACACACCACGGGCTGGCCTCCTCACCAGGGGTGATGACCCCAGCTCGGGGCAGGAGCGCTGCCGCTGCCGGTGATCCGATATCCCCAACAGCCCCCGAGCTCCAGCCCGCTGAGAGCTCATCCCAAATCCAGGGGCCTTGCCCAGATAATGACCTTTAGCTCCTCCAAACGCTAAGTCAGCTCTCAAACCAGCCAGGAGGGACTCGCAGCAGGAAGAGCTTTCCAAACTCCGTGACAACAAAGCCTTGGAGTGGCCTTTTCCAAGCTTTGGAGGTGCACACACCCCAAGTCCCAAAGTGTCCCAGCACAGGTTTTCTTGGAGCAGAGAGAGCTTGGTGTGAGGCACAGAGAGCCCGGCGTGTCCAGATGGAGGGGATGGAGCTGCTGATTGCAGCAGGGAGGGAATTGGGAGCTGGGACGTGAAACCAGAGAGGGGAAACGTTTTAAAGCTTTAATCTTGGAAACAGCTTCCTGATAGGAGATTTATGAGCGATGGGAATAGCCTCCTTTGCAGAAGGCTGGAAGCTGTGCTGCTGAAACGAGACCGGATCAAAAAAAAGAAAAAAAAAAAAAAAAAGGGGGAGGCAAAGGCATGAGGGATGGATTTGGTTTGAGCAGAAGACAGGAGCCGGAGGTTCCCTCCCAGCTCCAGCCACCTTCCCACACACCCAACCCCACTGCTGGGACCTTGGCCCCCCTGTGACATTGTCACAACAGCTCAGCACAGCTCCAGACCGGTGTGACCAGCCCCAGCCTCTCTCCCCATGGCAGCTGCTCTTGGGGCTGCTACAGAGCCTCATTTTTTGGTGAATTCCTGGCGTGGTAGCCAGACCCCGGGGCTCGACACATCCGACTTTTGTGTGGGAGCCTGTGGAAGGGGCAGGTTCGTTAATACGTGTTTAACTTGGACCTTGAAGGAGCTGAACTTTTCCTGACTTAGCTCTCCCTGTATCTCTATTCCCGCTTTCCTGTAATCAACCTTTCCCTTTTTCCTGCCTGGGCCTTTCCCAGTGAGTTTGTGGGTATTGGTTTTCTCCGGAGCTGCTTCAGTGCTGCTGGAGGACGTGGGAGTGACAGCTCTGGCCTTCCAAGATCCGTATTCACCCTACATTTTATCCAGCTCCTCTTTCCCCTGGCTCCTCTTCCAACCTCAGCATGACCTGAAGGGGTGAAAAGATGAAGGAGACAAGAGCCAGCACCTCTCTAAACCAAGCAGAGAGTCACGGAATGGTTTGGGTTGGAGAAGAACTCAAAACTCCCCCATTCCCACCCTGGAATGGCCAGAGACATCTTCCACCAGACCAGGTCGCTCCGAGCCCTGTCCAGCCTGGGAAAGGCTTTGTTGGGAAGCTCATCCAAGGCTCAGCCTCGTAAAGCTGCCGAGGCAGAGCCCCGAGCAGGGATTAGATGCTGAGGTCTGACCTCAGCCGGGTGCAGCCAGCCCAAAGCGCTCTGACTTCGGGCTGATTGCCCCACAAAAACAGCAGTGAAATCACTTCACTGATCCCCAGAGACTCGTTTCCTTACTTTCTTCCTTCCTTCCTTCCTTCCCCCGGCCAAGCCGAAGCTTAAAATAGTATTTTGCATTCCTCCCTGGTATTTCACTCCCGAACTAATTAACACCCAATCAGCCCAAAGCTCTTCCCACAGCAGCCTGGCCCCGGGGTGCAACCTGCCCACCCTTGGCAGCAGCAGGAGCACCCACCGGGCTCCCAGCTCCTCCCAAAACCCATTTCTGATGGGAGCATCTGGGAAGGACGGAGCTCAAAACAGGAAAACACCAGAATTCAAGCCCCAGGTGCACTTTTACCTCCACCCCGCCTGCACACACAGCTCTGCCCATAAACAACCTCAGCGCCGTGGGCCAAATCAACACCACCAGCTCTTCCAGAGGTTCCAGCTGCTCCTAAATTAGGACAAAACCCCACGAGTTAAGCTGGCACCCCCACAAGGCAGGGCTGACCCCGTGTCCAGCCTCAGGGATGGTTTTAACCCAGTTAAAAAAGCTCCTTGGACTCAGCGCAGGGCGGGGAACAGGAAAGATGGGAGCCCAGGCCTTGCTTCTCTTGGATTCTGCCCTTTTCTCGCCCTCTCAGCACCCTGGGCCAAGCATGAGGCAAAAAGGAGCTGTGGAGATGACGGAGCTGGAAAGGAAAACGTCATCCAGGAGGGCTCCAAAGACATCACCCAGGAGATATCAGCCCCCTCACTACGGCATCCTTCCTGCTGACACACGGGGGGGATCACGGAGGGGCTGCGGGCCAGGAGAGGGTGTGAAGAGTGGCACAAACACAGGGAAGACGTGGCAGCTACAGGGGAGGGAGGAAAGGTCGAGCACACCACGCTTGACGTTGTTTATTTGGTTGTCAGCCCAAATTTCCACCCACGGACAGCAGGCAAGGGGCAGCTCGAAGGCTGCAGGCAGCTCAGGGCTGGTTCGTCCCTTCAGCAACGTGCAGCCATTTACTGCTTAAAGCGCTAAAATTACCAAAAAAAACATGCCAAGTATCCCGCATCTGGGTAGAGCTCTGTGCTCTCTCTCTCCCCTGATTAACTGTGAGGAGGTGGGAGAGCCAGAAACTCCCCAGACCAGGGAATTGTTGAAGGGAAGGCAAAGTGGCACCGTGTGTGTCTGGCTGACATGATGCTGTTCAGTATTCGGTCATCTCAGGGGTCCTCCCCTGTCCTTCCAGCCATGCCCACCCTCAGGGGCCAGGCCTGAGGCAGCAACTGCCACCCTCTATCATGGGTTTGGATTTTGTCGGAAAGGCCAGGTGTCACACCCAGGTGCCCCCAAAGAGAAGCCTTAAGGAGCTGCCACAAGGGACGACACCTCTCTCCCAGGTACCAGGGCTGCACAAAGGCCTTCTTTCCCTCCCTGACACTCATGAGGGGCTGTGGGCAGCCCCCGAACCGGCCTCGGAGAGCGTAGGACGCCCTCAGAGAACCCGCCGCGCTCTGCCGCGGCTCCCGTCGCTGTGAGGGGGCTGCGCCGCCGCCGGGCCTTTTTATAGCGCCCGCCACGCGCGCGCGCCCGGTCACGTGTCGTGCCCCCCCTCGCCTCGCCGTTGACGTCATCGCCGCGCGCGGCAGCATGGCAGCGGCGGCGGCGCCCGGCGTGGCGCCGGTTCGAGCCCGGTGAGTGCGGGATCGGGGCCTCGGCACTGCCCGGCCCCTCCTGAACCCTCCCCGGGACGTGCCCGACCCCTCTGTAACCCACTGGGAACGGGCTCGGTCCCTTCATAAACTTCTCCGCTATGTGGTCGGTCCGTTCATAGACGCTCCGGTAACATTACCGACCCCCTCTCCATGATGCCCCCAGTTCACTCCATAACCCGCCCGGTCCCGTCATAAACCTCCCGGTACACTCCTGATCTCTCCATATCCCCTTCCCGATCCTGTCCCAATTCCTCCGTGGTCCCCCAGGACACTCCATAATCCTCCCAGGACATTCCCGACCTCTCCGTACCCCCCCAGGCCGTGCCCCCCTCCTGCCCCCGGTGCCCCCCCAAAACACCCCCTCCCCTCCTGAGCCCTTTTTTCCACGGACACCCCCTTTCCCCGCAGGTTCCTCACTTCCAAGGAGCAGTTCCACGCCTACCTGCGGGCAGGGGGTGAGGAGGAGGAGGAAGAGGAAGAGGAAAAGGAGGGGAAGGAGGAAGGGCAGCAGCTCAGCAGCGCCCAGAGCGAACCCCCAGCCAAAAGGCTGAAGGCAGAGGAGCTGGGCCAGGATGGGCAGAGCCGAGGGGAAGCTGGAGAGGAGGAGAAGGAGCGCCCGGAGAGGAAGAGAGCCCGGGGTCAGAACAAGAGCCGGCCCTGCATGAAACCCAACTGCTATGAGCAGAGCAGGCTGTGCCCCTCGGTGACACAGGTGGGAGGCAGGGCCCTGCTCTGGCTGGGTTGGGTGGGATTTTGGGAAGGAATTCCTCCCTGGGAGGGTGGGGAGGGGCTGGGGTGGCTTTCCCAGAGCAGCTGTGGCTGCCCCTGGATCCCTGGCAGTGCCCAAGGCCAGGCTGGGCAGGACTTGCATCACCCTGGGATAGTGGAAGCTGTCCCTACAGGTGGGACTGGGTGGGATTTAAGGTCCTTTCCGTCCCAAACCATCCTGGCATCCTGTGATTTAGAAATGGAGCTGTGGAGCTCACCCCCATTCAGTGCTCAGAGCTGTCCCCCTGCCCCAACCCATCAGGATTATTTTCAATTCCAAGGATTTCAGCATTCTCAGGCTCTGGAGCAGGACATCCAGAGGGTGGGGGAGGCCCTGGCAGAGATTTCCCAGAGCAGCTGTGGCTGCCCCTGGATCCCTGGCAGTGCCCCAGACCCGGCTGGGCAGGGCTTGGAGCAGCCTGGGACTGGTGGGAGGTGTCTCTACAGGTGGGACTGTGTGGCTGTGGGACACAATCAATGAGACACGGACTCGTGATCTAGAAGGCTGATGTTCTGAAAAGGGACTGGTTTATTTTTAGAACTTATTTTTATACTTTTTATAACGTGCCCACCTAAGAGGTGGGATCTTTGGACTCATTGGCCACATCAAGGGTCAACAAGCAAAGTCTCTCCTTAGGAGAGAGAAAAGTGAAAAACAAGAGAATTTACAGAGAGTGACTTTGTTTACTGTTTTAAATCCCTGGGAAAGAACTTAAGAAAAACCCAAACATGGCAAACAGTGACTAGAGGACTGGATGGGATTTATGGTCCTTTCCATCCCGAACCAGTCTGGAATTCCATAAAAACCAGCTGGCAGTGGGTGACGTGGCACGAGCTGAGCGTCACAAGTGAAGCATCACCTTCCCTGAAGCACATCCACCCTCTCCAGCGTGTCCATCCCTCCTCTCCCACAGCACATCCCTGGCAGCAGCATTCCCACCCCTCTCCTGAGTGGGAATCTCAGCTGCTCCATCCCCACCTTCCCTCCTGCTCCTCCTTGTCCCCAGGGCCATGAGTGTGTCCATCCCTCCTCTCCCACACCACATCCCTGGCAGCAGCATTCCCCCTCTCTCCTGAGGGGGAATCTCAGCTGCTCCATCCCCACCTTCCCTCCTGCTCCTCCTTGTCCCCAGGGCCGTGCCGGGCCGTGCCGTTTCGGGCCGCGCTGCCGCTTCCTCCACGACGTCTCCCAGTACCTGGCGGCCAAACCGGCCGACCTGGGCCGGCGCTGCGTCCTCTTCGACACCTTCGGCCGCTGCCCCTACGGCCTCACCTGCCGCTTCGGCCAGGCCCACCTCGGGGACAGCCACCAGAACCTGGTCAACGCCGCGCTGGCCCGGCAGTGGGAAGGGAAGGTGCTGGTGAGGAACGGCCTCTCCAAGGAGCTCCAGCAGCAGCTGCGCAAGAGGAGGTTCGCCTTCCGCAGGGCCGAGGAGTTTCTGCGGGGGCTCCGCACCGGGAAGGGAGGCAAAGCCTCGGGGGGCTCCGCAGAGGGGTCCGACTGCACTGCAGCCCAGGAGGGCCTGGGAGACGGCCCTGTGCTGCAGGAGCAGGGAGAAGATCCCAAAGCAGAGGCCCTGCAGAACTCAGGAGGGGCTGAGGGTGCTCCTCAACCTGAGGCCCTGCAGAACTCTGGAGGGGCTGAAGATTCTCCCAAACCTGAAGCCCTGCAGGACTCAGGAGGGGCTGAGAGTTCTCCCAAACCTGAAGCCCTGCAGAACTCAGGAGGGGCTGAGGGTTCTCCCAAACCTGAGGCCCTGCAGAACTCTGGAGGGGCTGAGGGTTCTCCCAAACCTGAAGCCCTGCAGAACTCTGGAGGGGCTGAGGGTGCTCCCTCCATCCCAACCCTGGGCCCGCTGACAGATGAAGACATCACGAAGCTGAGGCCGTGTGAGAAGAAGAAGGTGAGAGTCCCTCGTGTCCTGATCCCGTGGTGGAGGTTGTGCATGGAAAGATGGAAGAGAAACCCCTTGGAGAGCTTTTAGCTGAGGGAGGCAGGCAGAGCATTTCTTATATTTGGAAGGAATTCTTCCATGTGAGGGTGGGAAGAGGCTGGGATGGAATTCCCACAGCAGCTGTGGCTGCCCCTGGATGCCTGGAAATGTCCAAGGCCGGGCTGGACATTGGGCTTGGAGCACCCTGGGACGGTGGGAGGTGTCCCTGCCCATGGCCGGGGCATGGAAGTAGATGATCCTTAAAATCCTTTCCAAACCAAATCATTCTGTGATTCCATAAAAAAAACCATTGCAGCTCTGCCTAACCTGCTCCTCCTGTTTTCCAGCTGGAAATCCAAGGCAAGCTCTACCTGGCTCCACTGACCACGGTAGGTTGCCGACTCCATCCTTGCGCCCAAGTTCGCTGTGTGGGCACGGCTGGAACAGAGCAGATCTCCTGACAATCCCTGTCCCTGCTGTCCCTGGCAGTGCGGGAACCTCCCTTTCCGACGGATCTGCAAACATTTCGGAGCAGATGTCACCTGTGGGGAGATGGCTGTGTGCACCAACCTGCTCCAGGGCCAGTCCTCCGAGTGGGCTCTGCTCAAACGCCACCACACCGAGGACATCTTTGGGGTGCAGGTGAGTGTTGCCACCCCATAACCCACTTCCCAGGGGAAAAGCTGCCTCTGGAACTGTTTCCCTTTGGCAGCTGGAGGGAGCCTTTCCAGACACCATGACCAAGTGTGCAGAGCTGCTGAACAGGACCATCGAGGTGGATTTTGTTGACATAAACGTCGGGTGTCCCATTGACCTGGTCTACAAGAAGGTGAGAAGTTCTGTGGCGCGTTTTCCTTCCACAAATCCTTTGTCTTCTCCCTCATCCCCCTGCTGCCTGATTGCTCTTTCCAGTCTGATCCAGAGCTCCCAGTTCATTTAAGGGCAGTAGATCTCCATGAGAAGGAGAATAAGCTGCTCAAGGAGCTCAAGGCCATCTCTGCCTGGCAGGATTTGGGAGGGAAAAGCACTCTGGAGTTTTTTTTTTTTGGTTGAATGGTCCTCTCTCTCTCCAAACTTTTGAGATGCTCCAAGCCTTAGCTGGGCAGCTCCAAGGACTCCCCAGCACGTGAGGGAAGCCCTGAGTGTGCCACGTTCTGTCCCTCAGGGAGGAGGCTGTGCTCTGATGACTCGCTCCAACAAGTTCGAGCAGATCGTCCGCGGGATGAACTCGGTGAGTTGGGAGCACCCAGAGCTGAGCTGATGGAGCCCAGTCCAGCCTGGCCTCATCTTTCCCACCTCTGCAGGTGCTGGACGTCCCACTGACAGTGAAGATCCGGACTGGGGTGCAGGAAAAGGTGAACGTGGCTCACAAAATCATCCCCAGGATCCGGGAGTGGGGAGCGTCCATGGTCACGGTACGGGGACGGACGTGTGGGGTTGGTGGCTGGGGAATTCTGCCTGGAGATCAGGTGGGGATGACTTTTCCCTGCCTTTTAGTGTCCTCTGCTAATGAAAGAGGAAAATTCAGGTGCTGAGGGTGTTTTCCAGAGCCTTGGGTCCATGGTCATGGAATCCCAGAATGGTTTGGGAAGGGACCTTACAGCTGATCCCATCCAGCCCCCTGCCATGTGCAGGGACACTTCCCGCTGTCCCAGGGTGCTCCAGGCCACGTCCAACCTGTCCTTGGACACTTCCAGGGGTGGGGTAGCCACAGATTTTTCCTGCAATGCTCTGGAGCAGAAGTCTCCCCCCAGTCAGGAGCAGGGAATGTGGGATCAGCTCTTTGGGTGGGGATTAGTTCCGACCCTTGGCGCGCTTCCTGGAGAGAGCCGCTTCTTGCTCTGGCTCACCCACAGCCCAAACATCACCCCAAAAAAAAGCCTCCAGCCCTTTCAGCTCCGCTCAGCCCACTGTCAGCACCCAGAGGTAAAAATCCCAAGGGATCCCTTACCCAGCTCTGTCAGCACCCGTAGGTCCCAAGGCCAATCCCAAGGCCAATCCCGAGGCCAATCCCAAGGCCAATCCCAAGGCCAATCCCAAGGCCAATCCCAAAGCCGATCCCAAGGCCAATCCCAAGGCCAATCCCAAGGCCAATCCCAAGGCCAATCCCAAAGCCAATCCCAAGGCCAGTCCCAAGGCCAATCCCAAAGCCAGTCCCAAGGCCAATCCCAAAGCCGATCCCAAGGCCAGTCCCAAAGCCAATCCCAAAGCCAATCCCAAGGCCAATCCCAAGACCAGTCCCAAGGCCGATCCCAAAGCCGATCCCAAAGCCAGTCCCAAGGCCAATCCCAAGGCCAATCCCAAGGCCAATCCCAAAGCCAATCCCAAGGCCAGTCCCAAAGCCGATCCCAAAGCCAGTCCCAAGGCCAATCCCAAGGCCAATCCCAAGGCCAATCCCAAAGCCAATCCCAAGGCCAGTCCCAAAGCCGATCCCAAAGCCAGTCCCAAGGCCAATCCCAAAGCCAGTCCCAAGGCCAATCCCAAGGCCAATCCCAAGGCCAATCCCAAAGCCAATCCCAAGGCCAGTCCCAAAGCCGATCCCAAAGCCAATCCCAAAGCCAGTCCCAAGGCCAATCCCAAAGCCAATCCCAAGGCCAATCCCAAGGCCAATCCCAAAGCCGATCCCAAGGCCAATCCCAAAGCCGATCCCAAGGCCGATCCCAAAGCCAATCCCGACGCCGATCCCGAGGTTCCCTTCCCCACCCCGCTGTCCCTGTCCCTCCCTGCCCGTGCAGCCGGGTGTCCCTGGGTCTCTCGGCAGCTGCACGGGCGTTCCCGGGAGCAGAGGTACACCCGGAGCGCAGACTGGGAATACATCGCCGAGTGCGCCCGCCTCGCCAGCCCCATGCCTCTCTTCGGTACGTGGGGCTTCCTCAGTCTCTTGTTTCATCCCAAATCCCTTCAAAAATGGGATTTTGAACACGTTCCCAAGGGTGTTTTGGCACGGGGAAAAGGTTGGAGCATCCCTGGTGCTGCTGGTGTGGTGCCAGAGGGAAGGGGGACACGGATCGCTTGGGTTTTTTAAAGGTGTTCTCTTGCCCCTGTGGCACAAAATCCCTAAACCTTCAGGGAAACGAGCTGGGAGTGAAGGAGAAGAGAGGAGAAGGCTCCTTTTTTTTTTCCTTGTAAGGGAACATCCATCAGAAACATCCCTGGGAATCCAAACCAGGAGCCTCTTTGGACCATCTGGCTCTTGGACGTTGTGTCCATTTTGAATTTTTATCCCATGCCTGGATTAGCTCACTTTGACTTGTCCTCACGGATCACTTTGACCTCTGGCTTCTCCCTCCTTTCCGGGCAGGAAATGGGGATATTTTGTCCTACGAAGATGCAAATCGAGCCATGCAGATGGGAGTTTCTGGAATCATGATTGCAAGGCAAGTGCCTGTGTTTTCCCTTCACTCCTGAGCTCTGGTGGTTCAGGAGGAAAAAAAAAAAAAAAAAAACAAAACAAAAAACCCAAACTAAATAAAGGATTAAAGAAAAAAATCCCTAAACAAACCCAAAACATGGAATTTCCTCTCAGTGAAAGCGCTCTGAAAATGGGTAAAATCAATTTGTATCAGTTGGAACTTCCTGTTGGAATGGAAAAGGAGATTTGAAGCAGAGTTGGCTGGGAAATCCAGGAGCATCAGTGATGGGAATAACAATCCCTAATGTTTGGGGTTTTTTTTGGTTTTTTTTTGGCTGCAGAGGGGCACTCATCAAACCCTGGCTTTTCACGGAAATCAAGGAGCAGAGACACTGGGACATCTCCTCCAGCGAGAGATTTGACATCCTCAAGGACTTCACCAACTACGGCCTCGAGCACTGGGGCTCAGACACTCAGGGAGTGGAGAAAACCAGGAAATTCCTGCTGGAATGGCTCTCCTTCCTCTGCAGGTAGTGCTGCCCAGCCAGGAGGGTCTTTAAACAATAATTCATGAATCCCCAGCGCTCGCTGCTGTTGCATTTCATTTTATTCCAGGTACATTCCAGTTGGATTGTTGGAGCATCTACCTCAGAGAATCAACGAGAGGCCGCCCTATTACCTGGGGAGGGACTACCTGGAGACCCTCATGGCCAGCCAAAACGTGGATGATTGGATCAAAATAAGGTAATGAAGCATCAAATTTTGTTTTAAGTTGCTAAAAAGGGATATGGCAGAGCCCCTGTGGAGTCACAGGGTGGTGTGACAGCTGGGGATTGAACACTGACCCCTCCTTGGGTTTGGTTTTTGTTGTTCTTTCTTCCTTGGAAGTGTCCAAGGTCAGGCTGGACAGGGCTTGGAGCAACCTGGGGTAGTGGGAGGTGTCCCTGCCCATGACAGGGGTGGCACTGTGGAGGAGCTTTGAGGTCTCTGGATTAATTCTGTCATCGATTCTTTCTCCCAGTGAGCTGCTCCTGGGCCCCGTGCCACCCAGCTTCACCTTCCTGCCAAAACACAAAGCCAATTCCTACAGATAGGGCTGGCCAGGCCCTGTCCCACGGCGTCAGGAGGCGTTGGGATGGGCTGTGAGGAGGAGCAGGGCTCCTGGCTGGCAGCTGGAATAAAGCTGATGTTTGTAGAGGCTGGTGAGTCTTTCGCCTTCCTGCCCCACGTCAATCCTGGCAGATAAAACACCCGTGAGGTGAGTGAGGGGATCTTTGCCTCCAGTTCCCAGCCAGAGCTGTCCCACACCGCTGAGAAGGAGGCCTCGGGTCCCACCCTGGGAGTGACAAATCCCAGGACAAAGAGCAGCAACGTCCCCCCAGCCCTTCTGCTGTCCCCTACTAATCGAGTCGTGACACGGAGTTGATATTCAAGCTCCAAAGAGAAGCTTCTCAAAGAATTCTGAAGGCTCTGGAGGGTCTCAGCAGCGTCCCCACGCCGGGGGGACCCCAGTGGCACCAGCAGAGCGGGGAGAGCGGTGGTCCCAGCCCCGCCAGCACTGCTGACACCCATCATCAGCACCTCCACAGGCAACCACAGCTCCCCAGCCACTCTGCTGCCGTAAAACCGAGGTGTCAGGGACAGGGCAGGGCTGGGGCACCGCGGGGGTCCCCCGGACCGTCCCCATCTCGCCATAAGCCCCAGGATGAGGTGCTACCTCAGTAGCTGTCATGGCGGCGTCCTGTGCCTCGGTAGGTGTCATGGCGGCCTCTTGTGCCTCGGTAGCTGTCATGGCGGCGCACTGTGCCTCGGTAGCTGTCATGGCGGTGCAGTCTGCCTCGGTAGCTGTCATGGCGGAGCCAGGAAGCGGAAGACGTTGTTGTCACGTGACAGTCGCCCTGTTCCGCGTGCGGGTGGCGGTAACGCCCGGTGGCGGCGGCGGCGGGGGGAGGGAGGGGGGGGGGGCACGGGGGGAACTGGGGTGAACTGGGCGGAACCGGAGGCACCGGGAACCGGGGTGGTGTCCAGGAAAGGGCGCTGGGGACCGAGCGGGGTAAGTGGAGGGGTACAGAGATAACGGGGGTGAGCGGGGAGCACCGGGCTGGGGGACACCGGGAGCACCGGGGGGCACCGGGGCGGTGGCAGAGGGGTCGAGGAGGGGTTGCGGGGCGCACTGGGGGCACCGGGGGTGATTGGGACACGCAGAGGGGACAACTGGGGTGGGGGGGGGGGGACACAAGGTGCCCAAGTGGGGGCGCCCAGCAGTGACCGGGGGTCCCGGGGCAGGCCCGGGGGGCTCTGCCCGCAGGATGCTCCTGCGCTCCTGGAAATCGCTGTTCACGGGGCGGCTGCTGCTGCTGACCAACACCCTGAGCTGCGGGGGGCTCCTGGCCGCCGGGGATTGCCTGCAGCAGGAATGGCACCGCCGCAAGCACCCCGAGAGCCAGCTCCAGCTGGGACGCACTGGTGAGCGCTGGGATGCGGATCCCATCGCTGCGGGGCGGGGGGAGATGGAGACCCCCTCCCCATCACCCTGCCAGGCTGCTCCAAGCCCTGCCCAGCCTGGCCCTGGGCACTGCCAGGGATCCAGGGGCAGCCACAGCTGCTCTGGGAAATCTCTGCCAGGGCCTCCCCCACCCTCTGCATGTCCTGCTCCAGAGCCTGAGAATGCTGAAATCCTTGGAATTGAAAATAATCCTGATGGGTTGGGGCAGGGGGACACAGCTCTGAGCGCTGAATGGGGGTGAGCTCCACAGCTCCATTTCTAAATCACAGGATGCCAGGATGGTTTGGGACGGAAAGGACCTTAAATCCCACCCAGTCCCACCTGTAGGGACAGCTTCCACTATCCCAGGGTGATGCAAGCCCTGCCCAGCCTGGCCCTGGGCACTGCCAGGGATCCAGGAGCAGCCACAACTGCTCTGGGAAAGCCATCCCAGCCCCTCCCCACCCTCCCAGGGAGGAATTCCTTCCCAAAATCCCACCCAACCCAGCCAGAGCAGGGCCCTGCCTCCCACCTGTGTCACCGAGGGGCACAGCCTGCTCTGCTCATAGCAGTTGGGTTTCATGCAGGGCCGGCTCTTGTTCTGACCCCGGGCTCTCTTCCTCTCCGGGCGCTCCTTCTCCTCCTCTCCAGCTTCCCCTCGGCTCTGCCCATCCTGGCTCAGCTCCTCTGCCTTCAGCCTTTTGGCTGGGGGTTCGCTCTGGGCGCTGCTGAGCTGCTCCCCTTCCTCCTTCCCCTCCTTTTCCTCCTCCTCCTCCTCCTCCTCCTCACCCCCTGCCCGCAGGTAGGCGTGGAACTGCTCCTTGGAGGTGAGGAAGCTGCAGGGAAAGGGGGTGGAAAAAGGGCTCAGGAGGGGAGGGGGTGTTTTGGGGGGACCCCAGGGGCAGGAGGGGCCGTGGGCTGGGGGGGTTCAGCCCCGTGCCGTGGTTTGCAGGGCGGATGTTCGTGGTGGGCTGCAGCCTGGGGCCGCTGATGCATTACTGGTACCACTGGCTGGACTCGGCCTTCCCGGCCCGGGGCGTGCGCTGCCTCCGGACGGTGCTGAAGAAAGTGCTGATTGACCAGCTGGTGGCATCGCCCAGCATGGGAGCCTGGTACTTCATGGGTACGTGGGAGCCTCGGGGGGTCACTGATCCAACCCTCCTGTTCCTGCAGAGAAACCCCAAAATCCCAGCCTGGGAGATCCTGGAGCTCTGGCAGCCTCGGGGCTGTGCCTGATCCCTGGGGGAGTTCAGGGCCCCAGCAGCCTCTGGGGGAAGAACCTTTCCCTGAGCTCCATCCCAGATCCCTGAACCTTTCCCTCATCCCCATCCCAAATCTCCTGAACCTTTCCCTGATCTCCATCCCAAATCCCTGAACTTTTCCCTGAGCTCCATCCCAAATCCCTGATCCTTTCCCTCATCTCCATCCCAGATCCCTGAACCATTCCCTGATCTCCATCCCAAATCCCTGAACCATTCCCTGATCTCCATCCCAAATCCTTGAACCTTTCCCTGATCCCCATCCCAAATCCTTGAACCTTTCCCTGATCTCCCCCCAAATCCCTGAACCTTTCCCTGATCTCCATCCCAAATCCCTGAACCATTCCCTGATCTCCATCCCAGATCCCTGAACCATTCCCTGATCTCCATCCCAAATCCCTGAACCTTTCCCTGATCCCCATCCCAAATCCCTGCCCCAGCCCCAGGCAGGTCAGTGCCTTCCCTTTCGCTTTTCCTTTCCATTTCCCTGCTCTCCCTCCTCCTGGCTGCTGCCGGCGCTGCCCTCCCCGCCCTCCCTGGGAGGGGTTTGGGGCACTTCCCGGCCATTCCCAGCCCTATTCCCGGCCTGGAACCGGCGCTCCCACCCCCACCCACCCCGCCTGTCCCCGCAGCCATCGGCACCCTGGAGGACCAGTCCCTCGAGGAGAGCTGGGACGAGTTCAAGGAGAAATTTTGGGAGCTCTACAAGGTAAAGCCCCTCCCGGGGGGCTCTCCCCATTCCCCTGCCGGGCTCCCTGGGGCAGCAGCAGCAGCACCCAGCCGCTCCCGGCGCCTTTTCCAGGCGGACTGGTGCGTGTGGCCGGCGGCTCAGATCCTCAATTTCCTCTTCGTGCCGCCTGCCTACCGCGTGGTTTATGTCAACGTGGTGACCCTGGGCTGGGACACCTACCTGTCCTACCTCAAACACAGGGTGAGCCGCCCCTCCCCTCCTCTTTCCCAGCCCCCTGGAACCCCCCCCGGGGATGCCCCAGCAGCTCATCCCAATCCCGCTCATCCCCATCCCCGTTCATCCCCATCCCTCTGATTCCCGCCCCGCTCATCCCAATCCCGCTCATCCCATCCCCGCTCGTCCCCATCCCTCTCATCCCAATCCTGCTCATCCCCATCCCCGCCCATCCCAATCCCACTCATCCCCACCCCACTCATCCCATCCCCATCCCGTTTATCCCCACCCCTCTCATCCCAATTCTGCTCATCCCCACCTCCCTCATCCCCATCCCCTCTCATCCCCACCTCCCTCATCCCCATCCCTCTCATCCCAATCCCGCCCATCCTCATCCCCGCCCTGCTCATCCCAATCCCTGCTCATCCCCATCCCGCTCTCCCCATCCCGCCCATCCCAATCCCTGCTCATCCCCATCCCTCTCATCCCCATCCCTCTCATCCCAATCCCATTCATCCCCATCCCTCTCATCCCCACCCCACTCATCCCATCCCCATCCCGTTTATCCCCACCCCTCTCATCCCAATTCTGCTCATCCCCACCTCCCTCATCCCCGCCCCTCTCATCCCAATCCCTGCTCATCCCCATCCCGCTCTCCCCATCCCGCCCATCCCAATCCTGCCCATCCCAATCCCTCTCATCCCCACCCCTCTCATCCCCATCCCTGCTCATCCCCATCCCTCTCATCCCCACCCTGCTCATCCCAATCCCTCTCATCCCCACCTCCCTCATCCCAATCCCTCCCATCCCCATCCCTGCTCATCCCCATCCCTGCTCATCCCAATCCCTCTCATCCCCATCCCTCCCATCCCCGCCCTGCTCATCCCCATCCCGTTCATCCCCATCCCTCTCATCCCAATCCCATTCATCCCCATCCCGCTCATCCCCACCCCACTCATCCCATCCCCATCCCGTTTATCCCCACTCATCCCATCCCAATCCCCGCTCATCCCCATCCCGCTCTCCCCATCCCGCCCATCCCAATCCTGCCCATCCCAATCCCGCTCATCCCCACCCCACTCATCCCATCCCCATCCCATTCATCCCCATCCCGCTCATCCCATCCCAATCCCGCTCATCCCCACCTCCCTCATCCCAATCCCGCCCATCCCAATCCCTCTCATCCCCATCCCCACCCCTCTCTCCCTGCTCTCGCTCTTTTCCAGCCCCGCAGCTCCGGGCAGGAGCCGCCGCAGCAGAACCAGCGCTAGAGAGAGAGAGCGGGGGGCACCGAGAGACCATTCCAGAGGCTCCTCCTGCCCGCACCAAAAGGATTTTCTGGGCATTGTGGATAACCAGGGACAGAGCCACCCCCTGCCCCCCCTGCTGCTGATTAACTCCTCCGCTAATTACAGCCGTTGGGGGGTCGGGGTTGTAACAATCTCTTGTTGCAGGATAAGCTGTAAAGTGATTTCTTCTGGGATTTTGCTGCTGCAGCCCCTGGGAAGGGTCCTGGCTGGATTTGTTCCCTCTCCAGAGCAAACCAGCCCCCCTTGGCTGCTCCTCCAGCACCTTCCAGCTGGCCTGGATCCCCCACTAAATAGATGCCGGGAAGGAATTCTTCCCTCTGAGAGGGAAGTGGAATTCCCAGAGCAGCCACGGCTGCCCCCTGGATCCCTGGGCCGGGTTGGAGCAGCCTGGGGCAGCGGGAGGTGTCCCTGCCCATGGGAAGGGATGGGATTTAAAGTCATTCCAAGCCAAAGCCAACTCTGATTCACACTCCTCCTGCCCCTCTGCTCTGCCTGCAGCTCCTCACTCCTTCCCCTCCTGGTTTGGTTTTTTTGGGGTATTTTTTTTGGTTTTTTGGGGTATTTTTTTTGGCTTTTCGGGGTATTTTTTTTGGTTTTTTGGGGTTTTTTTTTTGGTTTTTCGGGGTATTTTTTTGGTTTTTTGGGGTATTTTTTTGGGTTTTTTGGGTATTTTTTTTTGTTTTTTTGGGGTTTTTTTTGGTTTTTTGGGGTTTTTTTTTTTTGGGTTTTGGGGTATTTTTTTTGGTTTTTCGGGGTATTTTTTGTTTTTTGGGGGTTTTTTTTGGTTTTTTGGGGTATTTTTTTTGGTTTTTTGGGTTTTTTGTTTTGTTTTGTTTTTTGGGGGTTTTTTTTGTTTTTTTGGGTGGTTTTTTTGTTGTTTTTTGGGGTTTTTTGGGGGTTTTTTTTTTCCCCTCTTCCAGCTCAAGGATAAAAATCCCTGCACTCTCCCTCCCTCAGCTGCCTCAGCTCCCATTTTCCCCCTCCTGGCTGCGGGCGGGGGCTGCAGCCACCTGGATCCTCTATAAATAGGGCTGTGATTGCACCCCGGGCTCTGCGGCGCTGGGGAGGCGGAGGGGGGGGGGCGAGGCTTGGAGCCAAATTTTGGCAAGAGTTTGGGCCATCACATCCCTCTGCTCCCAGCCCTGGGCAAGCTGGATGCTCCCTGCATAACCCAAAAAAAGTGAATTTTATTATTATTTTTTTTTTTTTTTATTCCAGTCTCAAATGAAAAGTGCCTGAATGGGATTTTCTTTTTTTTTTTTTTTTTTTTCTCTGATTTTTTTTTTTTTAATTTTATTTTTCTCTTGATTTTTTTTTAAAGCTGTGCCTTCATGTTCTGCCCAGGTCCCTGCTGCCACACACCTTGGGCAGGTTGGGGATTCAACTCCTCCCTCAGCAGCAGCAGGAGCCATTTGGGGGGGATGATAATTTAAAAAAAAAACAAAAATATCAGGTTAATTTTGCTCCTTTCTGGCAACTCAGGGACCCCGAGGAACTTCTGATCAGCATCGGTTTATTTCTTCACAACATTTCTTTTTAATACAGTGATTTTTAGGAAATTGTACTCTTTTTTGACACTTTTGACATTTTGTACAGTACAGTGTAACTCTTCCATAAGTAAACTTCACAAAAAAGAGGAGGGAGGGAGGAGAGAGGAGAGGGGAGGAGATGGAATCACAGTAGGGGAGGGGAGGAAATAGAGGGAAATCTGTAAAATAAAGACACAGCGCTCCAGGAGAAAAAAAAAAAAATTAAAAAATAAAAATAAATTAAGGGCAGCTCTGTCATGGCTACGGGAATATCCACTGATTCACAGTCTCCACAGAAGCACAGAACTACAGGAAAACACGAGATCCCAAATCCCTGGAGCAAACCAGCCCAGGCTCCCCAAGCCCTGCTCGCCCCCCACCCCACCAGCCCAACCCAGCTGGCTCGGCCTCGCTGCTGGGATGGAGGTTAATTTATTTTTATTTGTTTTTTTCCTTTTTTAAAACCTTATTTAAATAATAATAATAATAATAATAATAATAATAATAATAATAATAATAATTTTATTATTTAAAATTATTGTTATTATTGAAATAATAATTTTGTTGTTTAAAATCATTATTTAAATAATAATATTATTTTAAATTATTATTTAAATAATAATAATATTATTTAAATTATTATTATTTAAATAATAACATTATTTAAAATTATTATTATTTAAATAATTATTTAGAATTATTATTTTTTAAATAATAATCATTTTATTTAAAATGATTATTATTTAAATAAGTAACGTTAATAATTTTATTATTTAAAATTATTATTATTATTTAAATATCATTTCTTTAATAATCGGTTGGTTGGGGCTGGTTTTTTCATATGTGGGGTGGGGTTTGTTGTTTTTTTTTTTGATTGTTTGCTTTTTTTTTAAGTGGGGTTGTTTTGGTTTTTTTGTTTGTTGTTTTTTTTTTTTAAAGTGATATTCACAAGCAAGGTTACCACACTGAGAAAGAAGAAAAGAAAAGAAAAAAATAAAATAAATCAGAATATACATATATATATATATAAATATGCACCACCACGGCCACAGCACAGCAGGTCACGCGCACAGCGTCACTTCCTACGCCTATTTACAAAGGAATTTCTGTCTGTACAAGGAGGAAGACGGCGGGAGCATCAATTAGCATCTATTTATACAAATAAACAAGAGTCAGGAAAAGATCCATCCAGCTGGAAAAGGGGGCAGGAGAGCCCCCTCCACCACCACCGCCGGGAGCTCTCGGGGGAAAGGGCTGGGGGGCACACGGGGGGAGTTTGGGGTGGGGTGGGGGGTCCTGTCACAGCACCCACACGCTGGGAAAAGGGGGTCCCAGGGTAGGGGGATCCCCAGGACAGGGGGGTCTGGAGCAAGGGGGGGAGCCCAGGGCAGGGAAATCCCCAGAGCAGGGGGTCCCAGAGGAGGGAAAAGGGCAGGGGGCACCAGGATAGGGGTCCCAGAGGAGGAAAAAAGGGCAGGGGGCATCAGGACAGGGGGTCCCAGAGCAGGAAAAAGGGCAGGGGGCACCAGGACAGGGGTCCCAGAGCAGGAAAAAGGGCAGGGGGCACCAGGACAGGGGTCCCAGAGCAGGAAAAAGGGCAGGGGGCACCAGGACAGGGGTCCCAGAGCAGGAAAAAGGGCAGGGGGCACCAGGACAGGGGGTCCCAGAGGAGGAAAAAGGGCAGGGGGCACCAGGACAGGGGTCCCAGAGGAGGGAAAAGGGCAGGGGGCACCAGAGGAGGAAAAAGGGTGGGGGGCACCAGGACAGGGGGTCCCAGAGGAGGGAAAAGGGCAGGGGGCACCAGAGGAGGAAAAAGGGTGGGGGGCACCAGGACAGGGGGTCCCAGAGGAGGGAAAAGGGCAGGGGGCACCAGAGGAGGAAAAAGGGTGGGGGGCACCAGGACAGGGGGTCCCAGAGGAGGGAAAAGGGCAGGGGGCACCAGAGGAGGAAAAAGGGTGGGGGGCACCAGGACAGGGGGTCCCAGAGGAGGGAAAAGGGCAGGGGGCACCAGGACAGGGGTCCCAGAGCAGGAAAAAGGGCAGGGGGTCCCAGAGGAGGGAAAAGGGCAGGGGGCACCAGGACAGGGGTCCCAGAGCAGGAAAAAGGGCAGGGGGTCCCAGAGGAGGAAAAAGGGCAGGGGGCACCAGGACAGGGGGTCCCAGAGGAGGAAAAAGGGCAGGGGGCACCAGGACAGGGGGTCCCAGAGCAGGAAAAAGGGCAGGGGGCACCAGGACAGGGGGTCCCAGAGCAGGAAAAAGGGCAGGGGGCACCAGGACAGGGGGTCCCAGAGGAGGGAAAACGGCAGGGGGTCCCAGGACAGGGGGTCCCAGAGCAAGGGGTGGTCCTGGATTGGAGGGGGGGTGGTCTCCAGAGCAAGGGGTGCCAGGACAGGGGTGGTGGGCTCACCAAGGGAGATGGGGTTTGGGGTGGGGGGTGATGGTTTCTTGACAGTGATTAAAAGCAGAACGGGGGGTGGAGTTTTCTACCAGCCCAGGCTTAAAAATAAATTAAGGGGAAGGGGAGGGGGGGGGGGGCACAGCCTAATGAATTGGGGAGGGGGCTCCTAGAGGGGCCGCAGCCCTTTCGGAGGTATCAGCAGCAAAAACCCCCGCGGGACCCCCAAGAGGAGGAGCTGGGGGTGGGTGGGTGGGGGAATTTGGGGTGCACTGACCGGTTTGTTTTTTTTTTTTTTGGGGGGGGGGGGGGGGGTGGGGAATTTTGGGGTGGGTGGGGCTGGCCCCTAGCAGGCACAGTCCTGGTGAGGGGGGGCCTGCTGGTCCGTGAGCTGGGGGCCCTGCTTGGCGCCGGTGACGGCGGGGTCGGCCGTGTCCAGCGACTCGGACATCTTCTCGCAGATGATGTCCACCAGCCTCTCGAAGGTCTGCTTGACGTTGATGTTGTCCTTGGCGCTGGCCTCGAAGAATTCGAAGCCTGAGGGGTGGGAAAAAGGGGACAGAGGGACAAGGGACACGTGAAATAAAGGTCAAAGCTCCGGGCCACCTTGCGTCCCACCTCGCTCCTCCTTTCCTTCACTATTTATGGGGTTGGCAACCTGGCTCCCCCCACCCACATCACCCACAAATTTTTTTTCCCTCACTCAAAGACCCCCCCACCCCCAAAATTCTCCTCTCCCCCTGCCCCAGCACCTCTCCCAAGAGTTTCAGCTGTGTGATGACTCCGTGGTTTTTCCGCTGGGTGCCAAGGCACCGCCGGTGTCGGAGCGGAGCGATTACACGGGAGGGAATTAAGCCCTTAATTAAATTAATTGTGGGCTGGCAGCCGTGGCAAGGAGAGGGGGGGGTGTCCCCCCAAAGCCCAACTCACCCAGGTGCTCGGCGAGCTGGCGGCCCTTCTCCGAGGAGACCACGCGCTCGTCCTCCATGTCACACTTGTTCCCCACCAGCAGGACCTGGGCGTTGTCCCAGGAGTAGGTCTTGATCTGGGTGGACCTTGGGGAAGGGAGAGAAGGGATCAGAGGGGTGGGGAGGGGGCGGCTGGGGAGGTTTTGGGGTGCCCAGAAGGCCCTGCTGGCCCTGCTCACCAGTCCTGCACGGCGTTGAAGGACTCCTCGTTGGTGATGTCGTACATGAGGATGAAGCCCATGGCGCCGCGGTAGTAGGCGGTGGTGATGGTGCGGTACCGCTCCTGCCCGGCCGTGTCCTGGGCGGGGACGGGGGACAGCAGAATGTCACCCCCAGGGGTGCAGTGACAACCCTCCAAGCCAGGTGCACGGGGGGCAGATCCACCCCCCCAACCCCGGCATCGCCCTGGTGGGGCAGCTCCAGGCTGACCGTCACCAGAGTGACCATCCTCCCACGGCAACCATCGGCCCACAGTGACCACCACACAACTGACCACCACCCCACAGTGACCACCACCCCACAGTGACCATCCTCCCACAGTGACCATCACCCCACACCCACCATCACCCCACAGTGACCACCACCCCACAGTGACCATCACCCCACAGTGACCATCACCCCACACCCACCATCACCCCACAGTGACCACCACCCCACAGTGACCACCACCCCACAGTGACCATCACCCAACCAACCACCACCCCACAGTGACCATCACCCCACAGTGACCACCACCCCACAGTGACCATCATCCCACAGTGACCATCACCTCCCACACCACCGATCCACCACCCCCCACACCACCACCACCCCTCACTGACCATCACCCCACACCCACCATCACCCCACACCAGCCTTCACCCAACCAACCATCACCCCACAGTGGCCATCTCCTCCCACACCGCCGATCCACCGCCCCTCACTGACCATCGCCCCACAGTGACCACCACCCCCTCACTGACCACCACCCCACACCCACCATCACCCTACAGTGACCACCACCTCACAGTGACCACCACCCCACCAACCATCACCCCACAGTGACCATCTCCACCCACACCACCGATCCACCACCCCCCACTGACCACCACCCCTCACTGACCATCGCCCCACAGCGACCACCACCCCCTCACCAACCACCACCTTCACCACCCCCTCCCACCACCCCAGCCCAGCCCAGGGGCCCGGGGGGTCTCTGCCCTCACCCAGATCTGCAGCTTGATGCGTTTGTCGTTCCGGTAGATGGTCTTGACCTTGAAGTCGATGCCGACGGTGCTGACGAAGGCGGGCGTGAAGGAGTCGTCGGCGTACCGGAACAGGAAGGAGGTCTTCCCCACGCTGCTGTTGCCGATGATCAGGATCTTGAACATGTAATCGAAGTTCTGGTCCGAGGATTCCTTCTGCCCATAGCGGGAGTCGGTAGCCGACGCCATCTGCAAGGTGGGGCAGAGGCCGTGACGGGGCCTCAGCTCCGCTTCCCCAGCACCACCGGCACGGATCGGGAATATTTGGCTCGGGGATGGGCGATGGCTTGGCCACCAATGGGTCACTCAGCACCCAAGGGCTCGGAGTGACCACCTGCTGTCACCCAGAGCAGCGACCCCGCGGCCACGGCCAATGTGGGGCACGAGGCTGCCGGGCTTTGCCACGGCTCCAGAGATTTCCCGTGCCTTCCAGGCTTTGCCGTGGCTCTCTGGAATTGCCGTGGCTCCCCGGGATCCACCAGTGGATCGCCGCAGCCGCCTCTCCCGCATCTTTTCCCCGGTGACAAAATGGCACCGGCGGCGGTGCCCCCGCACGCCACGGCCAGCGCGGGGACACGGAGCCCTGCGGTGTCACACGGAGCCCTGCGGTGTCACACGGAGCCCTGCGGTGTCACCGGGCACCGCGGGGAGGGTGATGCCAGGCAGGGGGGGGGGCACAGAGCTGGGTGCTCGTCCCAGGCTGGAGGGGATGCGGGATGGAGCAGAGGGATGCTGGGCAGGGGGGATGCGGGGTGCTGGGTGCTGATGGGCATTTCGGGGTGCTGATGGACGGGGGGTGGGGGTTGATAGGGGGGCTCATGGCGGGGGTGCAGGGCGCTGCAGGGAGGGGGTGCAAGGTGTTGATGTTTGGGGGGGGGGGTGCAGTGTTGGAAGGACGGGGTTCAGGGCGCTGATGGGTGCCGATTTTGGGGTATGGGGGTGCGGAGTGCTGCGAGGAGGGGGCCAGGGTGCTGATGGGGGGGGGCAGGATGCTGATGGGGGGGGTGGGTCAGGGTGCTGATAAGGAGGGGGTCACCTCCTGCTCCTCCCCGCAGGCCCGACCCCGCTGCACCCACTCGATCTCCGCCGCACCGAGACCCCCCCCAGGCCCTGCGCAGCCCCCCCCGCGCCGCATCCATCATCATCATCATCATCATCCCCCCCCCCCCCGCCTCCCGCCTCCTCCGCTGCAGCCGCCCCTCCCCTCCCGGTACCGGGGGGGGGTCACAGAGGGGGTCTCGGGGGGGGTCCCTGCGGAGGTGTCGCTGTGGGGGGGTCCCGGTGGGGGTCCCGGTGGGGGGGGGGGTCTCACCTCTGCCGCGCTCGCGCCGCCGCCTCCTCCCCGCAGCGACTGCAGCAGATGCGGAGCCCGGGTGACGTCGGCTGGGGCGGGGCTCTCTATGCAAATGAGCCCGCACGTCACGGGCGCGCCCCTGAGGGCGGCGCTGATTGGCTCGGCGGCACGCTCTGATGGACAGCGGGCGGACGAGGGGGGAGGAGACCGCCCCTCCCGGCGCGGTGGTGGGCGCCGCCCCCTCCTCCGGTGAGGCGCAGTGGTGCGGTCCGGCCGCGCTTCGCGGGGTGCGGGATGAACCAACCCCTGCACAGGCGGGGGTGTAGAACGAACCATTCCCGCTCAAAGGGGGGGGACGAGGTTTGACAGCCTCTCTGTCGCGACATGGCGCGCTATCGCGACGCCTTCCCCAGGCCTGCAGTCGCGGACGGCCTGATCTTTCCCGTGACAGGGCGGCTGGCGCTGAGGCGGAGCTGCTGCGCAGGTGGGCGGCCATGTCCTCCCTCGCCCTGAGGCTCCAGCGGGGATTAGGGCCGGCAGCATATGGCGGCCTGAGGGCAGCGGCACCGCCCTGCCCGGGCCTGCCCTGCCCGGGGCTCCGGGAGTCTCCCGAGCCTGCCCTGCCCTGCCCTGCCCTGCCCTGCCCGGGGGGCTCCCTGGCCTCTGTCCCGGTGCAGCTCTTTGCTCCTGCCCAGGCTTATCCCAGACCCACAGCCCCCCGGGGGGAGGCAGCCGGACACGGTGGGCACCGGGTGGGCAGTGGGGATATTGAGCACAGCCCGGACAGTCCGGCCGGGGGCAGGGATGGACACAGCCATGGGGATGGCTCCAGGCTCAGGGATGGATCCAGGCTTAGGGATGGATCCAGAAATAGGGATGGATCCACCCTTAGGGAAGGATCCAGGCTCAGGGATGGACCTGGCTGCTGTGGGCATTTTCCATCACCTTCCCCAGGCCCACAGCCCCACCATCCTCTTCATGCTTCAGCCCCTCACTCAGCCAGAAACGGAGGGAAAAGAGGGTTTTTCCACCAGCTCCTGCCCGGCAGAGTCTGGGCTGGATCTGGATCTGGCGAGTTTGAGAGCACAGAGTCTCAGCCAAGACCCCATCTGGAGAGACGAGGGGACATCCAGCACCCACCAGGGATGGCACGGAGCCACCACCACCACCACCACCCTGCTGCAGGTTTTCCAACCTTGGAAAACACCCAAAAGGCTGGGAAAAGAACCACCAACTCCCGAGGCCAGGGCAGCACAGGGCGGGCAGGAGGGGGTGAGGGCAGTGCCCAGGGGTGGGGACGTGTTTGTGGAGATAAATCACCGTGGGGAGCAATGCGGAAGAGCCCGGGGAATGGGGCTCCGCACCGCCCGCCAAGCCGGCGATTAAATATTTACCTTCAGCGGGTCGTGTTTGCCAGCGATGGATCGGCGTTTCCAGGGAGGAGCTGGCTTTTTTTTTTGTTCCAGCACTGCCCGGTGCCGGGGCCACCAACCGCGCCGCTCCCTGGGGACATTGGGCTGCGGCTCCCGTGACACAAAGAGGCTCTTTACAAGGCTCGTGTTTAGGGGTGGAACAAACCTGGGTTTAATCTCCTGGAAAGGTGAAGGGAGAATCCCAAAGGACCCTGCCCCAGGCAGGACACCGGGAGATGGGGCGGGGGTGTGGTGACAGCACCCGCCGAGGTCGGAAATGTGAAATGCAGACGGCGTTTTGAGTGATGGCAGAGGGCAGAAATGCACTTTCCTTCCCCCCGAAAAAAAAATGCATCTTTCCGTCCCCCAAATTCTCTTTCTTTTTTCCCTTTTTTCTGAAAAAATGCATTTTTCCGTCCCCCAAATTCTCTTTCTTTTTTTCCCTTTTTTTCTGAAAAAATGCATCTTTCCGTCCCCCAAATTCTCTTTCTTTTTCCCTTTTTTCTGAAAAAATGCATCTTTCCGTCCCCCAAATTCTCTTTCTTTTTTTTCCCTTTTTTTCTGAAAAAATGCATCTTTCCGCCCCCTCTCCCCCCTCCAAAAATGTGTGTGAGCCTCGGAGAGGCTCGTCTTAAAAAGTGAGCTACAAAAGGCTTTAAAAAGTGAACCTATCCCCAAATAAATAAACCGCCGAGTGGTGCCCGTGCCGTGCGCTGGTGCCTTTGGGGGGGTGCCTCGTGCCGGGGGTGTCACCAGCGCCCTTTCTTTGCCCACCTCATCCCACCACGGGGCTGCTGTCCTGCCAAGGGGACACCTGGAAAGGGGCTGGAATGCTCTTTCCCTGTGATGTCCCCAGCAGGGCCGGGCTGGGCTCAGAGCTCAGTGTCCCCACGCCCTGTCTGAATGGGACAGGGACCTTGAAGGCCACCAGCGTCCTCGTACCTGTCAGGACCTGCCCAGCTCCCAAACGGGGACACAACCTGGGTGCCCCCAACAGTGGCAGTCCCCCGCTGTCCCAGCCCTGCTCAGGGCAGTGCTCAGGGATGGACCTGGCTGCTGTGGGCATTTTCCGCCACCTTCCCCAGCCCCACGTCCCCCGGCAGCGAGGGGACCCACGGGCCGGTGCCGCTACGTGCCCAGGGACAGGAATGTGACATTGCCCTCCGTGTCCAGGCACAGCCCCTGGCTGCCCTCAGGCGCTGGCACGGAGCACCCGCTGCCACCGTCCTCCGGGAGCATCCCCTCCAGCGCCCGCCGGTTGTCCACGTCCCTGGGGCGGGGGGCAGGCGAGTCCCGGTCCCCGGGGCCGGGGGACAGGCGCTTGGTGTCGGCAGATTCCGAGTCGTCCGTGCCCGGCGTCTTGGAGCCGCTGTTGTCCTCGTCCAAGGGGCTCTCGGCCCCCTCCAGCTCCGTGTCCGACTCACCCTCCTCTTCCTCCTCCTCCTCCTCCAGCGTCAGCTCGAACTGGAATTTGTCGGCGGTGGCCGGGGACACGGCGGGTGCCTCGGGCGGAGGGGAGGGGCTGCGCGGGATCATGCTCTGGTACCATTCCCGGTTGTCCTCCAGCGTGTCCAGCAGCTCCTGGGCGTCGGGGTGCACGAGGTCGGCCCATGTCTCCCACAGCGGGTGGGCGATGAAGTCGATGAATCCCACCTGGGGCGGGGAGGGAGAAGAGCTGAGCCCCCTGCCAGGCCCTGCAGCCCCCCCTGCCCTGTCCCCAAGGCTGCCACCCCCACCTGGGACTTCTCCACGGAGGCGGTGTGCTTGTCACACATGGGGCTGATCTCCATGCCCTTCTCCCGCTCCCGGTCTCCTTGGTGGAAGAACTCCACCATGATGCGGTCGGTCCACTGCCGGTACAGCTCCAGGGGTTTGGTGGGGTTGCTGAGGTCGGCGCAGTGCACCATGTTCTGCAGGACCTGTGGGTGTGGACACCGTGTCCCCTGTCCCCCAGGGCCACCCACACTCTGCCCTCCCACCCGCCAAGTTGGGTTTGGGAAGGTGGTGGCACCAAATGGGACATCCCGGCAGGCCAGAGGCAGGATGGAGACCTGCAGTGCTGGGAAGGATTCCCCAGGTGTGTCCCCACCTGGATCCTGTCGGAGTAGTTGTCCAGCAGCAGCACGCCCAGGCTGGTCACCTTCTTGGTCTCCACCATGGTCTTCAGATCAGCCAGCAGGTTCATGTGCTTGGACATGTCCGTGGCCAACACCTGGGCAGGGGGAGGTGGGAACGGGTCTCAGCCTGACCCCCCAGCCCAGACCCCACCCTGGGGTGGCCCAGCCCCCTCCATACCATGTCGATGACCATTTTACGCAGCGTCTGCCTCTGCTTCCTGCTCAGGTTCTGGAAGATGTCGCAGTTCTCCTCCTGGAGGAGCTTGAAGCCCACGGCCAGGTGGTGATTCTCCAGCACCGAGGCGTCGTTGTACATCAGGGCCAGCTCCGAGTCTGCAAGATGGCACTGGTCACCCCGGGGTGACTCCTGGGGTCCCCCAGTATCCCCCAGGCCCACCCCTGAGCCCCCAGCTCACTGGTATTGATGAGGAACTGGTTGGAGACCCCGGGGTGGTCGACGTCGTGGATGGCGCTGGCGAAGATGGCAGCCATGATCTCCAGGTCGGTGAAGACAGCCTGGGAAAACGGTGGGAAAAGGCATTGGGGACGTGTCCCAGCCCCACCAGACACACCTGGGTGGCCTCAGGTGAGCCAGGAATCACCTCCAGCGCGGGCGTGGAGAGGAGGACGTGCGTGGACTGCGCCACGTCGGCGGCGTGCAGGTTGTTGTGGTAGGCCACGTCGGCGTGGTAGTGGTCCTCCAGCGTCAGCATGTAGGTGATGAAGGTGTTGACGGGGATGCGGAAGGTCTTCATCAGGTCACGCTCCTGCGGGGAGGCAGCAGGGTTGCGTTGCACCGAGTAGGTTTGGGGGGTTTTGGTTAAATGTGTCTGGGTATTTAGAGGTTTGTAGGTCTCTTGCTAGGGTTTGTGCCTGTCGTGATTTGGTTTTTGGGAGTTCTGCTCCCAGGACAGAATTCCTGGGCAAGGTCAGGCTGTTTGTAAACTTGAGATGTTTTTCCACACGCTTTCCCATGGGAGGGACTTGGCGTGATGGTCTCTACAAGTGACCAATGGTTCCAGGGGTCCCACCTCTGAGGTGGGTGCTTTGTAAAAGGTATAAAATAGGTTTGGACCCTAAAATAGGTTTGGACCATAAACCTGACGGCTCCTCCTCAGGAGTCCAACAGCCTTCTGATGAGTCCCCATCTCCTTCATTGTGTCCCACAGCGACATAGATCCACACAAAATGCTGTGCAGCACTGCCTTCCCCAGGAACCCCTGCATGCCCCTCACCTGGCACCACCTGTGCCTCACCTCCCCCTGGGTCAGCCCCCACTGACCCCTCACCTGACACCCCCTGTGCCTCACCTCCCCCTGGGTCAGCCCCCACTGACCCCTCACCTGGCACCACCTGTGCCTCACCTCCCCTGGGTCAGCCCCCACTGACCCCTCACCTGGCACCACCTGTGCCTCACCTGCCCCTGGGTCAGCCCCCACTGACCCCTCACCTCCCCCTGGGTCAGCCCCCACTGACCCCTCACCTCCCCCTGGGTCAGCCCCCACTGACCCCTCACCTGGCACCACCTGTGCCTCACCTTCCCCTGTGTCAGCCCCCATTGACCCCTCACCTGGCACCACCTGTGCCTCACCTCCCCCTGGGTCAGCCCCCACTGACCCCTCACCTGGCACCCCCTCTGCCTCACCTTCCCCTGGATCAGCCCCCACTGACCCTTCACCTCTCCCCTCCCCTTCCCAAAGGACACAAAACCACTCCGAGAGCCACCTGCTCGCTCTCTTTACTCTGGTCAGAACTCCAAGGTGAAGGTTCTGTATTAAACTGTGGGACTGTTCCTGAGGCTAAGAGCTCCTTTTGTCTTTGTCTTCATCCTCTGCCTCGGTTCCCACCCCCGTGGCTCGTCCCCACCCGGGCACAGGGGCAGGGACCTCCCGGCCGGACGCTCACCTGGAAGATGCTGTACATGATGACGGTCAGTGGGCGGTTCCCCGAGTACTCGGCCACTTTGAACACGTCCAGCCCCCACTTGTTGGTGTCCTCCAGCTCCTGGGGACCAGAGGGACAGAGATCCATGGTGGGGGGGCTGGTGCTGGGGGACCCCACGGTCAGGGGGGGGCCATTGAATTTGGTTACAAGTGGTGAGGGATGTAAAACTGACAGGGAGCAAAGGGATTTTCTGCTGGTGATGGTGGCCCTGTGTCCCCAGGGTGGGGAATTTGGCGTATGTGCTTGCTGGGTGCTGCTTGCCTGGCAGCAATCCACTAAATCCTGGCAAAAACTGAGGGAATAAGAGCTGAGGGGATAAGAGCTGCTGTTACATTTTATATCCTGCCTCCCACATTTTCATGCGGGGCAGAACAGTGAGAGGAGCGTCGTTACACGGAGAATAAATCGAATTTTCTGCATTGGGGTAAGAACTGGGTGGATCTTGAAGTTCCCTTTCAACCCAGCCCCGTTCTAGGATCCTGCGCCCACCTTGGCCAGCAGCGCCTCGCGCTCCGTGCGCACCCCGAAGCGGGGGATGCCGGCGGCGGCCAGGCTGGAGCCGTGCTTCAGCTTCCTGACGCCGCTGATCTGGGACATGGGCCGCTTCCTCCGCTCCTTCTCCTTGTCCTTCGCCAGCGCCGAGGGGATCTCCACCTCGTGCTGCTTGTCTGGGGTGACACAGAGGGGTCTGTGAGCAGGGTAGGAGCCCAAAGTTCACTGCCAGCATCGCCTCCCGCCCCTGGGTCATGCTGAGGACGGGCACAGGTCACACTGTGATGATTTGGGGGGCTGCAGCACTTTCTTTACCTCACCCCCATCCACACATCTGCCAGGGGAGCCCTGGACGCTCCTTCAGGCACACAAGGACGGCCCCAACAGCCCCAGTACACACCAGTACGAGCCAGCACTCCCAGTCAGGACAAACACTGTGACACCTCCAAGGCAGCAAATCCCACTGGGACACCTGGGAAAAGCCCCCTGGTCCCCCCGCTCCCATTCCATTCCTCCATAAGAAACAAGTGGGACCCCCCCCCCCGCGTCTGGCAACACCCCTGTGGGCACCCCAGCTCTCTGGGGACACAAAGGCCACCACCCTGCTGCCAGCAGGGAGGTGACGCTGGGGCCGGGGGGTGCTCACCCAGGAAGGTGCTGGAGATGTACTCGGAGACCTGGTTCCCGGAGCGGCTGGTCTCCGACAGGTGCGTCAGTTCCCGGTTCAGCATCCGCTTGAACTGTGGGTGGTCAGCGGGGTCAGCGGTCTGGGGGGCTGGCAGGACATCCCGGGGGGCTCTGGGGTCCCCCTGCCCAGCAGGGTGACGGTGACAGGGGTGCCTTACCTTGTTGGAGGCCATCTCGCTGACCGAGTGCCTGGTCTGCAGCGTCTCCAGCTGGTCCAAGCACCAATCCAGCTCCTCCAGCGTCTCCCGCGAGAGCTTCTGGTGGGCATCTTCTGCTGGGGGCACCCACCAGCTTGGCAAGGGACCGGCCAGCAGCGCTGCCCCCCGGCACGGCCGGGCTGGTGCCACACCAACCCCGGGGGGCTCACCAGCATGGGGAGGGGGCGGGTCACAGCACCCCCCGAGCGGGGCGGCACGGGGGGACACGGGGGGACGCGGGGGTCGGGGTCAGGCATCCCCGGGCTGGTCCCCGTGGCGTGGCCGCCCCGGCACGCGGCGTGCCACGCTGTCCCGTGGGGTGACAGCCAGCCCCGGGGGCAGCCGGGCTCCCGCGGGGCCCCGCTCACCGCCGGGGTTTTATTAATGGAAGGTTTGACGTCAACGGGAGCTTTTCCACCGCCGCGAAGGGCGGCCAGGCGGGAGGAGCTGCCGAAAACCAGACATGGATCCCGAAGGGCAAAGCCGCAGCCCTGCCTTGGCTCGGGGCGGGGGAATGTTGCTGCACCCCCAGGGCACGGCAGGACACCCCCTGGGGACACAGGGACAGCCAGCTGGTCCCAAAATCTCCCCGCCACCGTTTCCCCCCCCCACCCCGGCACTCACCGGAGAGGCTGGCCTTGCTCCCCGAGGGCAGGCTGCTGCTCGATCCTCGCCTGTGGAACGCAGGGGGCTGAGTAGCTGCGACCCCCGCAGGGGTGCGGTGCCCCACCCACCCGCCATGGGTTGGGGTCCCCACTCAGGTGACATCCTCGCCCTCCCAGCCCCTGCTGACTCACTTGATGCCAGCGCGGTCCTGGAGGTGGCTCAGGTTGCTGCGGACGGTGCGGAGGCTGGCCAGGACCTGGGGGGCGAGAGGGGGCTGGGGTCGGGCGGACCCCCCCGGGACACCCACCCCCCCCGGTGGCGGGTGCAGACCGCGTCCCCTCCTGGGCAGGGCACAGCGGTGGCACCTACCTGGGCAAAGGGGGTGACGATCATGTCTTCTCCGTGCCTGCGGGAGCACAGGGAGCGTGAGGCTCGGGGAGGCTCGGGGAGGCTCGGGGAGTGGGGGTCCCAGGGGGATGCGGGCTGGGGGGGCACTCACAGGTCGCTGGCGATGGAGGAGTTGCGGGACATGGCTTTTGGGGACAGGTCGTAGTCGCTGTCGGAGCGGTAGAGGAAGGACTCGCGGCGCTGGCCGTGGGAGAAGGTGCCCTGCAGGACCAGCCCCGCGCCCGGGCTGGCCTGGGGGTCCAGCGCCCCTCGGCCGGGGGGGCCATTCTCCAGGTCAAAGCTGTGAGGGGAGAGGGGACAAGGCTGGCACGGGGACCTCAGCCCAGGGGATGCTGCCGGGTTTGTCGGGCTCTCTGTGCCACCATCTCACTCTGCCCAGCTTGGTGACGCTGTGGTGACACTGGTGCCCGGTCTGGCTCCTCCACCTGCTGCTGAGAACGGGCACAGCTCGGGGCACAGGGACCCTCCCAGCTGGCACGCTGGGGTCTGGGACTTGGGACACTGACAAGCAGAGCCAGGCTGTCCCATGTCACCCAGGTGGGACGGGACCCACTGCCCTGAAGCTCCCAGCTCCAGAGACCCCAGGAAGGGCTGGCTCCTGCCTGTCCCTCCCCCCACCTGTCACCAGCACCACGGCCCCAAGTCCTCCAAAGCCCCAAAGTCTCCACCAGCCCCGTCTCGAGGTGCCGTGTCCCATGGAGGGGACAATATCCCAGCCACGGCACAGAGCCAGGGGACATCGAAGGACAGAAACCGACGCAGAAGCCAAGCCCTGGCCCCTGGGGCCACGCTGGCAGCAGCCCAGGGGCACCCCAACCGGAGTCACCTGTGCATCCAGGGGGGGGACAGGGACGGCGACACTGCCGTGTCCCCAAGCTGGCCGCGGCCGCCTCACCCACCCACCCTGCTGCGCCGCTGGCCGCGGGGTCATGGGAAAGGCTGCAAGCAACGGGGACACAGCGAGGGCCATCCAGCGCCTGTCCCCTCCCGCAGCCGCCACCGCCGTGGGGACGGGGACGAGCCACCCCGGAGAAGCGCAGACGCCACCGGGGCCACCGCCAGCGGGAGGGAGCCCAGCACTCACCCGATGCAAGAGTGCCTCCGGGACGGGCACCGGCTGCCCGGCAGCATCGTCCCGCTCCGGCAGCCCCGCTGGCGGCTGTGGCGCGGCCGTCCCCGGCAGTGGCAGTGCCAGCCGGCACCGCGTCATGCCATCCCCGCAGCCCCCTTGTTTTCCTGCCTCGCCTTCCCATCCCCGATGGTACCGGCGACACAAAGCCGCATTGTCCCTCCGACGGCCCCGCGGGGTGATGCCCGCGCCTGTTCCCGGCGCCGTGCCACCACCCCTGACCCCCGCTGCCACCGCAGGGGACAGCCCCGGGGGACAAGAGCCCCCTGCCACGGGGCTGGTGCCCAATTAACCCCTCTCGTTGCAGCGTTAATGACCTCCGAGCGGTGTCCGTGGTGCGGGGGGGGGGGGCCCGGGGCCGCTATAAATAGCTGCTGTCGCTGCTGAGGAGCGATGTGCTGAGCCCCGAGCAGGTGGGGCCGGCACCCCCAAAACCAACCCCACCGAGCTCCGGGGTGGGGAGGGCAGGCGGGAGCGGCGCCGGGGGGGTTGGTGCCTCGATTTGGAGGGCAAAGCCTCCCTCCGTCGCCACCCCGCCGGGGGTCCCTGCCTGGCCATCGCTGCGCTGAGCGTGTCCGTGCTCAGCGCCGCTGCTCCGGCGGCTCCCCCTGCCCGGCTCAGCGCGTGGGGACACCCGCTGTCCCCTCCTCGTCCCCGAGGACGTGCCACGGCTCTGGCCTCTGGGGAGGCGCTGCCCCCATCCCGGCGGCACAGCCTGGTGCCGCCCCCCGCCCCGCGGGGACCCGCCAGCGTCCCCCCCTCCCTTACCAGAGGGGATGCGCCACGGTGAAGCGCCGCTGCAGGCGGATGCTCTGGTTCATCAGGAGCTTCCTGAAGAAGACGGGGGAATTGCGGGGGGAACCGCGGGGGGACGTGGCCGGAGAAGCCCCCGGCGAGCAGTGCGGGGTGGGCAGCATGGTTCGGCTCAGGGACCCCCGGGCGGGCGGCGAGGCCCCGCTGCCCCCGGTGCGGAGCAGGAAGCGTGCGGCCGTCCCGGCCCCGGCAGCCCCGGGAAACTTTCCATCCCCCTCCCGCCCTGCGCCTGGGAAATTAAACAACTGTCTGGCTCCGGCAGCCGGCGCAGGGAGCGGGTCCCCCCCCGGTGTGCCTGGCGGCCCGGGCACGTGGCCCCTCGCTGGCCCGGTGCCACCGGCCACCCTGCTGTCCCCGAGGTGGCAGCTGCTCCTGAAAGGGCAGGGGTGCTGTGCCCGGAGAGAGGGAAAAATCCCCCGCGAAGCCCCCGGGGACGCAGATGTACGGAGGAGGGGACGTGCCACGGTGCCACCGAGGGACACGGAGCATCCTGGAGGGGCGGTGTGGCTGTGACACGGTGCCACCAAGGGACAGGGGGACGTGGTTGAGCCCAAAGCAGCCTGAATTGGCAGTGTGGTTGTGACACCGAGGGACACAGCTGAGTCTGGAGCACCCTGGACAGGCAGTGTGGTTGTGACACAGTGTCACCGAGGGACACAATTGAGTCTGGAGCATCCTGGACACGCAGTGTGGCTGTGACACGGTGCCACCAAGGGACAGGGGGACGTGGCTGAGCACAAAGCAGCCTGAATTGGCGGTGTGGCTGTGCCATGGTGCCACCGAGGGACACAATTGAGTCTGGAGCATCCTGGATGGGCGGTGTGGCTGTGACACGGTGCCACCGAGGGACACAGCCGAGCTTGGAGCATCCCAGACACATGTGTGGACATGCCACGGTGCCACCGAGGGACCTGTGAGAGCCAAACCCACCCCACACCGTGCCCCAGCCCCTCCCTGGTGCTGTCCCCTCCTGGAGCTGCTCCCCAGCAGCAGGGTGAGGTCCAGCTGGTGACAGTGACACTGTGAGGGACCCACCGGCCTGGCGGTGGGAGCTGGCACCTGCCCAGCCTGATGCAGCAGGACGTGGCTACCTGCTGCTCCTGATGGCCACAGAAACACCCAGCAGCTGGCAGGGAGCCAGGAGGGGACAGCAACAGGGCCCCCCTGCCACAACAACACCAATGGAGACCCCAAACCCCACCAGATGGGGGTCCTGGAGGGGTCACCTTTGCTGTCAAGGGACTGCAAGCACCACCCTGGGGACATCAGGGCAGAGAGGTGCTGGGACACAGGGACATCGGGGGAGAGCCCCCCGTGCTGGCTGGCAGCCAGAGCAGCCCTGGGCAGCAAAGGCTGGGCTGGCCCAGTCCCAGCGCCCAGGACAGCCAGTCCTCACCGGAGTGTCACTGTCCCCACGTGTCTGCGCAGGGCTGGAGGACAAGTGACACCAGAGCCACGTCCCTGGGCCGTGCCAGCTCCTCGCTGTCCCCACCAGCCGGGCTGGGAGAGGCACGGGACAGGGGGAAGGGCCCAAAAATAGCCCAGCAGCAGCACGGCTGGGCCCGAGCCACTGCGGGAGGGACCGAGGTCACCCCTGGGCAGGGCCAGGCCAGGCCGGTGGTGGCTCTGGCTGGGCCGCGGGATGGGGACAAGGAGGGGGTGAGGACAGGGAATGGGGGGTGGGGGAAAGGGGGATGGGGGTGAAGGGACAGCGAGGTGGGGACAGGAGTGCTGAGGGGGGTGACAGGGACAGACGGTGAGCGGAGCGGACATCCCGAGGCCGGAACAGCACGGCCGGTGACAGAGGGGTTTGTCCCCAACCCCACCGGGTGCTCTGCCCCTGTGCCGCTGTCCGGCCGCCGGTGCTGAACCCGGGAGAGTCCCCGCCAGCCCTGTGCCCTGCCCGGTGACCCGTTCCCGGTGCCAGCGGGGCATCACCTCCCCGCTCCCCATCCCGCCCTTACCGGGGGGGCTCGGACTCATCGCCGCTGCTCGGGCCGCTCTCCTCGATGGTGAACACCACCCGGGCAGTCTCGGGCTCGGGGGCGCGGGCCGCCTCCGCCAACCGGCAACCCAGCGGCGGCAGCAGCGGGGTCCCGGAGAAACGGCGGCGCACGGCGCCCACCGCCGCTCCCGGGCCCGGGCCCGACGGGGCGGCCTCGGCGGGATCGCGGCAGCGCTGCCGGGAAACGGAGCAGCGGTGAGGGGCGCGGGGAGCGGCCCCGGGGGTCGCTGCCGATCCCGGTCCGGGGGTCCCGCCCGGGCAGCGCCCCCCGCCGCCCCCGCCGGTACCGAGCGCCGGTAGCGCGCTGGCGCCCTCTGCCGGACACGGTGCGGCGCCGCAGCCGGGGGTACCGGGGAGTTCCCTGGGCGGGGGGGGGAGCGGGGAAAGGCACCGGTGCACCGGGAGCGGCTCCGCCCGCAGCGCACCGAGCCACCGGGAATCCCCCCGTCTTCCTCCTCCTCCTTCTCCCGCCGCCACCGGAGAGGACCCCCCTGACTTCCCCCGGGACCCCGCCGGAAAAACCCCCCCGGAGCCGGCGAGCAATTACGCAGAGGTGAATAATAATTAACCGCCCATTAAGGGGATAATTAACTCTCGCTCAGCGCCGCCAGCCCGGTTATTGCTGCCCGGGGGCCCGGCGCTGGGACGCTCACACCGGGGACACCCCTCGCCCCCCGGGACACCCCTCGCCCCCCCCACCGGTAGCCCCCCGGTGCCGGTCTCACCTCCGCGCCGAGGAAGGGCAGCGCTGTCCGGCTCCGTCTCATCGCCGTCCCTGCGGGGGGAGCTCGGGGAGCCGCGGCCGGGAGGGGCTCGCCGGCGGGGACCCCCCTCCCGCGGCTGGGGACACCCCGGGGACACCCCGGCGCCGGGACACGCCAGCTGCTCCCCGCCGGGATTTACGGCCACCGGGGCTCGGCCGGGCTCAGCCCCTATCTCGGGTTTCGGGCTCCCCCCCCCCGCCCCACTCCCGGTGCTCCCGTGGGCTGGATGGGGACAGGGACGCGGATCTGAGGCCACGGGGAGCGACCCTCAGCGCCCACCAAGCCCCGAACCCACCGGTGCCACGGTAATGATCCACCCCGGACAGCGGCCACCCACCCACCCAGCCAGCGCCCCGGAGAAACCGGGGCACACCGGGGCACACCCGCAGAGCCCCCCAGCACCGAGCCCCCCGCCCTCCCCCCGGGATTTGCCAGCCCTGGGAACAGCCTGGTGCCAAATCCCAGAACTGCCGGTGCCCGGCACGGGGGTCCCCTCCGCCGCCAGCCCCCCCCGCAGCCCCTCACCGGTGCCCGGTCCTCGCGGCGAGCGCGGCCTCGGCCGAGTGCAGCGGAGCAGAAGGAAAGCGCCGTGCGTGCCTGGCCGCTCGCTCCCTCCCATCCCATCCCACCTCGCCGAGGGAGCGGGGGGGGCTGCGCGGCTCCCCCCCAGCCCCGGGCACCAGGGCCGCGCACCCCGCAGCCACCCCCGCCGAACCGGGAACACCCAGCCCGGCCCGGGGGACCCCGAAAGCGGTTGGGGCCTCCCCCGGGAGCAGGGGTTTTCCCCGGGTAGGCTGCAGAGCACATGGCAGACGGGAAACCAGAGCCAGGGCAGCGGATTCTTTATTCAGCAGCGTGGGGAGCCCGGGGGGGGGGGGGGTCAGCTGGGGGTGGGGGGCGTGGAGCCCTCCATCACTTTGCTCTGAGGAAGAAGAGAAAGAGAGCGGGGTGAGTGCCCGCGCCCTGGAGCTGCTGCTCCTCCCAAATCCTCCCCCCTCGCCACCCCCCCCGCCCACGCACCATGGGCACCTCATCCAGGTGCTGGAAGCGGGGGATCCCGCGCCGGGACCACCGCACCAGCAGCACGGCCGCCCCCGCCACCAGCAGGCAGACGGCGAGGGAGATGATGCCGACCAGGCCAGGGCTCAGCTCAGCGGGGTGCTGCTCTGGGGGGGGGGAGACAGGCACCCCGTTATTCCCACTGGCACCCCATTATTCCCTCTGGCACCTCATTATCCCCCCTGGCACCCCATTATCCCCCCTGGCACCCCACTATTCCCCCTGGCACCCCACTATTCCCCCTGGCACTGTTATACTCCCTGGCACTGTTATCCCCTCTGGCACCTCATTATTCCCCCTGGCACCCCGTTATTCCCCCTGGCACCCCGTTATTCCCCTTGGCACCCCGTTATTCCCCCTGGCACTGTTATCCCCCCTGGCACTGTTATCCCCCCTGGCACCCCGTTATTCCCCCATGCACCCCATTATTCCCCCTGGCACCCCACTATTCCCCCTGGCACCCCATTATTTCCCCCACTGAGACCCATGCCCAGCCCTCAAGCCCCACAGGGAAGGAGGTGGGGTCAAGACTGGCCCCAGCCACCCTGAGTGCCACCAGCCCACCCACCCCAGGCCTGGCACCCAGCTCCGGTGTCACCTCCACCCATGGGAGACCCCCCTGGCAGAGACTGGGGGAGGAAAGGGGAGCCCACCACAACCCCCCCCAAAGGAAAAGGGGGCAGCCAGGGGGGGGCTCTGGGCTCACCTTGGGACCTGCACCCCCCAGCCCTCCCGTGAGTGCAGCCCCAAGTGGGGGATTTGGGGGGGCCCATGCCCATAGCCAGGCCCCCCCAGCTGCCCAGTGCCCCCCAGCCCGGCTCCCACCGGCGTTACCAGTGCCTGCCGTGGGTCTGGAGCTGCTGCTGACAGCGCTGGTGGGACCTGGGCTGATGGGGGGCGTGGGGGAGCCGGGGGAAGGAGGCCCAGGGGAGCTGGGGGAAGATGGGGCTGGCGTTGCCGTTGAGTTGGATGGACGCTCTGTGGGTACGGACACACTCGTGTGGGGTGGGGTGGGTGACGTGGTGGGGCTGGATGGAGACGTTGAAGATGTTGTTGATGCCGTGGTACGGGATGAATTTGGTGCTGTGGTGGGGCTGGATGGAGATGCTGAAGATGTTGTTGATGCCAGGGTACTGGATGAATTTGGTGCTGTGGTGGGGCTGGATGGAGATGCTGAAGGTGTTTGTGTTGTGGTGGAGCTGGATGGAGATGCTGGAGGTGTTTGTGCTGTGGTGGAGCTGGATGGAGATGCTGAAGGTGTTGGTGCTGTGGTGGAGCTGGATGAAGACGTTGAAGATGTTGTTGGTGTTGTGATGGGGGTGGATGAAGACGTTGAAGATGTTGTTGGTGTTGTGATGGGGGTGGATGAAGACGTTGAAGATGTTGTTGGTGCTGTGGTGGAGCTGGATGAAGATGCTGAAGATGTTGTTGGTGTTATGGTGGAGCTGGATGAAGATGCTGAAGATGTTGTCGATGCCGAGGTAGTGGATGGAGCTGTATTGACTGTTTCAGAGTCGGATCGATTCACACTGCGAGTCCCCTGGCTGGTGGCTGTGGTTGCAGGGGATGGAGACGGTGGCACGGCTGTCCCTGAGCTGTTCACAGGCACTGTGGGGGTACGACCAGTGCCATGTCCTGGCCGTGGACCTTGGAGGAGAGAGCTGGTCAGCAAGGACATGGCAGGACCCTGGCAGGGCAGCAGCACCTGCCTCACCTCCTGGCCTCACAGGGATCATTCCCCAGGTGCTTTTTATCACACTGAAAAGCGGGATTTAGCCGGGATCAAATCCCACAAATGCAGAACGGGAAGAGCTCCCCAAGCTGTGATGGCACGGGGACAGGCAGAGCAGCCAGGGCAGGGACACGTGCTGACCCAGCCCTGGTGGCACTCAGCGGGCACCCCCAGGGCCGGGCGCGGTGGGGACAGTCCCGCGGCCACGTGGGACGGAGCAGACAGAGCAGGTTTGCCGGGCAGCGCTGGCAGTGCCCCTTATCTGCTCAAATCCTGTTTGCACAAGAGGAGGAGCGAGTCCAGACTGGCCCCAGGGGAACACCGGGCAGAGTTGCCCCGTGGCACAACCGGCAGCCAGCCTGCCCGGGGGTCCCGGGCTGTGCCCACCCAGCTGCCACCCTTTGCCGGGATGGCGTTGAAGGCAGGGCCAAGCTCCCGGTGTGCCAGGATGGGTGAGCCGAGGCCCCTCGGGGTGCAGAGGGGGGGTGTGCGGGGAGCCCAGGCTGGAAACGGGGGGGGGCCCACAGCGGCACGGAATACCGGGGAGCCCTTTGCCCCGGGAGTGCCGAGGCGGTGCCAGGGCACCCGGCCGTGCCAGGACCAGCCGGTTTGGCAGCACCGGCGCCGCGGCGTCTGGGAGGGGCAGGGTGCTCCGGTCCAGCCCGGCACTCCCACGGAGAAGGTGGAGCCCCCCGGTGACCCCAGCCCCGGGAGGGACACGGGACCCCCCCCCAGTGCCCCACCGGGCCGCCAGCGCAGAGCGCAAAGCAACACGTGGTCGCCCCCCCCCGGACTTCCCCGGTGCCCCGGTGCCCCTGGACCCTCCTCCCGATACCCGGAACTGAGCGGGGGGAAGCCACAGACCCACCCGCCGGTGGCACCGGGAAGCAGCCAGCCCCCCGGTTGTGCAGATCCCATTTGCCCCCGGGACCCCGCGGACCCCCCCCCCCCCGCCCCCCGGTGCCCGGTACCTGCGGCAGCGAGCAGGGCAGCGGCGCAGCAGAGCAGGCGGAGCGCGCCCCGGGCCATCCCGCCCGGTGCCGGGGCCGGTGCCGCCGCCTTTATCCGCACCGGGGGAGGCGGGGGCGCCCCCGCCCGCGGCGCCCCCTGTCGGTACCGGGCGGGATGGCCCCGCGGGCACCGGGAGGAGCCCCCCCAAAACTGCCCCCCCACCCCACCCTGTTTCCCCCGCGCTCCGCCCACCCCGTGAGACCCCCCCCGCCCCCGGTACCGGGAGCCCGCCCCGCCGGCAGCAGCCCGCGATCTCCGGGGACACGTGGGGACAACCGGGGATAAGCGGGGACAAAGGGATCAGGCGACGTGGGGACATTGGGATGTGGGGACTTGGGGACAAAGGGATCTGGGAAAGCGGGGAGAGCGGGATACCGGGCCATGGGACCGTGGGAACCCGGGAACAAAGGGAGCTGTGGCCATCGGGACGCAGCGACAACGGGAGCTGGGGACGTGAGGATGCGGGGACTTGGGGACACGGGGACTTGGGGACACTTGAGGCCACGGGGCCGGCCGGACAGGTGGCTGCCCCGTCTGTCTTTGTGCCGGTGCCGCACATCCGGGGCGCAGCACAACCGCGCCGGGACGGCGCTTCCTCCGGCAAACCGCAGCCGGCTGGCACCGCGGGCCCGGGGAGCCACCGGGGCAGGGCTCGGGGTCCCCGGGGGAGCCACCCGGGGCACGGCCCGGGGTCCCCGGGGGAGCCACCCGGGGCACGGCCCGGGGGTCCCCGGGAAGCCACCGGGGGCACGGCCCGGGGTCCCGGGGGAGCCACCCGGGGCACGGCCCGGGGTCCCCGGGGGAGCCACCCGGGGCACGGCCCGGGGTCCCCAGGGAGCCACACGGGGCACGGCCCGGGGGTCCCCGGGAAGCCACCGGGGGCACGGCCCGGGGTCCCCGGGGAGCCACCCGGGGCAGGGCGCCACGCTTTTCCTCCAGCCGGCCCCCCCCGGGAGCTGGAAGGGGCTGGAGCTGCCGTCCCCAGGAACGCTGCGGGGAACACAGGGTGGGTCCCTGGCCGGGATGGGGCCCCGCAGGTGGTGGGGGGGACACACGGAGGAGGAGCCAGCGCGGGGCCGGGAAGGCCGAGGCTGTTGCCTGAAGTCTGGGAGGAGCAGTGGAGGCCCGGCCTCGCTGGGTGCCTCGGGGTGAGCCCCGGAGGCCAGGACAGGGGGGTGTGGGTGAACCCCCCCCCCCCCCAAACACGGGGAGGGTCCCAGGAGTGGCAGTGGGGGGTCTCCTCGCCCACCTCCTCATACATGGGCCCCCCCCCTCTCAGCCCCTAGGGGAGCCCAAATACACCCCAATTCACCCCAAATAACCCCACAACCCCCGCAACATCCCAACCTCTCACTACCCCCCTCCCCACCACATCCTCCACCCTTCCCAGCCCCCCCAAAATAACAACAACCCCACGGACCCCCCCAAACCCCCCCTTCTCCAGCGATGCCCGGAGCCTCTTTCCCAGCCTTGGAGGGGTCTCGCTCCCCTCTCCCCGATCTCCATCGCCCCCAAAAAGTCCCCCAAGGCCGGCCGGTCCCCGCTGGCACCCCGCACCCCAAGATGGCCCCGGCCGCGCCACTTCCTGCCCGCGCCGCCCCTTCCCTTCCCTTCCCTTCCCTTCCCTTCCCTTCCCTCCCCGTCCCTCGGCGGCGCAGCAAACAGCCAGAGGCCAATTCTCCGTGTGGCGGGGTTTTACTGGGACCTGACTGGAATGTGTGGGGCACCGAGGGGCCCCGGGGAAGCGGCCCGAGCCCCTCTTCTTCTCAGTCCGTGCCCGGCCGGGAAAGCTTCTCCCCCCCCCCCGCCCCGGCTTCTCCCTCCCCGCAGCGCCGTGCTCGGTGCCCGGGGCGTGCTCGGTGCTCGGCGTCCGGAGCCGGTCCTGGTCCTCCCCTCAGACCCCCTCAGTCTGTGTCCGGGGAGATGGAGAGGGGGGGCGATCATCGCTCTTATTCCTCCCCTCGGGACCTTTCGGTCGGCGCCCGGGGCGGGCAGGGCGCTCCCCCCCGAGTCGCTGCCCGGGGCAAGGCGGGCGCTTCCCCCGCTCCTCCCAGTCCGTGCCCGGGACCCCTCGGTCCGTGCCCGGAGCAGGGCGGGCACTCCCCCCGCACCCCTCGGTCCGTGCCCGGGGAGGGGTGAGCGCTCCCCCCCGGTTCCCCTCGGTCCGTGTCCGGGACCCCTCGGTCCGTTCCCGGGGCGGGGTGGGCGCTCCCCCCCGGTTCCCCTCGGTCCGTTCCCGGGGCGGGGCGGGCGCTCCCCCCCGGTTCCCCTCGGTCCGTGCCCGGGGCGGGGTGGGCGCTCCCCCCCGGTTCCCCTCGGTCCGTGCCCGGGGCGGGGTGGGCGCTCCCCCCGCGCTTCCCTGGGTCCTTGCCCGGGACCCCTCGGTCCGTGCCCGGGCTCGGGCCCTCCCCGGGGTCAGTACGCCGGCACCTGGTGCTGGTGCTGGGGCAGGAGCTGGCAGCCGCTGTTGACGTGGCTGAGCACCTTCTGCTTGAGCTGGGCGACCTGCTCGCGGAGCAGGCTGGCGGTGGAGGCGAGCTCCGTGTTCTGGCTCTTGAGGCTCTTCACCTTCTCCTCCAGCCGGGAGATCCGCTCCAGCTTCCTCTTGCGGCACTTGGAGGCGGCGATGCGGTTCCTCAGGCGCTTCCGTTCCGCCTTGATGCGCTCCTGCGTGTCCATGTCGATGGGGGACAGCGGCGGGCTCTCGCCGAAGCTCGGCACCTCCGGCACGATCTGCGGCTCGTCCTTTAGCGGCGGCGGGGGCGGCGGCGGCGGCGGCAGCCGCGGCGGCGGCCCCGCGAAGGGGCCGGGGTCGGCGGAGTAGCTGACGGCCGGGTAGGTGCTGAGGTTGGCGTAGACCGGCGGCTCCGGGGCCATCCCGGCGGCGGGCAGCTCGCCCGCGCCGCCGCTTCCTCCCCCGCCGCCGCCGCCCGCGCCGCCGCCGCTCCCCGCCGCGCCGCCGCCCAGCTGGTTCTGCTTGTGCAAGTCCTCCAGCGCCTTCACGAAACCCTCGGCGAACTCCTGCTCCTCGGAGGCGGCCGCTTTAGGGTAAAGGAACTGGCCGCTGGTGGGGGTGGTGGTGACCAGCCCGTTGGACTGGATGATGAGCCGCTCCAGCTCCGGGGACGCCAGCTTCAGCAGCCCCAAATCGGGCGAGCCCATGAGCCCCGCTGCATCGCCGCTGGCCGCGCCGGGGGCTTTCAGCGCCGCCGCCACCTGTTCCGGTAAGGCCATCCCGAGCGCGTCCTTCTTCATCATGCTGCCGCCGGGGAAAGGCAGGAGGAGGCCGCTGCTGCCGGAGGACGGGGCGAAGCCGCTGCCGAGGCCGCTCAACACATCATCATGGTAGAAGGGTGTTTCCATCCTCCTCCCCCGCCCGGCTGCGGGGGAAACGGCGCCGGGGCGGGGGGAGGACCGGGGCGAGCGCGGGGCGGGGAGGGCGGGGGGAGGCGCCCGGTGCGCACCGGCCGCGGCCCCGCTCCTGCGCGCGCGCACACGCGTCTGCCGCGGCCGCGCGTCCCGCGCCCCGTTAAATAGGCGGCGCCGTCGCGGTGACCTCACCGCGTCGAACCCCCATTGGCTGCAGATGACGTCCTCGCCCGCCCTCGTTTGCATACGGGGCGGAACCTCCGCCCCGCGGAGGCGGTGCCCCGCCCCGTCCCGGCCACGCCCCGTCCCCGTCGCCGCGGCGACCGGCGGGTAAACGGGACAACAGCGCGCGGGGCCCTGGGATGACGTCAGCGCGGGGGAAGGGGCGGTCATGTGGCCCCGCGGCGCGCGCCCCGCCGGGGCTGATGGGCACAAAGGGAGGGGCGGGAACCGGGCACGGGAACGGCACCGGGGACCGGGCATAGGGCACCGGGAACCGGGCACGGGGCACCGAGATAGGGCACCGGGGACCGGGCACAGGGCACCGGGAACCGGGCACCGGGGACCGGGCATAGGGCACAGGGCACCGGGAACCGGGAACGGCACCGGGGACCGGGCACAGGGCACCGGGAACCGAGATAGGGCACCGGGAACCGAGATAGGGCACGGGAACAGGCCACAGGGAATCAGGAACCGGGCACGGGAATGGCACCGGGCACCGTGCACAGGGCACCGGGAACTGGCCACTGGGAATCAGGAAACGGGAACGGCACCGGGAACCGGCCATAGGGCACCGGGAACTGGGCACAAGAACCGGGAACTGGCTACTGGGAATCGGGACTGGGAACCGGGCACAGGGGCACAGGAACCGGCACCGGGCACTGGCACCAAACTGTCCCTGGCATGGGCACCGGCCACCAGCACCGGTACCGGCGTGGCCGCTGGGCACCGACTCAGGCACTGGTACCGGGCCCTGGCACCGAGCCGGATCCCGGCTGTAAAAAGGGCGCGACAAAGAAATAAATAAACAAACACACCGGGCCCGGCACCGGCACCGGGCACAGCCCGGCCACCCCCGGTGTGGGACAGACCGGGACAAGCCACGGGCTCCACCCGCAGTGCCCGGGCAGAGCCGGGTTTGTGCGGCCCGTACCCCGCTGGGGACAGAGCCCCCGTCCCTGCGTGTCCCCCCCTTGTCACCGCCGTGTCCCGGTGGCACCGGGGTTTCCCCGGTGAACGGGGCTGCCCCGGGGAGGTGGCGGGGCGGGGGAGGGTAACACCAGCACCGGGCCGGTCACTCCGGGCAGAGGCAGAGCACGATGAGCCCGGTGCAGGCGGCACCGGGGAAGGAGTTAACGGCGGTGGCGGTGGCGGACGTCACGGCCGGCCAAGCCCGCGGGCGGCTGAGGGGGCGGATCGGCGTCAGCGCTTGACGTCACCGGCGCGGGGGGAGCCAGCCCCGGTGGCCGACGATCCCCCCCCAGCACCGGGCAGGATGCGGCCCCCGCGCCGCCGAGACCCCGGGTACACGCGGGGCCCCGGCCGGCGGGGCGGGTGACGCTGAGCCGGCGCTAATTGCGGCCAGATGCTTTCCCGGCCGGCGCTAATGAGAGCGATAAATCAGCGGTGTCAGCACCGGGGGCCTTGGGGGGGGACTCGGGGGATCCCCCCGCTGCCCCGCGCCTCCGGTTCTCCCGGAGCTCCCGGGCCGGTGTGTCCGTCCTGCCCACAGCCGGCGGGGACGGCGTGGCACGGCACGGGGTGTGGGGACAGCATGGCACGGCCCTGGCGTCGGGGGACACGAGTGACAGCCAGGACAAGGCTGGGGCAGCGTAGTGCTGGCACTGGGGAAACTGAGGCACGAGGGGAACGACCGGGATCCACCCCCACCCCCACCCCCCCCCCCCCACAGCACCCAACAGCTGCTGTTCGTTAAATCCCAAAGAAACGCAAAGTTTGTTAAATCTCAGCTCAAGCAGAGCCGACCCAGCTCCGTGTCCCCTGCTGTCGCCGGTGTGGTGACCCAGCGCCGGTGTCCCGGGGGCTCAGCAGCTCCCAGGGGAAGGCTCCGTTCCGCCTCCCCGCTCCAAACCCCTCATTACGGGCGCGGCCGGACCGGCAGGTTCAGACTTTCCATCCCGACCAAACCCGGCCGGCGAGCGACAGGGACCGGGGCGGGAGGTAAAAAAAAAAAAAAAACCAAAAAACCTCCCGTTCCCCCCTGCCCCGAGCCCTCTGGGGGGACCGGGGACACACACACACACCCACACCTTGGGCACGGCCACCTGCGCCCCGCGGGCACCGGGGGTCCCCGCAGGTGCTCGCCCAGCGGAACCGGCAGAACCAGCTTTGGCTGGCGGGGCGGCTTCCAGCGCTTCCACGGAGGATCCAGCCGGGCCCGGGGCCTCCCGGGAGGAGCGGCTGGCCGCTGGCCGGGGACACGAGCCATCAGCTCCGGCCGGGGACAACCCCGCCCAAGGGTCGCAGCATCCCCGGGGGGGGCTCGTCCTGCTGGGTGTCCCCCCCCGCAGCTGCTCCCAGCCTGTCACCGCTGCTGTGTCCCCAAAAGCAAGAACCCAATGCCCGCAGCGAGCTTCATTTTCCTAATGAGCGTTTAATGAGGGGCGTGAATCAGCGGCCCCTTCCGCCGGGGCAGAGCCGGGGGGAGGTGGCCGTGCGGGGAGTTGGTGGCAGTGCCACTGTCCCCACGGCGGGGTGGTGGCTTCAAGCTGCTGTTCCACTGAGTGACAGTGCCCTGTCACCTGCCAGCAGGGCTGGATTCACCCTGGATAAGGGTTTGGGATGAGCCGGACGGCGGGGAGCCTCCAGCAAGGCCACCAGAGCATCCTCACGGCTCCTCCCGACAGTGCCACCAGCTCGGTGACACCAGAGGTGCCCGATCCTGCTCCTTGGACGCTGAGAACACGGGCTGGACACCACAAGGATGTACCCCCCAACATTCCCTGGAAAAGGGAACCAGCAGGGTTTGCACCCCGGGGTTTGCACCCTGGGCAGGGGGAAGCTGCCCTCTTAGTCATTGCCACAGGCAGGGAGAGAGGAACCGAGCCGGGAAAACAAGAAGTCACAGCTGCCACCAGCTCCCTGTCCCCAAACCTGCCCTGTCCCCGAGGAACCACCCCACCCCGGGGCCTCCGACAATCAAAAACAAGAATTCGAAAAAAAAAAAAAAAAAAAAAAGAAAAAAGAAAAAGAGAGAAAGAAAACAGATTTAAAAAGGAAAAAGGAGGTGGAGGAGGGTTTGACGTGTATTTTTAGTTGCTTAGCACAGCCCTGAAATATTTCGGCAGCCACTCCCTCCGCGTCGCTGGTGTGTAACTATTCCTGTGCTGCCTCCTCGGCCAGGCTCAGAAGTTCTGAGTCACCGCGGGGCGCTCAGAGCAGAGACACAAACCCGCGCCTGGCCGGGGCTGCCACCAAAACCAAAATATCCCGGGAAGGGTTTTCCAGGGTGGCCTTTGCTGGGTCTTTCCGTGCAGGACGCGTCGGCTCTGCCAGGCTCTGCACCCACCCACGCCGCCAGCCACGCTCAGACCTTTTTTTTCTTTTTTTTTTTTCTTTTTTTTTTCCTTTTTTTTTTTTTTTTTTTTTCTTTTATCTTGCCCCTCCCTGTTTTTAATTTTTTTTTTTTTAAACCTCCCTGCGCTGCCACGGAGCAGTGACAGCCCTAGACACACAATTTTTTTTTTTTTTTTTTTTTTTTTTTTTTTGGGAGGTGGGGAGGACAGAAAAGCCCAAAGTGACAGCTGAGTGCCCTTCCACGGTGCCATCTGCCACCCAGCTGCCCTTTTGTGGGGAGGGAAGTGGGACAAAAATATTCCTGCAGAGGTGGAAAATGGAGTTGGGGGGGGGAAGAAGCAGGCAGGGAAGGCTGCTGAAGCCCGCGGTGTGTAATTAAACAAACGCAGAACTTAACGAGCTCCATCACCTGACCCCCAGAGCCTGGCCAGGAGATAAGGAGCACTCAGAGGACTCTACCCTCGAGCTGGAGCCAAAGGTCCCATTGTGTTGCAGTCGCAGGATTTTTTTTTTTTTTTTTCTTTTTCCTCCTGCCAGCAAAGACCTGAAATCCCAGCAGGGCTGGAGCTGATTTCCCTTCCCAGCAGGGAAAGCCAGAGCACAGGGAGCCTCCGTGGCTGGAGGGGATCCCAAGGGAGGGGGGAGCAGGTCGGGAAGGGAAAGTGTCTGACACAGCCTGGGCTTTGTTAGAAATGCCAGGGGAGTTTTCCAGGAGGGAGGACACATCATCCCATCCATCCATCCATCATCCATCCATCCATCCATCCATCCCTCCATCCATCCCTCCATCCATCCCTCCATCCATCCATCCCTCCATCCATCCATCATCCATCCATCCATCCATCCATCCATCCCTCCATCCCTCCATCCCTCCATCCATCCACCCATCCATCATCCATCCGTCATCCATCCATCCCTGTCCATCCATCCATCCCTGTCCATCCATCCCTCCATCCATCCCTGTCCATCCATCCATCCCTGTCCATCCATCCCTCCATCCATCCCTGTCCATCCATCCATCCCTGTCCATCCATCCATCCATCCCTGTCCATCCATCCATCCCTGTCCATCCATCCATCCCTGTCCATCCCTCCATCCATCCATCATCCACCCATCCCTCCATCCATCCCTCCATCCATCCCTGTCCATCCATCCCTCCATCCATCCCTCCATCCCTCCATCCCTCCATCCATCCCTCCATCCCCCCATCCATCCATCCATCCATCCATCCCTCCATCCCTCCATCCATCCCTCCATCCACCCATCCCTCCATCCCTCCATCCATCCCTCCATCCCTCCATCCATCCATCCCTCCATCCCTCCATCCATCCCTCCATCCCTCCATCCACCCATCCATCCCTCCATCCACCCATCCCTCCATCCCTCCACCCATCCCTCCATCCCTCCATCCATCCCTCCATCCCTCCATCCCTCCATCCATCCATCCATCCATCCATCCACCCATCCATCCCTCCATCCAACCCTCCACCCATCCATCCATCCCTCCATCCCTCCATCCCTCCATCCCTCCATCCATCCCTCCATCCATCCATCCATCCACCCATCCCTGTCCATCCCTCCCTCCCCTGGCCTTGGCTCCCTGGGATGAGCAGGGAGTGCTGCTCAGAGCACACACACGTGTGGCCGATGGGCTGGACACGGAGCACTGAGGGATTTATCCCCGATCCCAGGGCTCAGGGAAGGGCTCAGGGTCGGGCAGGGCCCAGCAGCATCACAGAGGGAGGAGGCTGGAGGAGGCTGGAGGTTTTATTCTCACTCACCACTGCGCCCACTGCTCTACAAACATTAAAAAAATAAAGTCTATAAAAGCAGGTTCTTGGCTCCTCTCCGGTACAGCGGCGAGGGCAGAGGCTCCAGTGTGAGAACCAGTTGTACAAACCCCCCCAAAAACCTGCCCAGAACAAGTCACAATATCAAATTTTCCCTCCCAAAATTCAGCTCTTTCATCCATCCAGGGCACACCCAGAGCTGTTTCTTCCCCCCCCTCCGTGCCCTGGTGCTGGAGCTCAGCTGGGATCAGCCAGGATATTCTGGATTTTTGCTCATGGGATGGAAGACTGGAGCAACCTGACCTGGGAATTCCCAGCAGGTTTTTGTTTTGTTTTGTTTTTTCTGAACCTACACAGGCTGGCCTGTGTCCCCAAGGGAAGATAATTGGTGGCTGGGGAAGGAAGTGACAGGTACAGCCAAGTGAGGTCAATCACCAGGTGCTGGAAGAAAATTAGGTTGAGAAATATCGTCAGGAGTTCAGGACTCGGTGTCACAGCAGAAGGGAGAGAGTTTTCAAAGCAAGGAAGGGTGGAGGGGAGGGGGGGAAATAAATCCATGTAAATCAACTCAAGTTGCTTTTCAAAATTAAAAAAAAAAAAAAAAAATTAGAATTAAAATTCCCCCCATGAGGAATAAGGGGCGCACCAGCCTCATGCCAAAAAAAAAAAAAATACACAACGCAGAAAAAAAAAAAAAACAAAAAACCCAAGCCTGTTCCTTTGAAGGAAATTTCTAATCTGAAGTCAAATTAACAATGAACTAATTGGGAAACGCTCGTTTGTCACTTGGGAACAAGCCTTGAAGGGCAATGTTCATCCCTCCTTTAAGCCACTGGAGAAACAGACCTGACCAGCCAGGAGAAGAAAAGCAATAGTCTAAAAGTGCTTTGTTGTTTTTTTTTTTTAAAAAAAAAAACAAACCCTCAAACCTTTAGGACTATTCGTATACAGACACAACATCCTCAAGCTGAGTGTTTTTTAAACCAAAACACATCTGTTACAAACAAAACGAGTTTCCCCAGTTTTCAAGTATTTATAAAAAAAAAAAAAAAAAAAAAAAGAAAAAAAAGAAAAGAATCCAAGCAATCCAGAAAGCGTTTGCCTTATTAAAAAAAAAAAAAAAAAAAAAAAAACCAAGAAAGAAAAAAATCCAAGCAATCCAGAAAGCGTTTGCCTTATTAAAAAAAAGAAAAAAAAACCAAAACCAAAAAACAAGAAAGAAAAGAATCCAAGCAATCCAGAAAGCATTTGCCTTCGTCCTGGTACCTCTGAATGGGAAAATATTTTAAATTAAACCTGGCGAGCCTGAAAAATTCCCTGTCAGGAGAAGGCAGAACCTCGGTCCTTAATTGTGAACATAATTTAAAAAAAAAAAAAAAAAAAATTTCCAATGATTTACCAACTACAAGGAGGTGAGAACTCCACCAGATTAAAGAGTGATGGGCTTCCAAAGGAACATGATTTGGGCTCTGATCCTGATGGGAGAGCGGGAAAGGGTGAACGTTTTTTTTGGGGGTTTTTTGTTTTTTTTTCTTTTTTTTTGGACACGTGGCAACCCCTGAGGTGACAAAAACCCCAACCTTGTCCCCCTGGCCCAGGTGCAGAAGGTCTCACTGCTTGGCCGATTGCCTGCCTGGCTTTTTTTCCTGCTGGCCTCTTCCACTGCCTGGAATTCCTCGGCCCCGGCCACCGAACACACCTGTGGGGCAGAAAGGAAAAAGAGGGAACAGCATCCCTGTAAGCTCAGAGCTTCACTTATCCCACTTTTTTACCCCAAAAAACCCTGCTGATTTTTGGGTCTCAGGAGCAGAAATGTGATTTTTTGACTTCTCCTTTTCCAGTCTCAGGCTTTATTTAGGAGGTGTGCACAAACTCAGCCTCTGCTCCTCCTCTCAGCAGGATGCCAGGCTGGTGATTAATGTTAAATCTCGTGGCAAAACTGAGGTTTCTTCCCCAAAAAAATGACCAGGGAAGCAACAGATTTAAAAATCAAGGTGGGTAAGGTGTCCCCTGAGAGCTGGGAGGGCAAGGCAAAAATTGGAGAGAGCAGTGCTTGGGCTCTGGAGAGGGCATAGGATTTGGATTTGGGAGGTTGCAGTGAGGTGAGCATCCTCACAGCCCCAAAACCACAGGAGCCCAGCCCTCGGATTCATCCCCCAAATTCCAGGTTTTACCCCAAAAACCCTGCTGATTTTTGGGTCTCGGGAGCAGAAATGTGACTTTTTGACTTCTCCTTTTCCAGTCTCAGGCTTTATTTAGGAGGTGTGCACAAACTCATCCCATCCTCCTCCTCCTCTCAGCAGGATCCCCCTGGTGTGCCAGGCTGGTGATTAATGTTAAATCTCGTGGCAAAACTGAGGTTTCTTCCCAAAAAAAAGGGACCAGGGAAGCAACAGATTTAAAAATCGAGGTGAGAGCTGGGAGGGCAAGGCAAAAATTGGAGAGAGCAGTGCTTGGGCTCTGGAGAGGGCACAGGATTTGGATTTGGGAGGTTGCAGTGAGGTGAGCATCCTCAGCCCCAAAATCACAGGAGCCCAGCCCTCGGATTCATCCCCCAAATTCCATGAATTTAAAGGGATGTGGCTCCACCCTGCTGCACAAAAGGCAGAATCCAAGCAGCGGGCACAAGAGCTTCTGGAGAGGAAGGAGACGTGCCCAAAGCAAAGAGGCAAAAAAATATAAAAATTAAATTTATAATTTAAAAATATGTATATTTATATATTTAATATATAATTATATAATATATATTATATAAATATAAATATATATGTAATATAATTAATATATTTAATTAATATATTTAAAAATATAATTTAAAAAATATCAAATATAAATTTAAATAAAAATATATAAAATTATTCCCCAACTCTGCAGTGGCTTGGGATTTGCTCCTCCCGGAGCAAAAGTTTGGGGATTTCTGAGTTTGGCAAGGAAGAAGTCAAAGGAGGAGGATTTACCAGTGTCAGAAACAATAATCCTTTCAACTGTGAGCACAATTACAGCTTTCCCTCCTGCCCGTTGGCCTCCCAACAAAATTGTCCTGCTTTTATTTCTTTTTTATTTTTTTTTTTTTTTTTCTCTCTCCTTTTCCCTCCTCCCCTTGGTAATGAGAGCCAAACCTTTGAGCTAATTAGCAAATGCCAAAGAAGCTTCCCCTTGAAAATATTCCATCAGCAAATGGAGGCTGGAAACACGGAAAAGAGCAGGAGCTCCACCTCGGAGCTCAGCCCTGCTCCTCTCTCAGGAGGTGGGCACTGCCATGGCAGGGAGAAAAAAGAACCAAAAAACCAAAAAAAACCACGCAAAAAACCCCAAAAACAAAACAAAACAAAAACACCAAAACAAACAAACAAACAAAAAACAAAAAACAAAAAAAACCACCCCAAAATATCAAAAAAACCTCCAAAAAACCAAAAACAAACAAAAAAAACCCAACCCGACAAAAAAAACCCACAGAAAAAAAAAATTTAAAACAACCCAAAAAACCCCCCCAAAAAACCAACAAAAAACCAAAAGCAAAAGAAACAAACAAAAAAAACCAAAAAACAAAAAAACCCACCCCAAAATATATATTAAAAAAACCAAAAAAACCCACAAAAAACCCCACAGAAAAAAAATTTAAAAAAAAAACAAAAAAAACCAACAAAAAACCAAAACCAAAAGAAACAAACAAAAAAAACCCAAAAACAAAAAAACACCCTAAAATATATATATATAAAAAACAAACCAAAACAAAAAAAAAAACCAAAAAAACCCACCAAAAAACCCCACAGAAAAAAAAATTAAAAAAAAACCCCAAAAAAACCCAAAAAAACCAAAACCAAAAGAAACACACAAAAAAAGCAAAAACAAAAAAACCCACCCCAAAATATATATAAAAAAAAAAAAAAACCAAAAAAAAACCCCACAAAAAAACCCACAGAAAAAAAATTTAAAAAAAAAACCCCAAAAAAACCCCCAAAAAACAACAAATAAACCAAAACCAAAAGAAACACACAAAAAAACCCCAAAAACAAAAACAAAAAACCACCCCAAAATATATAAAAAAAACCAAAAAAACCCACAAAAAACCCCACAGAAAAAAAAATTTAAAAAAAACCAAAAAAAACCAACAAAAAACCAAAACCAAAAGAAACACACAAAAAAAACCAAAAACAAAAAAACCACCCTAAAATATATATATATATTAAAAAAAACCAAAAAAACCCCAAAAAAACCCACCAAAAAACCCCACAGAAAAAAAAAAAATTAAAAAAAAACCAAAAAAACCCCCCAAAAAAACCAACAAAAAACCAAACCCAAAAGAAACACACAAAAAAAGCAAAAACAAAAAAACCCCACCCCAAAATATTAAAAAAAAAACCCAAAAAAAAACCACAAAAAACCCCACAGAAAAAAAAAATTTAAAAAAAAACCCAAAAAAACCCAAAAAAACCAACAAAAAACCAAACCCAAAAGAAACACACAAAACAAAAACAAAAAAAAACCCACCCCAAAATATATATATATAAAAAAAAAAACACAAAAAAAACCCCACAAAAAACCCCACAGAAAAAAAAATTAAAAAAAAAAAACCCAAAAAAACCCCCAAAAAACAACAAATAAACCAAAACCAAAAGAAACACACAAAAAAACCCAAAACAAAAAAACCACCCCAAAATATATAAAAAAACCCAAAAAAACCACAAAAAAACCCCACAGAAAAAAAAATTTAAAAAAAACCAAAAAAAACCAACAAAAAACCAAAACCAAAAGAAACACACAAAAAAACCCAAAAACAAAAAAACCACCCTAAAATATATATATATATTAAAAAAAACCAAAAAAACCCCAAAAAAACCCACCAAAAAACCCCACAGAAAAAAAAAAAATTAAAAAAAAACCAAAAAAACCCCCCAAAAAAACCAACAAAAAACCAAACCCAAAAGAAACACACAAAAAAAGCAAAAACAAAAAAACCCCACCCCAAAATATTAAAAAAAAAACCCAAAAAAAAACCACAAAAAACCCCACAGAAAAAAAAAATTTAAAAAAACCCAAAAAACCAACAAAAACCCAAAACCAAAAGAAACAAACAAAAAAACCCCAAAAACAAAAAAAACACCCTAAAATATATATATATAAAAAAAAAAACAAAAAAAACACCAAAAAAACCCACCAAAAAACCCCACAGAAAAAAAAAAAATTAAAAAAACACCCCAAAAAAACCCAAAAAAACCAACAAAAAACCAAAACCAAAAGAAACACATAAAAAAAGCAGAAACAAAAAAACCCACCCCAAAATATATATAAAAAAAAAAAAACACAAAAAAAACCCCACAAAAAACCCCACAGAAAAAAAAATTAAAAAAAAAAACCCCAAAAAAACCCAAAAAAACCAACAAATAAACCAAAACCAAAAGAAACACACAAAAAAAAAGCAAAAACAAAAAAACCACCCCAAAATATAAAAACAAACAAAAAACCCCAAAAACAAAACAAACAAACAAACAAACAAAAAAAACCACCAAAAAAACCCACAGAAAAAAAAAAATTAAAAAAAAAACCAAAAAAAACCCCAAAAAACCACAATAAAACAAAAAAAAAAAAAAAAATCAACCCCCCCCAGGAATTTTTTATTTTTTACCTCGGCCGGCTCCTCCGACCCCTCGGCCCTTCTGCTGCTTCTGCTGCTGCATCCCCCCGCGGCCCCGGCCCTTGGAGACCACCTCCTCCTTCACCATGTCGATGATCTCGTCGGGGATGCGCAGGTACTTGATGGTGCTGCCGCGGATGTAGCACTCGGGCATCCGCCAGAACTTGTCCCCGTCCTGCGGGGGGAACAACGCCTGAGGCACCAGCAGAGCCCGGCTGCTGCTGTGGGGTGGCTTTGGGGGCCTTTGGGGGCACTTTTGGGGCCTTTGGGGTCACTTTTTGGGCTTTTTGGGGTCACTTTTGGGGCCTTTGGGGGCACTTTTAGGGGTTTTGGGGTCACTTTTAGGGCTTTTGGGTCATTTTTAGGGCTTTTTGGGCTCAGTTTTAGGACTTTTTAGGGTCACTTTTAGGGCTTTCTGGGGTCACTTTTAGGGCTTTTTTGGGTCACTTTTGGGGCCTTTGGGGTCACTTTGAGGGCCTTTGGGGTCACTTTGAGGGCCTTTGGGGTCACTTTTAGGGATTTTTCGGTCACTTTTAGGGCTTTTTTGAGTCACTTTGAGGGCTTTTTGGGCTCACTTTTAAGGCTCTTTAGGGTCACTTTTAGGGCTTTTTGGAGTCACTTTTTGGGTCACTTTTAGGGCTTTTTGGAGTCACTTTTTGGGTCACTTTTAGGGCTTCTGGAGTCACTTTTTGGGTCACTTTTAGGGCTTTTTGGGGTCACTTTTAGGGCTTTTTGGAGTCACTTTTTGGGTCACTTTTAGGGCTTTTGGAGTCACTTTTAGGGCTTTTGGAGTCACTTTTTGGGTCACTTTTAGGGTTTTTGGGGTCACTTTTAGGGCTTTTGGGTCACTTTTATGGCTTTTTGGAGTCACTTTTTGGGTCACTTTTAGGGCTTCTGGGGTCACTTTTATGGCTTTTTGGAGTCACTTTTTGGGTCACTTTTAGGGCTTTTTAGGATCACTTTTAGGGCTTTTTTGGGTCACTTTTAGGGCCTTTGGGGTCACTTTTAGGGGTTTTGGGGTCACTTTGAGGGGTTTTGGGGTCGCTTTTGGGGCCTTTGGGGTCACTTTTAGGGCCTTTGGGGTCGCTTTTGGGGCCTTTGGGGTCACTTTTAGGGGTTTTGGGGTCACTTTTGGGGCCTTTTGGGGTGACTTTTAGAGCTTTTTTGGGTCACTTTTAGGGATTTTGGGGTCATTTTTAGGGCTTTTTGGGTCACTTTTAAGGCTTTTTGGGTCACTTTTAGGGCTTTTGGGGTCACTTGTAGGGCCTTTGGGGTCACTTTTAGGGCCTTTTGGGTCATTTTTAGGGCTTCTGGGGTCACTTTTAGGGCTTTTTGGGGTCACTTTTTGGGTCACTTTTAGGGCTTCTGGGCTCACTTTTAGGGCTTTTGGAGTCACTTTTAGGGTTTTTTCGGTCACTTTTAGGGCCTTTGGGGTCACTTTTAGGGCTTTTGGAGTCACTTTTATGGCTTTTTGGAGTCACTTTTTGGGTCACTTTTAGGGCTTTTTTGGGTCACTTTTAGGGCTTTTTTTGGGTCACTTTTACGGCTTTTTTGGGTCACTTTTAGGGCTTTTTGGAGTCACTTTTTGGGTCACTTTTAGGGCTTTTTGGAGTCACTTTTTGGGTCACTTTTAGGGCTTCTGGAGTCACTTTTTGGGTCACTTTTAGGGCTTTTGGAATCACTTTTAAGGCTTTTTGGAGTCACTTTTTGGGTCACTTTTAGGGCTTCTGGGGTCACTTTTATGGCTTTTTGGAGTCACTTTTTGGGTCACTTTTAGGGCTTTTTAGGATCACTTTTAGGGCTTTTTTGGGTCACTTTTAGGGCTTTTTGGGGGTCACTTTTAGGGGTTTTGGGGTCACTTTTAGGGGTTTTGGGGTCACTTTTAGGGCTTTTTTGGGTCACTTTTAGGGCTTTTTGGGGGTCACTTTTAGGGCCTTTGGGGTCACTTTTAGGGGTTTTTGGGTCACTTTTACGGCTTTTTGGGGTGACTTTTAGAGCTTTTTTGGGTCACTTTTAGGGCTTTTGGGGTCACTTTTAGGGCTTTTGGAGTCACTTTTAGGGCTTTTGGAGTCACTTTTTGGGTCACTTTTAGGGCTTTTTGGAGTCACTTTTTGGGTCACTTTTAGGGCTTCTGGAGTCACTTTTTGGGTCACTTTTAGGGCTTTTGGAATCACTTTTAAGGCTTTTTGGAGTCACTTTTTGGGTCACTTTTAGGGCTTTTTGGGGTCACTTTCAGGGCTTTTGGGTCACTTTTATGGCTTTTTGGAGTCACTTTTTGGGTCACTTTTAGGGCTTTTTGGGGTCACTTTTAGGGCTTTTTGGAGTCACTTTTTGGGTCACTTTTAGGGCTTTTGGAGTCACTTTTAGGGCTTTTGGAGTCACTTTTTGGGTCACTTTTAGGGTTTTTGGGGTCACTTTTAGGGCTTTTGGGTCACTTTTATGGCTTTTTGGAGTCACTTTTTGGGTCACTTTTAGGGCTTCTGGGGTCACTTTTATGGCTTTTTGGAGTCACTTTTTGGGTCACTTTTAGGGCTTTTTAGGATCACTTTTAGGGCTTTTTTGGGTCACTTTTAGGGCTTTTTGGGGGTCACTTTTAGGGGTTTTGGGGTCACTTTTAGGGGTTTTGGGGTCACTTTTAGGGCTTTTTTGGGTCACTTTTAGGGCTTTTTGGGGGTCACTTTTAGGGCCTTTGGGGTCACTTTTAGGGGTTTTTGGGTCACTTTTACGGCTTTTTGGGGTGACTTTTAGAGCTTTTTTGGGTCACTTTTAGGGCTTTTGGAGTCACTTTTAGGGCTTTTGGAGTCACTTTTGTGTCACTTTTAGGGCTTTTGGGGTCACTTTTAGGGCTTTTTTGGGTCACTTTTAGGGCTTTTTGGAGTCACTTTTTGGGTCACTTTTAGGGTTTTTTGGGGTCACTTTTAGGGCTTTTTGGGGTCACTTTTAGGGCTTTTGGGGTCACTTTTTGGGTAACTTTTAGGGCTTTTTTGGGGTCACTTTTAGGGATTTTTTGAGTCACTTTTTGGGTCACTTTTAGGGCTTTTTGGGTCACATTTAGGGCTTTTTGGGTCACTTTTACGGCTTTCTGGAGTCACTTTTATGGCTTTTTGGAGTAACTTTTTGGGTCACTTTTAGGGCTTTTGGGGGTCACTTTTTGGGCTTTTTGGAGTCAATTTCAGGGCTTTTTGGAGTCACTTTTTGGGTCACTTTTAGGGCTTCTGGGCTCACTTTTAGGGCTTTTGGAGTCACTTTTAGGGCTTTTTGGGGGTCACTTTTAGGGCTTTTGGGGTCACTTTCAGGGCTTTTTGGGGTCACTTTTAGGGCTTTTTGGGGGTCACTTTTAGGGCTTTTTGGGGTCACTTTTAGGGTTTTTGGGGTCACTTTTACGGCTTTTTGGGCTCACTTTTAGGGCTTTTTGGGTCCCTTTTTTTTTTGAGGGTTTTCTGGAGAGGGCGAGAGCTCCAGCAGTCCGTGCTGGGAGCGTTCTCTGTAAGCAGCTGGCAAAAAGGGGAGGGGGTTTAACTCCCCCCCAAAACACCACGAACGACTGCAGCCTCAATTTGCTCCCCAGCTCCCTCAAACGCTGGCAGAAAAAAAAGGTTCAGAAAAAGAAGAGGGTGAGGAAACAAAGCCCTGCTTCCCTTCCTGCACCAGGAGGGAATCGAAAGCGGGGCCAGAGAGTTAAAATTAAAATGGTGGTGAATGAACTGAATCTGGTAAAAATAAAAAAAATAAAATAAAAATAAAAATAAAAATAAAGTGCAGCTGCGGCTGGGATTCTTCTCCAGCTGGGAGTCACCCTTCACTCCTCTGGGGTGTGGAGGGAGCAGCGAGGCAGCTCTGGAGCCAGCTGGCTGCGGGATGTGAGCCTGCAGAGCAGCTGAGGGAAAAAAAGGAGCTCACAGTCTATAGATTTATTTAAAAAAAAAAATTAATAATAATAATGATAATAATTAAAAAAAAAATCTTCAGGTGTTCTGTTTTGGAGCAACCACCTCCCTGCCTTGCTTTTCAGGGTTTTTCTGGGATACCTCGTGGGGAATAAGAACAACCTCCCCCAGCAGAGCTGAACAACAACAACTCCCTGGCCATGATGTAAGCGGGAGGAGGGAGCGGGAGCCGCCTGCTCCCCGTGGCTCCAGCCCAGCTCCATCCTCCTGCAGAGCCTTTCCCGGTGTCCCAGGAGAGGAGGTGAAACCAGCACGCCCCGGAGGATGCAGCAGCCTCTTCCAAAACCCCCCACACACACACCCCATGTGGGGAGTTATTTGGGGCAGGTTCTGCCTGCACGGGCAAGCCCAGGACGAGGAGGAGGAGGAGGAGGAGGAGGAGGCAAGAGGAGCAACAATTCCCTTCCAAGAGACACCAGCCCAGCCCTGCCTTGGATGCGCCTGGCTGCTCCTTGGCGCGGGATGCAGGAAGGGATGGGGCTCTGTGGTTTCCTCGTTCCGGGCCTCCCCCAGTAAACAGGCGGCTCCCGGCTCGTTGTCCCGTGCCATCTAGTGGCCAGTGTCACCAGTGCCACCAGTGCCACCCTCAGCAGGGATTTTGGGGGGGGGTTTGGAAGCCGCTCTGCCCTGCGCCAGGTCACGGATGGAATGGTGGAGTCACGGAATGGTTTGGGTTGGGAAGGGAGCAAGGGATGGTGCAACCCATCCACGCCTTCCACTGTTCTCAGGTTGCTCCGAGCCCTGGAGCTCAGCCTGGCCTGGTTTCTCTGGAGCTTTGCTTTTTTTTGGGCGCTTCCAGGGATCCAGGGCTTCTCTGGGAATTTCCTCCCAAAGGCGCCCCGCCTCCACAGGGAGGGATTCCTTCCCAAAATCCCACCTCTCTGTCGGTTTGAAGCCGTTCCCTGTGCCCTGTCGCTCCCTCCCTTGTCCAGAGTTTCTCTCCGTGTCTTTGTCGGCCCCTTCAGGCACTGGAAGGTCACACTCACTCAGGTGACCCCAAAGCTTCTCCTCTCCAGGCTGAACAATCCCAAATCTCCCGGCCTCTTCCCACAGGAGAGTTGCTCCATCCCTCTGATCACCTTGGACTCGCTCCAGCATCCCCAGGTCCTGCTGGGTGATCCCTCCAGATCACCCAGAGGGAATAAAACCTGAGCTGCTGCTCTTGCCAGGCAGAGCACGGGGCCTTTGGAAGCAAATTTCCAAGGAGAAAGGAACCATCAACACCACTCCAAACTCCTTGTCGTGGAGACAACGGGAGCTGGGGGGTTTGCAGGGAGATTTTTGGAAGAGCAAGGATCCCTGCCAGCCTCTCCCGTGGAGCTCTGGCATTCCAGGGCTGGGAAAGCACCACAGCAGCTGGATTTCCATCCCTCTGTGCTTCCCACAGGGACAAGACCAGACATTTCTGATGGAGGTCAAAGCCCAAAACACAGATCCCGATCTCCTGGAGCAACTTTGGCCAAGGGCAAAGGTCCCAAACAGCCTCAGTGCACGAACTCAGCTGGGTTTGGAGGGAGACGGGCAGGGAATAAAAGCGATTGTGGTGTCTGAGGCTGCTTTTTGGGAACCCTGGAACAGCATCACAGCAGATGGAGCCCCCAGCTCCTCGCCCAGGGCGGGACGAGGGACACCTTGTGAGGTGCAGAAAGTCTCCTGCACACATCCACAAGGCTGCTCCTTGGTTATGGACGTCACCAACTAATTATACGGACGTTATTAACAGTTACATTAAATCTGCATTTCAGGCAGAAGCCACGCTTCCACCGGGGTGACGTGAACCACAGCAGAGCCAGGGAACCTCTGGGGACAGGGTCACCCTGGGGTGACAGAGGGAGCCTGACCCCTGCCTGGTCCTGGGTGCTCCCTGAGGACATGCGTGGTGACCACTGCCCGGTGCTGTGGACACTGCCGTGGGTGCCCGGTGCTGGGTGTTCCTCGTGGGTGCCCGGTGCTCCCCGTGGGTGACCCCTGCCCGGTGCCCGGTGCCCCTGTGGGTGAGTGACCCCTGCCCGGTGCCCGGTGCCCCTGTGGGTGACCACTGCCCGGTGCTGTGGACACTGCCGTGGGTGTCCGGTGCCCTCCGTGGGTGAGTGACCCCTGCCCAGTGCCCGGTGCCCCCCCATGGGTGACCCCTGCCTGGTCCTGGGAGCTCCCTGAGGACACAACATGTGGTGACCACTGCCCGGTGCTGTGGACACTGCTGTGGGTGGCCGGTGCCCCCCGTAGGTGACCCCTGCCTGGTGTCCGGTGCTCCCCATGGGTGACCCCTGCCCGGTGCCCGGTGCCCCCGTGGGTGACCACTGCCCGGTGCTGTGGACACTGCCGTGGGTGCCCGGTGCTTGGTGCCCCCCGTGGGTGAGTGACCCCTGCCCGGTGCCCGGTGTCCCCATGGGTGACCCCTGCCCGATACCCCCGTGGGTGACCCCTGCCCGGTGCCCGGTGCTCCGGCCTTACCCGTGACGTGCAGATGACCTCCCGCAGGTTGATGTTCATCCAGTTGTCGCAGCTGACCAGGTGCCCGTTGTACGTCTCCCCGTTCTTCAGCTCCACCAGCTGAAGCCAGAGAACGGCAGTCACGGCGAGCCGGCCCAGCGCCGGTGGTACCGGGAGGTGCCCGGTGTCACCCGCACGGCACCGGGGAGCGGGGCTAGCTGGGCCCGCGCGGTCGGTACTCACCATGGGGTGGTTCTGCGCCGTCTTCAGCAAGGACAGGGGCAGCTGCGGGGGGAAGAGAGGAGAAAGGCCTCAGGCACCGACCGACAACGGGACACCGGCCGGGACACTGAGCCGAGCACCGAGCGGGGCACCGGGCACGCCATCTCTGGCGGGAGGGGAAGAGATGAGCTAGGCCCTCCCTTCCGCTCCATCCCTCTCCCTATCCCCGTTCCCCGGCCCCGTTCCCCGGCCCCGTTCCCCGGCCCCGTTCCCCGCTCACCATCGTGCCGGACCCGGGAGCCGCCGCCGCGCCGGGCGCTGCCGCTCAAACCGCCCCCGGCTCCGCGCCGAGCCAATCAGATCGCGGCGCCGTCCCGCCGCAGCCAATCAGAGCGCGGCGCGGTCTCGCCGTAGCCAATCAGAGCGCGGATCACGGCCCGGCCGCGCCGCGCCGCTCGGTCCGCGCCTTTGCGGCGGCACCGCCCGGGACGGGACGCGCCGGGACGGGACGGGACGCGCTCCGCACCTCCCGGTACCGCCGCCCCGCTTCGTGCTCCCCCACAACCGTGCAGGGAACCCCCCGGGAGGCTCAGGGTGAGCGTTTTATTCGCCCAACCCCCCCCCCTCCCCTCCCCAAACCCGCGCTAAGGCAGGCGAGCGGGGGGGCCCCTGGGGCTGCGCGGCGCACGGATGCTCCCGGTGCTGGATAACGGGTGAAGGGCTCCAGGCCGTCCCGCTGCGGGACTTCCGCCGCGGCGGCGGAAGCGGCGGGTCCGGGGCTGCGCGGGGCGGGGCGGGGCGGGGCGGGCGGGGCGGGGCCGCGCTCAGTGCGGGGCGGCGGCGGCGGCGGCGGCGGGACGGGACGGACGGGACGGGACGGGACGGACGGGACGGGACGGACGGGACGGAGCCGCGATGGAGAAGCCGCGGCGGGCGGTGGTGGTGACGGGTACGGGGCGGTTTTGGGGGAGGAGGACGGGGGGATCCCTTCCCTGCGGGGGCAGTTTGAGGGAGCCCGGAGGTGAGCGGGGGCTTCCAGGGAAGGGTGGGTCTGGGGGGTCTGGGGGTGTTGCTGGGGGACCCCTGCTCTGCCGGCAGGTGCTTGGTGGGGACAGCAGCTTTGGGGGCCGGCGGTAGGTGTAAGACCCCCTCCCCGAGGTGATGGGGGGCTCGGAGGGTGTCCTTTATCAGTGATGAGGAATCTGGGGGAGTGGGGTAATTTTGGGGGGGCTTCTTCACCACGGGGCGTAGAGGGGGGCAGTGGGGGACCCCTTCCCTGGGATGGTGTGGGGGGGATAAGTGGGGGACCCCTTCCCTGGGATGGTGTGGGGGGGATAAGTGGGGGACCCCTTCCCTGGGATGGTGTGGGGGGGATAAGTGGGGGACCCCTTCCCTGAAGCGAGAGGAGGGGTCTGCTGTCCCGTCAGAGCCCCCCATTCCCGACAGCTCATTCTGTCCCATCCCTGAAGGAATGGGGTGCAGGGGGCTCTCCCCTGGGGGGGCTGCCCCCTGTCTGGGGGGCGAAGGGCAGAGCCTGGTGGGCTTTGGGTGTCAGAGCCGGGGGGGCTGCAATGCTGAGGGGCTTCCCCAACCCTTGTCCAGCCAGCGGGAGCTCAGACCCCCCTTTTTCCCCATCCCATCACCCCATCCCAAAGACCAAAAGAAGGGAACCCAGCCCTGCCAAGGAGCAGGAAAACCAACTCGGGGCACAGCTGAGCACCCCACCCTGAGTGCCAAGGTGTGGGAGCTGCTGCCCGGAGCAGCCCCGAGGTGAAGAATGAGCGGAGGCAGCCAGGGAGAGGCCCCCGGCGTTGTCAGGCTCTTCCCGGGGTACAAAGGCTGCTCGGGGTGATTTGTGGGTGAGGCCGGTCCTGTGACAAATGGGGAACTCGCCGAAAACTATTCAAGGTCTTTTCCCCCCCTCCCCGGGGCAGCTGAAGTCGAGGTTGGTTTTTGAATAGCAGGGGCAGCGCTGGAGCGGGGAAAAGTGATTTTTTTTTTTTTTTTAATTTTTTTTTTTTTAAATTCCCAGGGAACAGTTGTAGGGGAGCCCAAGGAGCAGGTGGCAAAAAAAATTCCTGCCTTTCCCAACCCCAAAAATCCAGCGCGGAGCCGGCGGTGACTAAACAGAAAACTTGCGTCAGGGAAACGTTGTTCTGCTGCTCGCAAGGCTCCTCCACGCTGCTTTCTTTTTTTTTTATCTTTTTTTCTTTTTTAAATTTTTTTTTTTTTTGGTCGTCTCCGAGGGGGAAAGTCTGCTTTGCAAAATTGCTGAATGCTGTCAGCAATTTTGATAATGTTTGATAATGTCAAAACATTGATAGTGCCAGGCTGAATTCCACCTGGAGCTTTCCCAGCCCGGTGCTGCCCGAGGAGGATCAGCCTGATCTGTGCAGGTTTTTTTCTTTTTTAGAACTCCTTAAGGGGATAATCCCCTCAGGATCCCCTGGTTTTACTGCTAAGGAGACTTGGTGGTGGTGGATGTGCCCGTGCTCCGTGGGGTGCTGCCCACAAAGTTCCTTCTGCTCCCAGGAAGGGATAAATCAGCTTTGACCCCAGCGGTGTTTGTGCCTCTTTTCTTGGGATTTGGAGCAGAGGGAATCCTTGCCTGGGCACCTGTAGAATTTCCAGCCCTTCCCCTTGGCTGGAGTTGTTAAAATGTGGGATTTTCGTTTCTTTTTTGTCGGGATTTCTTTAGGAACTCAGCTTAGCAGGTTCGCAGTGTTTGCCTCCGGAGAGTCGGTGTGGGACTCGCAGGAACAGCTGGGAAGGCATTAATTTGCCTCGTTCCCCCTGTCATAGTTTGTCTCACACCCCTGCAGTTCTGCTGGCAGGGAAAAAAAAAAAAAAAACCAAAAAAAAAACCAACACCCCCAGCTTCTTTTTTTTGATTTTTTTTTTTTTAATTTTTTTTCTTTTTCTTTTTCTTTTTCTTTTTCTTTTTCTTTTTCTTTTTCTTTTTCTTTTTCTTTTTCTTTTTCTTTTTCTTTTTCTTTTTTTTTGGATTTTTTTTTGTTTGTTTTTTTTTGTTGTTGTTGTTTTGTTTTTGGAATTTTTTTTGGATTTTTTTGGGGGGATTTTTTTTTTTGGATTTTTTTTTTGATTTTTTTTTTTTTTTTTTTTGGATTTTTTTTTTGGATTTTTTTTTTGGATTTTTCTCTTTTTTTTTTTTTTTGATTTGGTGGGAATATCTATTTCCATCAGCTGGCAATGCTGGGTTGAGCCCAACGCCGGGGAAATTCCTCCCTTGCAGCATCACCTCAGCCTGGCTGGGGAAGGGCAAACCCCAACATTTCCATTAAGGTGTCATCTGATATTTGAGTGGTCCCTTTTCAGAATTTATCCCTCCTAATTGCACAGGGGGGGGCTCAGAGGGCAGCGCTGACGTTTTTAAATGAAAGCATATCGACGTTACGCCCAGATAAATTGCCCAACCTTTGTGTGCTTGCTCAGGGAAAAAAAAAAAAATTAAAAAAAAAAAAAAAGATGTTATGGATTACCAGTTAACTCCAAAGTTATTCATTAGGAATTTAGAGGTGCTAAAGGAAGTGTTGGTTGGGGTTTTTTTTTTATTTTTTTTATAAAGCCTCGGCGGCCTTTGCTGTGGTGTAGGTGGGGTTGTCAACAGCTCTGTTTATTTCCTGGTGAGGTGTAATTAATGCTTAACGAAGATCTTGGAGAAGACCTTGAAGGGAGAAGGAACATTTTTTTGAGGCAGGCTTGTTGGAAGCATCTGCTGTGGGCTGAAGCAATCAGGAATAGAAAATCCAGTCGTGATTCTAATTCCGTGACATCGGGCGAGTTAGCTGGTGATGGCAAGTTTTTCTAACCTGGGCAGGAAAGGAAAAAGTCTTCTTCTCTCCCCCCTCCAAAAAAAACACAAAATAAAACAAGTTTCTTTTCAAGCCAAGTTATTATTTCCCTTCACTGTACACGGCTGTAGTTGAAGTGGTTTAGTGCAGGTGTCTTGGTTGATACTCAGATGTAAAAAAAATAAGGATTGAGTGGTAGAAGTGGGGTGTTTTTTTGGTTTTTTTGTTTGGTTTTTTTTTTCAGGAGGACTAAACCAGGAAAGCCCAAACCTCTTTGCAACTTCCAAGTTGAGTCAAACCTGTGAATTTTTCTTCTCTTGCAGGGTTTGGGCCGTTTGGAGAGCACGCTGTGAACGCCAGCTGGATTGCAGTTCAGGTAAAGCCTGAATTTTTCCTCTTAGGAAGCCAAAACAGAGGACAGATCCCTGTCAAATTTGGGCTTTGGGCTCTTTTTTTTTTTTTTTTTTTTTTATCACTTTGCAACTTCTCCCCCCCGGTTTATTAAGGGATCTCCAGATGGTCAGCTGGATAATGTTTGATTCCCTGCTCGGGAAACAATCCCTGAGCTGCTGGAGTTTAATGGGATTGAGTTCCTGTGGCCGAGGCAAGTAAGGAATTCCCAGCTTTGGGATGGTTTTAAAGTGGGGTTTTAAAGTGGAATCTTCCCCTGCCCTGGAGAATTCAAAAAAACAAAGAAAACAAAACCCAAACCAAACCAACCCAAAGGAATCTGGATGTTTTTCCTCTCAGCCCTGACTTGAAGCTGGGCCAGTTGGTTCACCTTTAAACCCAGCCTCAGCCCTCAGGGGAGGCTTCCAGCTGCTGGTTTTGTGGAGCTGTCTGAGCCTCAGGAATCTCCATTCCGAGGCAGAGCTGCCTCTTTTTCTCCCCCCAACCCCTGGATCATCCTTTCTGTTCTCCCCACCCCTGATGGCCTGGCTGTTGGGACCAGGAGAGTTTTTGGGGAAATGGCTTTTTTTTTTTTTTTTTTTTTTCCTGCTCAGGAAAATCAAATTCGTGCCACTTGTAAGCTCTGCATCTTGCCTGGGCACATCCCTGAAATCCTGGGATATCCCAGGAGGGGAATCAAACCAGCCTGACTCCTCCTGGCCGTGCACAGGACACCCCAAAAAACCCCACCCCTGTGCCCAGGAGCTCATCTGTGTCAGGCTGACATCCCACAGAGGAGGCAAGAAGAAGGAATTAAGCTCTTTTTTGATGGAATTAAGGATTTTTATTTTTATTTTATTATTTTTTTTTTTACTTTTTGCATGGATGGTGCCACCACGTTATCCCATTTCTTTCCTTCTTTGTCACTTCTGGATGGGGTTTGTGGCAAAGCTCCTGGGAATTCCCTGGTACCTTTTAGTACAGTTGCCCAGGGAATTAAATCTTATTTTTCTCCCCACCACGTCTCTCTCCCCCCCTTCAGGGCTCTGAGATTAATATCTCCTTTCGAATGCTTTTAAATTAAATCACAAAACTCTAATCAATTACAGCCAACTAATGTCCAGCTGCCTGGTAGGAGAAGACAAAAAAAACCTGTGCCTCCAAGAGCTTTTTTTTTTTTTGGGAGCGGATATATTTTAAGTTTTGGGTGGTTTTGGGGGGGAATATGCAGGTTTTGGATGAGGGGGGGGAAAAAATACAGGATATTCCTAAAAAATCACAAGTGAGGCTCACTGATTTGGTTTGCTCCTGCTGGTGTGGTGTATTGTCAATAGCTGCTTTTATTTTCTTTTAGAGGAGACAGACAAAAGGGTGTTTTTGGGAGCAGGAGGAGTGGTGGGTGTTGTGATGTTGCTTAAAAAACAAAACAAAACAAAACAACAAAACAAACCCAAAGAGAAGCAGCTCGAGGCACTGGTGGCTGCTCAGCTCTGTGGCTGATGGGTGAAGTCATCCCCTCCATTTAAAATCCATTTTTAGTAGCTTGGGGGGGATGTTTTGAGTGGGTAAAATTCAGAGTTGGGGGTGCTTTGGGTGGGTAAAACTCAGATTTGGGGTGTTTTGAGTGGGTAAAACTCAGAGTTGGGGTGTTTTGAGTGGATGAAACAGAGCTGGGGATGTTTTGAATGGGTAAAACTCAGATTTGGGATGTCTTGAGTGGATAAGACTCACTGTTGGGGTGTTTTGAATAGATAAAACCCAGAGTTAGGGATGTTTTGTGGATAAAACTCAGATTTGGGTTGTTTTGAATGGGTAAAACTCAGAGTTGGGGTGTCTTGAGTGGATAAGACTCAGAGTTGGGGTGTTTTGAATGGATAAAACCCAGAGTTGGGGGTGTTTTGTGGACAAAACTCAGATTTGGGTTGTTTTGAATGGGTAAAACTCAGAGTTTGGGGTATTTTCAGTGGATAAAACAGAGCTGGGGATGTTTTGAGTGTATAAAACTCCGATTTGGGGGTGTTTTGAGTGGATAAAATTCAGATTTGGGGTGTTTTGAGTGGATAAAACCCAGAGTTGGGGGTGTTTTGAATGGATAAAACAGTTGGGGAATGTTTTGAGTGGATAAAACTCTGATTTGGGTTGTTTTGAGTGGGTAAAACTCAGATTTGGGGGATGTTTTGAGTATATAAAACTCAGATTCGGGGGTGTTTTGAGTGGACGAAACAGAGCTGAGGATGTTTTGAGTGGGTAAAATTCAGATTTGGGGATGTTTTGAGTGTACAAAACCCAGAGTTGGGGGCTGTTCTGAGTACAAACCAGAGCCACCTTGGAGAGGCTGCAGGGTCCCGTTACCATCCCCAGCAGATTATTTATGAAATATTAAATTATTCAGTAAATTATTACTGAAAACATCGGGCTGGGAGGCAGCAGCAGCGGGGAGGATTTGCCTTCCCCTTTCCCCAGTCTCAGCCCCGAGAGAGGCCCAGACAAAAAAAAAAAAAAAAAAAAAGAAAAAAAAAGAAAAAAAAAAAAAACCACAACAAAAAAAAAAAGGAACAGCATGTCTTTGAGGTGGGCATTGTGCGAGTTTCAGACGGGGACTTCATGGAGCGGGGTGGACACAAAGGCGTGTCTGAGTCCCCGAACCCCAGACGGTGTGATCTGCATTTTAATAGAAGAGAAAAGGGAAAAAAAAAAAAAAAAAAAAAAAAATCAATTAAACAAATCTTTGGAAATCCTTTCCCCCCACCATCCCTTTTCTAGGGCTGGAGCTAGTTTCTGGTTTGTGACGTTTTTATCCCCAGGATAAAAATTTGCTTCTCTTTTTTTTTTGTCTTTTTTTTCTCTCCCCCACCTCCCCTCTCTCCCCGGGGTTTTATTTGGCTTCTCCCCACAGGAGATGGGCACGGTGTGAGGTTTTGTTTTGGTTTTTTTTTTTCCTTGGAAGTGCAGGGAATTTCTGTCTGGTTTTGCAAGCTGACTGATTTTTTTTACACGTGGGTGCCTTAAATAGCGGCGTCAGCGAAAGGAAAAGTTTCAAAATTTTACCCAAAAAAAAAAAAAAAAAAAACCAAACCAAAACCCCTCGATGAAATGTTTGGGTTTTCACTCTCACGGGGGAGAGCTTTCCCTATAAAACCAGCGGGAAGGAAAAAAAACTCCTTTCTGCTTTATTTTAAGCTTTGCAGTAAAAAAAAAAACCCCACTCTCCCTGTGTTAATTTGGGTTTGCTGTTTTGGGTTTTCCGTCACTTTGGCGTTTCGCTTCAGGATTTTTTTTTTTTTGTAATTTTAAATTTTTTATTTTTTTTTTTTAAACGGGCCGGGGGGGAGGCCCATTAAATTTTTTATTTTTTTAAGCTGGCGCCGGGGAGGGATTCCCAAGAAGAAATCACTAAAAATGAGCTTTTTTTTTTTTTTCCCCTCAGCTGTTTTTTTTTTCTGCTCTCCCTGCTTAGGTGTGGACACAGGTGTGACCTGTGGAGCTGCTGGGCTCCTTCATCCCCCTCCTCCTCCTCCTCCTCCCCAGACACAAAGTGCTGCTGGCTGAGGAGGAGGAGGAGGAGGAGGAGGAGAGGTCAGAGTGCATTTTGACATTAGGAAGGACAATTGCTGTCAGGGTGTCTAGACAGACCTGATAAGGATATTAGAGGCTGACAAAGAGCAGCATTGTGGAGGGGTCAGGGAATCGGTCACACATGTTCAGCCTGCTCTGTTTGTCAGGTGGATGGGGTTTAGTCAGGAGGGGAGGGGGGGACAGAACTTGTTTGGGGAGGGTTTTGTTTTTTTTTTTTTTTGGGGGGGTGGTGGGGAAGGTTACAAACATCTTCATTATGGGGTTGGTTAAAAAAAGGAAGGGGTGGTGGCTTGGTGGAGTTAAAGGAGGGAGGTGGGGAAGGGTGCTGTTTTCACCCAGCAAAAACTTCCCACCATCAAATCCCATCCCTGGGAGCTGTTCCCCTTCCCAGTCCTGCATCCTCAGGAGCATCACTTCCCAGCAGTGTTAACACTGCTAAGGAGCGTTCATCCTCCTCCCAAAAGAGGTTTAGGAGCGTTCATCCTCCTCCCAAAAAAGGTTTAGGAGTGTTCATCTCCTCCCAAAAAAGGTTTAGGAGTGTTCATCCTCCTCCCAAAAGAGGTTTGGGAGTGTTTCTCCTCCCAAAAGAGCCTTGGGAGTGTTTCTCCTCCTCCCAAAAGAGGTTTAGGAGTGTTCATCCTCCTCCCAAAAGAGGTTTAGGAGCGTTCATCCTCCTCCCAAAAGAGGTTTGGGAGTGTTCATCCTCCTCCCAAAAGAGGTTCAGGAGTGTTCATCCTCCTCCCAAAAAAGGTTTAGGAGTGTTCATCTCCTCCCAAAAGAGGTTTAGGAGTGTTCATCCTCCTCCCAAAAGAGCCTTAGGAGCGTTCATCTGTTGGGGAGGATGAAGTAGCTAGGCCTTGCAGAGATGATTTATTAGTAAAAGATTTCATACTTATGAAACCCACAAGAGGAATAGAATTAAAAGCAAAGTTTGAACTGTAAGCATGGACAGGAGGAAGGTGATCAAGCAGCTGAAAGGCTTTGGCTGGGTGAGTTCAGTGACACCCCTGCCAAGACAAAAGGATGGATAAAGGGTTGGACCTTCTCAGGTATCAGGGAAAAGGTGGTTTTTCAGGATTTTGGTCTGTAGAGTAGTATTGTAATGCTGTAGTTCCCATAGGCTGTGTGTAGATTCTGTAGGTTTTGTATCTTGAGGTGATTGGTTAATGTTCATTAGAACATTATTATATTAGAATATTCACGATAGAAAGGGTTCAAATGGAATGTAACAAGGAGTTCCCTCTCTTGGTGTGCCTTCCCTTGGACCCTCTTGGACTTTGCACTGGATCCCTGGACCCTTCCCCAGTCAGGCTGCCTCCCCATGACCAACAAAGCACGTGTTCCAAAGAGTATCCTGATCCTCAGATCATCCCTCTCGCAGGACAACCAAGCGTGTTTTCTAATATTCATATATTTCTATATTCAATATTCATCCTCCTCCCAAAAGATGCTTGGGAGTGTTCATCCTCCTCCCAAAAGATGTTTAGGAGTGTTCATCCTCCTCCCAAAAGATGTTTAGGAGTGTTCATCCTCCTCCCAAAAGATGCTTGGGAGTATTTCTCCTCCTCCCAAAAGAGGCTTGGAAGTGTTTCTCCTCCCAAAAGATGCTTAGGAGTGTTCATCCTCCTCCCAAAAGAGGTTTGGGAGTGTCCATCCTCCTCCCAAAAGATGCTTG